>OZ025217.1:9437754-10037754 GCA_964019055.1 Anthopleura xanthogrammica
TTTGATTAGTGCTATTGTATTCGTTGAAAAATTACACTCACCCCCAACCCTTCGGGAAAATAAAATAGGTCCATTTTCTCGCCTCCCTCGCTTTGATTTCAGTGGCACCCCTTCTAATAATGATTCCTACATCTACAACAATCTCTGTGCCAATCTTGGTGCTAGTACACGATCTGTCACGATTTTTTGCATTCTTATTTCATTGCGGATAACTTCCTCACAGTACCCCCCACGGTATCCAAGTTGTCTTCTAATCAATGCAGTTATGACGAATAACTATTGAAAATAATTCTAGAAGATACTTCAGGTCACACTAGATTAATTCCAACCAAGAAAACACATTCGAGAACAGAAATCTACAATCAATTAATCCACTTCGATTCAAGTGCAGGGATAACGTGATGTTCACTGTAGACCATTCAATACTATCACTAACGAAGTACAAGTTTTCAAAACTCAGATCTAGTAACTCACTGCATGACGTGACATCATTTCAAGGAAGTAAAGGTCGACACGCTCATTTCCAAGAATCGCCTGACAATAGACTGACAAACTACATTATTCAGACAACTCCCTCAACTCCTGAAGACATGGAATCGTTTGTCGACGAACTGAAGAAGAAAGTCCAATGTTCCTTGTGTAATGATACACTTACTGAACCCAAGATCTTGTCTTGTTTCCACACATTTTGTAAGCCTTGCATCAAAAGACATGCCGAGCATGTCGACCAAATCAACATCTTCAAGTGTCTAAGATGCAAATCACAAACTTCTCTACCAGAACTAAGCAGCGTCGAAGATCTACAGCCAAGTCTACTACCTTCAAGAATCTTGAAGGGTCTGGCGTTGGTAGAAGGAGAAAAGGTTTGTTCTGTTTCTGAGAGACATTCTACAGCTACTTGGTATTGTTTTGACTGTGATCGCTCGATGTGCGAGGAATGCGAGAAGAGCCATTCATTGTTTATCAAAGATCACAAGGTCGTTCGTCTGGCTGATTTGAAGAAAGAAGATATTCAGTTCATAATAACAAGAGAAAATCCTTGTACAAGTCACCCACAGCACAGGCTAGAGTTCTTCTGTGAAGATTGTGATGCAATGCTTTGCTTGACATGCTTGAAAGATCACAGGAAACATGAGACAATGTCATTAGATAAATTTGCTTCGATCAAGAAATCTCAATTGTCAAAGCATCTGCAGGTACTGGAGCAGTTGACATTAGAGGCCATTAGATGACAAGGAAAAGCAACAACAAGAAAAGATTGCTAACACAATCAAACAACAAGGAGAAAAAGCCAAAAAAGAAGTCAAAGACAAAACCAAGAAAATTATCCAAATGCTACAAGAAAACGAACGAGATTTGCTGAGACAAATCGATGAGAAGTTGGACACAGCCACAACAAACTTGAATATCATTCATCATATTCCAGCCGTCAAGGAATACATCAAGAATGTGACGGAAAGAGGACTTGCAAGTGAAATGATGAACATTCAACAGACACAATGGTCTCAAAAATTCATCTTCAACCACATTTCACCATGCTCTACAATAGACTATGTTCCTAATCAAGAGCTGATGCGACAAGTGAATTCAGGTCTGGGAGAAATACAAACCAGTTCCAAAACAGACCATACGAAGAGCACTATTCAGGTGAAATCTGAGACAGAAGCTTTAAAGAAAGAAAAGTTGAAAGTAATATCTAAATCCTCTACAGGAGAACTCAATCATGATCCAAGGGATGTTCTAGACGTTCAAATCAAACCTGAAGAAAACGTGAAAATAGAAAAGAAATATGTGAGAACTGATGGTAAAGTGGAAGTTGAATTCATGGCTAAAGTAGCTGGTCGGTTGACAGCAGAAGTTCAAGTGAATGGGAATCATGTATCTAACAGTCCACTAGTGATGAATGTCAAGCCACAGGAAATGAGAACGAGACAGTTTAACATGAAAGGTAAAAATATAGGATCTAGTGGTTTCAGGGGTATAGCAGTAAACAGAGACAATAGCAGGATCGCTGTTGCCAATTTTGATTCTAGCTGTGTCCATGTATTCACTACTGATGGAGATCTCTTACTGACGTATGGTAGTGAAGGTAGTTCACAGGGACAAGTATCTGGTCCTCAAGGTTTAGCATTTCTGAATGATACAGATTTAGTCATAGTAGACTGGGGTAATCATAGAATATGTATAGTGAACACTACAACAGGGACATTGGTAAAGACGTTTGGTAACCAAGGTAACGGTAATGGGGAGTTTAGTTATCCACGGGGAGTACACGTTGATGACGATGGTAACATCATTGTGTGTGATCGTAATAATCATCGTGTTCAAGTCTTCACAAGAGACGGTGACTATCAATATCAGTTTGGTTTGACAACACAGTACGAGTGTTATCCAATTGATGTGATAACACATGATGGACTGTTTTACGTCAGTGATAATAATAATCACGTTATTCATGTATTTGAGAAGAAAGGTAACGTACCAACTAGAATATCGACGATTGGTAGTAGAGGCAGGGCTGATGGTCAACTGGATAGACCATATGGCCTGGCTATTGATAATGACCATCATCTACTGGTGTGTGATATTGGTAATTACCGCAAGCTAAAATTCACATTGGATGGTCGTTTTGTTGGAAGGACTTGTGATGTAATCAATAACCCTCAATATATAACTGTTTTAAAGGATGGTCAGTTATTAGTTAGTACGAGTGGTTCTGGTGTCTTGTGTGTAAAGTAGAATTAGCTATTACTTTATACCATATCTGATCGGTATGACATAGTATTGAATGATATCCCAAGCTTCGGCGCGCTAAAATATGACCATTCGGAGTTGATTCATTTGATAATCTGATTTTTTATTGTTTTTATTATGCAGCTTAGATGGTACGCGCGCTCTGATTGGTCGAGAACTGTGCTATCACAGTTTGACGCCATCTTGGCGCATGCTGCAAACTTAGCAAAAAATTGTACGAAAACAGCATTGAAAACTACAACGATTTTTTTCTTTCAATATAATGCTCCGTTTCTATATAGAAAGCGCCGAAAGCTCTTATGAACTGTGTATTTCGTGCTTAGTCACTTCCTGCGTGTTTTATTACTGAACGGAGCACCGAAGAAGGTGTCTTATTTGTTAATTATACTCTTATCTCCTTGACGAGTATAAAACGTTTTGTAGCTAAACTGCATTAAACTCAGTAATAACAAAACAACAAGTTAGGTGCGGGCGTCTCCTTTATTAATGCCGGACAAGATCATAAAACGATAAACTGCGAAAAACTGCAAAAATTAAATTTTAAATGTACAAGCGTACGAGAGAGAGAGACGCTTCGAATGGTTGTCACTTGTGAAAACAACCTTATATGTCTCTGCATACTAAACACCTTTGGGACCTAATAATAACACTGGTTACATTCCGTAACGCTACAAAATTAATTTACGTTTGTTTCCTTTTGCATTTTTTTGGTTTCTCATAATATTTTCGTCATTTGCTTTTTTGGTTTATCTTTTCTTTCCCTTTTGCTTTTTTTCTTCTTTTTCATCCCTTTTTTCTTTGTTAATAATCTTTTCGCGAGAATCACAGCACAGTCATGCTGGGGTGCTTTGTCCCTATTACATACCACGTGTTATTCACTTGAGATCCAGTATTTGTTTGTTTATATCCTACGTATTCTTTCACAATAGAGCGCCTTGTATTCTTTCGGATATCCTTCCTTTTCCTTTGGCTACTGATGTTTTGAAAAGATTAATTGAGAAACAGCTTTGTGGTGGAGAAGAGAAGAGCCGAGCTTCGTGCTATTTCTATTGATACGTGTTTAAATGATTAAATCTTTTTTACGTATAACCTTAATTTTGATAAAAACTTTAACTTTCATAACACTAGTTCCAGAGGTAATATTCGTAAGAAAGCCAAACAAAGAACTGAGTAAGGTCTCTGGACAACAAATACTTTTATACCTGACGACTGGAATAAGTTAGATATTTCCAGGAAGAATGCATCTTCTTTAACTAAGTTTAAAATAGGAGTTCGATAGTAAACTAGCTCAGTAATCTTGAGCTTTTTTATAATATTTTAATGAATATATACATATATTTTTCTATTCGATTTTATAGTTATTCTAACTCATTTTGTTAATTAAAATTTAGTATTTATATGTATTATTATTTTCATTCCTTTTCATTTCGGTCCACCTAACTGCCACATCGTGAGACAAATAAATAAGTTTAATCTTTTGATTCATTTCTTTAGTTTGCCTTTTATAGTACATTTCTAAAAATAGAATCACGGGTGGCGTAGCGGTGAGAGCGCTTCCCTCTCACCAAGGCGACCCGAGTTCGAGCCCCGCTGGGCCCGGTGTCGTATGTGAGAAGAGTTGTTTGTTGGTTCTCTCCTGTGCTTCGAGGGTTTTTCCGGGTTCTCCGGTTTTCCTCCCTTCTCAAAAATCAACTTCTAAATTCCAATTGGAATGCAGTGGAGGAAGAGCCACTCTGTGGATTCCACTGTTAATCCCATTTATTATTATATTATAATTTTGTGAAGTAGATTATACTCAATAAAAATTATTGTTATTATCACTATTATTTGTTGTTATTGTTGTCATTATTAAGTTTTATTCAAATCACATATACACCAAGTTCAAAAATCATTGTCGGCTTGAAAAGTTGAACCATAGAAGCTAATACCGAAAGGTGTTCTGGGTAAACAGTTAATTTCGCTAGTCATTATCCATATTGCAGGTTTGCAGCTCTGGAACATTGATACAAGTTACTAAACAAAGCATTTTGTCACTCTTCATGCATGTGTCTGTATGCAAACACTCTCCAAATGAGTTACTGAACAAAGCATTTAGTCTCTCTTCATGCATGTGTCTGTATGCAAACACTCTCCAAATGAGTTACTGAACAAAGCATTTAGTCTCTCTTCATGCATTTGTCTGTATGCAAACACTCTCCAAATGAGTTACTGAACAAAGCATTTAGTCTCTCTTCATGCATGTGTCTGTATGCAAACACTCTCCAAATGAGTTACTGAACAAAGCATTTTGTCACTCTTCATGCATGTATCTGTATGCAAACACTCTCCAAATGAGTTACTGAACAAAGCATTTTGTCACTCTTCATGCACGTGTCTGTATGCAAACACTCTCCAAATGAGTTACTGAACAAAGCATTTTGTCAGTCTTCATGCATGTGTCTGTATGCAAACACTCTCCAAATGAGTTACTATACAAAGCATTTTGTCACTCTTCATGCATGTGTCTGTATGCAAACACTCTCCAAATGAGTTACTATACAAAGCATTTAGTCACTCTTCATGCATGTGTATGTATGGAAACACTCTCCAAATGAGTTACTATACAAAGCATTTAGTCACTCTTCATGCATGTGTCTGTATGCAAACACTCTCCAAATGAGTTACTGAACAAAGCATTTTGTCTCTCTTCATGCATGTGTCTGTATGCAAACACTCTCCAAATGAGTTACTGAACAAAGCATTTTGTCACTCTTCATGCATGTGTCTGTATGCAAACACTCTACAAATGAGTTACTATACAAAGCATTTTGTCACTCTTCATGCATGTGTCTGTATGCAAACACTCTCCAAATGAGTTACTATACAAAGCATTCTTTCACTCTTCATGCATGTGTGTGTATACAAACACTCTCCAAATGAGTTACTGAATAAAGCATTCTTTCACTCTTCATGCATGTGTCTGTATGCAAACACTCTCCAAATGAGTTACTGAACAAAGCATTCTTTCACTCTTCATGCATGTGTGTGTATACAAACACTCTCCAAATGAGTTACTGAACAAAGCATTTAGTCTCTCTTCATGCATGTGTCTGTATGCAAACACTCTCCAAATGAGTTACTATACAAAGCATTTTGTCACTCTTCATGCATGTGTCTGTATGCAAACACTCTCCAAATGAGTTACTGAACAAAGCATTTTGTCACTCTTCATGCACGTGTCTGTATGCAAACACTCTCCAAATGAGTTACTGAACAAAGCATTTTGTCACTCTTCATGCATGTGTCTGTATGCAAACACTCTCCAAATGAGTTACTGAACAAAGCATTTTGTCACTCTTCATGCATGTGTCTGTATGCAAACACTCTACAAATGAGTTACTATACAAAGCATTTTGTCACTCTTCATGCATGTGTCTGTATGCAAACACTCTCCAAATGAGTTACTATACAAAGCATTCTTTCACTCTTCATGCATGTGTGTGTATACAAACACTCTCCAAATGAGTTACTGAACAAAGCATTCTTTCACTCTTCATGCATGTGTCTGTATGCAAACACTCTCCAAATGAGTTACTGAACAAAGCATTCTTTCACTCTTCATGCATGTGTGTGTATACAAACACTCTCCAAATGAGTTACTGAACAAAGCATTTAGTCTCTCTTCATGCATGTGTCTGTATGCAAACACTCTCCAAATGAGTTACTATACAAAGCATTTAGTCTCTCTTCATGCATGTGTCTGTATGCAAACACTCTCCAAATGAGTTACTGAACAAAGCATTTTGTCACTCTTCATGCATGTGTCTGTATGCAAACACTCTCCAAATGAGTTACTATACAAAGCATTTAGTCTCTCTTCATGCACGTGTCTGTATGGAAACACTCTCCAAATGAGTTACTATACAAAGCATTTAGTCTCTCTTCATGCACGTGTCTGTATGCAAACACTCTCCAAATGAGTTACTATACAAAGCATTTAGTCTCTCTTCATGCATGTGTCTGTATGCAAACACTCTCCAAATGAGTTACTATACAAAGCATTTAGTCTCTCTTCATGCACGTGTCTGTATGCAAACACTCTCCAAATGAGTTACTGAACAAAGCATTTAGTCTCTCTTCATGCATGTGTCTGTATGCAAACACTCTCCAAATGAGTTACTATACAAAGCATTTTGTCACTCTTCATGCATGTGTCTGTATGCAAACACTCTCCAAATGAGTTACTATACAAAGCATTTAGTCTCTCTTCATGCACGTGTCTGTATGCAAACACTCTCCAAATGAGTTACTATACAAAGCATTTAGTCTCTCTTCATGCACGTGTCTGTATGCAAACACTCTCCAAATGAGTTACTATACAAAGCATTTTGTCACTCTTCATGCATGTGTCTGTATGCAAACACTCTCCAAATGAGTTACTATACAAAGCATTTAGTCTCTCTTCATGCACGTGTCTGTATGCAAACACTCTCCAAATGAGTTACTATACAAAGCATTTAGTCTCTCTTCATGCACGTGTCTGTATGCAAACACTCTACAAATGAGTTACTATACAAAGCATTTTGTCACTCTTCATGCATGTGTCTGTATGCAAACACTCTCCAAATGAGTTACTATACAAAGCATTCTTTCACTCTTCATGCATGTGTGTGTATACAAACACTCTCCAAATGAGTTACTGAACAAAGCATTCTTTCACTCTTCATGCATGTGTCTGTATGCAAACACTCTCCAAATGAGTTACTGAACAAAGCATTCTTTCACTCTTCATGCATGTGTGTGTATACAAACACTCTCCAAATGTGTTACTGAACAAAGCATTTTGTCTCTCTTCATGCATGTGTCTGTATGCAAACACTCTCCAAATGAGTTACTATACAAAGCATTTTGTCACTCTTCATGCATGTGTCTGTATGCAAACACTCTCCAAATGAGTTACTGAACAAAGCATTTTGTCACTCTTCATGCACGTGTCTGTATGCAAACACTCTCCAAATGAGTTACTGAACAAAGCATTTTGTCACTCTTCATGCATGTGTCTGTATGCAAACACTCTCCAAATGAGTTACTGAACAAAGCATTTTGTCACTCTTCATGCATGTGTCTGTATGCAAACACTCTCCAAATGAGTTACTATACAAAGCATTTAGTCTCTCTTCATGCACGTGTCTGTATGGAAACACTCTCCAAATGAGTTACTATACAAAGCATTTAGTCTCTCTTCATGCACGTGTCTGTATGCAAACACTCTCCAAATGAGTTACTATACAAAGCATTTAGTCTCTCTTCATGCACGTGTCTGTATGCAAACACTCTCCAAATGAGTTACTGAACAAAGCATTTTGTCACTCTTCATGCATGTGTCTGTATGCAAACACTCTCCAAATGAGTTACTGAACAAAGCATTTTGTCACTCTTCATGCATGTGTCTGTATGCAAACACTCTCCAAATGAGTTACTATACAAAGCATTTAGTCTCTCTTCATGCACGTGTCTGTATGGAAACACTCTCCAAATGAGTTACTATACAAAGCATTTAGTCTCTCTTCATGCACGTGTCTGTATGCAAACACTCTCCAAATGAGTTACTATACAAAGCATTTAGTCTCTCTTCATGCACGTGTCTGTATGGAAACACTCTACAAATGAGTTACTATACAAAGCATTTAGTCTCTCTTCATGCACGTGTCTGTATGCAAACACTCTCCAAATGAGTTACTGAACAAAGCATTTAGTCTCTCTTCATGCATGTGTCTGTATGCAAACACTCTCCAAATGAGTTACTATACAAAGCATTTTGTCACTCTTCATGCATGTGTCTGTATGCAAACACTCTCCAAATGAGTTACTATACAAAGCATTTAGTCTCTCTTCATGCACGTGTCTGTATGCAAACACTCTCCAAATGAGTTACTATACAAAGCATTTAGTCTCTCTTCATGCACGTGTTTGTATGCAAACACTCTCCAAATGAGTTACTGAACAAAGCATTTTGTCACTCTTCATGCATGTGTGTGTATGCAAACACTCTCCAAATGAGTTACTGAACAAAGCATTTTGTCACTCTTCATGCATGTATCTGTATGCAAACACTCTACAAATGAGTTACTATACAAAGCATTTTGTCACTCTTCATGCATGTGTCTGTATGCAAACACTCTACAAATGAGTTACTGAACAAAGCATTTTGTCACTATTCATGCATGTATCTGTATGCAAACACTCTACAAATGAGTTACTATACAAAGCATTTTGTCACTCTTCATGCATGTGTCTGTATGCAAACACTCTACAAATGCCCAGGATATCAACTACCCAGAATACCCCTCGGTCTTAGCTTCGATGATTCAAATCGTGGGGTTTTTTTTTTCGGGAGGGGGGGAGGTGTTTTTCTTGTGTTTTCTTGTCAGAAAATCCAGGATCCTCCCACGCTAACTGATTCAGACCATTAGAATCTTAAGTGGAGGACTAAAGTTTCTTCTTTTTTTTTTCATGCGAAACTAAATTTAACACACAGATCTCATTTTCGTAAAACGTTGACTGAGGGGTAGGGGGACTAACTCCCTCGTGTCTCCGTCCCTGGTTTGGGGTAGATAAGAGTGCGGTTCTGAGGCGAGGTAAAATCCAACACATTTGAATCAATGCATGGTTTAAACAAGTCGACAAAGAAGAAGGATACAAGTACCCGATGGTCTCTCAGGCTGATAGGCTAAATCCATGAAAAATTGAAAGAAAGATTGACAAAAGATGATACATGAAAAGATTGAAAAGAGTACTGTCATCAAAGTTACATAGGAGAAACATGAAAACGGAAATCTGGCCCATGCGAATGAACAACCAGAAAGTTGTCACAATCCACAAGGCTGTGCATCCTTACATATTTTATATCGTAACCAATCGCTCCACACACACTACGACTATTAATATTTACAACATACATTCCTTATTTATATATATAACCAATTATTTATTTATTTATTAATATACTAGGCTATCCATCGCCAGAAATTCCGAACGGACATGCGCAGTTAAAGTCATGATACTTATAAAATTCAGGGCTCAAATATGGTGGGAAAAGTATTGAGAAATTTCGATAAAGTAAAATATTTTAATTTTAACTGGGTAAATAAGCCAGCCCGAACCTCAAATACAATAAAGTGTATTCGAACTTTCATTTGATCTCAATTTAATTCCGTTGGTGATAGTTTTCAGCTCGGTAATTACATTTTAATGCCAAGGACTATAATAGTCAGACATTACAGTGGATTATCATAAGAATACCTGAACCTGGTCTCACATCTTCGGCTCTCAGCTCAAAATAGTCAAACACTTTTTCCTTCCCGAACTTCCAATCGATTGAGGAAGTATGTCTTGAGCATTTCACGAAATTTCAGAAGAAAGAATTAAATTTTCGTCTCGGTTTTACGAGGTGAAGTTTAGCATTAACAGGGCTTCCATTTCTGTCTCCATCTTGAGATGTAACTTGACTTTGGAGTACAAGATGAAGCGCATTTTCACACTGAACTCTTCTAAAAGTTGTTTATTCCATTTATTCAATCTTGTTTAAAATCTTGGGTAAAATATCAACTGTGGAAGTGCCATTTAATGCCAAATAAAACCCTTTTTCTTGTCGAGACGCCATTATTATCGCAACGTTCCGGAAAGGAAATTATTCAATTGTCACATTCACAACAGCCCAATCACAATCGAATCTACACAATTGCTTGATTGACAGGGTAAAAATGATGAATAATAAGCTCCGCCCAAAATGGTTCGGAATTTCTGGCGATGCTATAGTTATCATATTTTTAAATCATATCATTGATGTTTATTTAAAATTGTAATTACTTCTGAAAAGCCCTGTAAAGGGATGAAGATAATAAAGTATGTATGCATACAACACTCAACCCACATATTGATTTATATGGAGGGAGGAAAACCAGGGAACCCAGAGGAAACCCTTCTGGCAAGGGAGAGTACAACACATCAAACGAACTCAAGTCACTAATGTGGCTCACGAGGGAATCTAACCCACTGCCCAAGGCGTGAAGTACACAACGCCCGGGGCGGATACTCCCATAGGTGAGGGACGGGGATGAGCGTCGTGTCTTTTATGGGTTGAAATCGTAAGTCACTCTTTCTTTAGGGGTGAAAAAGGAAAAGCTGTTGGCTTTTAGAACGTGCGGTAACTTTTAGGGGTGGGTTTCGTGACCCCAAACATTTAACTGGACACCAGACTTTCAGTGTATCAGTGTTTTAATAAATTCAATGTTTTTTCTTGTGTGTAATTGCCTCAAAATGGCAAATTTTTTTTATTAAACCCGAGAACCACGCTGAAAACTCTCTCATTTTAGGGATTCAATTTTTTTTCGACGATTATCCCCGCCGTTTTTACATGGAAGTCCCCCTCCCCCCATGCAACCCAATAATATTACACAATCTTCCATCAGGTGCAACGATTAAATTTGTGTCACGTGGAAAGAATCAAAATTCTCGTCAAATTTTTCTTCAAAAAAGAAAAATATTTCATCGCTAAAAATCAAACAGGAAGTGACAAAGAAAGAACAGTCCATGTTTCCAACTAAGACAGTAGCGAAACAGTCACTATTGCAGCACTTTTCCCAGTGGAATTAAAACCTTGTCCCACAAAAAACTACACAGTATCTGTTTCAAAGAGTGCTACAAGGATCACGAGACAATTTTCTTTCCTTCTCACGGGACAGTAAACAATAAAAACAGATTATGATCAATTTTCTGCGATCGAAGTTTTAATTTCTTAAATATTCTAGCTAATTTATTGAGCTCGCGGGACATAGCAACGGTAACTAAGGGAAGTCGGAACCATATCTTGCAACTACAAGCTGGAATAACTCCATCTGCAACTTCCCTTTTACCATCGTTTCTTTGAACTTCAAAAACCTAATTATAAGAAACAACTTTACTTTCATATACTCGTAGTACTCGTGTTATTCTTTTCTATCTCTTTTAACATTGATATTTTTCATACTTTGATATTCTTCCTTCAGTGGAAATAACTACCTCACACTACAATGCTGTTCGCAGCATTCCCCTTTCTATTAGAAACTACTAGTTCTAGAACATACATACTTCACGTCACATTTTAATTCCAAGAAAAACACATTTGAGAACGGGAGTCTACAAACGATTAAACCGCTTCCAAGTGCAGAGATAACGTGATGTTCACTGTAGACCATTCAATACCATCACTAACGAAGTACAAAGTTTAAAAAGATGTATTTTCAGTAAATAATTCCCTTGCAGTAACTCAGTGATCCGATAAAAATAAATGCTCTCCTAAATTTATGCATGGCGTGACATTATTTCAAGATTGTAAAGGTTACAGTCATTTCCAAAAATCGCCAGACCATAGACTGAGAAAAAACATTATTCAGACAACTCCCTCAACTCCTGAAGACATGGAATCGTTTGTCCACGAACTCAAGAAGAAAGTCCAATGTTCCTTGTGTAATGATACACTTACTGAACCCAAGATCTTGTCTTGTTTCCACACATTTTGTAAGCCCTGCATCAAAAGACACGCTGAGCAGATCGACCACGTCAACATCTTCAAGTGTCTAAGATGCAAATCACAAACTTCTCTACCAGAACTAAGCAGCGTCGAAGATCTACAGCCAAGTCTACTACATTCAAGAATCGTGAAAGGTCTAGCGTTGGTAGAAGGAGGAAAGGTTTGTTCTGTTTCTGAGAGTCATTCTACAGCTTCTTGGTATTGTTTTGACTGTGATCGCTCGATGTGTGATGAATGCGAGAAGCACCATTCAGTGTTTACAACAGACCACAAGGTCGTTCGTCTGGCTGATTTAAAGAAAGAAGATATTGAGTTCATAATAACAAGAGAAAGTCCTTGTACAAGTCACCGACAGCACAGGCTAGAGTTCTTCTGTGAAGATTGTGATGCAATGGTTTGCGTGACATGCTTGAAAGATCACAGGAATCACAAGACAATGTCATTAGATAAGTTTGCTTCGATCAAGAAGGCTGTATTGTCAAAGCATCTGCAAGTACTGGAGCAGTTGAGATTAGATGACAAGGAAAAGCAAAAAGAAGAAACGATTGCTAACAAAATCAAACAACAAGGAGAAAAAGCCAAAATAGAAATCAAAGACAAAACCAAGAAAATTATCCAAATGCTACAAGAAAACGAACGAGAATTGCTGAGACAAATCGATGAGAAGTTGGACAAAGCCACAGCAAACTTGAATATCATTCATCATATTCCAGCCGTCAAGGAATACATCAAGAATGTGATGGAAAGAGGACTGGCAAGTGAAATGATGAACATTCAAGAGACACAATGCTCTCAAAAATTCATCTTCAACCACATTTCACCATGCTCTAGAATTGACTATGTTCCTAATCAAGAGCTGATGCGACAAGTGAATTCAGGTCTGGGAGAAATACAAACTTGTTCCAAAACAGGCCATACGAAGAGTACTATTCAGGTGAAATCTGAGACAGAAGCTTTAAAGAAGGAAAAGTTGATAGTAATAACTAAATCCTCTACAGGAGAACTCAATCATGATCCAAGGGATGTTCTAGACGTTCAAATCAAACCTGAAGAAAACGTGAAAATAGAAAAGAAATATGTGAGAACTGATGGTAAAGTACAAGTTGAATTCATGGCTAAAGTAGCTGGTCGGTTGACCGCAGAGGTTCAAGTGAATGGGAATCATGTATCTAACAGTCCACTAGTGATGAATGTCAAGCCACAGGAAATGAGAACAACAGGACAGTTTAACATGAAAGGTTTAAATATAGGATCTAGTAGTTTGAAAGGTATAGCAGTAAACAGAGACAATAGCAGGATCGCTGTTGCCAATGATTCTTCTTACTGTCTCCAAGTATTCACCACTGATGGAGATCCCTTACTGACGTATGGTAGTCGAGGTAGTGCACGAGGACAATTATCTAGTCCTGAAGGTTTAGCATTTCTGAATGATACAGATCTAGTCATAGCGGACTGTGATAATCATAGAATATATATAGTGAACACTACAACAGGGACATTAGTAAAGACCTTTGGTAACCAAGGTAACGGTGATGGAGA
Organism: Anthopleura xanthogrammica; assembly: GCA_964019055.1. Classification (NCBI taxonomy): domain Eukaryota; kingdom Metazoa; phylum Cnidaria; class Anthozoa; order Actiniaria; family Actiniidae; genus Anthopleura; species Anthopleura xanthogrammica. The sequence goes on from OZ025217.1 coordinate 9,451,598, forward strand.
ATTTTCTCGTCCATGGGGAGTACACGTGGATGACGATGATAACATCATTGTGTGTGATAATGGTAATCATCGTGTTCAAGTCTTCACAAGAGACGGTGACTATCAATATCAGTTTGGTTTGACAACACAGGACAAGTTTGATCCACTTGATGTGATAACACATGATGGACTGTTTTACGTCAGTGATTATGATAATCATATTATTCATGTATTTGAGAAGAAAGGTAACGTACCGACTAGAATATCGACGATTGGTGGTGAAGGCAGTGCCGGTGGTCAGCTGAAGGGATCATGTGGCCTGGCTATTGATAATGACCATCATCTACTGGTGTGTGATAATGGTAATAACCGCGTGCAAAAATTTACATTGGATGGTCGTTTTGTAGGAAGGACTTGTGATGTAATCAAGGACCCTCAATATATAACTGTTTTAAAGGATGGTCAGTTATTAGTTAGTACGGGGAGATCTGGTGTCTGGTGCGTAAAGTAGAATTGGCTTATATTTTATACCCGGCATATTTGATCTGATATTCCAAGTTAGGTTTGGAGCGCTAAAATATTACCATTCGGAGTTAATTCATTGATTAGCCGTTATTATTATTTTCTATTATAAAGCTTAAATAGTATGCGCGCTCTCATTTGTCGAGAACTGTGCTTATTAGTGAATGGAGCAGGGTTACTGACGCTATCTGGGCGCGTGCGCAGAAAACTTTGCAAACTTATGTAGTTTAAATGGTATGCGCCCTCTGATTGGTCGACAACTGTGCTTTATAAGTTAATGTTGCACGCTTGGTGAAGCCATCTGTGCGCGCAGAATCCTTTGCGAAGAATCTTAAGAAAACAGCATCGAAAACTACAACGAATTCTTTTCTTTCTATATTAAACTCGGTTTCTATATAGTGCTTCGTTCAGTAATAAAGCACTAACCTGGGAAGCGCCGAAAGCACTCATGAAAGAAGTCTCTTCACACTTAATTTGTGCCTACGTCATGATCACTTCCTGCGTGCTGTATTATTTAACGGAGCACGGAAAAAGCTGCTTTATTTGTTAATTACGTTTGTTTTGTTATTTGTTTGTTTGGCTTTTTAGATTATTTTCGTCCTTCGCTTTTTTGGTTTTCCTTTTCTTTTTTTTTTTTTTTTTGCTTTTCATGAGAAGCACAGCTTCTAATGATAGGATAAGCAGCATACAGAAAACAAAAAAGTCATGCTGGGGCGATTTGTTTCCCCATTGCCTACCACGTGTCATTCCCTTGAGGATGTTTTTTTACTTCAGTTGAGCTTTGTCGTAGAGAAGAGCCTATTTTTTATTTATAAGTGTTTCGATAACCTTTTTACGCATACTATTAACCTTAATTCTAAATAAAATTTGAACTGGGTTTATTGACAACAAATCCTTTTATGCCTGACGACTGGAATAAGTTGGATATTTCCAGAAAGAATGCCTCTTCTAGATCTTTCAATTAGTTTAAAATAGGATTTCATTAGTAAACTAGCTAAGTTTTAGCTTTTTTATATTTTAATGACTGTACATTTTTCTATTCAATTTTTTAGTCCTTTCTTTAGTCATTTTAATAATCATTATTATAAAATTATTATTCCTATGTATTTAGCTTTTTATATATCTTTTCTATTCAATTTTGTAGTTTCATTAGTCGATAATATTAAATAAATAATAAATAGAGAATATATAGCAATAGTCACTATACTACTATTAATCAGCTATATTATTATCAATCGTAGTATTACTGAAGAATTTTTACGCCGAGGTGAGAATAAATTGGGTTTTTTGAAAAAATTAAATACTTTGAATAAATAATAAAACAATCATTGGTTTGGCTATAGTATGACATGAGAAATCATGCATACCTCGAAGAGTGTTATCCGCCTGATCAGCATATGGCTTCGGCAGATAACACTGTCCTCGCTATGCGTAATTTTTCATATCATACTCAGCCTCATCCAATAATTGCTAAGTATTTCTTTGTATGTAGTGTTATTTTCATTCATTTGTATTATAGTTAAACTTCTAAACGGCTAAACTTCCTACATTATTCAACCGAAGGCTGCAGGAGATAGCGATAATAATGTACAAAGTTAAGAATAATTTATGTCCTGGTTACATATTGGATATCTTTAATTTAAATAGCTGTAGTTACAACCTTAGAAATTCAGACGATTTTTCCATTCCTAGGATTAAAACAACCACCTATGGTAAACACAGTATCAGATACATTGGTCCTGTAATATGGTCCAAGTTAAATAGTAATATAAAGAACTCAGAAACAATTAGTATATTCAAAAGACAAGTGAGAAAAATGGACATTGAATATCTCATCTCAGAGAAATGTAAGAACTGTTATTTGTGTAACACTTAGATCATAGGTTATGTTATTTTAATTATTATTTAAGTATTATTTCTATCATATTTATATAGACTGAGGCCCGGTTTGGGCGTCGGATTTCGCGTGTGCCGGGTCTAGCGCGAATGAGCAATCTAGTGTTGAGTTCGTTCGCGTTGGATTCGGCGCATGTGGGATTTCGACGTCTAAACTCGACCTTAGTCTTAATTATACTTAGTTTCAAATTCTTACCTTTTTATATATTTTAAGAAGTGTACATATTAGATTGATGATCAGATAACGGGTAAGAGGGGAGGGGAGGGGGAGGGACATTGGGGTGTGGGGTTGGGGTTGGGTCTTAGTCTTATAATGTATATATCAATTCATATCTTAACTTAGTTTATTCTAATGTAAAGTTTTATTATTATATGATTTTATAGTAGACAGGTAGACAGGTGTCCCCAATTAGCTTGTACTGAGTGCAAGCTAGGAATTACTGACACATTAATAAAGTTTATTATTATTATTATTAGTTTGTCTTTTATTTCAAAGACTCTTCTGTAAATCACTTTTGTGAAGTAGATTATATCATCAATAAAAATATTACTCTATTATTATTACTCTTATTTGTTATTATTATTATCATCATCATCATCATGCATCATCACCATCATCATCATCATCATCATGCATCATCCTCATCCTCATCCTCATCCTCATCCTCATCCTCATCCTCATCCTCATCCTCATCCTCATCCTCATCCTCATCCTCATCACCACGATCATCACCACGATCATCACCATCATCACCATCATCACCATCATCATGCATCATGCATCATCGTCACCACCACCACCACCACCACCATCATCATCATCATCATCATCATGCATCATGTCTGAAAGCCAGGTGCAAAAACTGGCGCACAGTAATGAAATCGGTGGTAAAACAATCTTTCATTTCATCATCAATTTTCACAATATTATCTTGTAGGCTGTTAATTGCTGATGAAGTCACAGGATTCATGTGCTCTCTCTGGGAGAGAGTCTTGCTATGACAACACTATACTAACGGCTTAGTGCGTCGGACACTATAAACCCACACCTGCCGTCTAGTCTACTGATACAACTATATACATAAAAATTGTCAGATTCGGCTAGAATTGAACGTCATGTTTATTCATATTTGTCTATAGCTTGATTTTCAAATAAATTTATACCCAATGAATTAATTTAAAAGATGAAAAAATAAGCACAGTAATTGCTAGGGTTCTTGACAATTATATTCCTTTATTAATCTTTTATCTTAATCTAGGAGCTATATTTTTGTACACAACTTATAACATAGATACTATATAACGCGCGCTCTGATTGGATAATATTCTATGAAAAAGAAATGGATGGTTCATAGAGATGGTTCATGCTGACGTCAGCATTGCTGAAAAAAAAATTTCCAGCAAAAAGTTTTCCCATTTTTTTCTTGATATTAGTCTTAAAATTCTCATTAAGGAATGGCTAGTAATAGCCCAACATTTGAGTTTGGGTTTCTCAACTTTGAAGCGGATTCAGAGAACGTGAATGTATCAGAACTTGAGAAAGATAAACAAAACAAAACTGGATCAAATACGAATCGCTTCGCTAATCTAACTGAGCGAGATTTAGACAAAATTATTGAAGACAAAGCATCAAAAAAGACAAAGTTAAACACTAACTGGTGTGTTTCTACATTTAAGGGTAAGTTTCAGATTTTAAACAGTTTTTTTTCTAGTTAAAATTGATAAAGTAAACTTACGAAATATTGAAACCTGACGATAAACAATGAACGAAAACAAAAGTACTTACACAATAAATTGATTTAAAAGTTTAATATTACCTCTTGTCTTGTAATTTACAGCATGGTGTAAAGAGAAAAATATACAAACACAGTTGGAAAACATGACGATTGGTCAACTTGACGCAAATCTGAGAAGATTTTACGCAGAGGCTAGGAAAAAGGATGGCGAGACGTACGGCAAGAAGACCCTACTAGGTTTCCGCCACGGCATCGAAAGATACCTTAATCAGCCACAGTTCTCAAGAAATCTTAAGATGTCGACAGACCCCAGTTTTTCAAGATCAAACTCGATGCTGGACGCACAGCTAGTTCAACTCAAGCGGGTCGGCAAAGAAAACAGTCAACACAAGCCAACGATTGAAGATGAAGACCTGGAGAAGTTAAAAACATCAGAATCACTCTCCCTAAATGGCCCTCTGTCTCTTCTGCGAAATGTCTGGTTTAATATCATTCTCTTTTTCTGCAGACGAGGCCGTGAAGGGCAGCGAGAACTGCAGAAATCCAGTTTTAAACTTGAGATCGATGCGAGTGGGAGAAATTACGTAACGATGGCTCACGATGAAGTGTCTAAAAACCACCCAGGTGGCCTGAAAGATACCAGCAGCTCGGAAAAATATGCAAGGATGTATGAGACGGAAAGTCCCAAAGACGGTTATAAAGCTGTAAAGCTCTATATTTCCAAGCTCAACCCCAAATGTTCAGCATTCTTCCAGTATCCCAGCCGAAACTGGGCGCCTTCCCATGACGTTTGGTACGACAACAAGCCGCTCGGCATCAATAAACTTGACAATATGATGAAGGAAATTAGTCAAGCAGCCCAACTTTCAAGAGTTTATACTAACCACTCCGTCCGTGCCACAGCAATTACCCTCTGGTCAAATGCTGGAGTTCCTAACCGCCATATAATGGCAATTTCTGGCCATAGAAATGAGCAGAGCTTGGCTCACTACAACACTCGTCCTTCGACCGCTCAACTTCTGCACTGCAGCGAAGTCCTTTCCAGCCATATTCAAGGGTCCACGGCGTTAGTTCCCGTTCAGCAATCAACCAACACAGCTTCTAGGTCCGCCACCATATCAGTAAACCATGAGTTGAGGCCGATGATGAGCAGTTTTGAATCCATTTTCAGCAATTGCACCATTCAAAATGTGCAAGTCGTCGTCTCTTCAGCTTCGGCGAATCCTTCAAAATAACTTTTGATCTTAGCAAATACTTTTGATCTTTTGAATGGATAAACTTCAAACAAACTTTATCGTTGACATTGAAGTCAAATATTTTTAGAATGGACATCTTTTGTGTTGTATTTAGACACAATTTAGTGACTCACACTAGACGTAGTACTCTGCGTCTCGAGCATCTCTTACGCTACCTTCGTGCTCTCCCAACTATCCGCGTGCATCCCGAATTGGATGGACGCACGCTAGACATTGTCCATTCCTTAACTTTAATAAGCTTGTAGATATATGTCGGTTTGGTAGAGAATAGTTAGCCATTCTTGGTAAAAGGAGGCTCGTTTATAAGAACAAGAACTAAATATAGTCCACAGTGTTATTCAGTATCGCTCATAGTCACCTGTCGTTATTGAAGTGGGTCACTCAGTTTTAACGCAAAGATAAAGTGGAATATATTGTAAGGCAATAGTTGAAGACGCGGTATGCGGAACTTTCCCTACCCCACCCCCCTCACACATTTATTCAAATTAATTAACCAGTTTTATTAAAATTATCATCAAAAACTTGAAAAACAACTAGAAGCATCAGTTAAATTGTAAATGAGATTCCTTTTCATGAGTGAAACTTTGATTAGTGCTATTGTATTAGTTGACAAATTACACTCACCCCCTCCCCCTCGGGAAAAGAAAATTTGTCCATTTTCTCGCCTCCCTCGCTTTGATTTCAGTGGCACCCCTTCTAATAATGATTCCTACATCTAGAACAATCTCTGTACCAATTTCCGTGCTTGTACGCGATCTGTCACGATTTTTTGCATTCTTATTTCATTGCGGATAACTTACTCACAGTACTCCCTACGGTATCCAAGTTGTCTTCTAGTCAATGCAGTTATGACGAAAAACTACTGAAAATAATTCTAGAAGATAAATCGCTGAGTTATAGTTGGATCTGTGAGATCCGATAAACGAAATATATTATCTTAAATTATGCATTCATGACGTGACATTAATATTTCAAGGAAGTAAAGGTCACGCTCATTTCCAAGTATCGCTAGACAATAGACTGACAAACAACATTATTCAGACAACTCCCTCAACTCCTGAAGACATGGAATCGTTTGTCGACGAACTGAAGAAGAAAGTCCAATGTTCCTTGTGTAATGATACACTTACTGAACCCAAAATCTTGTCTTGTTTTCACACATTTTGTAAGCCTTGCATCAAAAGACACGCTGAGCAGATCGGCCACGTCAACACCTTCAAGTGTCTAAGATGCAAATCACAAACTTCTCTACCACAACTAAGCAGCGTCGAAGATCTACAGCCAAGTCTACTACATTCAAGAATCGTGAAGGGTCTGGCGTTGGTAGAAGGAGTAAAGGTTTGTTCTGTTTCTGACAGTCATTCTACAGCTTCTTGGTATTGTTTTGACTGTGATCGCTCGATGTGCCAGGAATGCGAGAAGAGCCATTCATTGTTTATCAAAGATCACAAGATCATTCGTCTGGCTGATTTGAAGAAAGAAGATATTCAGTTCATAATAACAAGAGAAAATCCTTGTACAAGTCACCCACAGCACAGGCTAGAGTTCTTCTGTGAAGATTGTGATGCAATGGTTTGTGTGACATGCTTGAAAGATCACAGGAATCACAAGACAATGTCATTAGATAAGTTTGCTTCGATCAAGAAAGCTGAATTGTCAAAGCATCTGCAGGTACTGGAGCAGTTGAGATTAGATGACAAGGAAAAGACACAACAAGAAAAGATTGCTAACACAATCAAACAACAAGGAGAAAAAGCCAAAAAAGAAGTCAAAGACAAAACAAAGAAAATTATCCAAATGCTACAAGAAAACGAACGAGATTTGCTAAGACAAATCGATGAGAAGTTGGACACAGCCACAACAAACTTGAATATCATTCATCATATTCCAGCCGTCAAGGAATACATCCAGAATGTGATGGAAAGAGGACTGGCAAGTGAAATGATGAACATTCAAGAGACACAATCCTCTCAAAAATTCATCTTCAACCACATTTCACCATGCTCTAGAATAGACTATGTTCCTAATCAAGAGCTGATGCGACAAGTGAATTCAGGTCTGGGAGAAATACAAACTTGTTCCAAAACAGACCATACGAAGAGCACTATTCAGGTGAAATCTGAGACAGAAGCTTTAAAGAAAGAAAAGTTGATAGTAATAACTAATTCCTCTACAGGAGAACTCAATCATGATCCAAGGGATGTTCTAGACGTTCAAATCAAACCTGAAGAAAACGTGAAAATAGAAAAGAAATATGTGAGAACTGATGGTAAAGTAGAAGTTGAATTCATGGCTAAAGTACCTGGTCGGTTGACAGCAGAGGTTCAAGTGAATGGGAATCATGTATCTAACAGTCCACTAGTGATGAATGTCAAGCCACAGGAAATGAGAACAACGGGACAGCTTAACATAAAAGGTGTAAATATAGGATCTAGTAGTTTGAGAGGTATAGCAGTAAACAGAGACACTAGCAGGATCGCTGTTGCCAATTTTGATTCTCACTGTGTCCATGTATTCGCCACTGATGGAGATCTCTTACTGACGTATGGTAGTCCAGGTAGTGCACAGGGACAATTATCTGGTCCTCAAGGTTTAGCATTTCTGAATGACACACATTTAGTCATAGCAGAGTGGGGTAATCATAGAATATGTATAGTGAACACTACAACAGGGACATTAGTGAAGACCTTTGGTAACCAAGGTAAAGGTGATGGGGAGTTAAGTTATCCACGGGGAGTACACGTTGATGACGATGGTAACATCATTGTGTGTGATCGTGGTAATCATCGTGTTCAAGTCTTCACAAGAGACGGTGACTATCAATATCAGTTTGGTTTGACAACACAGGACAAGTTTGATCCACTTGATGTGATAACACATGATGGACTGTTTTACGTCAGTGATTATGATAATCATATTATTCATGTATTTGAGAAGAAAGGTAACGTACCGACTAGAATATCGACGATTGGTGGTGAAGGCAGTGCCGGTGGTCAGCTGAAGGGATCATGTGGCCTGGCTATTGATAATGACCATCATCTACTGGTGTGTGATAATGGTAATAACCGCGTGCAAAAATTTACATTGGATGGTCGTTTTGTAGGAAGGACTTGTGATGTAATCAAGGACCCTCAATATATAACTGTTTTAAAGGATGGTCAGTTATTAGTTAGTACGGGGAGATCTGGTGTCTGGTGCGTAAAGTAGAATTGGCTTATATTTTTTACCCGGCATATTTGATCGGTATCACATTAACCGCCACCCGGTTGGCTCAGTTGGTTGAGGGCCGGACTTTCGTGTGTGGGGTCGTGGGTTCAAACCCCGGCCGGACCAACACTCAGTCTTAAAATAATTGAGGAGAAGATGCTGCCTTTTTAAATACATCTACATACCTTCGCGTGGCTCGGATGACCACGTAAAATGGCGGTCTCGTCTCTCCACACTACCTAGCTCTGCTTCGGAGGGACGTAAAAGAACCACTGAGGACGTAAAGAAACCCTGACATTGACGAATCTCAGTTTCTGGCCTTTACTAGTGATTTCTTAATGGGTTGATTGTGGGATGGGAATGGGAGTTTTAAGGGGTTGGGAATTGGCGCAATGTACCTCGACCCCGTGTTCTATCGTACAGCACCAGCCTGTGGGCAAATCTCACATAAATTTTAAAAAAACATTATTAATTGATATTCCAAGTTAGGTTTGAAGTGCTAAAATATGACCATTCGAAGTTAATTCATTTATATATAGTGCTTCGTTCAGTAATAAAGCACTAACCTAGGAAGCGTCGAAAGCACTCAAGAAGCCTCTTCACACTTCTTTCGTGCCTACGTCATGATCACTTCCTGCGTGCTGTATTACTTAACGAAGCACGGAAAAAGCTGCTTTATTTGTTAATTACGTTTGTTTTGTTATGTATTTGTTTGGTTTCTTGGATTATTTTCGTCTTTCGCTTTTTTAGTTTTCCTTTTCTTTTTTTCTTTTTGCTTTTCATGAGAAGCACAGCTTCAAAAAAATCGTACATCGTGTTTTAAACCTGATAAAACACTCCTACTCGTTTATTGAACAGTACTTAACATAGGGTGTTCATTAGTAAACTAGCTAAGATTTAGCTGTTTTTATATTTTACTGAAAATATATATTTTTCTTTCCAATTTTGTAGTTAATTCATTAATCAATAATAAATGAATTCAATTTATTATTTGTATGTAGTGTTATTTTCATTCATTTGTATATAGTTTGTCTTTTAGTCAACAGTGTTATTCAGTATTGCTCATAGTCACCTGTCGTTATTGAAGTGGGTCATTCAGTTTTAACGCAAAGATAAAGTGGAATATATTGTAAGGCAATAGTTGACGACGCGGTATGCGGAACTTTGACCTACCCAATCCCCCTCACACATTTATTCAAATTAATTAACCAGTTTTATTAAAATTAACATCAAAAACTTGAAAAACAACTAGAAGCATCAGTTAAATTGTAAATGAGATTCCTTTTCATGAGTGAAACTTTGATTAGTGCTATTGTATTAGTTGAAAAATTACACTCACACCCACCCTATCGGGAAAAGAAAATTGGTACATATTCTAGCCTCCCTCGCTTTGATTTCAGTGGCACCCCTTCTAATAATGATTCCTACATCTAGAACAATCTCTGTACCAATTTTGGTGCTTGTACGCGATCTGTCAAGATTTTTTGCATTCTTATTTCATTGTGGATAACTTCCTCACAGTACCCCCTACGGTATCCAAGTTGTCTTCTAATAAATGCAGTTATAACGAATAACTACTGAAAATAATTCTAGAAGATACTTCAGGTCACACTACATTAATTCCATCTAAGAAAACACATTCGAGAACAGGAATCTACAATCAATTAATCCACTTGGATGCAAGTGCAGGGATAACGTGATGTTCACTGTAGACCATTCAATACTATCGTTAACGAAGTACAAGTTTTCAAAACTCAGATCTAGTAACTCGCTGAGTTAAAGTTGGATCTTTCAGATCCGATAAACAAAATATATTATCTTAAATACTCCAGTTTCGAGTTCTCTTTTACGCTGTGTTAGCCTCAAAACCGTGTAATATATTCTTTTATTCAGTAACAGCCCGTGGAAATTCAAGAGATCGGTGTGTAAAGAAGACAATAAAAATACTTTGAAATTTCACGAGTTTTATCTAAATTTCTGCATAATTTACGCACAATTGAGGCTAACACAGCGTAAAAGAGAACTCGAAACGGGAGTATTATGCATGCATGGCGTGACATCATTTCAAGGAAGTAAAGGTCACGCTCATTTCCAAGTATCGCCTGACAATAGACTGACAAACAACATTATTCAAACAACTCCCTCAATTCCTGAAGACATTGAATTCACCCTGGGCATAAATGGCCTCAAAATCGCTCATTGATTTGACCCTAGCCGCCGTATTGGACGTTAGCAATTTTGGGAGACTGGGTCCGAATTTACGATCATCTAATTCGGGTTTGGTTCGCCGGTCAAAAACTGCACTCGATTTATGACGATCGATTATCGATTTATGAAGTTTGAAGACGAAGGACATACGGTACCTTTGATTTGATACCAAGCATCGATATGAAAGATGGCGTTTTTCCTCCCGCCGGTTGTTTTTGAGCAAATTCTCTAAATTTACGATTCTACGCAAAGTTCAAATTTTAACGCTTGATTTTTTCCTCGCGATTTAATACTTTTTACTCTGCTTTTGCCTGAAACGTGTACTTGAAGACTTGAACGAGAACTTGTTGATTTTTTGTTTTTGGAAATTTGTCTGTTTTTTTTAAACGCTCCTGTTTGAGCGCGCGAAATATGCCTCGCTTCAATCTCGGCGCTTTCATGAAGAAGAAAAAGGAGCTGAAAGAGATTACTGTAAAAAGAAGTTGAGCGTGGATTAGAAGCAAAGAAGAGAGAGCTAGATGCAAAGGAACACCAGCACAGGAGACTCGACGAGAAGGTAAGCTTGAGCAATTTGTTTTAAGTTATATGAGATAAAAAATTCAACGAAAATTTAAATCCGTCAGAACAAGTCCACGTGCATTCTGAACAATGTGCTGACAGTAAGTTCGAATTAGATCAGATCACCTATTTCAGAAATCAAGTTATCCTCTAAGATATTTCTACTTAAAGCTTGTCGAGTTAATCTTAAGCTTAAGTTTATCTTGCAGGGATGCCAAGAAAACATATATTTAATATAATAATAATAGTAATAATAATAATAATAATGATAATAATAATAATAATAATAATAATAATAATAATAATAATAATAATAATAACGACTTTATTTCAGCATATCCACTCGGTGGCTCCTCATCTGAAAATATACTAATCTATATTAGAAAAAACCTACTAATGGTCTATCACCAATCGAGCCCTGTGATTGGCTGAGCTACTAGGGGTCTATTAGTGATAGACCTCTAGTAGCGAAAAGCGCTGGTTTTGAAAACCAAAAAATATATATTTAAAGCAAAATCCAAAACTTTTTGCATCCTTTTATTGGACCGATTAGTAGGTTTTTACTAAAACAATTAGACCTCTCGCCCTCATGGCCTACGAGTCAATAGCCCATTCGGCCTTCGGCCTCATGGGCTATTGACTCGTAGACCATTCGGACACGAGGACTAATTGTTAACTATCTAAACTACTCTATAATAAAATATATATATATATTTAAGGAATATAAGGACGTTTTATATTGCTTTTATAAAATATTTTGAACTATTTTACGACAATAAGCTGATGAAATTGAAATTCTCCCAACTTAGAATCAAAAACAAGGCTTGTACGCATGACAAAAGTTTCATTGACAGCAACCAAATTCCTTAGTACAGAAATGGAATTTAACGAGGCAAAATCATTGAAAACTCTTTCAAAATCAAGGCGAGAAATGTTCTGAAATGTTAATGAAACTAATGCAAAGTCGAAGATGTACTGAAAATGAATTGTAGACGTGTTTTTATAAGATTAAACAGATGAGGTAAGGTTTGAACAGGAAATCTTTCAGCTCGTGGTGTATGCTTTGGCTGATGTTCACAAGCTACAAGGACTGTAAGTTTATTTATTTTACAAGAATTTAAAAAGCTTGGTGGAAAAACTGGGAAAAAGCTTTCTTTTCTGAGCTCTCGCTGTCTTTTTCTACTTCATCTACAACAGTAAAGAGTGACATAAGCCGGCACACATTTCTAATAGTAAGGCCTTGTGAATTGTTTGGAGACGAATTTTTTCAGGTTAGTAAATTCATAGGATTTTTTAACTTTACATTTTCTTCTTTTCTCAGTCCTTGATGCTCCTGATCGCTGAATTTAACATCTGATTCGATAAACTAAAAAAGATGGATTTGAATTTATCTGAAAACATCTGTTTTACGGGGGATTAGGGACAAGGTCAAAACAATTGTCCAAAATAGGGACCCGATTTTATTGATTTAGGTGGTGGGTACCGGTAGATACCCCCTCCCCCCTCAGAGACCTCTTGAAATGCGCGATACTGGGTGTCTCCAGTGACTATTTCTATCCACAAATACGTTGTTTAGAATACATGTAAACAGACAGTACATTCGTTTCTGTGATTTGACTTTTAGTTTTGGAGATATTTGAGTACCAAATCCAGGATTTCACTTCCAGAGGTGGTGGGTACCGGGTAACACCACCCCTCCCCCCAGAATCGGGTACCGTAAGATGACAATTGTTTTGACCTTATCCCTTATTGAGATTTTTTAATGCAGTAGTGAATTTTTAGCAGCAAAGGTCGACTCTATTCTTTGCCTTCCTTGTTTTAGCTTTGCCGTAAAATATTCATAGTTTTTTTTCAAGCTCTTCGTCATTCATTAAGTAAAACTCAGTCAGAATACCGTTTTCTTTTCGCTAAGCTGTTAAAAATCACCATAAGTTCTTTTAAAAATGACTTTTTTAAATATATCTTGTTGTTGTTGTTTTTGAAGCTGATGGTGGTTGTTTCGTACGCCGAGTTTTAACTTTTCGTAATTATGACTTTTACGCCAAACGCCGTTTAATACGAATAAAAATCAAGGCTTTCATGAATAAAACATAGGTTTAAATTTATTATTTTATCTTAATAGCACAGTATTTGCTTTCAAAAATGCACAATGTCCACTTAGCTTGGTATTTAGCTGAGATTGCAGTGGATTTCTCCCTCTGATAGCTGAGAAAATCTTACTTTTTTATAGTTATTTTGCACTATCACTTATTTTTCGTTTAATGAATTGTTTCCTAGGAAATTAAAGTCTTCGAAACAAAATTACGGCTCTACTTTAACATTCAAATCATTTTCTTCCGTGATTTTTCGGGTATTTTTTCCTCAAAAGGCTGAGCGTGTCTCTGTCCTCTGATATAAACACGGTAGTCAGCCAATCAGAGCGCGCGTAGTATCTCAAATATTTTATAAATATATATATAGGTAGGAGTAAAGACTTCGGAAGGCATATACTCAAGGCATGGTACCAAACCACTTTACCATTGCCAGAAATATTGGACATTGTCAGCGGTGTTACGCATGAATGAAAATGAAGTGGTTTTCTAGAGGAAAAATATAACTACATGGTTTCCAAGCACATATTTATATTCAACTATGATGTTAGTAAAACAATTCTTGCCAAAAAATAGTTACTTGACAATCAAAAGAACAACTATTATTTTTCTGTTGATAAGCCTCACCACAGGAAGCCCATGAAGGAAAAGAAACCAGTTTCAAACGTAAATCGTTACTTTAAGCTTCCTTATTGTATCTCAGCAGTCAATAGGAGCTTGTAAAAACAAAATGGCGATATTTAGGGGGTTTTGAAGCTGTTTGGAGCAGTTCTCTGTGGTTTCTTGTCATTTTTAACTGAAAACTACGAGCTAACAACTTGTCGAATCGCTTAAAATTTAACCTAACTTCAAGCTTCTTGGGAACCTACATTCTGAAGGCATGCTGTCTATTTTGAGCGGTTTTGGATTTATTAAACACTCGTTTGGTGATATCGAGGTGGAGCTCTTTTACTTTTAAATTTTTTCGAGCTCAAATAAGACGATTTTGGGGTCAAGTGTGGCCAGATTTATAGACGATGTATGGAATCTAGAGCTTTCGAAGCCTTTCGAAGGCAAGTAGTCCGGGAACCAATATGTCGCATGATTCAATGATCATTTTACGCTTATTTAGTAGCTTGTAGGGTGGGTTGTTTGTCGCGATGTGGAGCTCAGAGGAAATAAAACCCTATTCGCCGTAAATAGAGGAAGCTCTATATTCCCCATACATTTCCTATAAGACTCGGCGGCTGCAATTTGTGAGTGCAATTTGTTAATCACGAGTGTGATTTCTGCCCAAAATTGCAAGACACTCAGTTCTATTACCTATTAATCATTTCCATTTTGAAACTTAATATATTAAAATACTCAACAGTTATATGTAGCTTCAAAAGTGATTGTTTGACAAAATGATGCAATTAATGATTCAAAATAGTGCAATTAATGCTTAAATCGCACACTTTGTAGCCAATCAGATTTCAGGATTTGCTAATGATTTCAAAATGGATATGATTAACCAAGTAATCTGACCAGATTTAACATTAATCAGCTGTTGGAAAGGTTAAACAAAATAGGAAATGTTTGATAGGTCCAGGAAGTTTAAAACCTTAAAAGCGATTGCAGTATTAGTTAGGATTATGAAAGGGAGTAGAAAACATAATAGTCAAAGATAGCGGATCCTGCATTGGGTTAATTGTGACATGTCACATAATTTAGTTAACTTAAGTTAGATTTAGCTTTCTCAAATAAATAGCTAAAAGTTTCTTTTGAAAAGATATTAAAATCAGGACAATTTCTAATAGATAAAGGTAGTCTGTTAAAAAGTTTGGCTGCTTCGTCTTGAAACGTATAAGATATTACGGTAAAGGTATTTCTAAAGATAAGCCTGCACTGGATCTAAGAGTTCTAGTTCGTCTGGTAGTCTTTAGTTGAAGGTAGCTGGGCCAATTCAAGTTGTAAAGAGCTTTGTGTGTCGCCTTGAGAAGATTTCATTGTAATTGTTCTTTAACAGGTAGCCATTTCAGCCTAATTATATCTTCCATGGTGGCATAACGTCCAAGGAAAAAACTGGCTGTCGCTCTTTGCACTCTCTGGAGACGATTTGCCAGATAATCAGGTAGATTATGATAGACAATTCCATTGTAGTATAATTTGGAGAGAACTAGGGCCTGTGCAAGGGTCTTCCTGATTTTGAAAGGTAGGATGTTTTTCATCTTCCTTTCCTTTAATAGCTAAAAAGTATACTTAAAGGTCAAACTACACGGTACCTTCGATACCAAGACCTCCAATTGCACTTACAATTTCACTTTTTTTTTATTTTCAATTTTTATTTCACTTAATTAAAAGCTTAGTTATTCTTATGTAAGCTTATAAGAGTGATGAATAAGATTACTCAAGTTATTCTCTATGAACTGACATATAAAGCTATATGATTATCAATGAAATACCTATATTTCTCTATTTCGAAAATTTGTTATCTTCACATGTGAAGATATCATCACCATGGTTACATACTTCTTATAGCAGAAAAAAAGCTCAAAAAAAGCTTTCTTTTCTTTTTCATTGATAATTATATAATAAACAGAATATTACATGGGCGCTTGGAGATACGAATGTTATCTTCTCGTGTTGAAAATCTCTTACTCGTTCGCTACGCTCACTCGTGAGAGATCTTTTCAACACTCGAAGAACCGCCACCCGGTTAGCTCAGTTGGTAAGAGCGTCGGTCTGTTGTGCGGGAGGTCGTGGTTCGAGTCCCGGCCGGACCAACACTCAGGGTCTTAAAATAACTGAGGAGAAAGTGCTGCCTTTGTAATCACATCTACAAACGGTTAGACTTTCAAGTCTTCTCGGATAAGGACTTTAAACCGTAGGCCCTGTCTCCCAACCCTTCCTTAACCTGTAAATGGGGGACATAAAAGAACCTGTTGAATTATTCGTGTAAGAGTAGGGGATTGTCTCCCGGTTCAACAGCCTATCCCAATTTGGAGGCATAACACTAATTACTAACAATTCACTCATGATTGTAAGCTCATAGCGCCTTAAGAGCGGCTTGCTGTAAATGCCACCTATACCTATGCAGGATAGAAAAAGCCGATTTTCTCATACTTTGTCAGAATAAAGGTCTCTCTCCGAAACCGACCTCAAAAATCAACATTTTTAACGGGTTCCCAATTCATCTCTAAAACAGTAACCGAAAAATCTAAGCTACTTTACTGAAGTATCAACCTTGAAGGCTACTCTAGTGGTATTAGATTCAAAAATAACGATAACCCGAATTTATTTCCGATTTTTCTAATTTATGACCTGTGACGACGATGTGTCACGCATATATTTACTGGAAGTTCGAGGGCAAAAATAGTCATCTGGTACACTGATTATTCAAACAAAACTAGTTTTCCCTTTATAAGCATCATTTGAACTTGAATATATCAAAAATTCAGCTCGGGTAAACAAAATATAAAAATTTGGGAGCGTTTTTAACACTGGTCACTTTACTTCATCTATCAACTCGTTGACCTTTCGAGTGCGAGGATAATCGATCAACTTTTGTTCAATGATTTCAATTACTGAGCTTTTTTATTCAAAACAATGCTTCTCGAGGTCTATCAAGATCACAAGGGAGTCAGTAATCAAAATTTGGAAGGAATATCAAGCTCAGAAGACGAGAATTTCTCACTGTTCAGTAGCCGTTTATTTTGAAGTTGACAACTGAATAACATAAATTTGATGAGATACAGGATTACAATGTTGGCGAAGGAATAACAAAACAATGTTTTAAAGAATGGTTTGAAAAGACTTTAAAAAGCATGCATTGAAATATTCTAACCTTGATAGAATATTTTCTTGGCGAGAACTTCGTTACTTTAGCTTGTGACGATCGCGACATGATTCCAAACTGTTTCAAATGTTTGTTGCGTAGGGTAGTTACATATTAACCGACCAACACAGGGTTCCCAAAGTACTTGTTACTTTTTATTCGATCAGTATAGCCCACACTAGGAACATTAAAAAATCTAAAGCAGTTAATATAAGGGGGAATGAAGAAAGGAAAAAACCATTAATTATTTATCCGATCTAAACTTGAAACTGAAACTTATAAACTGATCTTTTTTTTAATATCTGGGTTAGCAGAAAACCACCAGTTACGAGCTCGCATTATTACAGTCACATGCCAGAACAAGTTCATTGAGGGCGTCAATATATTGCTTTTTTCTTTTGTTGTTAAACTCTTCTGTCGGTACATCAAAAAACTCGCAGATAGTACTGAGCATAGCTATGCTCAGTTGCTGCAATCGGTTTCCCTTGGCCATAGCACAGATGTCCAAGTTGTCATAAATAACTGGATGGCATAGGCGTACTTTATCTAGAATGTCTTGGCGAAGTTCATCGTATAGCTTCTCGTCTTGTGCTGCTGCTTGATCTGCCTCGGAGTATTCTTGATTTCTTACTTTTGCGGCCGTTCGTGAAAAATATGATTGTATTTGCTGTGGGCTAAGGTATTCGTCACAGCTAAAGAGCTTCGAGCCATCCAATTTCCGGGCAAATCTCATATCACGAGAGACGGTATTTGGATCTTGTTTCTTACCAGTGGCTTGACCAAGGTTGAATTTTTCTTCTAAGTATTGTCTCTGGGCGTCATTGAACCGATTGGCTTTTTTATTTGTTTTCAAAGCCCATCCTCTAGGTAAAGTAGCCGTGGCAGATGTGTCACCCTGTTCTCCTGATGTTGATGAAATGACGCTATCTGTGGCACCTTCGGATAAAAGAACATGGTACCTTTTCTTTGCCGAATCAAGGAGGGAGTCCTTTTCAGGCATCATCTTGCATTGTCCAAATGAAAGGTGCTTCTCTAGACTAGAGTGACGCTGGTACATCTTCACGCACCCTTCATTTGGACAACTAAGGAGTTCATTTGCTGTTGAATTGTCTTGCTGCACCACTTTGGGCTGCTTGTCTCTCACTTTCAATGAGCTTTCCCTTGAAACACTAACAAAGTCGCCAGTGGAGAACTTAGCTTGGAATAAACAAGTCTGCAGGTAGTCTGGAACTGTAGGGAAAAAGACCTCATTTTAGCACGTAGTAAAGCGCAATGATGAAAAGTAAAAAATGGAGGGGCCCTATGATTAGAAACCATATAATCACCTTCTAACACTACCAACTGACACATTTTTCAACATCTTGATCTACATTTTGAGCTAACAAAAATAGAAAATGGTGTTGAAACAAGAAAAACAGAATACTGGAAAAGAAATCGTACAGCTATTTCAGTGAAGTTGGGTTATTGGTCTGTTCCGTGTCGCAATTTCATTCCTCATAGAACTAATAGTTAGCTTCAGAAATACTTTTCAAATGCAATTACCTTCCATTTCGTTTTTTTTAAGGAGTTTTCCTTTGCCAACTTCAAATGCCTTCCACACTTTAACTCCTTTATCGCTGTACTCGAAATTGTTTAGGAAACTGATTCCGGCCAGCTTTGCTTGAGGCACCTTGGGTTTCATTTCCGTGTCATCTGCATCAACCAGGGCAACACGAACACCATTTAACCCGCCTTCAGATGTAATAGCATCACGGAGATCTTGAGCGTTCTGAACATCATGGCCTTCGTTTATGTAACGCTTTACGTGGGCCTTTATTGAGGCAGCTTTCCTGTCGCACGCCCCCTTGCCTCCTTGGGGGTCACTAAAATCCGCCCGGCGAATGCTGATTCCAGTCTTCTTCTTCATCAAACGACAAGATTTTATCAACAGCGAGCTGTGATAGCATCCAGCGTTGTCCTGGCGAATATAAGCTGTCGTAATCTCTGGATGCTCAGATTTCAGTGAGCGCAAGGTGTGCTCTAGGATACGTACAACAGCTAATGTGTCTTGGGAGCATCTCTCAGCAATGTGAACAAAGGACTGACATTGCAGGTGTCCATCCACTTTTCGTGCTACCACGCTGATATGCCAAGAAATACCCCGCTTTCCGAACCAGTCGGACTGGGATTCCCGATACTTCAAAGGCAAAAACTTCATCGCCCAATCCTGAACTATGAGTATCGACTCCTCATCAAGCTTACTTAAACAGGATGTTCTTGCTCGATCTTGCCTGACGCTTCTAAGTTGGTGTGCTTTCCAAGCGGCGATAGCCTCTGCAGACTCCTTATAAGTGTATTCAAGGTCTTGTAATTCTTCTCCAGACAAACCCGCCTGATGACGCAGGAAATGAGCAATATCTTCTAGGACCTTGCGCAGCTCCTCACACTGTGAGCAGCTCTGATCATGTACATGCTTGCAAGGGGTTTTCCACTTGAGTTCCTTGGGGTCATTTAACGCATGAAAGCTGCAGTGATCAGCCACTGAGGAGTCGTCTGAAACGTGGACCTGAAAAAAAAATACCATTTTTTTTATGTTACCGGTACCTAATTTGCGACTAACGACATCAGTTTGGA
Organism: Anthopleura xanthogrammica; assembly: GCA_964019055.1. NCBI lineage: Eukaryota > Metazoa > Cnidaria > Anthozoa > Actiniaria > Actiniidae > Anthopleura > Anthopleura xanthogrammica. The sequence continues at coordinate 9,471,459 of OZ025217.1, forward strand.
ATACGAAGAGCTGGAAGATATCATTCACACCAAATTGCAAGAACGTTGTCCAATGAAATTAGCAAAATACTAAAATGCCAAATAGGAACTAAACAAAAATGGGGAAAAACGTGTTGAATATTGTATTGAGAACACCAAAGTCAGTAAGAAATAATAGGTCACGTGATTTACCTTAAAGTCGGACTTGAGATACTGTTTGCTTTCCTTCAATGTTCTTTCCCAGGTTTTTGCAGTATCTTTTGACAACCCCTTCTCTTTGAAACCCTCTACCATAGCACTAAGATCATCAAAGCTTTTAGCACCAGCTGCAGCAGTATAGTCAAGGCCTTGAAGTGACTTCCGTGTTGTGGCGGAACAGGCTGACAGGATTCGCAGCATAGTAGCAGCTCCGAATGGCTTAAATTCGGTCTCCTCGCAGTATGACTGATACTGCTTTACCAGTCTGCTAGGTATTATTGTTCTGATCACGTTGGGAGTTTCCAGAACTTGACCGTTGGACAGGCGAAGATAGCGCTGGCCAAAAGGGAGGTCTTGCGTTACATGAGGGCTTGTGATATATGCTAAAAAATGGTCGAGCTGCGTCTGTTCAATACGTAATCTAGGACTCTTCGTTGATGGTACTTCTACACCCCTTCCATACCGCAGCGTATGATGTCTTGCCATCTTAAACCTATACTCGGTCAAGCCAGGGATGTAATGCTGAATGCGTTTGTAAGTAACAATATCTGCCATAATGGAGAGTACTTGCCGCCTTGTTTCCCAAGATGAGGCATTCTGGTAAGATTCGGCCAGCGCATTAAGGTATTTCTGTTCTTCGATAGATTCTTTAGCAAGCCCTAACTCCCTTTCCATGACACCTGAATCTCTTAGAGCCTCCCATAAGTAGCCAACATCTCCTGGCGTTATAACGTCAAGCCCGGCTACAACTAATGCTTTTGCTTTCGTTACATGCCCCAGTTTGGTTCTCTCACTGGCTTCGACCCATCTTTTTTTACACGGCCCTATTACACCTTCACCACATGAGCGAAGGAATTCATTCAGTTTCATACGCTGAATGCTTTTACTCTCGCCATATTGGGTATCATCGCTGCTGTTTTCTTGTGAATCTTGAGATTCCTGTGAACCAGGATCATACATACTTGTTTCGTCGATGGTTAAGCTTTGAAGTGCGTCCTGTAGTTCTTCGTTCCCAGAAAGGTCCTAGGAAATAAAACGGTAGTAGCTATTAATGTACAGGGTAGAGTGATATCGTTTCATATGATTAAGGGTAGTGGCGAACTGCTGTGAGATTCGAAAACTTGTACACCCTATGGCGTAGCACGGCAAGTTTCTCATAGCTAGGAGGTTAAGGGCAGAGTGCGCATATTTTGGCGCAAATTCACTCCCCTTCAAATACAGAAGTATTCCATCAATATTAACCGTTGAGTAAGCTTAGTTTAGTTCAGTTTAACGAGTTCGTCACCAACATTACAAACATACATATAAATGTTAGCACAATTGATCAAAATAAAATGGGATGTGAAAGGGGAAAGGAACATAACTTACGTCCCAATTGCAACCTAGCTCCCTGAGCATATGGAAATTATATAACGAACGTGACGTTTGTCCCAAAACTCCTCTTTCTTACTTCCAGAAATTCGATTTTTGCAAAGATAACTTCAGACTTAGAGAAATACCTGACGTTCTTACCCTTATAGTATCTTGAGTAGTATCTGTAGAGTGATACGGTTCCTGATTGCCCTCAAGCCCAGCCGTCGTTGTTGTTGGGAGCGGTTGTGTTACTGATGATCGTGTTGTTGTTTCTGCTATTATTGGTGTTTCTTCAAGTAGCGGAAGTAGTACTTCTGGTGTTGCTAAAGCTTTTTTTTCGCCAGGTTGTTCCAAAAGCTCTTCTTCAAGTTTACGGCGACATTGTCTGCATATTTCTAATGTCAAGAATATGTCTGATTAGCTTATCCAAAGGCTTTGTACACAATTTTTACAAGGTAAAATTATTAGTCGTATCTAACTTATAGTCTTCAAAAGAAAAATATACCAAATGAAAAATGATTTTTCTGATTGGTTGTGTGACACGCGAGTCATACTTATTTTTTTAGCGTACTTGATAGCAAAGTGGTTAGTACGATAAATAATCCAAAAAAGAATCTTCTCGCTGTAGCCTGGATTTAACTTGTATGATGTATGGTAGTTTCGCTCGCTTTTTTTTATTTAGTTCAGTGTTTCGGAGCTGAAGGGGCCAAAGAAAATAGCGGCTTTTCGTATTTGTGCCCCTCTCTCCTGTGGATAATCCTGGCTACAACCCGGTAATAACTATATAAAAAAACTTTGCTTGCTGTGTTTTGTGTGGTTATAAATAAAGCATTTGGGGACTGGCAGAAGACTCGAGAGGTGTTGAGAAACACTTCGCCCTACGCTTTTGTATGCTTCTCCTAACAGTTTTTTTTCCATGTTCTAACGTTCATAGGGTGCTTACACATAGCATTACATTTTTTTTAACGTAGAGCATAAAGTTTAGAAATACTTACGTGATGCAACTGGAAGCAATACAGTAGTAGATAGGAATAACTGCTTGGACTGGGATAGGTTGATACCACGTTCTGCTTTGACCACCTTTGCATGAGGACGCCACGATTTTGGAGTATCACACATTTTCTTGTTTGATCTCCATCTCATACCAAACAAGTCACGATGTCTTGGACAAATCGTAAGGTCAAGATGAAAATCGCTGATTTCAAACACCCCTGAGGAACAACAGTAACAATAATAATCCGATAGCCATATCCTTAATGGCTGATTAATTCATAATCATAATCATAAATAAGTACAGTACAATACATATAAACAATACAAGTCTTTGTTCAGTAATCGTACAAGTGCAAATAAAATGAAAGAAAACATGACTTTACCTGCTCGGGCGAGTATCAGCTTTGCTTCACTGTCTAAATTTGGCTCGCCATAAACACGATAGGAGTACAGATGACCTTGAAAGTCTTTAGCACAGGTTCCAAGAACCACACACTCGACATTTGCCGGGTTATCTGCGCTAGAGCCACACAGACCCCCGACAAGCTTTGCAAAGCCACAAGAAGCCAGTTTTCTAAATAATTTAAGTCAAATATATTGCACTAAAAGGCTAGTGCCAAAAATACAAGCTAAATGACCTCGCTCGCTTAAATCGATATTCGATAAAAAGTAACAAGTACTTTGGGAACCCTGTGTTGGTCGGTTAATATGTAACTACCCTACGCAACAAACATTTGAAACAGTTTGGAATCATGTCGCGATCGTCACAAGCTAAAGTAACGAAGTTCTCGCCAAGAAAATATTCTATCAAGGTTAGAATATTTCAATGCATGCTTTTTAAAGTCTTTTCAAACCATTCTTTAAAACATTGTTTTGTTATTCCTTCGCCAACATTGTAATCCTGTATCTCATCAAATTTATGTTATTCAGTTGTCAACTTCAAAATAAACGGCTACTGAACAGTGAGAAATTCTCGTCTTCTGAGCTTGATATTCCTTCCAAATTTTGATTACTGACTCCCTTGTGATCTTGATAGACCTCGAGAAGCATTGTTTTGAATAAAAAAGCTCAGTAATTGAAATCATTGAACAAAAGTTGATCGATTATCCTCGCACTCGAAAGGTCAACGAGTTGATAGATAATGGTAATTGAACTAAGTGGAGTGCAATTTGGTCTGATATCAAACGCGCGATAACAAAATCACACGACCGCGTAGCGGAAGTGTGATTTGTAATCGCAAGTTTGATATCAGACCATTATTATATCCACTTTGAAATCACTAGCAAATCCTGTAATCTGATTGGCTCTCAGTAGATTGATTCAAGCACGAATCGCACTATTTTGAGTCCGAATCGCATCTTTTTGTCAGCCAATCACAATGTAACACTAGAAAAGGTAACCAATCAGATTACAGGATTGTATGTAATCAGCCAATCAGATTACAGCAAATAAGGAACATAAAATGTAGCTTTTCTCAAGTTTGACTGGAATTTTTTGTTACAAAAAGAAACAAAATACTGGCTATTTGTGAATAAATACTTTTGTATTTATCACAAATTTAGTGTCTATCTAGTATGATTTCAAAATGGATATAATAAAGTGATAATTGAACTTTGTGTCGTGCAATTTTGGTCTGATATCAAACTTGCGATTACAAATCACACTCCCGCTACGCGGTCGTGTGATTTTGTTATCGCGCATTTGATATCAGACCAAATTGCACTCCACTTAGTTCAATTACCATTATAAATTGCACGACACGAAGTTCAATTATCACTTTATTATATCCATTTTGAAATCATACTAGATAGACACTAAATTTGTGATAATTGGTAATGTCATGACCCTAATGAAGTACTTAATTGTAAGGAAAATTTTGATGACTACAGCATATACAGTGTACACTGTATGCACATCTTATAAACTGAAGACCAAACAGTGAGCATGTGAGTTTGTTGTGAAGCACTAGAGGTTCAGTAGTGACAACATTATTATATTCTTTAAAAGAGAGAGCCTTAGGGAGCATTCATATTTTAGGAGGGGGGGGGGGTCACGTTTTTATCTTATAAAGCAAAAGGGGGGCTAAAAAATGTTTTACTGGTGCTGTGTAGGATTCCTCCGCTCCCCCCCCCCCCCCCCCCCCCGTCCTAAAAAATGAATGCTCCCTTACAACTTTACAACAAAAACTTGAAAAATGATTTTATACTAAAATCTAGAAAAACACTTGAAATATATTAACTAGCTAGCATCTCGATCTGTTACATTTTCACTCAGTAAAAGCCATCACTCTAGAAAGTAATGTGAAGTGTCAAGGAGTTGAACCAGTATCATTGGTTTATAATTATATCTCTAATTCATGTGCTTTCTGATGGCTAAGTGAATGTAGCACTAGTGCAGTATATGGGGAACTGACATCTACATGACATTGTATAAATGTGTAGTATTTATAAAATGAGAAACCCTGTTTAATCGGTGGATATAGATACTAGCCGTAGGCGAGTAAACAAAGACTCAAATTTTATAAATTACTTATCAAATCATGGTTTTGATTTTCATTGTGTTTTAGCTTATGTATATTAATGAGTTGGATAATATTAAATGTATACATGTACATACTGTAAAAAAAATCCAAAAAAATCCAACGAGTGGAACTGCATATTAGGGAATCTTCAGTAACTGGGATTCCACATTCCATTTGTGTAAAATCTTCATGTATGCAGTTATTGATAGCATGACAATGTACTTAAAAAGTATAGTTAAAACTAATGTACTCAATTACTCAAACAGGCAAACAGAAATTAAAGGTAAAGTGCATAACAGATTGATTATAAGTCAAATTCCAAAAACATTTATGGCATGTATCAATAATTATAGTATGAAGCCCATAGATAGGGAATGGATAGGGTTTATTAATTATTGCAGGTGAGGTGTATTGCTATTATGTTATTCAGTATATACATTGTATTTTAACAGCTCTTTTTAAAATTGTACATAGTATGCTTTTTATCATTGTAGTATATATTCAATTCTTATTATACCTTAACTTATTCCTTTCATGATATTGTAAGAGGGCTGAAAAACATGTGAAGTTCTCCTGAGAGCTTGTATCCATCTCATGAATACAGTACGTACCAGTACTACATTCTCTCATCGCAATAATTGCTTGACATTTAAAATATTGTCTTAATATTCTTAGTAATTTATTGAAATTTACATTTCAAAATGTAAATTGTACTATTATTTATTTCTTACAATAAAAGAAAAAAATACATATTTCACAAATATAAATATACATAATCTACACTCTGATTTTAAAAATATCTTGACAAAAGGTTACAAGAATGTTTTACTTGTAGAGAACTCAAAAGGTTCAAAGTTTATTTGTTCATTGAATGAAGTCAAGATCAAAATGTTTCTGAGTAAATATCCACTTCCTTACTGTCAATTGTTTGATCTCTGATGAATACATGACAGCCATAGGTGATGGTCAATCAGTCGAATGCAATGAAACTACAAATAAGTACTTGAGAAATCTTGGAGACAGTTTTGATGGAGAAGATGTCCATTGATAGTTTTGTTTTCAAGCAGATAATGCCATCAGTGTTGTTTGTGCATGAACACAACCAGTTCAGGTTATAAATCCCTCAGATGATTTGGATGAACAGCCATGAAGTTCCACCAGAAGACCTATTATTGTTGCGGGTATCTTAAGATAGTTCCATCATTTGGCAATTGTGCCTTGGAAAGCCATGGGAGTTCCATTCCCCATAATATAACTGCAGTGTGAGCCTTCCAAGTGACTTTTTGTAAAAAAAGCCAAAATCTTTTGTGTCACTTAAAAGGACTTTCACTTTACTGCCTGATCTGCTGGTACTTCTGAGGGTTCTGCTGAAGAATTTCTTTACCTCCCTTGTGCTCCACACAGAAAGAAATGATAGAAACTTTTGCAAGGAGCAAATTGAGGTGAAAGAAATGACTTCAGCCTTTGAATTGCTTCGTATATAACATCTAGGTTCCTTGAAAGAATCATCATCTGAATTTTTTAGCACACATTTAAGTACACTAAAAATGTTATACGGAATACAGCGATGGATTTCTGTTATAATAATAATAATAATAATTGCAGCTGAAAGAGAAATAAAAAAATCAAGAATTAGAGGTAAGCTTACATATATATTGTGTCAGTAATCCACAAGAAGAAAAAACCAAACACACAAGAAACAGAGAAGTCAACAGAGATGATAATGAATATTTGAATGTTATTAAAGGCAATAAACCTGTGCAATACATATTTGACTAATAAATAAACTTTACTAGACTATTTTTAAATACACATTTTAATACAAGAAATTATATTTCAAGGCCGGTTTTATGCTAAAATCTTATTCAATTTGAATTTATGAGTTAAGACTCATGAAAGCACTTGAGGTTCGAAGTCTCGAATGTAAATTAATTAATTTGAAGTGACATACATTTAACAATAACCTTGAGCACATATGAGAAGAGAAAGTCTTTGTGGCTGTTCATCCAAATCTTCAGATTGTTTACATGCAGCCTGAACGAGTGGCATTAACACATTGATGGCATTCTCTTTGAAAAAATCTTTCATAAATCCATTTCCTCCATCAAAACTGTCAAGACAGTTTGTCAGCTTCTCCTTGTCCTCATTTGTGCCTACATTGCTCTCGACTGATTGATCATCATCACTATTATCCTCTTGAACGGCCGCCAACACCTCAGATAAACTCAAACGTCCCGTATGGGGAAGCTATTTGCCCCGGGTGGATGTGGAGGCCCGAAACCGCAATACAAAAAAAAAGTTCAGCGGTATTACCCATCTTACCTATACGACTTCCGGTTGTAATCCAAGCCTCGTAGACTAGTGATACCAGTCACGATATTAGCCTAATCTAATCGAAACTCCCTTGATATCAAGATGCGCAAACGATTTTCGTCATAAGTGTGCAAGATATGTCGATTTGATGTAAATGAAGATTGGTTAGGATGCGATCACTGTGGACAGTTTTTCCACGCAAGTTGCTTGGATGTTGACTTCGCTACTGTTCTGTCACAGAATTTCCGCTGTCCATAGTATATAGCAATTTACAAATGTAAAAATAATGTATGTATGTACATGCAACGGTTCTTTTTTTCAGCTCCAGCCAATGCAACAGAAAATGTATAGATAGCATATTCCAGCTGATCTGAGAAAAAATATTAGTAAATCAAAATCGAGAAAGTTTGTCATTTCTACGTTACTATTTTAGATCAGCTGGTCGCAATTGCTTACTCACTTTCTTCGTCCCCTCTATTAACTATGGTCTAAACATAGTTAACTGACTAAATAAAGCTTATACTTTGTATAAACGAACTGGTCTTTTCTTGATTTTTTAAAATAAAACGTGTATAACGAAAAACGTTTATTGCTGCGAGCGTATTTAGAGCAATCTGGCTCAATTATTACTAGGTTGAATAACTCATGTGATCACCTGTGTCTTTACAGACAGGATGCACTTGTGGATTATAATGATTAATACCCCATATGAAGTAGTGGAATAACTTATTAGTCTATAAAGAATCACCCAACAAATATGTATAATGTGTCAAGAAATATATTATATATAAATATATCAACAAATATAAAATGTCATGCTGGACATATCCATATACAGTCTGTACAAGACACCTACATTTTATCATTAATTAGAGAAACTGAAACTTTAGTGGCTTGATGTTTACATTACTGTAGCAGTGCAATGTTGGATTATTGTGCAACTTAACACAGCCTCATAGATTTTTTATTGATTTACGTTCTCTTTCATTGATACTTAAGAGGGGCTCTCCCTAAAATTCAAACTCTGTCATATTAAAGGTCTTTGAAAGCTAGTTCTAAAAATCTAACTCTCAGTTGATTCCGATCTTTATTCATTCTTTTACGGCATTTTTTCTATTTATGCCCCGGACACCCAGGAAAACGACTTCAAATTAAGGGATATTTCGACAGCTCGCATGGAAATATAAAAGCATAATTTATAAAACTGAGGACATAGCTAAAAAGAACTGTCTTTGGCCTATCATTTACCGTTTTTAGATCCAAAATTGGTTAAAACCAAAATATTTGCACGATTTATCATCATCACCTGTGTTGACGGTATTTAGTCACGCAAAAATATAGGCAAGTTTCAGAAGTCCAAATTGCAACTTGGTACATGGCTTTGACATGAATAACTCCACTCTGAAGATCAAACATCATCTAGTCTGTGATTTTCTAAAATAAAATTTTACTGGCTGGGAAACCCTAGGTTTTATAGGGCTAGCTGGGAATGTTTCTGGATGCCATATTTGCTGGGATTATGGGGTTATGATATTTATCAATTCTAGCTGGGAAAATCATCACTAGCTCTCTCTTTCTCTGGCTGCTTACGCATAATGACGTCACGTGTGAACTAGCTTTTTTGATTGGACGACACGACTGATAATTGACGGATAATCGAGAGTAGGCTCTTTTTGCTTTTTGACTTAAATGACAGCTAAAAATACCAGATGCAATCAAGATAAAATAACTTTGTAATCTAAGGCAAGTTCCTATGTATGTGTCATTAGTGACAGTCAGTGTATAGTGCTCTAACAGGCTCTACTGAACATTCATCAGAAAAAAACTGTAGAGGTATCTAGTACATTTGTCACAATATCGTTTCTTATTTGGAGGTGTTTCAGGTAAGCATTTATTTTACTTTCTCTAAGCTTGATTTTCTGGCCAGCTGCGTGGCTATGATCATTTGATTTAAATTTTTTGTATCTTTTTTGTTTTAGAGATAGGGTGCAAGAATTTTTGCGCCCAAAATCTGCGGCTTCTGGTGAGGTAAGCTTACGAACCATCTTTTTTTCATTCTTGTTTTAGGTTGGAGCTTAATTGAATCCTGACTGAAATCTTTTAAAGTCTATTACTTTTGATGTGCTTGATGCTCCGCGGGCCAACTGCGTGGCTATTATATTTGATTAATTTTTTTTTTTTTTGTGTGTGTGTGTTTCAGAAATAAAGTGCACTGAGAGTTTTTGCACTGTTTCAAGTAGTCTGCAGAGACGTAGCTAGAGACGTTTCGTTTGGAAAGTGCAAAATCGTCCCCGAGAGAGCGACGCTACTAGACAAAGCTAAAACTTTGTATCAAGCGTGGGGGCCTTCTCTAAAATCACAATGGAAGCGGATATGACCCGATGCCTTGGAACGATCCTTCAAAGCTGGGCCCTGAAGACATCTAAAGCATCGAAACGTTTCAATGACACATTCAGAAAACATATCTGCAGGGCAAGTTCAAAAGTCGGTCAGGCTACAGGTTGTAAGCTAGACCCAGTAACTGTTCAGGCCCGTAGGCTGGGAGGGGGGGCGTGGATGGGGGTGCGAATGCTGAAGAAGTTTAACAATTTTTGTCTCGCGAGACGTCAGTTTTTAAGACGCCCTGGCCATCAGACGTTCACTGGGTTGCTCACAAGTAAATAAAATCTTCGAATTGTCCGACTCAGATAAGGGACCGTTCTGTTATCGAGGACAGAGGGGATTGGCAAGAAAAAAAAAATTGAAATTTTAGTGACCCTGGAAATAAATCTATGATGAATGAATATATATTTACATTTAAATATTTTCAGTTAAAGTGTAGGGGGTCCTAAAAATTGCTTTCATTGTATAGGGCACTTCAAAAAAAGGTTAAATTTAACCCCAATAGTGCAACATTGCCTCTTGACTGGACAGGCAGGATTTGATTTTAGTAGGATCAATATATAACAGGACCAGGGTTTCTCTCCACATGTCTACACAAGTTAAATAGACAGTGATTCACCCTGTGATTGAGGTTCTTATTAACAGCTCCTACTTAGTTTGCCGTAGTTTACGGACTTGGTCATTGAATGTCAATAATTCGATGTAAATTTTGTTGTTCGAACGACCTGACACTGGTTGGGTTTCCTGTGTTGAATTGATTACCGCCGGTCCCGGGTGGAAGGTTGTTTATCACTGGGATGGTGAATTGATCGATTGTTATTTCTTTGGGGCTGTAAGGTGAGGTAATTTTAAGACTACTGAAGACAATCCGCCTTTTGTAGTTTGGTTATTGCTATTTTCTGTATTTAGCAAAGCTAATAGAAATTGTATGTTCGATCAAAAAAAAATTCAGGTTAATTAAACTTCGGCAACGGCGATTCTTGCAATATAAACTTCTAAAATCTTTACATTGCCAAGTAAAACTGGACAAATGGTCAGGTTTGTACACTTCTAAAGCTCTTACCTTTCTTGAAAGACCACAATTTGATAATTACAGCAAGCTTTACCCATGCAAATCGAAATATAGGAGTCTTGTTTACGAGTGACGTTACACAAGCCGGGGTCAAGAGGGCATGAATTTTGCTGAAAATACTTTGCACGTTTGGGTCTCCCAAAAATCGTCTTTTTATTTACCCAAAAATTTTATTTTAGAAAATCACAGACTAGATGATGTTTGATCTTCAGAGTGGAGTTATTCATGTCAAAGCCATGTACCAAGTTGCAATTTGGACTTCTGAAACTTGCCTATATTTTTGCGTGACTAAATACCGTCAACACAGGTGATGATGATAAATCGTGCAAATATTTTGGTTTTAACCAATTTTGGATCTAAAAACGGTAAATGGTAGGCCAAAGACAGTTCTTTTTAGCTATGTCCTCAGTTTTATAAATTATGCTTTTATATTTCCATGCGAGCTGTCGAAATATCCCTTAATTTGAAGTCGTTTTCCTGGGTGTCCGGGGCATAAATAGAAAAAATGCCGTAAAAGCATTGCCAGAAATATGGGACATGAGCCTGCTCATCCATGCGCAATGATGCGTTTCAGCTTACAAAATAGCCGCCGAGTCTTATAGGAATTGTATGGGGAATATAGAGCTTCCTCTATTTACGGCGAATAGGGTTTTATTTCCTCTGAGCTCCACATCGCGACAAACAACCCACCCTACAAGCTACTAAATAAGCGTAAAATGATCATTGAATCATGCGACATATTGGTTCCCGGACTACTTGCCTTCGAAAGGCTTCGAAAGCTCTAGATTCCATACATCGTCTATAAATCTGGGCACACTTGACCCCAAAATCGTCTTATTTGAGCTCGAAAAAATTTAAAAGTAAAAGAGCTCCACCTCGATATCACCAAACGAGTGTTTAATAAATCCAAAACCGCTCAAAATAGACAGCATGCCTTCAGAATGTAGGTTCCCAAGAAGCTTGAAGTTAGGTTAAATTTTAAGCGATTCGACAAGTTGTTAGCTCGTAGTTTTCAGTTAAAAATGACAAGAAACCACAGAGAACTGCTCCAAACAGTTTCAAAACCCCCTAAATATCGCCATTTTGTTTTTACAAGCTCCTATTGACTGCTGAGATACAATAAGGAAGCTTAAAGTAACGATTTACGTTTGAAACTTGTTTCTTGTCCTTCATGGGCTTCCTGTGGTGAGGCTTATCAACAGAAAAATAATAGTTGTTCTTTTGATTGTCAAGTAACTATATTTTGGCAAGAATTGTTTTACTAACATCATAGTTGAATATAAATATGTGCTTGGAAACCATGTAGTTATATTTTTCCTCTAGAAAACCACTTCATTTTCATTCATGCGTAACACCGCTGACAATGTCCAATTTTCTGGCAATGAATAAATAAAGATCGGAATCAACTGTGAGTTAGATTTTTAGAACTAGCTTTCAAAGACCTTTAATATGACAGAGTTTGAAAATTTTCGATTTTTCTATCTTGCATAGGTATAGGCGATTTTTAGGGAGAGCCCCTCTTAATAGTGCCGCTACAACTAAGCAAAAAGGCACTAGATCGCAGCAATTCACTTCCATAATGGATCGCTTCATGGTAACTAACAAGAATATCGTGACTGGTATCACTAGTCTACGAGGCTTGGATTACCACCGGAAGTCGCGTAGGTAAGATGGGTAATACCGCTGAACATTTATTTTGTATCGCGGTTTCGGGCCTCCACATCCACCCGGGGGAAATTGCTTACTTCACGTGCCATTTTAATTCCAAGAAAAACATATTTGAGAACGGGAGTCAACAAACGATTAAACTGCTTCCAAGTGCAGGGATAACGTGTCAGATGTTCACTGTAGACCATTCAATACTATCACTAACGAAGTACAAAGTTTAAAATGGTGTATTTCAGAAAATAATTCCCTTCCAGTAACTTAGTGATCCGATAAAAATAAATGTTCTTCTTAAATTTATGCATGGCGTGACATTATTTCAAGAAAGTAAAGGTCACGCTTATTTACAAGAATCGCCAGATAGTAGACTGAGAAACAACATTATTCAGACAACTCCCTCAACTCCTGAAGACATGGAATCGTTCGTCCACGAACTGAAGAAGAAAGTCCAATGTTCCTTGTGTAATGATACACTTACTGAACCCAAGATCTTGTCTTGTTTCCACACATTTTGTAAGCCTTGTATCAAAAGACACGCTGAGCATGTCGACAAAATCAACATCTTCAAGTGTCCTATATGCAAATCACAAACTTCTCTACCACAACTAAGCAGCGTCGAAGATCTACAGCCAAGTCTACTACATTCAAGAATCGTGAAAGGTCTGGCGTTGGTAGAAGGAGTAAAGGTTTGTTCTGTTTCTGACAGTCATTCTACAGCTTCTTGGTATTGTTTTGACTGTGATCGCTCGATGTGCGAGGAATGCGAGAAGAACCATTCAGTGTTTATCAAAGATCACAAGGTCGTTCGTCTGGCTGATTTGAAGAAAGAAGATATTGAGTTCATAATAACAAGAGAAAATCCTTGTACAAGTCACCCACACCACAAGCTAGAGTTCTTCTGTGAAGATTGTGATGCAATGGTTTGCGTGACATGCTTGAAAGATCACAGGAATCACAAGACAATGTCATTAGATAAGTTTGCTTCGATCAAGAAATCTGAATTGTCAAAGCATCTGCCGTTACTGGACCAGTTGAGATTAGATGACAAGGAAAAGCAACAACAAGAAATGATTGCTAACACAATCAAACAACAAGGAGAAAAAGCCAAAAAAGAAGTCAAAGACAAAACCAAGAAAATTATCCAAATGCTACAAGAAAACGAAAGAGATTTGCTGAGACAAATCGATGAGAAGTTGGACACAGCCACAACAAACTTGAATATCATTCATCATATTCCAGCCGTCAAGGATTACATCAAGAATGTGATGGAAAGAGGACTGGCAAGTGAAATGATGAATATTCAAGTGACACAATGCTCTCAAAAATTCATCTTCAACCGCATTTCACTATGCTCTAGAATTGACTATGTTTCTAATCAAGAGCTGATGCGACAAGTGAATTCAGGTCTGGGAGAAATACAAACCAGTTCCAAAACAGACCATACAAAGAGCACTATTCAGGTGAAATCTGAGACAGAAGCTTTAAAGAAAGAAAATTTGATAGTAATAACTAAATCCTCTACAGGAGAACTCAATCATGATCCAAACGATGTTCTAGACGTTCAAATCAAGCCCGAAGAAAATGTGAAAATAGAAAAAAAATATGTGAGAACTGATGGTAAAGTAGAAGTTGAATTCATGGCTAAAGTAGCTGGTCGGTTGACAGCAGAGGTTCAAGTGAATGGGAATCATGTATCTAACAGTCCACTAGTGATGATTGCCAAGCCACAGGAAATGAGAACAACGGGACAGTTTAACATGAAAGGTGTAAATATAGGATCTAGTAGTTTGAGAGGTATAGCAGTAAACAGAGACAATAGCAGGATCGCTGTGGCCAATTGGTCTTTTGATTGTGTCCATGTATTCACCACTGATGGAGATCTCTTACTAGCGTATGGTAGTCGAGGTAGTGCACAGGGACAATTAACTGGTCCTCAAGCTTTAGCATTTCTGAATGATACAGATCTAGTCATAGGAGACTGGGGTAATCATAGAATATGTATAGTGAACACTACAACAGGGACATTAGTAAAGACCTTTGGTAACCAAGGTAACGGTGATGGAGAGTTTTCTCATCCTTGGGGAGTACACGTTCATGATGATGGTAACATCATTGTGTGTGATAATGGTAATCATCGTGTTCAAGTCTTCACAAGAGACGGTGACTATCAATATCAGTTTGGTTTGACAACACAGGACAAGTTTGATCCATATGATGTGATAACACATGATGGACTGTTTTACGTCAGCGATTATGGTAATCACGTTATTCAGGTATTTGAGAAGAAAGGCAACGTACCGACTAGAATATCGATGATTGATAGTAAAGGCAGTACCGATGGTCAGCTGAATAGACCATATGGCCTGGCTATTGATAATGACCATCATCTACTGGTGTGTGATAATGGTAATAACGGCGTACAAAAATTCACATTGGATGGTCGTTTTGTAGGAAGGTCTCGTGATGTAATCAAGGACCCTCGATATATAACTGTTTTTAAGGATGGTCAGTTATTAGTTAGTACGTGGAAGTCTGGTGTCTTGTGTGTTAAGTAGAATTGGCTATTATCTTATACCATATGTGATCGGTATGACATATTATTGAATGATATCCCAAAGTTCGGTGTGGTAAAATATGACCATTCGGAGTTAATTCATTTAATATATGTTTTTTATTGTCTATATCATATAGCTTAGATAGTACGCGCGCTGTGATTGGTCGAGAACTGTGCTCTGTTAGTGAATGGAGCACGGTTGCCAACGCTATCTGTGCGCGCGCTGCAATTTTTGAAAAGAATTGTTAAAAGACAACATCGAAAACTAAAACGATTTTTTTCTTTTCTATTTCGAAAATTCATGCCGAATAATTCATAAGCCTTTGGTCCAATTGGAGCGACCATACACGTCACGTGCATGTACCTTTATACCCGATACGGAGATCTTCATTAGTATTCGCTCGATCAAGTGATTTTTGACACACGTGTGTCTCTATATAAAGAATACTAATGAGGACAACCTCATCAGAGATAAAGTTGCCTCTAAGTTTAGATGAAGCCTCACCAAGGTCAGTCTCACATACGATCACCGACGACCAACGAAAATTAGTCGACTAGCAATCCTGTCTTGAGACTGGCCGATGCGATCTTCAAAATGTGGGAGGATCCTTTTTGGGACTGACTGCACATGACAGTGACGTATAAACCTTGACTGCGCATGACAGTTACGTACACACTTCTATACACGCATCAAGAATTCCGCGCTGCTGCTCAATGCGCATGCTCAGGGGATTAAAAAGTGGGATAAAACTTGTAAAATATGCTATATTTTAGTTGTATCTTTCTTGTCAAGTACAATTTTCACTAAATATTCAAGATCGCGTACCGTTAAAGGAATTCTGAATCAAATATACCGAAAAATTGCATATTATAATATACAAAATATTATCCCACTTTTTAATCCCCTGAGCATGCGCATTGAGCAGCAGGGCGGAACTCTTGATGCGTCTATCGATGTGTAAATTAAAAGTCCATGTTCGTGACGTGTATGGTCGCTCTAATTCGACCAAAGGTTTGTGAATTATTCATGAGTTTTTTAATGAGTTCACAAAACTCGTAGCATGTGTTTTAAACCTGATAAAACACTCCTACTCGTTTATTGAACATTACTTTAAAATAGGGTGTTCATTAGTAAACTTGCTAAATTTTAGCTGTTTTTATATTTTACTGAATATATATTTTTTCTATTCAATTTTGTACATGAGTTGTTTCATTAGTCAATGAATAAAAGTTATTATTTGTATGTAGTGTTATTTTCATTCATTTGTATTATAGTTTGTCTTTTATTTCGAAGACTCTTCTGTAAATCACTTTTGTGAAGTAGGTTATATTATCAATAGTCATCGTCATCGTCATCGTCATCGTCATCGTCATCGTCATCGTCATCGTCATCGTCATCGTCATCGTCATCGTCATCGTCATCGTCATCGTCATCGTCATCGTCATCGTCATCGTCATCGTCATCGTCATCGTCATCGTCATCGTCATCTCGTCATCGTCATCATCATGAAAAGAGCATTGCGCATTATGACATTCTCTAAATTTGATGACCATTCCAGTCCTCTATTTAAAAGTTTAAATCTGTTAAAGTTAAGCGACCTAATCTTTCTTGAAACAGCCTCCTTTTTGTTTGATTTTCATAAAAAAGTTAATATGTCTGCTGCTTTCTCAAATTTCTTTACTCCAGTTTCCAAAGTTCACTCCTATAATACAAGACTAGCTTCTAGATCTTCCTTTTCACTTCCTAAAATTAGAACTAATTATGGTAAATTTAGCCTAAGATTTAATGGACCAAAAATCTGGAAGTCTGGTGTCTTGAATTCAACTGTATTTATTTAAAATCAAGTGAATAAAGTATATATATAGTCATGAAAACCAAGTTTAAAGCAAAAAATATGAGACGGCTGCATAGTAATGAAATCAGTGGTAAAAAAATCTGTCATTTGATCATCAGTTCTCACATTATCACGGCCACCATGGTTTTTTTCAATTCTTCCTTCACCAATATCTGTTGCTACAGTATCTCTCACAGTAGATCTATATACACCATGTTTATTAACCACCATACGATCATCCTCATTCTTCCTTCACCAATATCTGTTGCTACAGTATCTCTCACAGTAGATCTATGTACACCATGTTTATTAACCATATCAAATTAGTTTTTCACACTCGTCCCCAATCCCTTGCCCGATATGAAAAAGGCTAATTGATCCATTTGATGACGTCACGTATTCTCTTATTGAGACGTTGACGATGCGATGGATTTGATTATATTCAAACAAGTCCAGGCAAGCCTATTCTGTATCACCCAATGAAACAGTAAAACTGCTGATTC
The DNA here is from genome assembly GCA_964019055.1 of Anthopleura xanthogrammica. Taxonomy (NCBI): domain Eukaryota; kingdom Metazoa; phylum Cnidaria; class Anthozoa; order Actiniaria; family Actiniidae; genus Anthopleura; species Anthopleura xanthogrammica. The sequence goes on from OZ025217.1 coordinate 9,488,827, forward strand.
TAAGCAAATAATTAATGAATATAGAAGCAACTGAATCTGTGTTAAATATTCTCATTTTCAAACAGCCGAAATCAAGTATTAATTTTGTTAATTTATTTTCTACGGCCAATTCGTTAAATGAATAAAGAAATAAAGAACAAACACTAAAAGTATGGTCAATGCCAGCTATTTGATATTAGATCATTCGTCCCTCTTAATTAAATGATTTTAATATTGGGCAGGGTCCTTGTAGGCTGTTAATTACTGATGAAGTCACAGGATTCCTGTGCTTTCTCTGGGAGAGAGCGTTGCTACGACAACACTATATTAGCTGCTGCGCCGGACACCATAAACCCACACATGCTGTCTAGTCTACTGATACAAATATATTCATAAATATATTTTTGTATATGTTTGTACACAACCTTTAATAAGCTTGTAGATATATGTCGGTTTGGTAGAGAATAGTTAGCCATTCTTGGTAAAATGAGGCTCGTTTAAAAGAGCAAAAACTAAATATAGTCCACAGTGTTAATCAGTATTGCTCATAGTGACCTCTCGTTATTGAAGTAGGTCATTCAGTTTTAACGCAAAGATAAAGTGGAATATATTGTAAGGCAATAGTTGAAGACGCGGTATGCGGAACTTTGACCTACCCCACCCCCCTCACACATTAATTTGTTAAAATTAATTAACCAGTTTTTTTTTTAATTAACATCAAAAACTGGTAAAACAACTAGAAGCATCAGTTAAATCGTAAATGAGATTCCTTTTCATGAGTGAAACTTTGATTAGTGCTATTTTAATAGTTGACACTTTACACTCACCTCCAACCCCTCGGGAAAAGAAAATTGGTCCATTTTCTCCCCTCCCTCGCATTGATTTCAGTGCACCCCTTCTAATAATGATTCCTACAACTAGAACAATCTCTGTACCAATTTTGGTGCTTGTACGCGATCTGCCAAGATTTTTTGCATTCTTATTTCATTGCGGATAAGTTCCTCACAGTACCCCCTACGGTATCCAAGTTGTCTTTTTATTTTATCAATGCAGTTATGACAAATAACCACTGAAAATGATTCTAGAAGATGATCAGGTCACACTAGATTAATTCCAACTAAGAAAACACATTTCAGAACAGGAATCTACAATCAATTAATCCACTTCGATCCAAGTGCAGGGATAACGTGATATTCACTGTAGACCATTCAATACTATCACTAACGAAGTACAAGTTTTTAAAACTCAAATCTAAGTTATAGTTGGATCTGTGAGATCCGATAAACGAAATATATTATCTTAAATTATGCATTCATGGCGTGACATCATTTCAAGGAAGTAAAGGTCACGCTCATTTCTAAGTATCGCCTCACAATAGACTGACAAACAACATTATTCAGACAACTCCCTCAACTCCTAAAGACATGGAATCGTTTGTCGACGAACTGAAGAAGAAAGTCCAATGTTCCTTGTGTAATGATACACTCACTGAACCCAAGATCTTGTTTTGTTTCCACACATTTTGTAATTCAATGGAAATAACTACCTCACACCACCCCCAACGGGGATACAAGTGCTCTTCTAATTTATGCAGTTATAACGAATAACTATTTCTAGAACATACATACTTCACGTCACATTTTAATTCCAAGAAAAACACATTTGAGAACGGGAGTCTACAAACGCTTCCAAGTGCAGAGATAACGTGATGTTCACTGTAGACCATTCAATGCTATCACTAACGAAGTACAAAGTTTAAAATGGTGTATTTCAGAAGATAATTCCCTTGCAGTAACTCAGTGATCCGATAAAAATAAATGCTCTCCTAAATTTATGCATGGCGTGACATCATTTCAAGGAAATAAAGGTCACGCTCAATTCCAAGAATCGCCAGACAATAGACTGACAAACAACATTATTCAGACAACTCCCTCAACTCCTCAAGACATGGAATCGTTTGTCCACGAACTGAACAAGAAAGTCCAATGTTCCTTGTGTAATGATACACTTACTGAACCCAAGATCTTGTCTTGTTTCCACACATTTTGTAAGCCTTGTATCAAAAGACACGCTGAGCATGTCGACCAAATCAACATCTTCAAGTGCCCTAAATGCCCGGGAGGGGGGGGACTCCGGGGGAAGAGTATCGGGTATACTCGTCGTATCTCTTAGCGATTTGCTATCTTTTAGGGTCTTAAATTTGAGGTTTAGCAAATCAGCACTTTCTGGTATCTTTTAGGGTGTTGAAAAAGGAACTAGCCCATCGCATAATAACGCAATACGTATGCGTGCGTAAACTCGGAATGTTACTCAAGGGAAAACATTTCAAAAGCCTTTATTTTTTAATGGTATTATTTTTGTGGTATCTCTTAGGGGTTAAAATTTGCCAAACCACGCCCTTTTCAAAAAACTTCCGGTATCTTTTAGGGGTATTTTTGGAAATTTCCGAAGAGCATACCCGATACTTTACCCCCTAAGTCCCCCCCGGGCCTAAATGCAAATCACAAACTTCTCTACCAGAACTAAACAACGTCGAAGATCTACAGCCAAGTCTACTACATTCAAGAATCGTGAAAGGTCTGGCGTTGGTAGAAGGAGAAAAGGTTTGTTCTGTTTCTGACGGTCATTCTACAGCTTCTTGGTATTGTTTTGACTGTGATCGCTCGATGTGTGATGAATGCGAGAAGCACCATTCAGTGTTTATCAAAGATCACAAGGTCGTTCGTCTGGCTGATTTGAAGAAAAAAGATATTCAGTTCATAATAACAAGAGAAAATCCTTGTACAAGTCACCCACAGCACAGGCTAGAGTTCTTCTGTGAAGAGTGTGATGCAATGGTTTGCGTGACATGCTTGAAAGATCACAGGAATCACAAGACAATGTCATTAGATAAGTTTGCTTCGATCAAGAAAGCTGAATTGTCAAAGCATCTGCAGGTACTGGAGCAGTTGAGATTAGATGACAAGGAAAAACAGCAACAAGAAAAGATTGCTAACACAATCAAACAACAAGCAGAAAAAGCCAAAAAGGAAGTCAAAGACAAAACCAAGAAAATTATCCAAATGATACAAGAAAACGAACGAGATTTGCTAAGACAAATCGACGAGAAGTTGGACACAGCCACAACAAACTTGAATATCATTCATCATATTCCAGCCGTCAAGGAATACATCAAGAATGTGATGGAAAGAGGACTGGCAAGTGAAATGATGAACATTCAAGAGACACAATGCTCTCAAAAATTCATGTTCAACCACATTTCACCATGCTCTAGAATTGACTATGTTTCAAATCAAGAGCTGATGCGACAAGTGAATTCAGGTCTGAGACAAATACAAACTTGTTTGAAAACAGACCATACGAATAGCACTATTCAGGTGAAATCTGAGACAGAAGCTTTAAAGAAAGAAAAGTTGATAGTACTAACTAAATCCTCTTCAGGAGAACTATATCGTGTTCCAAGGGATGTTCTAGACGTTCAAATCAAGCCTGAAGAATATGTGAAAATAGAAAAGAAGTATGTGAGAACTGATGGTAAAGTAGAAGTTGAATTCATGGCTAAAGTAGCTGGTCGGTTGACAGCAGAGGTTCAAGTGAATGGGAATCATGTATCTAACAGTCCACTAGTGATGAATGTCAAGCCACAGGAAATGAGAACAACAGGACAGTTTAACAAGAAAGGTGTAAATATAGGATCTAGTAAATTAAGAGGTATAGCAGTAAACAGAGACAATAGCAGGATCGCTGTTGCCAATTTTGATTTTGACTGTGTCTATGTACTCACCACTGATGGAGATCTCTTGCTGACGTATGGTAGTCGAGGTAGTGCAATGGGACAATTGTATTCTCCTCAAGGTTTAGCATTTTTGAATGATACAGATCTAGTCATAGTAGACTTTGGTAATCATAGAATATGTATAGTGAACACTACAACAGGGAGATTGGTAAAAACCTTTGGTAACCAAGGTAACGGTGATGGAGAGTTTCAATATCCACGTGGAGTACACGTTGATGACGATGGTAACATCATTGTGTGTGATAATGATAATCATCGTGTTCAAGTGTTCACAAGAGACGGTGACTATCAATATCAGTTTGGTTTGACAACACAGGACAAGTTTGATCCATTTGATGTGATAACACATCATGGACTGTTTTACGTCAGTGATTATAATAATCTCGTTATTCATGTATTTGAGAAGAAAGGTAACGTACCGACTAGAATATCGACGATTGGTGGATACGGCAGTGCCGATGGTCAGCTGAACAGACCATGTGGCCTGGCTATTGATAATGACCATCATCTACTGGTGTGTGATCATGGTAATAGCCGCGTACAAAAATTCACATTGGATGGTCGTTTTGTAGGAAGGACTTGTGATGTAATCAAGTACCCTCGATATATAACTGTTTTAAAGGATGGTCATTTATTAGTTAGTACGGGTGGTTCTGGTGTCTGGCGCATAAAGTAGAAATTACAATTGTTTTTAATCTTTATTTCATCGACATGATATAAAAAATAAGGAGTGAGATGGTAATTTCTTTCGTATTTTCGATCCTGTCATATTAGCGGCTTGTATTAAGAATGCATAAATATTTATGCACTCTCTCTTTGCTTCCAAAACTATTTTGAAACCAGTCTAAGATTTATATATCGAGTCATTCTTATCTGCTAAACTTTAAAAAGTGTCAATAATACATTTCAATCCACAGTTTAAGTAAAACTTTTTTTGACAGCTAAAATTTCATGTTAGTTATTTAAGTTTGGCGTTTTAATTGAATTAATTCTAAAAGAATCTTTTTCTAATTTAATCAACTTGATGCTCGGAAAACTGTCATATTCTTAGTATAGCTTCCACCCACCGTTTCTCCAAAAAAAAAATGGTCAATTTTAATTTCTTAATTTTCTAGTTTACTCAACTGCATGATAATTGTCAGATTCAGCTTAGATTCAGCATCTTGTGTCAGTTGATATTTGTCTAACTCTTTTTAAATAAATATATATTATAGACCAAGTTGAATTGCAATCATATTATATCATTGATTCTGGAGCGCTTTTCGAACATGAACGATGCGCGGCATCATTTTCTCGAGGATGGCTCAGTTAGGCGCGGTTCAAACGTCGAATGAGCCGAACGCATTGAAAACAATGGATAGTAAGGCGGTCTTCTTTGATTTCATTATAAGGTTCGACTCATGAGAAGATCGACGTTTGAACCGGACCTTAGCGAATCCCTTCTCACCTCTGGGGTCTCGGGTTTGATTCTTGGACTTGGCATCACATGTGAGTAGAGTTTGTTAGGTCTCTCTCTTGATTCAAGGATCATTTGATGGTTTTTCCTGGCTTTCATGCATTCAGAAGATTTTGCCAATACAAATAAAAAGACATGTATATGAGTTTTATGGTAACGTTGGCAGCTTCTGTCAATCATTCATATGCGAAATTTCAAAGCTAACAATAAAGAGAAGGCTAAAAGCACGTTTTATTAGGAATAAACCATAGACAACTTTCTCCCCTAGGTACACTTGGACTGAATCATGATGAGTGAAGAATTTTAACATTTTCTATGAAAAAACAATTTGCCCAGCTTTTCCCCATACATTATGAATAATCTATAATTTGGACCCTTCACACAAAAAAGATTTAAAAAATGAAATTATTTTCCTAAATGAATTTTTCGAGATTATGAATTTCACCATAGTAATTGAACAAGACGCCCAACTAAGAAGTCATCCTTTCTTCGCTCGTACAAGTAGTGGACGTGCTTCTGATATATACTGTTTAGAATTAAATAGTAATTAATTCAGTAATCATAATAAGTCGAGGTGTTGGCAATGATTACATAACGTGTAATACACGGTGCAAGTCATTATTAATGTTTAAAGACTCTCATTGAGTGCTATATTTTCATTAGAGAGTCCGTACTAAGCTGACAGAAAGGTGCACTTTGGTGGCTTTGCACAACCAAGCAAGCTTGTCTCCTAAAGAAACATTGGGGAAAATCACTTTTTTCTTTGCAGAGAAGAAATTTTGAGAATTCTTTGATATATTTGGCCATTTTTAAACTGTAATATTCACTACAAAAGTATATATTAACTCGAAATGCAAAAGTTTCGTTCCAAAGAAATTTTGATGGTGGAAGAAGCCTGGACGACAAATTCTTCTAAATTAACTCTTGATGTCCCGATTGATAATGAAGAAACTACAGCAACTACACTTATATCAAGGAGCATTGAGATGGAAGGAAAGTTCATAGACAAAGTAAGATATATTTTAGCTTAATTCAGTAACGGTTTTTGTACACTTCTTAGATTTAATTTTAATTGACCTTATCCAAAAAATATGTCAGTGAATCTCTGGCCGCTCTGGTCCATGCAAAGCGTTTTTTGTTGACACAGAACTGGTTTCAAAATTCAATATTTCTTCCCCAATAGTGTAGTTTTTCTTCCATTACCAATCTAAATAGATCATTAATTACTGTTTTTATATTATTTGACTTAAGTAAATTATTTTTGGCGTATTATTTGAGCTTTTTAGCAGGTTTCTAGGATAATATCAGGTACGATCGGAATTTAAAGAGGACTGAAAAAATTGGTAATCCACTTATGGTTTTAGTGTCATATATAATTTTCGCATATCTTTTTGTTCGTTCTTATAACCAATGTTGTTATTCTATGCAGAATATTTTATCAGCGTGAATGCGAATCTTAAAACTGGTCAAAACTAGTACTGATGCTGATAATATTTGTTATTTTTGCTGCTGTTGTTGTTGTTGTTTTCCTTCTTCTTCTTCTTCTTCTCCTTCTCTTCCTTCTTCAACACAAAAGAAGCCATTGACAAAAGGAAAGAAAAAAATCGTATGTCGTATGTACGACTCGCAAAACATCGAAGATAAATTAGTTCAATTCTGCTAGTGTTTTGAGGTACTTGGTCATAACAATTATAAATAGTCATGCATATACTGTCGTCTTATCTGTCGTTACTTCGAAGTCATAGAATTTTGGCGTTAAAAGTATTATCAAGTCCTCATTAAAACTACCACTAATTCTTACACTTCATTATCTAATATTGATAATTATTCAAGAAAGACACGAAAAGTCAAAAATATGAAATATAATAAAATAAACTTCCTTATCAAAAAAAAAGGAAAAGAAAGAAAAGAAATATAAAAGAATGAAAGAAAATATCGAAAAGTGGAAGGATAAACGATTAAAAAAATGTTCTATCATAATATATTTGATTTTGAGCTAGTTGAAAATTTTATGACCGACTTGCGTTTGGGTCTCGCGTTCAAAAACATTGTTACGTAATACCCTTTCCCCCTCAAACCAAGTTAAAATTTCAAAACATATATCATTGAAAAAATATTTTTACCAAATTCTACATAATTCTAAATTATGTTGAGGAAATATTTTGGGGAAACTACCTTTTAGGAGCCAAAAAAATATTAAAATCGAGAGTTTTCCTTCTTCTTACGTAATCACGCCTGGTTCGATTTAACATAAAATTTTAGGGATCAAGCTTATGTTTTTCATATACTCAAAGTTATTAATATTGAGGGCCATTATTTACCAAATAAATCACCTACGCGTAAGCTCAGCTTGACTTCTATTTTAATTCTAATTTTCTTATTATAGGTAAGAAAATCTAATAAAATGCCGAATTCAAATGCAAAAAAGGTTTCTCTCTCTCTCTCTCTCTCTCTCTCTCTCTCTCTCTCTCTCTCTCTCTCTCTCTCTCTCTCTCTCTCTCTCTCTCTCTCTCTCTCTCTCTCTCTCTCTCTCTCTCTCTCTCTCTCTCTCTCTCTCTCTCTCTCTCTCTCTCTCTCTCTCTCTCTCAATGAATAATGAAAGGGCATAAGATCACGGGAAAGAAATTTGATTTCATTTTGAAATATTGCTGCTATCTAGACAGTACCTAGTATGAAAGACAAGGATATCTCTGCTAACAGCAGGAGCCTTCTATTGAAAAAGTGCTTGAAAATTAAACTATTTTTTTACTGATATAGGTAAACAAGGTTTCATCGACGGTTTCCGGCATTTCGCTCGTACATTTTGCAAACTTTCTCACCAAAGACAATTATTCTTTTAAAAATCTACTATGGGAATATTTGCAATTTTTCGCCAATTCTGAATATTTTTCGCTTGTCAATCGACTTTTCGTGTTTGCAGTACACGAGATGCTTGAACTCCTCTAATATATAATCTTTACAACCATTGTAAAACGCGATCATTGAAAGTAACCACATTTTATACATAACATCTAATTTTGAACATCTGACCGATTAATTTAATTAATTGATGACAGCAATAGCGGATTTGAAAAAGGCTGATTTACAAAGGGCTAGGGATGTGAAAAAAAATTCCACACTGCTTTAAGGTATCAGGATACCTTAGTTCAAGACCTTCGAGATCACTTTTCAAATTTCCAAATTTCGCGCTGCCTTTTCCATATTATCGTATGAGATAATAATACAAGTATACATTTTTTGAAAGCTGAATAAAAGTAGTTTTCGAAAATCAATTTAGAATTAAAATTACTGGGTTTCTCAGTTTTTGAGTGACCAAAATAGAAAGATTAATTGTAATAATTTTCAAAAATTATAACTAAAATATGTAAAAAATATTTAACCATGAATATAATGACAGGAGAACCCTTCATTCTGTTCATTCTATGCTTCGTTCTGGGCTGATTTTATAATGTTTTTTTCGTTGTCAAAGGTCAAGCACAATATCCAGAATGCTGGGCTACCAGAAAGAGAAGCCATGGATGAAGCGAGGGTCGATCTGATCCTTGAGGAATGCCAAAGTAGTGGTGAAGATGCTGCTATGTTCTTACTCACCAAGTGGAACTACGAAGGACAAGTATGAGTTTGTATATGCCTGTCTGTCTGTCTGTCTGTCTGTCTGTCTGTCTGTCTGTCTGTCTATCTGTCTGTCTGTCTGTCTGTCTGTTATTCTGTCTGTCTGTCTGTCTGTCTGTCTTACATCATCTTTAAATCATGATTTATATATATACATAAATTAAGCCTAGAAAATTGTGATTCTTTTATAGATCTATCGTTACCTCAAAATACTTTCCTCACGAGGAATTTGCAACTCCTTAAAAGACAAGTGCGGTCGCTATGGCAACACACCTCTACACCTAGCAGCAATAAAGGGTCACGTGACTGTTACCCAGTTTCTCGCGACTGAATACCCTGCAATGGTGATGCGTACGAACCTTCAAGGTGATCTTCCTGTAGAGAGGGCCATGGAACGTGGTCATGACGAGGTGGCAGCGTTTCTCATCAAAAAGATGAGTCATTTAAGGTAAAAAAACACAGCACTTTTACCAAGAACTGAAGAACGTTTTAGCATACATTTTTATGAGATCAATGAATTTAGTAACCGTATAAAAACACAATATTTTTGCAGTTTTCACCATGTATATATTTGATTTATTTCAGTGTACAAGAGCTCTTCAGGGCATCAAAAGCGATGAAAGCAAGAAATGATTTCGTGGAGTTGGTGCGTCAGTTTAAAATGAAGGTGAGATGAAAACAAAAACAAAACATGGATGCAGTGCTAGAGATAGGACATTTGCATAATGCCGTCATTTGACCACTACTACCAGAATGCTTTGCGAATTTTTTTTCTTCTTCAAATGCGTATTCACGCATGAGAATAGTAAGACAATTGGTGCTAATTAACTGAACAAAAGAAAGTGTACAAGGGATTCTGGTAGTAGAGGTTAATTAATGACGTCATAATGCAAATGTCCTATTGGTTTAAAGTGTGCGCAAATGAGCTGCGGAATAAAATATTGAATTGGATTACCTGTGGTAAATAAAAGAGACGCTAAGCTTAGCTTTTTTTAAGCAAACATTGTTTACACCGTGATCTTCTAAACTTCAAGATTGGCTTTCTCATTATGTCATTCGTAGCCTTTTGAATGCCCTGATGATGGATAACACGATTCATAAAACACGTTCACCCATCGATCTATAAAATGAGACAGTGTTCTAGTCGTTAATCAACTCGCAAAAACGTAGCTAGTCCACTCGCATTTTTCATTTTGGGCGTAATATTTTCCCATTTTGAACCACGTGTCATTCTCTTGAGAATAAGATTCTTTGTTTGAGTTGTATCCATATTCATGTGTCTTCTCATGCGCAACCGTTAAACAAAGAAATGATGCTCTAGGGAATAACACGTGGTCTGAAATGGGAAAACATTAGGTCGAAACTAAAAATATCTATATTTTCATAAGCGTTTGTTGAATCTTAGAAAACTATTCTTGCCATTCTTGATGCTATGATTGTCCCCAAATGGCCCTACCCTACCAGTCTTCATTACCACAATACAACAGTTGGAGAATGGCAAGATCTTGATGACCAACCAACACACTTTGAAATATGTTACGATCTGCTGGACGTGGATAAGAGTGGACGTCAGCCAAACCATCCTGATTACGTCTACTGCCCAAAGTCGCCATTTTACTACCTCACAAGACAATGTCAGACTTTACGAAAGGTTCGTATCTTTATCCTTGATATTGACCAGAAGAAATATAACAAAACTATAGCGAAAAAACGACCATTACTACGGAATTTTTACTCTCGTTCCATTGGTGTAGCGAGAGTCCCAGAGTTTGGGGGAAAGCCGAGCGCGCGCGTGTACGTGTGTTGGCGCGAACTTTCCCGCCATATTTAGCTATAAGGAGAGTTACTCGTAGGTCACATGAAACCCTTTAAACCAAGTAAGTGTGTTAAGAAAAATCAGAGTAGAAGTGAAAAGAGCACCTTTATAATAAAAATATCATCCGGAAAAAAAATTAATTAAGTGTGTAAGGATAGATATTTGATATAATTTTCAGCTTTTTCTGATATTTTTTTTCTTTTCTGCAGTCAAAGAATTTGAATATTATGACAGGGACGGCACCCTCGTTGTGGCTAGCCGCCATCTTGATTTGACATGCCATCTAAAATGGCCGCCTAGTTACAGTTGCTATGTCGGTTACGTGATAGTGCAAAGCCTCTATAAGGCGAAGTTGAGCCCATAACATGTGAAAGGACGTCAGGGAAAATGGCATTAATTAAATCGAATATTTTATTAGGATTATTTTGTATATAGTCAGAGCTTGGGGTCAAAATTATGTTTCCATAAAAAATCTCATGAAGCATTTTGGCTATATTTAACACCATTTCCTAAAATCACTGAACATTATAAAGAGATCTTTCGTTGCTTGTCTTATAACTGACTGACTTTTCCTTTTCTCTTTTAGGATTTAATATTTCATCCTGTTCTGAGGCTAGTTTCTGAAAGGAAATGGGATAAATATGCTAGATTTTGGTTCAGGTAAATGATAAACTAAGGTGCTCTGCTGTTGTTGCTGTTGCTGCTATTGCTGTTGTTGCTGCTGTTGCTGTTGTTGTTGCTGCTGCTGCTGTTTTTGTTGTTGCTGTGGCTGTTGTTGTTGCTTCTGTTGTTGTAGTTGTTGTTGTTTTTACAAATTCCAACTGCATATACAAATACTTATGTCATTTCTTCTGTCGACACTTTAGGTTTCGATTCTTTAACTACTGTGTGTTCGTTTTTCTCCTCGCCATCGCCATGATGTCCTTGGTAACACACCCGAATATAACGACCACTGTTGGGGTTTTCAGCACAAATTCTGAGCAGAATATCTGCTTTTTGTGGTGTCTGCTTATGTCTCTGTGGTTCCTAATTGATGAGTTTTCTGAATTTAGAAGGTAAGGTATACAAAGATTATGAAACCTCTAGAAAGAGCCTGCATATCAACTATTCATTGCTACTTCTTTAGCTGATATTTAAATGCTAAAATATCAGTCAGTCAGTCAGTCAGTCAGTCAGTCAGTCAGTCAGTCAGTCAGTCAGTCAGTCAGTCAGTCAGTCAGTCAGTCAGTCAGTCAGTCAGTCAGTCAGTCAGTCAGTCAGTCAGTCAGTCAGTCAGTCAGTCAGTCAGTCAGTCAGTCAGTCAGTCAGTCAGTCAGTCAGTCAGTCAGTCAGTCAGTCAGTCAGTCAGTCAGTCAGTCAGTCAGTCAGTCAGTCAGTCAGTCAGTCAGTCAGTCAGTCAGTCAGTCAGTCAGTCAGTCAGTCAGTCAGTCAGTCAGTCAGTCAGTCAGTCAGTCAGTCAGTCAGTCAGTCAGTCAGTCAGTCAGTCAGTCAGTCAGTCAGTCAGTCAGTCAGTCAGTCAGTCAGTCAGTCAGTCAGTCAGTCAGTCAGTCAGTCAGTCAGTCAGTCAGTCAGTCAGTCAGTCAGTCAGTCAGTCAGTCAGTCAGTCAGTCAGTCAGTCAGTCAGTCAGTCAGTCAGTCAGTCAGTCAGTCAGTCAGTCAGTCAGTCAGTCAGTCAGTCAGTCAGTCAGTCAGTCAGTCAGTCAGTCAGTCAGTCAGTCAGTCAGTCAGTCAGTCAGTCAGTCAGTCAGTCAGTCAGTCAGTCAGTCAGTCAGTCAGTCAGTCAGTCAGTCAGTCAGTCAGTCAGTCAGTCAGTCAGTCAGTCAGTCAGTCAGTCAGTCAGTCAGTCAGTCAGTCAGTCAGTCAGTCAGTCAGTCAGTCAGTCAGTCAGTCAGTCAGTCAGTCAGTCAGTCAGTCAGTCAGTCAGTCAGTCAGTCAGTCAGTCAGTCAGTCAGTCAGTCAGTCAGTCAGTCAGTCAGTCAGTCAGTCAGTCAGTCAGTCAGTCAGTCAGTCAGTCAGTCAGTCAGTCAGTCAGTCAGTCAGTCAGTCAGTCAGTCAGTCAGTCAGTCAGTCAGTCAGTCAGTCAGTCAGTCAGTCAGTCAGTCAGTCAGTCAGTCAGTCAGTCAGTCAGTCAGTCAGTCAGTCAGTCAGTCAGTCAGTCAGTCAGTCAGTCAGTCAGTCAGTCAGTCAGTCAGTCAGTCAGTCAGTCAGTCAGTCAGTCAGTCAGTCAGTCAGTCAGTCAGTCAGTCAGTCAGTCAGTCAGTCAGTCAGTCAGTCAGTCAGTCAGTCAGTCAGTCAGTCAGTCAGTCAGTCAGTCAGTCAGTCAGTCAGTCAGTCAGTCAGTCAGTCAGTCAGTCAGTCAGTCAGTCAGTCAGTCAGTCAGTCAGTCAGTCAGTCAGTCAGTCAGTCAGTCAGTCAGTCAGTCAGTCAGTCAGTCAGTCAGTCAGTCAGTCAGTCAGTCAGTCAGTCAGTCAGTCAGTCAGTCAGTCAGTCAGTCAGTCAGTTATAAGTAAGATTCCTTGATTTCTTTTTCCTCCAGAGAGCCCAGTCAATACATCAGAGACTGGACCAACTACTGGGACATCTCAAGAAACGTTATCCTGATTATAACAATCTTCGTCAGGATCACTGAGAAACACAATCCACTCTTCTGGTACATTGCTTCATTAGCCATCTTCATGAACGCAATGGGGATCTTCAAATACTCCTTGGTTTTTAGGTAAGAAACAAACCAAGCTTTTGGCGTAGGTACAGCCTCATATCAAATGCTTGGGGAGACGAAGATGGGTCACTGTTCTTGTCAAATCCGAAACGCCAAAAAACTTCATAATAGACTCCTTGCAGCACGTAGGAATGTTGCTCAATTTGGGGGACAATACAATAGGTTCCAATTCTCAGGAGATTTAAAAAAATTATTTTGTTTTTCCCTCCAAATTGAGCTGTTCTGACGTCACGTCCAAGGGGTCTATAATATACATCAAATGGAAAGCTGAACAGCCGATGTGCATGAGCGCGAAATTATAGCACAAAGCATGTTGGGAAAGTGAGTTCTTATGCTTTTTTGGCTCCTCTAAAAATTAATCTGACAATTTTTCCTTCAAATTTTTTTATTGAATTAAAAGGATTTCAGCAGACGAAAATAACAAAGTAATTTTTTCTGATAGTTCCTTTGATTTCCCTGTTACATTTTTAAAGGACTCACTTTCCCAGAGTGCTTTGTGAGCTTTAATGCACATTGCCTATTGTCTTATTTCACTGTGGCGTCACAGCTTGATTATAAGGGGTACAGAACAATAAGAGTTTTGACGAATTATAAAATTAAAAGATTGTTTTCATGTGACGTCATAATGAAATAGTTCAGTCGTAGGGCGGGAGGGGATTCTCAAGACATTGAAATTCTTTTATTTTGTCCTCCAAATTGAGCGGCTTTGACGTCACGTGAAAGGGGTTAATTTGGACGTCCTAGTTATTATGAGCAAATACTTTTCATCCATTCCGTTTCAGTTTCACGTCTTCATACACTCGTGCGTTTGGTCGGGTTATCTTCAAGGACATTCCTCGCTTCACGATCGTCTTTATCATCGTCATGTTTTCCATGACTTTATCGATCATTGCGTCATTGAGAATCAATCAACCTTCGAAGAATCTAGGAGAACTCTTAAGCTTCAGGTAGGTGACTTCGCTGACTCTTAGACAAAATATATTTTCAAAATATATAGATTAAACGTATAGATATAAACTATACGTGTAGATTAAATTCTGAGCAAGCTCTTGGCTGATCAAAGTCAGGACATGGTTAATTATAACTCACAGGGTGATGGGTGGGTTGGAGGGTGGACCGATGCGTGGGTTGGTTGGTTGGTTGGTTGGTTTGTTGGTTGGTTGGTTGGTTGGTTGGTTGGTTGGTTGGTTGGTTGGTTGGTTGGTTGGTTGGTTGGTTGGTTGGTTGGTTGGTTGGTTGGTTGGTTGGTTGGTTGGTTGGTTGGTTGGTTGGTTGGTTGGTTGGTTGGTTGGTTGGTTGGTTGGTTGGTTGGTTGGTTGGTTGGTTGGTTGGTTGGTTGGTTGGTTGGTTGGTTGGTTGGTTGGTTGGTTGGTTGGTTGGTTGGTTGGTTGGTTGGTTGGTTGGTTGGTTGGTTGGTTGGTTGGTTGGTTGGTTGGTTGGTTGGTTGGTTGGTTGGTTGGTTGGTTGGTTGGTTGGTTGGTTGGTTGGTTGGTTGGTTGGTTGGTTGGTTGGTTGGTTGGTTGGTTGGTTGGTTGGTTGGTTGGTTGGTTGGTTGGTTGGTTGGTTGGTTGGTTGGTTGGTTGGTTGGTTGGTTGGTTGGTTGGTTGGTTGGTTGGTTGGTTGGTTGGTTGGTTGGTTGGTTGGTTGGTTGGTTGGTTGGTTGGTTGGTTGGTTGGTTGGTTGGTTGGTTGGTTGGTTGGTTGGTTGGTTGGTTGGTTGGTTGGTTGGTTGGTTGGTTGGTTGGTTGGTTGGTTGGTTGGTTGGTTGGTTGGTTGGTTGGTTGGTTGGTTGGTTGGTTGGTTGGTTGGTTGGTTGGTTGGTTGGTTGGTTGGTTGGTTGGTTGGTTGGTTGGTTGGTTGGTTGGTTGGTTGGTTGGTTGGTTGGTTGGTTGGTTGGTTGGTTGGTTGGTTGGTTGGTTGGTTGGTTGGTTGGTTGGTTGGTTGGTTGGTTGGTTGGTTGGTTGGTTGGTTGGTTGGTTGGTTGGTTGGTTGGTTGGTTGGTTGGTTGGTTGGTTGGTTGGTTGGTTGGTTGGTTGGTTGGTTGGTTGGTTGGTTGGTTGGTTGGTTGGTTGGTTGGTTGGTTGGTTGGTTGGTTGGTTGGTTGGTTGGTTGGTTGGTTGGTTGGTTGGTTGGTTGGTTGGTTGGTTGGTTGGTTGGTTGGTTGGTTGGTTGGTTGGTTGGTTGGTTGGTTGGTTGGTTGGTTGGTTGGTTGGTTGGTTGGTTGGTTGGTTGGTTGCATCGGTTGGCTGGTCAGTTGGTGGATGGGTTGCTTGGTTGGTTGTCTTTGTTTTGTCTTGTCTTCAAATCTAATCAGCATTGTTTTCCCTGTAGTGGCTTTGGTTTGGCCAGCGGTGTAAATACCTGTCCAGAAAAAGGTCCAACCTGCATTCTTTGGTCGGCATTGAAAGTATGGGCTCTTGGAAAACCATTACTAGAAGATGCACATGATAACATAGGGTAAGTATATCACCTACCAATCAGTCTGAGAATTGAAGAGAAAAAGCGCGTGCAGTTATAAAGCACGCAGGGGTTGGCATAGCCTCCTTCGCAGTCGTTCTTAGGGTCGTCACGTCGTCACGCAACGTTTCGGAAGCATCGCGTGACGACCCTAAGAGCGTCTGCGTAGGAGGCTAGGGTTGGCAAAACACGAGAGAAGTGTTAAGAGAAGCAATACACGTAGGGGAGTGTCCTGCCAATCTCCTATGCAAATGTTCATCACTGAACACAGCACAGCAAGCAAATGTTTTATTTCTTTCATAAAATACAAATTACAGTGATTGTTATTTTGGATACGAATGGCAATATAAAGTTATCCGCCGTGTCACTTAAATTCTCCTTAGCCTGCGTAGCGGCTCATTGGGATGATGGACTGGGGCCCCGCTTCCTTCCGTCTCCCCACTCCTCCCCCTCCCCTCCCCTCCCCTCCTTAACCCTCCCCTCCCCTCCCCTCCCCTCCTTAACCCTCCCCTCCCCTCCCCTCCCCTCCTTAACCCTCCCCTCCCCTTGCCTTTTTAGGTTGCTACGCAGGCTAAATTCTCCTTGAAGTTTTGATAAAATTTATCGATTCTTTCAGTCCATTTACCAGCGTGATAGTACATATAATGAGCATGACAGTCACCGTGATCTTGTTCAATGTTCTCATCGCTCAACTGAGTCATACTTATCAAATGGTCCAAGAGGATTCTCACCTCTCATCCCGCGCAGAGCTGATGCAGGCCATCACTACTGTGGAGTTCCAGAGCAGGTTTAAATTATGGGTGAGTGTCTGTCTGTCCGTATTTCCCATCATTCCATCCATCCATCCCATTCATTCATCCATCTATCCCATCCCATCCCATCCCATCCCATCCCATCTCATTCCATTCCATTCCATCCAATCCATCCATTCATCCCATTCCATTTCATCCATTCCATGCTTCTGACCCCCTACCCCCATTCCTCACCGTTGTTGCACAAAAATGGTCCCTCGATTGTTCTCCCTTCCGTTTATTATGAAAGTGCTGTTCATTATTTTCTGGCTCCCCTCTTGAGCCTGACTCCACCTAAATCCCATGGCCACCGTCCCCTCCCTCCCCGGTAAAAAATGAACGGTCCCTTACAATCTTGCAGCAAGTCCGTGTCAAGTATTATACAGCGAAAGAAACGAAGACAGTGGAAGAAATGAAAGGTAATAAAATAAAGAACGCTTTAGTAACAAGGAATTATGATTATTTTGTGCTGAAACTTTGTGTGTCGATCCTGCTGTAACTTAGACCGAAATTGTGTGCTATGTCACAGACAGCTTTGTGACGTCTCCCCTTCTTTGTTTTATCTTACATTTGTCGGATTTATTTTGTTGTTAGAGTATATGGCAGAATACAGAGATGCCTTACATGACAGCACTAGCTACAATAGTCAGCTGGAAGACAAACTACGCCACATGAATGCAACGTTAAACCAGCTCAGGTATGAAGAAGTGTTTGATGGAAAGGTGCAGGAAAGGGAATGGAAAAGAATGAAACGGGAAAGAATAGGGCTGAGGGGAGGGAAGAAAAACAGATGAGAAGTAAAAATAGAATAGGAAAGGAGAGGAAGGAAAGGAAAGGAAAGCAAAGGAAAGGAAAGGAAAGGAAAGCAAAGGAAGGGGCAGAGAAGAGAAGTGAAGAGAAAAGAAAATTTGGAAAAATATTTTTATAATTTTTTACAATCTTTTAGGGATAATCTTGAGGCATTCAAAGAAGAAGTTAAAAAGAAAGATGAAAATACCATAATGAAACTATAATCATTAAAACATAAAAACTACAGAATGATATATTAAACCTGAGATCCGAGAGAAAAACCTTCAAATCAAGGAAGGGCCTCACAAACATTTGCTCAGTTACAAATACACAGGTATAGAAATATCGTAAGAGAGAGAAATGAAGAAAAGAAAAAATATATAAGGTCATGTAAATGAAGGAATTGGCTGAACAAACATTTAATTGCTGCATGCCATATTTTTGACTGATGTTGTGACCCCTCATTCTAGCTTCACCACACTTCAGTTGGATTTTTCTGTCCCCTTATATGATTGGCGGACAGAAAAACCCAATAAGCAACTGGATCTTGAATAACTGAACCAAGTGATTTGCTAGACAAGACTCTTTAGTGTGAATTTTTTTTTTTAAATGTTCAAATCTAGACTATATACTAGCAAACACTGTATCCATGAAACTGTACTATAGAATTATAACTACTATACACATGAAGGAAAAACAAAGAAAATAGCACTGTTTTGTACTACTGAGTGCAAAAGAAATTTAGTACTGTTTTACAGATTCAGTGAAAAATGTAATAAAAGAAAAATAATGTAGGTTTGGGTATTAAAGGATTTTTGATTGTCCTATTGTTGTTCATGAATAGTTTTTAAAAGCTTATCTTGTTTTCCACAGTAAGGGAAGGTTGCTTTTTTTCTTGGGGATATATTTTAAATGCCCTATAATTCCTATAATTTTATTGAGACTAAAAAAGGGGAAAACACACTGTCAAGCTCATAAGCTTAGGTACTTGTGGAAGGGAAATATAGAGGATCTTAGAAATATAGGGACACTTGAAACCCTGTCATTAGGGCCAACCAGAACTGAGGAGCATTGCCTACAGTACAGGCTATTGGATTCCCCCTCTCTTACTAAATAAAGTTGTATATTTTATTACTATGAACTCATCCCCCCCCCCCCCCCCACAAGAACACCCTGTCCATTCTTCATCCACCCCCTAATAAGCATACTTTTTAGTTAAAAGTTTAAATCTAATGATTTGAACAAATTTAATAAATAATGAAAATCACAAGAAAAACAAAACCATTGCCTCATTTCTTGTAGATCTTAAATTTAAAGATCATAAAGGTCTTAGTTGTGCTTTCCCCTGGTATACATTTTCTTACTAAACTGTCTAAAAAGATGCAGCTTTAATCATATTTTGTACTAACTACATGTCTTTTTAAGACTGTTTCTCACTAGCGACATAAGCCAATGCAAGAAGATGCAACTCCAAGTCAGTGCATGTTCTTAATATGAAAAGAAGTGACACAAACACAAACACAAGCGCAAGAGAACAGAAGATGTTTCGTTTTTCTTGCTTTGGGTTGCACTTGTGCTCATGCTTGCACCAGCTGCCATTGCTAGTGAGAACCAGGCTTTACAATGCAATGCTGCCATAATATTTCACACAATATTCTTGAAGCTCAACACACTTTTTTTATCAATACATGAGCTTAATTTAATACAGAAATCAGGTAGTCTAATCTTCTAGCACTGTTTCTTCCAGCATTGTTTTAGCTTGTTTGAGCTCTTCTGATCCATTGAGATCTTTTTCTGATTCACTCTAAAATACAAACAAGAATGAGTCAAATATAATAATATAAGCATTCCACTTAATCTGGCATTGGAAATGATCTTTGATAAACAAATTAAACAGCTTTCTTTTCCTATGTTTTGTTCAGTAATACAACATGCAGGAGAAGACAAAAAAGCACAAAAGAAAAAGAACTTGTTATCACTAATCAGCACTGCAAAGTGCAGCATTGGTGCCAGCTCAACGGGATTGAGCCTCAAGCATGCGAAGGCAAACAATGCAGGTTAATTTAAGGGCAGCAAAGGCTGATCTGGCAGCCACTATACAGTCTATGTGGATCTGACTAACCAGTTCGAATTATGGTTGATTTGGGACTGGAAAAACCCTGGGAGTCAGAAAGAGAACCAACCAACTGAGCACTTACAACTAAATTCTTTAAATCTTCATATGCTGTTTTGAGTCTTCTTTTACAGTCTGGTATCATTGTCTTTGATTCTTCAAGAACCTCAATCTGTAAGAAGAAAACAAAATCAACAACATTTGTCATTATAATAAAATTATTACCAAAACGAATGTCTTAAGTTATGAAAATATAGTGGACAAAATCATCTTAGTTTGAAAAAAAAAAGAATCATGTATAAAATAAAATAAAACTATCAACTTGAGATTGACTTAAATAATTTTGACTTAAATAATACAAATATATTAAAAAGATACTTCCTAAAATGTCCTCTATTTGAAACCACACATTGCCTTGGTTCTTACCTGTTTATTAACATCATGGCTATCTTTGCCCTCAGCTTTCATTTTTTCTATTTTCTGTCCTTGATCTACAACTTCTTTCTCATACATTGTTTTCTCTTTTGCCAAGCTACAAGTGATAACAATTGATGAATATTAAGGATGAACATGTCAATCACTTAGATCCAACCCACCCCACAGCCCCTCTCCCTTGCTCCCCCCCCCCCCCAAAAAAAGGGGGACACATGAAAATAACTTGGACACAAACTCCCTCATAAAGTCTTGGTAATTTTTTCCCTCAAAACACTACATGTATAAATCTTTTGAACAGCTAGAAACACCTCTCTAAGATAATCTCCCTTCAAGTTCATACTCTTAACTTAAAGAGAGGTAAATTAGACTCTGAGTACTGGTTACTTTCCATTCCCTCTGCAGAGCTGAAATAGACCTCTGCTATCAGGGAAGTGATAAGTGAAGAATAGTCCCCTTCACAGTTCCCTATGCCATCTTGAAAGGTAGCTGTGCCTTTGCATTGAAGCGAGATGAATGGTGGCCTTGCAATGATAGAGGCATGTGAATAATTGTCCAAGGTGTTAAAAAAGGTCTATTTCATTGCAAGCTCACTGTTCATCTCACTTCGATGCAAAGGCATGGCAATCTTTCAAGATAGCGCAGGGAACTATGAAGGGGACTATTATACCCATTCCTCATTTGCACATGACATCATAGCCGTCATGTTGGAAGAATTCGACAAAGGATTTTTCAAATTAATGAATTATTTTGTTATATCTTTCAACATGCTGGACATGCCTTTTGTTTATTCCTCCCTTTCCTAAGATTGTCTGCCATACAATTGACTAACAGGATTGAAAATACAAAAAAAATTGCACAAATTCGAATTCCATCCAGAAAAAATGTGAGTTCTTTCATATATTCCTCCATGTTATCTTTCCTTCCAAGATAAACTTGAAAGCTAAGGGGTCTACTGTATAGCACATTAGGAAAGATTATATAAATAGAGAATCATGAGCTATACTACATACCACCCCACCACTATACTTATCCCATAAAAGTCTCCTCATCTTTCCAAAAATAATAATGACTTCATTATACCCTAGTTTAATACTAAGGCAGTCAAGCTGCTACTGTAGATTTGCAGTTTTTTGTATCAAACAACTCAAATCTTGATTCTGCTAAAACCATGATACTCTAAAACTCAAAAAATTCTATGGAATTCTGAAACTTAGTGCAACATTTAGCGCATATAAAATTGAACAAGTATTGAATCTCTAGGAAACCCTGTTCAAAGTCTTATAGAAGTCAAGGGCTTGTCTCCACTGTTTTATGTTTATAAAGAAGCTCCATAAAAAATAGAAAAAAAATGAAAGAAAATTATTGCATTTACCGTTTAACCACGCCAGTTTTGATCTTCAGTTGACGAAGTCTTGGGTCTGCAACAGCTGCCATAGTGAAGAGTAATAATGAAGTATTTTACTAGCAGGATATTTTTGTAGTTTGTTTCTGCAGATCTCTTTCTGATCGCCGCCAAAAATACTCAAATGACATCATGGAGCATAACCTATTAGTATATACCGCTGTACAACGGATATACTGCAGGCTCATAAGGCGAAAAAACGTCTGTGGGGGGAGGTGAAAGCAAGATATTTTACAATGAAATCTTCCTAAATAAACTTAGAATACGTCGAAAAAATATATTTTTTAAGATTATTAGATTAAACTCTAAAGTTAAAGAAACGTTTAAAGGAAATAAATGTTTGATTTTTGAGTTTTTAGATAAAATAGTACCCTCACTCCCCTAAAGAGGAAGTTTTGCACCGGAAGTAAAATATCAATTTAGCGGAAGTGAATCGTGTTGTTAGACCATTTGATCGTTTGTATTTTATACAGTGCTTGTCGTCCAGACTTCAGATTCATCACTCCAAACTCTTCGCTGCACTTGTTAAGGAGTTCGACTCGAGAACGACAAGAAAGACAATATCAAGTAAGTTTGGCTTCGAAATTCCGAATTTTTCATATTGAGCATATCTCAGCTCAATCGCAATAAGAATTCTATTATTCCTGTATTAGCGGCCTTTATTATTCTAGAATTTTGAATCCTTTCAGCATAGAAATGAAGTTGTTGCATAATCTTAAACATGTTCTAACACGGAAAACTTGAACCGATCACAGAACTAGCTTTCTCTTTTGATTTTCGAAAGATTTGTACGCTAGCTTTATTACCAAAATATTATAATATTTCTACTGATGTCTTGAACTACTTCAAAAAATCTTTAATAACCTGATAATTTTCTGCAGTTTTTAGAAAGTTTTTAAAAGCTTGACTACAGCTTAGTTTATATTTTGTATTATCAAGTCATTTTGAGATACTTTCTTGAAAAAACTAGGCCTAGATTTTAGAAAAATAAGCTCGTATTTAGGACTAGAGTCATAAATTTAAGCTTAATTATTGTTGAGAATCGAGTGTAACAGTGAAAATAGTCTTCTTCAAATTCATTCTAGCTGCAAGACAATTAAACCCCATTCACAGCTTTTTAAGATTTTAAGAGATTATTCTGTTGAGATTTTTTTAATTTCTAGAGGTTTTAAGCTTCACAAGTTGTTGAAAATGAGTTCAAAATGAAGTGGTGTAAAACACAGATGTTGTATGAATATAGTATACATGATTGAGCAGATGTGGAATGGTTTCCTTGACTTCTATTATTGTTTTAATTAGTATCAAAATTATCCAAGATAACAATAGATTATACAAGCCATTTAAGCTGTATTCTGCTATTTTTCAATGAATGTACTGTAAAATATCCCGAAATGTTCGCCAAGGATAACAACTAAGCTTAATTTTTTTAAAGACCATCAAGTTTATCTTCCAAAGCAACTATTATCAATGACATTTAGACAATTAAGTAAATTCAGAAGAGGTCTATGCATAAATAAACAGTATTAATTATAACCAACAGCTGCTTTAGCTGGATAAAGTCAGGTTCCACTTATTCAATTAAGGTGTCTGTGTGGTAAAATTACAGCTGTGGTAAAAGGTAAATCATTCAATTCACACCCACGCTCGTAGGATTTCCAAAGAAGTGATGGGAACACAGCTAATGCAAGTCTTGGTGAGAGCATATGAGACTCACATATTTAATTTACTGAGTGCCTGAGAACATCCTTTAGTAAGGCTCTAAAAATCTTTGTATTAATTGAGAAAAATTGACTCACTCTTAAAATCTAAGGACATTGTTGAGAGGCTGTTGCTTAAGATTGTGAGTGACACAGCCCTCAGAGACCATTTGTTTACATTATACCACATGTGAATGAGGATTGGTTAGTGATTGCATTTATTATAATTAAAGATATATATTTGCCAGCAGGCAGCTGGCACTGTACAATAGGACATGGGGTCTCCTTAGCGGTACATTGCGCCAATTCCCAACCCCCATACCTCAATCAACCCATTAACAAATCATTAGTAAAGGCCAAACACTGAGGGTGGTCACTGCTGTTGGGTTTTTACCCTTGGATCAAACCAGATTCGTAACGATAATGAACAACAACTGTTTGGTTCTTCAACATGATTTAATGATCGCCATGCTCACACTACACAGGGAACCCAATATACATAATTCCCTTTACACAGGTATCCCAGACACTACAACTGCCAGGGTTTCTTTACGCCCTCAGTGGTTCTTTTATGTCCCTCCGATGCAGGGTTAGGTAGTGTGGAAAGATGGGACCGCCATTTACGTGGTCATCTGAGCCACGTGAAGGTCTAACCAGTTTGTAGATGTTATTACAAAGGCAGCACCTTCTCCTCAGTTATTTTAAGACCCTGAGTGTTGGTCCGGCTGCTGGGGATTGAACCCATGACCTCCCACACGAAAGTCCGGTGCTCAACCATCTGAGCCAACCAGATGGCAATATTTCACCTAAAGATCTGGGAATTGTTTTGTCCTTCAATGCGCTCATTGTGCCATATCACAGATGGATCAGATGTTGCCAAGGACGTAGAATGATATTTTTTTTGTTTCTTTTCTTCAATATATACATTATTGGGATAGAGGGAAGTGATAATTTTTTGCCATTTTCTCTATATCACATAATCTCAAGTCAGTAATTAAGCAGGCCCATACCTAGGGGGTGCACTGGGTGCATCCACCCCCATCCCCTACCACCATCACCATCACAGGCCCCAAAGGTTCACATTTTAGTACTCAAGGCCAAACATTAATCTGCATTCAGAGAATTGATACTGCAGACAATACAGAACGGTCACATTTTTGCCAGGATTTTGTCCACTATGGCCTCGGTTGTGCTTGCACCTCCCCACAAAAAGTCCTGGATACAGGCCTGCTATTAAAGGGATGCTGCATAAAAACTTGTAAACTTGATTCAAGCATAAAGTTTTAAATTAATTTATACTTCATAGGAATGAAATCTGCCACTCTAATTCTGTGTCTTCTGCTTGGATCTGCCTGTTTTATTCCATCTTCAATTCAAGCTGACATCCACAATGAAGATCTCCATGATGAAAAACAAGATATAACACAACCAGAATGCTCTCAGAAATACAGTGAACATTGTAATAAGCAGAATGATGATGACAAAGAAATGTTTAGAAAAGGTCACTTGAAGCCTTTTGGCTCACATCGACCACCAGATGTGATTGTAGAAGAACTAAACTACATGATATCTCCTCAAGATTTTTACATGAACTATGTCGTCAAGCATAAACCTGTTGTTTTGAAAGGTATGGAAAAGGTTATCTATTTTCTTTATTAAAATGCATGATTGTATGAATAGAAATAATAATTATGTTTTATAAGTTTAATTTTGTTCTCTCTCATTTTTTTTTTATTTTGTTCTTTATATTTCTTGTATTGCATTTTGCACATTGTTTTTTTTATTCCTTATTTCATCCATATATTTTTTATCCATTCATTCATCCATCCATCCATCCATCCACCCATCCATCCATCCATCCATCCATCCACCTATCTATATTCATCTATTAAGCCATCCATCCACCCACCCACCCATCCATCCATCCATCCATATTCATCCACCCATCCATCCACCCATCCATCCCTCCCTCAATATTCATCCACCCATCCCTCCCTCCCTCCCTCCCTCCATATTCATCAACCCATCCCTCCCTTCCTCCCTCCATATTCATCCCTCCCTCCCTCCCTCCCTCCATATTCATCCACCCATCCATCCATCCATCCATCCACTCATCCATCTACCCAGTATATAGAAGAAAATCACGGTTTGCTAATACTGGAAGTAGTCACAACTCTTAATTCACAATGCACTTTTTTTACATATTTTACCAGTTTTATTCTTCGAACTATTAATGCTATAGGTTCTGTCAAGTACTGGCCAGCCTATACAAAATGGACAGATGAATACCTCAACAAAACATATGGTAACGTCTCCTTCCTAATGGAAACCAAAGATGATGACAAACAGAACATTCCCCCTGGCATGAATCTCTCTGAATTTCTCGACTCCTATCAAAAAGTCAACCGATATTTAGTTGATGAAGTCTATCCCGACATGAGAAAAGATGTCATCCTTCCTCTTGCCTTACGCTGTGAGGAGATGAGCTCGTATTTCTTCGTGTCGTATTTTTGGATGAGCAATGGAGGAACATCTTCAAAGATTCACATCGACACTGACGAAAACCTGCTTTGTGTCATTCATGGACACAAGTCCGTCATTCTCGTCTCACCGGAATATTCTAAAGATCTTAATGCTGATGACTCACGTGTTTTAGGTGTTTCTGATATCGATCCTCAATCAGTAGATATGGAAAAGTTTCCAGGGGTAAAGAATGTGAGGTATCAACTAGCCAATGTTGAAGAAGGAGATATTGTTTATATCCCCAATATGTGGTGGCATCAAGTCGTTTCTCGGTCAGTATTTAGATACAGTATTTCGTCTTTTTTTTTATACCTTTTTTGGCTTTTGATCATGCAGTTAAGAATTAGGGTAAAGGATCTACAGTAAGAACCGAAATGGGTTGATACAATGCTCCCAAAATTGGCTGTGTGAAATGACTGATGTCGACTGTACGCTCCCCCTCCCCTCCCCTTGCAATGTTGTCTAAATGGCCAAAGTTTGGTACCGTGAGCTAGCCACATTCTCAAGGAACAACATTGAATGGGGGAGGGGGGATTTAGTTTATATACGATTTATAAAGCGATTTTTCTTAAACTGCATGCTTAATTTTTCCAACATTATGAGGTAGTGTATCAACACTTTTGATTTTTACTGTAGGGTTGGGAGAAGTAAGTTTTTCCTCTCTTTTTTTCCTATAAATAAAACATAGGTATGAAATAATGTGTTTTTCAAAAGTTACGATGTAGCGGTTTTTTTGTTGTTGTATTTTCTCGTTTTTTTTCGTGTTTTTTTTTTGTTGTTGTTGTTGTTCCTAGACCTGACAATGTTTGCGTCATTGCGTTTTCCCTTGACCTTATTGCAAAATGGTATATTTTAGGTCTGAGCGCCAACAAGCCGTTGCCTTATGGTGGAAGTCGAAGCCCTTTTGGCGGGAACAAGGACGAACGTCCATCCCTAACAAACCAAAGGAACGTATGAAGGGTAAGTTTGCTTAAGAAAAGCATAGTAAGCAAATGGCAAATCAATATTTAGAAGTCCTTGTTCCAGTAGCCACAAGGTAGTAGAGTCAAATTTTCATTCCATCAAACAAGTTCCTATTCAGATGCAGACTTGGACTCTACGATCTAGATTTGTCTAAATTTATTTCTGTATATATAGCGACTAGACGTACAAGAAGGGCAACAAAGGGACCCCTATATAATTCATCCCATTATAAGACTGAGACCTTCGCTACATCTTTTTTTAATCGAGTAATACCTCTCTGGAACAATCTACCTATTGAGCACAGACAATGTACCAAGCTTAAGTCTTTCAATGAGCAGCTCTTAATTTATTATTATAATTTCTTCCTAACTTCTTTTGCAACGAGTGACACCTGTTCTTGGGTTACTAGTTGCCGCTGCTCTAAATGTAGGCCGTAATGCAGTAATTTACTTTGTAACTTTTTTGTTTATTTTATGTTTTATATGGATGTCTAGGTTATAATATATATTATAGGTGTAATTCCACCTGTTAGACAATCCACAACTCTGTTGAAAGCGTAATAAATAAAATAAATAAACAATAACTGAAAAACCGTTTGAGTATATAGTAATATTAACTTTGTGGCGGATATTTTTTTAACTGTCGTAATGTTTTCAAATTTCACATCTCTTGTCATTCCCCTAAGCATAACAACAACAAAATGCGTATAAAACTCACGATACGGTAGTGCAAAAGAAGGTCGCCATTTTCAGATTTGAGATATTTGGCCTACTTCAACTGCTGTTGTTGTTTGTTGTTTTTACTACATTTTACACTTTGATCATCTTTTTCTTCATTACTAGCAAGAGAAAAGCGATATTTGACACTTTGAATTTCCATTCTCCAATCCCATCTCAAGAAAAAGGACTCGCGCGAAGTTGTGACGTCAAAAACAAATCTTCTATATTTTCTCTTAAACTTACAGATGACCCGAACAGAAAGTACTCCTATGCCAAAGCACTTTCAGATTACGAGCAGTGGGTCCAAGATGTGTCTGCAAGCATACCAAGAATTAAATGTAAAAGCCAAGAATCTTTCATGAAAGACTATAATTTTGAGACGGATAAGATACCCGATGCTCCGGTAACCCGCGGGGATGGAGGAGATCTAGAAGAGGTTAGTAGAGTGTTAGAGAATTATTGTTAAAATGAATGCTTGCTTGATTTGTTGCTAGTTTTTTTGTTTGCTTGTTTGCTTGTTTGCTTGTTTGCTTGTTTGCTTGTTTGCTTGTTTGCTTGTTTGCTTGTTTGCTTGTTTGCTTGTTTGCTTGTTTGCTTGTTTGCTTGTTTGCTTGTTTGCTTGTTTGCTTGTTTGCTTGTTTGCTTGTTTGCTTGTTTGCTTGTTTGCTTGTTTGCTTGTTTTTTGTTTGCTTGTTTGCTTGTTTTTTGTTTGTTTGCTTGCTTGTTTGCTTGTTTGCTTGTTTGCTTGTTTGCTTGCTTGCTTGCTTGCTTGCTTGCTTGCTTGCACGCTTGCTTGCTTGCTTGCTTGCTTGCTTGCTTGCTTGCTTGCTTGCTTGCTTGCTTGCTTGCTTGCTAGCTTGCTTGCTTGCTTGCTTGCTTGCTTGCTTGCTCGCTCGCTTGCTTCATGCTTGCACGCTTGCTTGCACGCTTTCTCGCTCAGTTGCTCGTTCACTTGCTTGCTTGCTTGTTTTTTCTCTAGTTTGTTTGTTTGTTTCAAATAAACAAGTTGTTTATCTGATTTGGATTTTGTTATAGGCATTGGAGGCCGAAGAACCCATCAAAACCAAACAAGGTGATGGCATCGATGCCAAAACCAGCCCACCCCGAGGTTGTGACTTCGATCGCTTCAACCCCAAAAGCCCCTGCCATTACAAACCATGCCTTGAGGATGACGAACTCCTCCAATGTGTGAAGTACATGTTGGACTACTGCGACGCGTTTCAAGACAGAGGCTGTGTAATCCAGCTACCTCATGTAATGAACAAGAAAAGCAAAGAGGAATTGAACCAAGTTAAGGAAATGAAAGGACATTTCAAGGAATAGGAAAGCTATGAAATATTCCCTTTCACATCTTTGCCCCCTGACATGAAAAACCGTGAAAAACTTTTTAAAAATACAAAAGAAGGCCGCGCGGAGATACGAAAATTCTACTTATTACACTATTGAAGAAGTACAGTTGTCTCAAAAAAGGTTGGTGAAGGTTTTGTTGCATGTTGCATGTTGCTTGTTGCTTGTTGCATGTTGCTTGTTGCATGTTGCATGTTGCATGTTGCTTGTTGCTTGTTGCATGTGGCATGTTGCATGTTGCATGTTGCTTGTTGCTTGTTGCATGTTGCATGTTGCATGTTGCATGTTGCATGTTGCTTGTTGCATGTGGCATGTTGCATGTTGCTTGTTGCATGTGGCATGTTACTTGTTGCTTGTTGCTTGTTGCATGTTGCTTGTTGCATGTTGCTTGTTGCTTGTTGCATGTTGCTTGTTGCATGTTGCTTGTTGCATGTTGCATGCCGCATGCTGCTTACCAAGCTCGAAATATATTATATCAATATGTCAATCCAGAAAAAAAATATGCTGGAAAAACCTGCAGACAAAGTTCGGGAAATTTTCATATTGTTGTGAACTTTCGCTGATTGGATTCACATCCCCCATAGTGCGTTTCGGGCTTGGAATGCAACATGCAACATGTAACAAGCGACAAAACCTTCACCAACGTTTTTTGAAATATAACTGTATAACTGAAAATTAAAAGATAAGATATTTCTTAGCATAAATTTTTTTCTTGCGTTGCGCCACAAATTTTAATTTCCCAGAAATAAACTCAATCTCGTTCCCAGAGCCAGCGTTTCTCCTGCGCAGCGTCTAGGAACGAGATTGCAGAAACCTTGCGGCTTACAAAGCTAGGACAGGAGTATTGTTACTGGAAATCAAAATCAGCAAAAATTTGTTGGAATTTTCCATTTTTTTGGACATCAATTTTCTGCTCTTTTCGGTTTTATGACCCGCCAAGTTAAAAAATTAGAATGCGCGCGCAACTTTAATTGACAAAAAGCTCAATTTCAGTCCAGTATCTCTGCGTGGCCATGTAATTGTCGATGGAGCATCTAACGTTTGGATTTTTTGAGAGAAAGACCCGACCAACAATCAGCTAATCACCGCTTGCATTTTTTCTTGGATTCCAGAAAAAGGTGAAATAGATAGGAATTTTTATCACGTGTGAGGACATCACGTTTTGGAAAGAGAGATAGATAGGTGTTCCATCGATGATTATGCATGTTAAGTAATTAAATGAGTAATTAAATTTTTTAAAAGTGTTTCATATTTAAACTTATCAAAGAAGAAAATTGGAAGAAAAGCATCGTCGCCGGCAAAAAGTTCCACATTTTGTCAGATTTGCATTGTCTAGCTTGACCCATTTTAAATATAGGTTAAAACCGATTGAATTTAAGTTAGGCTTGAATGTAACCTCTACCCCCTCTGCCTTTAATTTGCTAACATATTTTTTCAAATACTAAACGAAAGACCAGTTGAGCTGAGCTAAAACCCTGACAACGAACCGATAATTTTCTTATTTTGACGTCGCTAAGTAAAAATCATGGTTCCGTCTCAATAACATAGCAACGGTAACTAAGGGGAGTTGTAACCATGGAATTAGCACGAAGTCTTCTTTCGAGGATGTTCAGTTTCGAGCACTTTCGAAAGTAAATTGAAAATGTAAAAATAAATGGAAGAAAGAAAGAGAACAATAGAATTGGTGTCTACTTAGTCCAGAGCTGGACCCACTTTTATCGATGCGTGCGCGGCAAGAACGAACCGAGTAGTGAAAGGAGACTGGTAAGAATCGTAAATATAAAAATGGGTCCAGGGACATTTGTCTGCGCATGCGTCACTACATCCCGTTTTCGGGATGTGAACATTGAGGAATAATTGATACCACCCTCGAGCAGTCGGCTATGTGACTTCGTATGTTGGATGGTGACCGGCATTTTTTATGCTTCAACGGTTGACTTTACTTGAGAAAAGAAATGATAAGTACAGATTTCAAAAAATAATGTTCTAGTCGTTTTACCAATTTTTTTTGCTCGTTCGTATTATAGAGGACATTATCTTGACCTGGAATTAAAAAAATTACTTAAACGCGATTTTTTTTCCGATTTTATTTTCACCTTTTACTTTTATCTAAATAATAATAATCTTTATTGCACATCAAATAAAATTTTAAAATATGCTTCAGGAAAACTCTCTCACATAGGTGATTTTCAGAGAGGTCCTGGAATTAACTTAAAATAAAATAAACGAAAAAATAGGACAATATATAAAATAGAATATAAAAGCATGAATAATAAAATAAAAACTAGACTAATGTATATAAAGCTAAAAATCGTAAAACATATTGTAAAAAGGAATATATGAATTTGTGAAACTAACTGAAGAAATTGCGTTTGAAGACTTGAACACTACTAGAGTTCCTTAATTCTTGACTTAGATCATTCCATTCTTTAACGGCCTGATATTCAATCCTTTGTTTTCCCCAATTTCTTTTAACTTTAGGAAGCCTCAAGTTATCTTTACTCCTAATATTATAATCATATATATCAGCATTCTTAGTGAATGTAAAACTATGTGAGGCTAGATTGTTAATACACTTGTAAATATATAAACATCTATGTAGTCTTCGACGTTCCTCCAGGCGAACCCAACCCAGTGCCTTAAGAGCATCAGTCGCTGACGAGTGTAAAGGCTTGTCTAAAATAATTTTAGCAGACTTATTTTGTAATATTTGTAGAGATTTCATTATTTCTATGTTATTCTTGTCTCCCCATACAATATCTGCATAGTCAAAAATTGGAAGAATTAAACTATTATAAAAACGTAAACGTGTATTCAAGGGGAGCAGATCCTTTATCCTATGCAAAAGACTTAGACGTTGATTTATCTTGCAAGAAATAACCTCCACATGATCTTTCCACGTAAAATCAGATGATAAAGTTACGCCCAGATACTTAAAAGTATCGGTTCTTAAAATAGCATTATTATGTATTGTAATTGATAAATCATGCGCTAAATTGATAGTTTTCTTACTACTACCAATAATCATACATTTACTCTTATCTAGATTTAGCGATAATTTGTTGCAATTGAGCCAATTTGCTATTTTAATTAAATCAGTATTAAGGCTGTTCTGTATATCGCTAACGTTCGAAGAAAACAGTAAAGTACAGTGTCATCAGCATAAAGTGACATCTTGCAGTGTTCAGGTACACTCGACAGATCATTGATATAGATAACGAACAACAGAGGGCCCAAAATACTTCCTTGTGGTACCCCATGACTTACAGGCAGAGCATCAGACAATTCACTTCCGCATGATGTACGTTGCGTTCTGTTGCTAAGATAAGACTGGAACCAACAAAGCGCATCCTGTGAGACACCAATAGATTTTAATTTGGACAATAAGATCTTATGGTCCACGGTGTCAAACGCTTTGGACAGATCTAAAAATACAGCTAATAAATTGGGCTCCCTGTGATAAAATTGGTCAGAAATCGTCTCTGTTAGATGGGGCATGTTAGCCGTATGGACAATGACGGACCGGCCACAGTGGCAGCGGAACAAACTCAAAGTTGGTGCGGCCCAAAGTCGCCGAAGCAAATAAAAATGGAGCGAAAAAAATAAAATGGCGTGGCTCAGCTCTAAATTTCCCAAACGGTGTGGTGGGGGGGGGGGGGGGGTGACTTGCGCACTCTGCCGGTCGGTCGGTCGGTCGGTCGGTCGGTCGGTCGGTCGGTCGGTCGGTCGGTCGGTCGGTCGGTCGGCCCGTCTGAAAACATCTCTTTTTTCTAAGTGACCCTCCATTTTCCTAAGTGACCCTCCATTTTTGAGAAAATAAAGAATTTGATAACCATTAAAAAGCATGAATAAAAAACATTACTGAGAACCAAATATTGGTGCGTATTGATCCTGATCGGCAACAATTAATGAATGATTGAAACAAGTCTTCAATAGTGCTAAAGTCAAAACCAAGGAACTAGTGAGTTTTTGGAAGGAATTTGTGCATATTTGGAAAAAAAAAATGAATAATTCATTCAATGATCGAAATCGCGCATTTACAGTGATCAAGAATATGATTTTTTTTTTCTCAAAATCGCGAAATTAAAGTTTCGCGAAAATTTCATGTAATAAGGTATTTAAAAAAAAGCTAACTTCTGTTTGGCGCATCTGCTTTCTGCTTTGTTTTTATTTGGATATAATTTATTATGTCCAAACTAATAACTTCTAAACTCACCGGGCTAAATAAAACTCCTTATCATTCAGGCCAAAATTTCAAAAAGCATATAGTGAATGAAAGATATGATAAAAATTAATAATTAATAATTTTTCCAGCCTTATCTTGATGTTTTAAGTGAACTATTCAAATGTTTGTCTCTTTTTTTAAGCCTAGAATTCGCTGTATTTGCTTATCTTATCCGTTAACCTTGATGTTTGATTTCTGTTCAAACATTAATGTTCTATCTTAGAAACAAGCCAAAAAAGATAGACAATTAAGTGTTACAAGAAAATACGAAGCCACATTTTAAAACTGCTCCTGTTTTCATGCCAGGCTTCATATCACTTTTGGTCTTCGCTAGACTGATAACTAAGTAAATTGCGGGGGCAAAAAAGCTTTGAAAAGCACATGAAAGTGCGGGGGAATAATATACAAAGGTAACTGAAAAACAGAGAAAAAGAAAATAAAAAAGGAATAACAAGGTTTTTTTAGTTGGAAAAATCAGCAAAAAGCTACATGCAATGCTCTCGAAAAAAACGACGTTTGACGGTAGAGTGAAAAAAACAAAATTCTTTGTAGAATATGGCACATTTCGATGAGAAAAAGAGCTAAGATAACTAACAAAAACTTAAAAATAGATAACATTTAAATAATATATCGTTTAATTTATGAGTAAGCAGTTGTTGTTTAGAAACGGCGTAAGGTTTTCCTCCCTCTGCGGGCAGAACCTTATAATAGATATTTTTACCGATACGGCGGCCATCTTGAATTATGCAATGCTGAGATGGCAAACGTGGAAATATTTATAAAGCAAAAAGTGGCAGGGTTACTTTTTCAAATAATTTTATAACGCTTTGGTGTTTCACATATCGCTCCAACTACCAGCAAATTCAATTGGTTTTTAGATGTGTTTATCCTTTTATAACGTTAAATTATAAATTATATAAAGACTCTTTAACAGCTGTGCATACTTTAGATTTCCCAATAATTGCCCCCTCAGAATCCCATAATGTCTTACTTAAAACAATAGAATTCAGGATGGCCGCCGTATCGGTAAAAAGGTCTATTAGATAGCCATGCCATGTTTCAGAATATCGATTTAAGAAAATTCAAACGTTATCATTATTTTTTTTTTTTTTTTCTTATAATAATAATAATAATAATAATAATAATAAACTTCAATAAAATATGTGTTTAACTATCATACAATGTTGTAAAAATATATAGCATCATAGAATGAATATCGAAATATATATTATCTATAGAATTAAAAAAAAGGGGGGAATATATATAGAAGGGAAAAAACCACTATACAATCACGTTATAATAAATAGAGGATATTACATGGGCGTGCGGAGATACGAATTTTATCTTCGAGTGTTGAAAAAATGTCTCACAAGTGAGCGGAGCGAACGAGTTAGAGATTTTCAACACGAGAAGATAAAATTCGTATCTCCAAGCGCCCATGTAATGTTCTGTTTATTATATAATAATCAATGAAAAAGAAAAGAAAGCTTTTTTGAGCTTTTTTTCTGCTATAAGAAGTATGTTACCATAGTGATGATATCTTCACATGTGAAAATATCAAATTTTTGAAATAGAGAAATATAGGTATTTCATTGATAATCGTATAATAAATATTAATAATATAAAATACGAATTAAAAAAATGAAAACTAGCTAAGAATTCATACATATGATACTCTCTACTGTTTCAATATCAATGTCAATGTTTTTAATGTCACATGGTACTCGTTTTATTGTTTTGATCCTCGATCGTAGACACACCAGAGCAGATCTGAGTAAAGAAAATGATGTTTTCGCTCTTATCCAGGATATTGTCCTTGCGTATTGCTCCCCTTTCTTGTTGGCTATAAGCTCCTTTGGCAATTATAATTATAATTATTATTATTATTATTATTATTATTATTACTACTATTATTATTATTATTACTACTATTACTATTACTATTATTATTATTATCATTATTATTATTATTATCATTAATATTATTATTATTATTATTATTATTATTATTATTATTATTATTAATATTATCATCATTAATATTATTATCATCATAGACTAGCCGAATTTTCCATTTTATGATCAGTTATCACCCACGTCATTGCCGACTACAAATTAGAATCGAAACAAATAGGAATTAAATAAAGTAATCAACTCACTATCGCTAAGATTAAGACTCAAACTACTTATTCAAATCATGAAATATTTTGAAAATATCCGGAATTCGATGACCCGAAAAACAAAAACAATTTTTATTTTATCATGCATGTGTTCAAAATTTCACGACTGAGAAGAATAATTTTGTAATATTTTGAACATTTTGAGAAGTTGAACATTTTTTTCAAAAAAAGTTCTGTGATAAACTTTAATTCTATAGTTAATGGTTTTGCCTAAAGTTTATTTTAACAGATTAGAAGGAGCTTTGCGATCATAAAATTATCTTCGTGTGCGTGGGACGGTAACATTGAATAAAAAAATATCACTGAACTGAACAGCATTCGAATTATAAAACGTCTTTATTGAAGTCACAAAAGGACAACAGACGTGCCCAATTTACAATCATAAATATATTCGTAAAACGCAAATCGCGCGCGCTTATAGTCTTTAAATAATTTGAATCGTTGTAAGTCCTACTGTTCGCCCTGATGATGCATTAGAAGTGCGAAAGCTCGGTAAATTATTAAAAAATAGTGGAAGAAACAAACGTAAACAAAATCATAAATATGTATAAGGGAAATATAATATAGTCAATAATATAGTCAATAATTAATTAATTATCATTACAACTATATATAAAACTAAAATACCACAATTTATAACTACGAAACTATAAGACTACATCGTATTAAAAAGACATCTATTGATAAAAACAGACTGAAACGGCTAGCTTTGCACCCTTGGTAAAATAAATGTTTTCTGTCTCGGAGCTGCCTGTTTCTCTGTGGTGGTAAGAGATCACTGAGAGCAGTGTAAGACGTGGTGATTCTATGCCACAGCTTTGAATAAATTATCTGGTTTGGCTGACAATTTTTGTTTATCAGGAATAATCAGGTATAGTCCAGCGTAGCCAGCACTCCCGCAGGTGCAGAGCTGAAGGGCCACTTAAGATACTTGTTTTGAACAATGTCAAGCTGCATTAAAGGTCCTTTTGTTCTCCAGAGTTTAAATTGTCTAAAAAGTCCATCAGTAGCGACATCAATCAGTGCTATCGAGATCAGACTATTTTACACTTGTCAGAGTTTGAACTTTAGAAATAGCTCCAAAATCGATATTTTCATTAGATTTTGGCTAAAATCATTCCCAAAACTCCGTGTAAGTGCTTTAACGTTCAGGCAACATGACAGAACATTTTTTAGACAGTTCCACAAGCAACTTGTCGAACACAAACACAATATTTCATAGTTCGACATTTTTTCAAGTAATCGAGCGGCCAAGAGTTTTCTGTATCTCTCTACTCCTTCTAGTTTTGATTCTCTCGTCCGTAATAGGCAATCTTATCGTTTGTTTTACTATCTTCACGACAAGACGACTACAGTATGCAGCTTACTACTTTGTAGCAAGTTTGGCCGTCTCGGATTTGGGAGTTGGCGTCTTTGCTATTCCTGTCTCGCTGGCCTACAATCTAACCTTCGAAATGAAAGGTAAGCTTAACAAAAATAAGATATTCTAGAGTCTAGAATAAAAAGTAATATTTAGAAATGTTTAAGTAAAATTTTCTTCGTTTTTATTTGAGATTTTTGCAAATAAACAAGAAGTAAAAGCCTCAAATTGGTTTCTTTTCGCACCTAAAAAATCCGGTCAGTGCTAATGCAATTTGTGATGCTGTTGTTTTGACACAGGAAAAATCTTCCTTAATTTTCTAATCATTTGTCTTATTTCCACTTTTTGTTGATATTAGTTGGTTCGTTAATTAATCGCAATATTTCTTAGTCGTTGTCTTGAACATTATTATCTTTATTATTGCTGTTGTTGGTTGTCTTGTCTTGTCGTGTCGTGTCGTGTCGTGTCTTGTCTTGTCTTGTCTTGTCAAAAAAACTTGAACGACCTTAAATTCAACTACGACTCAAGCTCACTGAAGTGCACGTACGAGTTTTCCTGCTGTTAAGGGCTTTACTGATATGCATAGAGATAATGGACACACAACTGCGAGAAGCTTAATTTGATGTCAAGATTTTTGCCATCATGTTATAAGATAAGCTTTTTACTTCCTTCTTCCAGTTCTTGTTTGAGTACCTGTTACCTGTTCAAAATGTACTTTTTTGTGTTAAAAAAAGCCGTTCCTTTTTTCCTGTCGGTCTGTTTCCTCGGTGACATCTAAGAAAATGCATTATCGGTAATCACCTCCGATCCGCAAGTACAGCAGGGGAGCAGTTCAACGGAGCAGAGAACCCGGAGCACAGCTCTAGCTAACCAGTTTGAATTAGTTAGGGTCGGTTTGAAAGGAGGGAGGAAAAACCGGCAAGCCGGGAAAACCCGCATCGGCGGAGCCAGAAAGAGAACCAAGTTAATTGAGGCGTCTAGGAATCGAATCCCGAACCTTGGAGGTGAGAAGCGACCGTTTTACCACCAAGCCATCCTGACATCTAAAGCTCCTTTAGCAACTTGTTGTTAAATTAGTCTTTTTTATTTAAGAAAAATCAGTTTTAATATCGGATTTTGTGCACTCACAGAGTTCCTTCTTTTAATTGAAAACAATTATGATAAACAAACACTCGGCAGCAAAACAACGGACAGGCTGAAGTCAGAACTCACTTGATTAAGGCGTTAAGGATGTTCGCGGGCAAATCCGTTTCACATGTTTTCAATTTGTTCAAACTTTTTATGGTGAAATAAGAACATCAAAGAAGTTTCATAAGCAAATAAAAAAATTAGAGTCATCGAACTCACTGAAGAGTAATATGATATCAAAGTGCAACCCTTTTCTCGTCGAAAATCGCTTTGTAAAGTCAATTTGTTTCGTAGGAAAGCAAAATGGATTGCTATAACCTATAATTTGATATTTTATGTAAATATTTATGAACACATACAAAGAACTTGTCAAACTTACTTACGTAACATTTGGTGACGTACGCTTTCATCCAAATACTTATTTTATTATGAATTCGACATATTTCTTCTTCGAAATTGTCATATTGAGAGTTTTTCTTACTTGTTTGTTTGTTTGTTTGTTTGTTTGTTTGTTTGTTTGTTTGGGTGGTTGGCGGGTTGGCGGGTTGGCGGGTTGGCGGGTTGGCGGGTTGGCGGGTTGGCGGGTTGGCGGGTTGGCGGGTTGGCGGGTTGGCGGGTTGGCGGGTTGGCGGGTTGGTGGGTTGGCGGGTTGGCGGGTTGGCGGGTTGGCGGGTTGGCGGGTTGGCGGGTTGGCGGGTTGGCGGGTTGATTGTTGCTTTATTGGTAATCTGTCAGGTTAACTACCCTAGCTTCTCTAGATTCTTTCACAAACGATGTATTACATGTATTATGTATTATTATAATGTATTATTTTTTTGTTTCCAGGCGAGTGGGTCTTCGGTATTACCGCCTGTGACATCTGGACTCTTGCCAACTTCTGGTTCTGTTCCGCTTCCATTTTCAATTTATGCGCAGTCACGTGGGATCGCTACATAGCAGTGACGTCACCCTTGCGGTACGCCTCACGCATGAGCACACAACGCGTCATCAAGATGATCATTGGAGCATGGACATTCTCGCTTGCCGCCTCTTTCATTAATTTTCACGGACTAAAGACCTCCAAAACCCGAAAACTCTGCGAAATACAAGGACTGCCGTTCAGCTTTGTGATCTACAGCTTCATCTTTGTTTACTTGCTTCCTATTATTGCCATTATCTTTGTGAACGCTAAGCTCTGGCTCATCACATCACGCCAAATGAGCAAAATCCAAGCACAAATCATATCATTGGGGATGATGACGATTCCTGATACCACAAAAACAGCACCGTCTAAAAAACAAACGAACGGTAATTTGACCTCAAAATCCGCCATCAAAACCTTTCGTACTTTCTTGGTTTTAATTGGTTCGTTCGTTCTTTGCATAACGCCATTTTTTATACTTCTTCTCTTCGACTCGCTCTTCAAATTACCAGGGTTCGTGCTGTACGTTGCTGTAATTCTCATGTATGTGAACAGTGCAACAAATCCCTGGATATATGGGATTTGGAACAAAGAATTCAGAAACAGTGTCATCTTAGCCTTCCAAAAACGGTTTAGAAGAAAGACAAATGTAATTACTCAACAGAATTAACTTTAGCTGACTTTACTCGCAGAACTGGTGTGTCAATTTATAGAATGGTAGCAATAGGTTCGCTCGACTATGACATTGTAACATCATATTCATGCTTTCACAAATAAAAGTATCAAATCTTCAGCAAAACTCAACAGAATAAGTAGATATAGTGCTAGTGGATTATATTTGAAGATGTGGATTATAACAATTATTCACCAAAGACGAAGTGAATATAGGTGGATATTTTTCGAGCCATATTCGAGGTAGATAATCACCATATCACTTAGACTGATTCCATAAGTCGGTGTTTTCGCGCTACCCCAAACGGGAGCTTCCAAAAAGACCGCTAGATAGAGCCTGGCCGCTTATAAATAGGGGTATAATTTAGTGCAAAACTCCTGACCAATTACGCTTCGTGACTTTGACTTTGCAACTGGTCGCTAAATAGAGGTTGGTTCAAGCATAAAAGATGTAACAGTTCTGCCGTATTTAAAAATTCCATATTACTAAACACAGAAAAAAAACCTTTAGCGGAACAAAATAACAATGAAAATCAAATTTTCGGTGGCTGATCGGTAGCTGCTCGGTGGCTGATCGGTAGCTGCTCGGTAGCTGCTCGGTAGCTGCCTACTTTTGAACTTTTGCTTTGAGCCCAAACCGCATACACACGCTCAAAAACCGCTGAATATATGAATTGCAACCTGCAACATTTTATCACACGGTTTATTACGGTTGGGAACCATACACGTACGTTTTAAATTTAAACATGGCAAAACCCTAAAATTTTGCACGGGACTCTATATTTTTCTTTAAAATAGAAAGTTTAAAGTAGATCAGTGTTCTGTGAAAGTTATTTCCATAGCTCTTTTGGCCTCTTTCGGTCTTCTAGTTATGAATTATTTTGGGCGAAGCTTGGTTTCCGCCATTTTTTTTTTTTAACTTGTCAAGATGGTAATATCTTTCTATTTTTGGTAATTAATGGTTTTATCTTTCATTCTACAACTGCGAATCAACATTTTCAATCTTTTTCATTATTTTGAGCATAAAAGGCTTTCTTGGAAAATTTTCTAATTGCTTTTGCTAAAGAAGTCAGCCACCTTAATAGAATGAAAAAAAGTTGTTGATTTTAAATTTCATAAATTGAAAAAAGAAGTATTTCAGAAGCAGAATTTTTCACTCATTTCTAAATTCATCATTTAGATCGATGATTTTATGCGATTTTCATTTTCGTGATGTAGAAGTCTACGTAAAAGGAAAACAAATCGAAACATCTGGCGAAGATGACACGCTTCAGCACGTTTTTATTCTTTTCTTAATATATGCAAAGAAAGTCACAAACAGGTACAGTGAATAATAATAAGTCTGTTTCGAAAATTTACTGAAAATACCATCTTTATCATTACTTTTTTCGTATTAAAGGAGAATTCATGGCAAAAGTATTTTTGGAAAGGATATTTTTTAGATTGAAAAATGAACTTATTTGAAACCTTATTTGAGTGTACAGTCAAAGCTAAATATGCACGTAGTAAATTATGAATGATGGATGAAATGAAAGTCATTGGATTATTCCTTGAAAACGATCTCTAAAGCTGGCCATGCATAGTACCGGACAAATTTTTAACCGTTGACCAGTACATAACATTTACACAGACCCTTCTCTTTAATTTGCGAAGCTAGGAGTTTGAATTTTTGTCCTGGTAGCACAGTTCCATGTAAACGCCTAAACGTACAAATGTTTGAATGGTTAAAAATTTGTCAGGTACCGTGTAAGGACAGCCTAAGTTCCATATTAAAAAGTCATTTAAGATAAACTTTGCAGTAGGTTCAACAACACGTACGTTCGTTTTTCTAGGAAAACTGCATGTGATTTTTTTGGGGTTCAAAAGATCATGACGGACTGTTCTAATACAAGAGCCGCAGTGATAAAAACTGTTAGGATTCTTGTAAAAAAAAACGTATCCAAAATGAAAGTTAAAACTTTAATTGCAATATGATGGTTGACAGCAAGGAGCCGGCATTTAGTTGGCAACCATGTTTTGGGTTCAAAAATATATCCTAAAAAACCTTTATTTCTACTGGTAGGGAAATATGTTGTCTAAAAAGCCGATTAAGCGGCAAAAAACAGTAGGTACGTTCAACAACAAACACATTCATCAAAGTGAGGCCAAATGCGCCGTCATCAACAACTGTTGTAGTGACGTTAACAGGTTCACTGCACATGTGAAACAAAGACTGAAGCCTCTTTTGTCTCGCTCCATTTGAATCCCACATGTTCAGAAAAGACCCCTTTTTCTTGTAGAAATGCATTGAACACACTATGTGGTTTGTGCTCGCTTCGGCAGCACATATACTAAAATTGGAACGATACAGAGAAGATTAGCATGGCCCCTGCGCAAGGATGACACGCAAATTCGTGAAGCGTTCCAAATTTTTTTCAATTTTTCACCGCGCGCAAGTTTATGGGTTCACATCTACAATAATTAGGGTGATTTAGATTTCACTACGACAACGGATACGACTACGAGATTATTCCTTTTAAAGTATCTCATAAAACTACATTTCTTGGTATTTTGCCAATCAAAACATTTGAATGATGTCATCTTGATGAGCGCGCGCACACTAAATTCATGCGCAGAAAGGATGCGCGCACAATGCCTGCGAACGTCCTTAAGGTGACTGCCTATTACAGAATAGAAAGCTTTAGATTTGACTACGAGTACGTATACGACTACGAGAATTGGTCGCTAAAAATCATCCACTACAAAGTGACGTCGTTTGACGTCATAGACGCCATATTCGAAAAAGGTCTATTTGAATCGTGTTTTCGAAAAAGAGAATCAGTCCCATGCGTCTTTGCGCGACAATCCTCGATGAGGAAAACAAAATGGCGGACAATGATTTCTTTGCCGCTTAATCGGCTTTTTATAATTAGCCAACATAGCTTTCCTTACCAGTAGAAATAAAGTTTTTTTAGGATATATTTGTGAGCCCAAAACATGGTTGTCAACTAAATGCCGGCTCCTTGCATTCAACCATCATATTTCAATTAAAGGTTTAACTTTCATTCTGGATAAGATCTTTTTACAAGAATCCTAACAGTTTTTATCACTGCGGCTCTTGTATTAGAGGAGTCCACCATGATCTTTTGAACAAAAAAAATCACATGCAGTTTTCCTTGAAAGACGAACGTAGTAGATGTGGCAGTGGCAATATATAATATCTTTAAAGTAGAAAATTTTTTAAGGCTGAAATCATCGGCTAAACGACACCTTTCTTTGTTTCAGAAAAAAAAAGTTATCCAAAATGAAAGTTAAAACTTTAATTAAAATATAATGATTGCCAGCAAGGAGCCGGCATTTAGTTGACAACCATGTTTTGGGTTCAAAAATATATCCTAAAAAACCTTTATTTCTACTGGTAAGGAAATATGTTGTCTAAAAAGCCGATTAAGCGGCAAAAAACAGTAGGTACGTTCAACAACAAACACATTCATCAAAGTGAGGCCAAATGTGCCGTCATCAACAACTGTTGTAGTGACGTTAACAGGTTCACTGCACATGTGAAACAAAGACTGAAGCCTCTTTTGTCTCGCTCCATTTGAATCCCACATGTTCAGAAAAGACCCCTTTTTCTTGTAGAAATGCATTGAACACACTATGTGGTTTGTGCTCGCTTCGGCAGCACATATACTAAAATTGGAACGATACAGAGAAGATTAGCATGGCCCCTGCGCAAGGATGACACGCAAATTCGTGAAGCGTTCCAAATTTTTTTTCGATTTTTGAGGGCGCGCAAGTTTATGGGTTCACATCTACAATAATTAGGGTTATTTAGATTTAACTACGATAACGACAACGAGATTATTCCTTTTAAGGTATGCTACTACAAACTCGTAGTTGTCCTTGCATTGGTTCAACTGTTGTTTCGCATTTCATTTCACTTGTTGTTTTAGGGATGTGTTGTGACAAACAGAAGACGACAATGACTTTGTAGTGGAAGATTTTTAGCGACCAATTCTTGTAGTCGTATACGTACTCGTAGTCAAATCTAAAGCTTTTTATTCTGTAATAGGCAGTCACCTTAAGGACGTTCGCGGGCATTGTGCGCGCATCCTTTCTGCGCATGAATTTAGTGCGCGCGCACTCATCGAGATAACGTCATTCAAATGTTTTGATTGGCCAAATACCAAGAAATGTAGTTCATTTATGAGATACTTTAAAAGGAATAATCTCGTTGTCGTAATCGTAGTCATAGTCAGATCTAAATCACCCTAATTATTGTAGATGTGAACCCATAAATTGCATTCAACCATCATATTTCAATTAAAGGTTTAACTTTCATTCTGGATAATATTTTTTTTACCAGAATCCTAACAGTTTTTATCACTGCGGCTCTTGTATTAGAGCATTCCACCATGATCATGATCAACAGGGTTCCAATTTCATGAAACTTTTTTCTGATGTCAAATATACTTTTTGTATTGACATAAACAAAAGAAAATAATTATGAAAAAAAAGATCCTACGCCGGATTTATTAAGATTTAAAGTCGCGCGTCGTCGTGAAAATGCGTGAGCTTTGATCTCGTGAAGGGGTGAATTTTTTTTTTGAAAATCAGCGGTCTTCTTTCCCACGTGATGAAGCGATGTAATTTTTTTTCATCTTGATATATATTGTAGATCTCTATAGTAGCTTCTGTTTTTAAGAAGAAGAAAAGTGGGGGTCACGTTTCTTGTTTCGGAGATATTAAGTCGTAAATTTTGAAAATTTGGCCGCCATTTTGAATACCGCGCGGGGACTGAGCATAACTATGCATCAGGTTCGATAAAAAACTATGTTTCGTACAGCATTTCGAATTTATTTGAAAAGAAAGTGCCAGATATCACGATATGACAAAACATCGTAGTATATATTTACAAAAAAAATAAGTATGGGTGATGTTTGAATATGTAATTAAAATTCGTCAGGCGTTCCTCGCTGATTTTAAAGGAAAGAATGCACAGAAACAATGCCTTCGAACGTCAAGCTTTTCACCTTTTAAGCAGTCCGT
Source organism: Anthopleura xanthogrammica (assembly GCA_964019055.1). NCBI lineage: Eukaryota > Metazoa > Cnidaria > Anthozoa > Actiniaria > Actiniidae > Anthopleura > Anthopleura xanthogrammica. The sequence continues at coordinate 9,532,934 of OZ025217.1, forward strand.
TGGTATTCGAATCTACTATGTTCCAGTTCTACTCGACCATGCAAAGTTAGTTATTATTACTCCATAATAAGTTAAACAAATTCGCCTTTTAAAAGACCTAAGGAAGTGGTCTTAAGGCGAATTTGATTAACTTATTATAAGCCAGTTCAAAATTTAAGAATCGTTTTCAGTGCGCATGCGATTTTATCCCGAATTTCTCACCTTCTTTTGTTTAATTAAAAACAAAAGAAGGTTTAAACAAAAGAAGGTGAAAAATTCGGGACAAAATCGCATTTATTAAAGCAACTAACTTTGGTCGAGTAGAACTGGAACATACTAGATTCGAATATCCACGGACCGTTTGAGTACAAAGCTTGGTGGCCTTACAACGGACAACAGAGGCTAAATAGAAGGTCAAATAGACTGCATGAACAACGCCTCATTCCAAGTAAAGAACAACAGGTAAGTACAATAACATATAACATCAATTACAAATTCACACAACGGCTTTGTTCAAGTGCCCTTGATTAAATTTTGTGCAAAAGACTCTAGTTACAACTCGACTCTAGTTTAGAGTTCTCTGTTGCTCAGGGTTTAGCCTCCATTTTGTGTAGAACATTCACGTGTTCCAGTGAAGGCCCGTGGAATTTCAAAGTGTTTATATTGTTGAAGTTGTGCATTCTTTACTTTATCGTTGGTGTTTGTGAATATTTTGACACTGAACTGAGGCTAACCCTGAGTAAATGAGTCTGTGAACACAGTGGTATTGTACAAATTTGAAAATGGTATTTTCTTTCTTATCACATCTAAACCTTCGAGTCTTCCAGGTCTAACCTGTCAGATCGATAAGGAACAAGGTACTTGGGGGGGGGGGGGGGGGGGGGGATTGGGGTGGGATACGGTTGACTGAGCAATTCCAACTGCTACTACCCTGCACAAAAAATGTAAAAGATCTGGAATAAAAAAGGGTAACTTACAAGGCTGACCAGATTTAGATTTTAAAATATCACCAAGGACATGACCATCCACTTCGAAGCCCTAGCTCCACCTCCCCGGCTTCCCCCATCCCCTCTTCCTCCATCCTCCCCTCCCCCATACCCTTTTATACACATGTGTAGACATGACCTGTCTAGGTATTAAAAAAACCTTCAGGTCGTCAATCAGTCAGATATATTCAATACATATTCAAATAGTCTAAAAACGATGGCAACAGGTTCATATTTATACCTATCCAACGTTGACGAACTACACAAGTTTAAAAAAGGCATGCTCCTAAATATCAGTAAACAGATTTGATTTAAAATCATGACGATAGCAGGTTAGTACACGTGTATAAATCAGAAAAGCTGTTAATGTCCATGTATCTGATAGCAGCAACCAACTCTTTGATTATAAAAAAATCACCGTTATATCTATAAACAGGTTCCTACATAATAGCCGCCATAGCTGGAACTTCTACTGGGATTTTTCTAGCTCTCATTTTGATTACCACTTGTGCAGTATTCGTACGATGCCGCGTGCACAAAAAACTGGTCAAATTTCTGACTAACTGTTGGCCTATTTCGACCAGCTACAATAAGGAATTTGACGAAATTGCAGGGGAGACGACGGAGGACATTTTAGAAGAAGATTCTTCTGGGGAAAGTCATGTATGTGGAAAGCGGCATTCAATATTTAACCCGGGAGCCATCGGTGAATTAGAAGGTGGTATAGAATGTGATACTGCTGGAAAACCATGTGTTATACAGTTCTCGTTGTTTTACAACTTTCATGACCGTCGCCTATTCGTTCATGTTATCTGTGCTCTAAATGTCCCCGTTCGCTGGTATGGAAGAAGCCCTGATACCCAAGTACGCCTCCAACTTCTACCAGACATTGACCACGCGTACCATACCGAAATTCGCATCAACGAAACACAACCAATATTCAACGAAACTTTTGAGTTTGTAGGGTATTCAGCGCTGGAATTGTTGGAACTTACTCTACGAATTGGGTTTTACGCGTTTGACAAGTTCAGCCGAGGTAGTCTACTAGGATATACGACTGTTCCGTTTGGGGACATTGAATGGTATCCCAAACAAGCCAAAATACTATGGCGAACTTTAATGCCCCCGGTAAGATGTAATAGCAGTATTTTTAGTCGCCAAGAAATAATATAATTCTATGAATTCGTAACAGAAAGTTATTATAATAGTGACATTATCATCTGAGAAGAGGATACTTGATTTTGTCTTCATGTCATTGACCTCGGAATCCACAGGAAACCCAATATCGGATTTAGCATGATAGATTTTATCTCAACAAACGTCAATCGACATGGAAAAATTTTGACAATCATTTCTTTAAATTGATTTTTTTTGAATCGTTATTTTATTATCTCGTTTACTTTAAATGCAGCTTTAAAGCGCAAGAAACCCAATCATCTAATAATCTTGAGCTTTCTACACATTTTTTCGACACTTATTCATTTGTATTGAGAAAGACTTCGCTGTTTTTATTTTTAATTTAAAAAAAATAACAGTAGAAAATACGTATAATGATCTTTTAAATTTCTTTCTAGGGCACAAGAGAGCGAACGTCGAGTTTTATGCCAGGTTTCTTACACGTGTCGTTACGGTACGATGCTCAAGCAAGCAGAATCAGCGTGATTGTCTTAAAAGGAACCAGCTTGTCTAAAGTTAGCCGAATCAAGATTCTAGGTAAACTACTAGGTTACCCCGCGGCTTCTTTTAGTTTATGATTTATCTTTTTATTATGTATCATTGCTCAATACTGAGTGAAGTTATAAGAACTTGCCTCCGCGAAGATTAGGATCTTGATTATCAGTTTAAGGGTTCAATCTGTGAATTAGCCATGCTCTGACTTAGATCAGCCCAAAGGTTGTTTCAGGGTTCAATCTGTGAGTTAGCCGTGCCCTGACTTAGATCAGCCCAAAGGTTGTTTCAGGGTTCAATCTGTGAGTTAGCCGTGCCCTGACTTAGATCAGCCCAGAGGTTGTTTCAGGGTTCAATCTGTGAGTTAGCCATGCCCTGACTGAGATCAGCCCAGGGGTTGTTTCAGGGTTTGATATGTGAGTTAGCCATGCCCTGACTTAGATCAGCCCAGAGGTTGTTTCAGGGTTTGATCTGTGAGTTAGCCATGCCCTGACTTAGATCAGCCCAAAGGTTGTTTCAGGGTTCAATCTGTGAATTAGCCATGCCCTGACTTAGATCAGCCCAGGGGTTGTTTCAGGGTTTGATATGTGAGTTAGCCATGCCCTGACTTAGATCAGCCCAGAGGTTGTTTCAGGGTTCAATCTGTGAGTTAGCCGTGCCCTGACTTAGATCAGCCCAGAGGTTGTTTCAGGGTTCAATCTGTGAATTAGCCATGCCCTGACTTAGATCAGCCCAGGGGTTGTTTCAGGGTTTGATATGTGAGTTAGCCATGCCCTGACTTAGATCAGCCCAAAGGTTGTTTCAGGGTTCAATCTGTGAATTAGCCATACCCTGACTTAGATCAGCCCAGGGGTTGTTTCAGGGTTTGATATGTGAGTTAGCCATGCCCTGACTTAGATCAGCCCAAAGGTTGTTTCAGGGTTCTATCTGTGAATTAGCCATGCCCTGACTTAGATCAGCCCAGGGGTTGTTTCAGGGTTCAATCTGTGAGTTAGCCATGCCCTGACTTAGATCAGCCCAAAGGTTGTTTCAGGGTTCAATCTGTGAATTAGCCATGCCCTGACTTAGATCAGCCCAGGGGTTGTTTCAGGGTTTGATATGTGAGTTAGCCATGCCCTGACTTAGATCAGCCCAAAGGTTGTTTCAGGGTTCAATCTGTGAATTAGCCATGCCCTGACTTAGATCAGCCCAGGGGTTGTTTCAGGGTTTGATATGTGAGTTAGCCATGCCCTGACTTAGATCAGCCCAGAGGTTGTTTCAGGGTTCAATCTGTGAGTTAGCCATGCCCTGACTTAGATCAGCCCAGAGGTTGTTTCAGGGTTTGATATGTGAGTTAGCCATGCCCTGACTTAGATCAGCCCAGGGGTTGTTTCAGGGTTTGATCTGTGAGTTAGCCATGCCCTGACTTAGATCAGCCCAGGGGTTGTTTCAGGGTTTGATCTGTGAGTTAGCCATGCCCTGACTTAGATCAGCCCAGAGGTTGTTTCAGGGTTTGATCTGTGAGTTAGCCATGCCCTGACTTAGATCAGCCCAGAGGTTGTTTCAGGGTTTGATATGTGAGTTAGCCATGCCCTGACTTAGATCAGCCCAGGGGTTGTTTCAGGGTTCAATCTGTGAGTTAGCCATGCCCTGACTTAGATCAGCCCAAAGGTTGTTTCAGGGTTCAATCTGTGAATTAGCCATGCCCTGACTTAGATCAGCCCAGGGGTTGTTTCAGGGTTTGATATGTGAGTTAGCCATGCCCTGACTTAGATCAGCCCAAAGGTTGTTTCAGGGTTCAATCTGTGAATTAGCCATGCCCTGACTTAGATCAGCCCAGGGGTTGTTTCAGGGTTTGATATGTGAGTTAGCCATGCCCTGACTTAGATCAGCCCAGAGGTTGTTTCAGGGTTTGATATGTGAGTTAGCCATGCCCTGACTTAGATCAGCCCAGAGGTTGTTTCAGGGTTTGATCTGTGAGTTAGCCATGCCCTGACTTAGATCAGCCCAAAGGTTGTTTCAGGGTTCAATCTGTGAATTAGCCATGCCCTGACTTAGATCAGCCCAGGGGTTGTTTCAGGGTTTGATATGTGAGTTAGCCATGCCCTGACTTAGATCAGCCCAGAGGTTGTTTCAGGGTTCAATCTGTGAGTTAGCCGTGCCCTGACTTAGATCAGCCCAGAGGTTGTTTTAGGGTTCAATCTGTGAATTAGCCATGCCCTGACTTAGATCAGCCCAGGGGTTGTTTCAGGGTTTGATATGTGAGTTAGCCATGCCCTGACTTAGATCAGCCCAAAGGTTGTTTCAGGGTTCAATCTGTGAATTAGCCATACCCTGACTTAGATCAGCCCAGGGGTTGTTTCAGGGTTTGATATGTGAGTTAGCCATGCCCTGACTTAGATCAGCCCAAAGGTTGTTTCAGGGTTCTATCTGTGAATTAGCCATGCCCTGACTTAGATCAGCCCAGGGGTTGTTTCAGGGTTCAATCTGTGAGTTAGCCATGCCCTGACTTAGATCAGCCCAAAGGTTGTTTCAGGGTTCAATCTGTGAATTAGCCATGCCCTGACTTAGATCAGCCCAGGGGTTGTTTCAGGGTTTGATATGTGAGTTAGCCATGCCCTGACTTAGATCAGCCCAAAGGTTGTTTCAGGGTTCAATCTGTGAATTAGCCATGCCCTGACTTAGATCAGCCCAGGGGTTGTTTCAGGGTTTGATATGTGAGTTAGCCATGCCCTGACTTAGATCAGCCCAGAGGTTGTTTCAGGGTTCAATCTGTGAGTTAGCCATGCCCTGACTTAGATCAGCCCAGAGGTTGTTTCAGGGTTTGATATGTGAGTTAGCCATGCCCTGACTTAGATCAGCCCAGGGGTTGTTTCAGGGTTTGATCTGTGAGTTAGCCATGCCCTGACTTAGATCAGCCCAGGGGTTGTTTCAGGGTTTGATCTGTGAGTTAGCCATGCCCTGACTTAGATCAGCCCAGAGGTTGTTTCAGGGTTTGATCTGTGAGTTAGCCATGCCCTGACTTAGATCAGCCCAGAGGTTGTTTCAGGGTTTGATATGTGAGTTAGCCATGCCCTGACTTAGATCAGCCCAGGGGTTGTTTCAGGGTTCAATCTGTGAGTTAGCCATGCCCTGACTTAGATCAGCCCAAAGGTTGTTTCAGGGTTCAATCTGTGAATTAGCCATGCCCTGACTTAGATCAGCCCAGGGGTTGTTTCAGGGTTTGATATGTGAGTTAGCCATGCCCTGACTTAGATCAGCCCAAAGGTTGTTTCAGGGTTCAATCTGTGAATTAGCCATGCCCTGACTTAGATCAGCCCAGGGGTTGTTTCAGGGTTTGATATGTGAGTTAGCCATGCCCTGACTTAGATCAGCCCAGAGGTTGTTTCAGGGTTTGATATGTGAGTTAGCCATGCCCTGACTTAGATCAGCCCAGAGGTTGTTTCAGGGTTTGATATGTGAGTTAGCCATGCCCTGACTTAGATCAGCCCAGAGGTTGTTTCAGGGTTTGATATGTGAGTTAGCCATGCCCTGACTTAGATCAGCCCACAGCTTGTTATGGGTATCTATAAGAGTGACCATCCCCCTTCATGAAAATCTTGAATACACACCCTTCTTTACAGCCAATTTTCCTTTTCTTCAGCACCGTATGTACTGGTTATTTTCCAAATTGATGGAAAAGTTCTTGAGACAAGATCAACCAAAAGGAAGCGGTCGATGAACCCCGTGTGGAATCAAGGATTTCTATTCGACGTCGATTCCAACAGAATTGAAGACTATTCAGTGAACTTGAAAGTTATGAACTACGACCTGTTGCTAAGCGACGACTCCATTGGACACATTAATATCGGTGCTCGCGCGGATGGAAGTGGACGGGAGCACTGGGATGGTATGATTCAAAATCAGCATGTTAGACGGGAAGTAGCCATGTGCCACGAGTTGAAGTAACATTGCTCAGTTACCTGCGTTACTTAGCTGTCTGCGGTCGTCGCACAAACCGCTGACCCCTAAGCAACGCAGACGCCGTGTGTTCGAAACGACGCGACGGGGCTGCATGGATAATGCTTGCCCATGCGTCACCGCTCAGAAAGGGATTGGTGACATTCTCTTTCGTCAGAGCTCATGTTCCTATAGGCCTCTTTCAGGTGACCTCAAAGCAGCTCAATTTGGAGGACAAAACAAAAGAATTTAAATCTCCTGACAATTGGATCCTATTGTTTTGTACTCCAAATTGAGCTGCATTCCGACGTGCTGCAAGGGGTCTATTTATCTTATCTCAGACTTAAACAACTGCATATAGGTTAGACCGGGAACCCTGTGTAAATATACTCTCAGAATTCGAATGACTTCGAATGATGTTTGTTGAAAGAATCTTGGCATCCAAGTCTCGTGATCAGTGAGTTGGCGCACGAGAATGGATATAATGGAAAATGGGGCGGAAGGGCGTGGGTGGTTATTTTTGGTTTTGCGGTTCGGCGGTCGAATCTCCTAACCAAGATTTCGAAATTCCCCCGTGAGCAAAAATCCTCAATGGATTCGCTCCTGGGAAAAAAATATAAATTAGAATATATATGGAATCAAACTTCGTTCATTGTGTCTTAGTTACATGAAGTTTGAGCTCGATCCAAGCCTTATTTACAGGCTGGAAACTCTGGTCCCTACCAGCGACACAAAATCGCCTTAAAATATAATGCACACCTTTCTGACAGGTCTAAAAAAACTTGTGCGCATGCTCAAAATTGTCAATGAAAGCAAACATGGCCGCTTGAAAACTTCACATCAAACACTCAAATTGGTCGAGGTTTCCAGGAAAAGCGTTTTAGTACAAACAAAAGGAAAGTTCTACATACCGTAAAAACAAACTTTAGGCATTGGTTAATAGATTAAAATATAAAATTTTCTTAACTTTCAAGAAATGGGCTTAACTTTTGGACTTTCGTAGCTGATTTTTTCACAACCATAGGCATTTTTATAGGAAGCAGATGAGCCCGCGATTTTACCCAATACCGCTGGCTCGTTTTTCAGCCCTCCTCACCTTACTTCATTTCTTGGCTCTAAACCCACAGAATCTTTTAGATCAATAATTTCTTTCAATCCTTATGGGGGAGAGAACAAAATTTGAAAATCTCGGTAAATAAGGGCTCGGATCGAGCTCAAACTTCATACAGTCACTAAGACACAATAACTGTGTTGTTGAACAACACACACGAAGGTTTTGTCAAATGTTACATTTGTAGCATAGCAGATTATTGTACAGTAGGTTATATTCACGATAGACGCCATGATGGTTTTTATATTGTAATGCAAATTAGTCATGCGGTCTTCCAGGGGGCAAACATTGGGAGAAGAGAGCATTTTTAAAAGATCGGCTCATCCTAGAGATTTTATTTTTTGCCAAATTTTGTTTCAAACTATCTAAAAAATCCTCATGTAGTTTTGGAACTGTTACATTTGTCCCTGACTCAGAAAATCGAGTAATGACATTTTAAAAGCTGTTTATTTTTTCTAAACTAGCGTCCAAAGCAGTCCAAATTCAAGTATTTCATTTATCAGAAAAATGTTAACACATATTCACTGGAAAACATTAAAAAAATATATATATAAAGCAGTTGAAATCTGCTGATTTGAAGTTGTTTACCCCCTCAGCAACCATCATGGCGTCTAAGGTGGATAAAAGCTATAAGCCAGTTCAAAGTTTATGCTTTCAGGAGGACTTAAATTGCTATATGCTCTTAAATAAAGTCTCTATCTACAAATATTGTTTGGTAGTTGAGGAACATTTTGGCGATGAAATGTTGGCATGAAATTGTGTTTTTGAACTGTTTGAAAATTTGCTTCGCTCTCCCTATGTATAGACCTTTTTGGCTTGGGTGTAATGTTTTCCCATTTCAGACCACGTGTCATTCTCTTGAGATTAAGATTCTTTGTTTGAGTTATATCCATATTCATGTGTCTTCTCATGCGCAACCGTTAAACAATGAAATGATACTCTGGGGAATGACACGTGGTCTGAAATGGGAAAACATTACGCCCGAGCCGAATAGGTCTATTAGCCTGCGTGCAGCCCTACTAAACTCTGGTTAATCAGAGTTTAAGTCGGTCTGTACGCAGGTTACCTTGCAGCATTTCGGAATGCAGTTCAATTTGGAGGACAAAACAATAGATTCCAATTGTCAGGAGATTGAAATTGTTTTGTTTTGTCCTCCAAATTGAGATGCTTTGACGTCACGTGAAAGGTGTCTATATATCTGCAAAATTAGATTCCTAGAGCATTCAACTGTATTAATTTATCACCCGGTAATCTTTCTATAGACGCATCAAGAGTTCCGCGCTGCTGCTCAATGCGCATGCTCAAGGGATTAAAAAGTGGGATAATATTTTGTATAATATGCAATTTTTCGGTATATTTGATTCAGAATTCGCTTAATGGTACGCGATCTTGAATGTTAATGAAAATTGTACTTGACAAGAAAGATACAACTAAAATATAGCGTATTTTACAAATTTTATCCCACTTTTTAATCCCCTGAGCGTGCGCTTAGAGCAGTAGCGCGGAACTCTTGATGCGTGTATAAGAAAACCCATTGTCCAATATTCTAAGACGCTAGATTCGCTGATGCAGAACTCGCATTCGAAGCAAGCTCGTCTAGGTTAATATTGCTCACAGTTGATTCAAGCTAGCTGACTTTTGCCATTGTTAGAAAATCGTCTTGGAAGTAGGTAAGTGAATATAAATATGATAGGATACCCAGCGAAGGAATGCCCCTGACAAGTTTCTGTAAACATTAGATACAAACTGCTGTAGTTCCATTGCATGTGCTCCGGTTCATGCACCACATCTTACTGTGATTCTCAATATTCTGCGAACTCAGACATTTCAACGGCTTGTTGTGAAACTGTTTTTTTGCTACCGTCAATCAAAACTAATCAGTTGGCACCTTTTATATTTTTTACTAGCGGCAGTGAAAAACCAAGTTCCAACGGGCAACTTGCAACTACAGAGTTCGCAGAATATTGAGAATCGCAGTAAGAGCCAATGCCCAGAAATATCGGCGAGCAAAATAGAGAATTCGTGGCCACAGTAAACAAATGAAATACCTTCATTTTTGGTTTGTAGAAAGTATTTAGTGAGTTTTGAAACGTACTGGGATTTATTTCTCGAAATATGGACAAATCCGCGAAAAAATCGATTTCGGCTTGTCGCGGGTCTTAAAATAACTGCCGTAACATACAGCGATAATTATAGGATCACAAAAACATTTTCTCAGTAAAAAAGCAGCAATTTATAGGCAATCTCACACTGGATTTTGATAGAATAAATGTTTTACTGAATTCTTGTTTTGTGTTTCTTGAGAATTCCGAAATTTAGCAAATTCCACGTGCACAGGAGTCATTAATACCTATAGATAAACCACCAGTCGACAATGCAGAATTAATCGACGCGCGATATCAATGAACCATTGTAATTAAAACCAGAATTGTAAGGTGAACTAAATATAAAACTAGTTAATTCTGTAAAAGAACTCTTTCTCACTACTATTTTATCATTCTGGTCCGTTCAATAGTACAATAACACTGCTCAAGGAACTAATTAAGCTGGACCCTAAAGTCTAGTATTAGACATTGCGTTATCTAGTCGTCACGCAATAAAAAATCTCTAGCACGCATGAAATAAAAAAATTATAATCTTTTCCTCTCTCTCAGTAAGGTAGATTTTTTTTCTCAGTTGTAAGCTAGATTCTTTGATTGTTGTAGAAATGATTTAGGAACAATGTTTCATTCTTAAACGCACGTAAAGAGTTGCACAGCAAATGTTGACTCAAAGCATAATGTAGACAAAGCATAATTTGCATAATTAGGTCGTATGTAGCGCAAAATTTCTCAAAATTTAATTGCCTTTTTTTACTCACTCGTGCAGAAACCCAAGCAAATTTTTGTAACCCGTGTTAGAAAGTGTTCTGAATATTGTATTCCCGGATTTTTATCTTTATTGGAGAATAGCCACATGTAGAAAAACCATTTAAAAAAATGTGAACTAAAACCAAGTCAACCAGTAAAATATGCTATATTTTAGTTGTGACTTTCTTGACAAGCACAATTTTCATTAAATATTCAAGTGAGATAATATTTTGTAAAACATGTTATATTTTAGTCGTATTTTTCTTGTCAAACACAATTTTCATTAAATATTCAAGTGAGATAATATTTTGTAAAACATGTTATATTTTTCTTGTCAAACACAATTTTCATTAAATATTCAAGATCAAATTCTGAATCAAATATACCGAAAAATTGCATATTATACAAAATATCATCCCACTTTTTAATCCCCTGAGCATGTGCATTGAGCAGCAGCGCGGAACTCTTGATGCGTGTATTATGCGTACGGTTTCACAAAGATGGCCGCTTAGGCCGAAAGCTTGGTAAATTGAAACAAATTTAGCGCAGATGAAGCAACATCTTTGACTAATTCCATAGGTTTTCCTCCCTCCTCAAAAATCAACTTCTAAATTCCAATTGGAATGCAGTGGAGGAAGAGCCACTCTGTGGATTCCACTGTTAATTCGCATTTATTTATTATTTATTCTATTTAGGTTTCTTTTGTTTTAGAGTGCAAACAATATAACCGTGAAACATTAGAGTGATTACAATAAACCCGTTCAACAAAATCTGTTAGTCAAAGTCTACGACTATCTGCTAGCGTTTATTAGTGTGTATTAGCCTAGTGTAACTAGCTAATGTGTGAAGACTACAACTTTATTGGTTAAATTTAGCAAAACTCTACTGAAAAACAATATTTTTACTGCTTTTTTTTGCTTTACAAATTTTAAACTGTAAATAAGTAATTCATTCCGTGTAAAAGATTGAATTAAAGCTTTGCCGTTTTGCCTTCTACAATCTTTCCAGTTATCCGACTTAAAAATTGAAATACATATAAATGTCAATAAACATGTATAGACTACATTCATTTGTTGTCTGTTTAATAATTTTTGTTTTAGACTATTTGTAGTCTACTTGGAGTCTATTAGCTAGTACTTGTGATTAATAGTGTGTATTAGTCTAGTAATTGTTGAACGGGTTTATTGCAATCACTCTAACAAAAACTAATTTTGCTAAATAAGTCTATTGTTAATTTAGTGTGACCACTGAACCGCGAATGCGTGCATTGTACATTTCGTATAATTGTGGAATTGCGTCTTGATTTTGCGGCAGCGCAAAGGAATAAAGACTCAAAAATGATTTTACTTGCGTATCGTAGTTATTTTAGCTTTGGTTGTGTCTTGCGTCTTGATTTTGCTGCAGCGCAAACGAATAGACTCAAAAACGATTTTACTTGCGTATTGTGCGCTAGGACACTTGGCTGATTGCACGTGCACACTAAATTTAGTCTATTCACGCTTCGACTATTTTTCACTAATTTCTACTAAATTTCGACTAAATAGTTTTTGTGTTTCACGGTTATATTGTTTGCACTCTACTTTGACTGTTAGCCACTATTCTCACTGCATAATTAATTAGCACGGAGCTGTATAAATTAACTCCACATACATGCCTTATTGCATAACGTCGTTCGGAGCGTCGCGAGAAGTCGAGTTTTGCCCCACCCCCCTCCCCTGGTGGCGGTGCTTTTCAGGTTCCTCTTCTCGCTGTTTACCTCATATCACAACAGTCGCGGATCTCACCCATAACTTAACTTACTGCGACTTGATAATGAGTATGCAGTGAAAATATATAACTAATTATATAAATTTGTTTCAAGTAAAATCACTATATTAGGATTGCTTAGAGTAATATTAGGTATAAAGATCATGATTAGAGAACGTTAAATTTTATAACAGTTTTTTTTATTTTTGAATACATTTGTTTCTTCAACCAAATAGTGATTTAATAACCAAGCTTTCGGGCGCATAGCCTATCATCTCGGAAATTTTTTTAAGTGGGCCGTTTTTTTGGTTCATGTTCTAAAATTAACAAATTTCCGATGGTTTAGAGTGGTATGTCCTCTTATTTACCAATATATGACGTCAAAAGTTGGTCAAAATATTATGTACTCACGAGGCGTAACCGAAAACGAAGAAAAAATTTGAAAGAAAAAACGTTTGAAGCGCGCGCTTGCTCCTTGCGCGAGTGATTCGTCATTTATCGGTATGTCCTCTTATTTACCACGGCTCTCGACCAATCAGCGCGCGAGAAATTTCACAGATATGGTAAAAACGGGTTTTGCCCCTCCCCCCTCCCCCAATAGAAAAATCCTGGCTACGCCCCTGGAAAACTGCGTTAACAACCAAAAGCTGCGCACATTTACACACTTATAGCATTATGGGGAATTTAAGAATGCAACGTTGCTTGCTCCTGATTGGCTCAAAAAATGATTGGTTAAATGGTACTTCGATCGGTAAACTTTATTGTTTTGCAATACTAGGATGTATACAGCCAAGAAAACCGTGATGGAATCTCCATACCATTTCCTCACCACAAACCTCATCCCAGGAACCGAACGTCGCCTTGTGCAGGGTAAAGGAGTGGTAGTAACCGACGACAGAGGCAAACCGTATATAGATCTAAGCTCTTCCACACTCAACATGTCTTTTGGACATCAAGATCCTAACATCACACGAGCAGTCAAGGAGCAGATGGATAAGGTTTGGTTTGTCGCATCAGCGTTCAATAATCCAGCATTTATTGAGCTTTCGCGACTTCTTGTTGAAGTTGCCCCCGAAGAAATCTCAGCTGTTAATGTTCGTTCTTGCAACGGTAGTGATGCTGTGGAAAATGCAATCAAGATTGCTCGCAGCCACACACGACGTAAGAAGTTATTGTGTGCGAGGCATGCTTGGCATGGCGAATCAATGTCCACTTTGGGATTGTCATCTAATCATGCATACTATCGGGTAGGGTACCTTCCTCACGTATTTTTTGCAGAGGAAGAATCTCTTGAATCGCTGATAGAACTCATCCAAGTTCATCCCGATGCCGCAGCTGTGGTCCTCGATCCTCTTGGTGCTGCGTGTGGCATGTTCGACCCATCAACTTTAAAACAAAATCTCTCCCATATACGAGAGTTATGCACTAAGTATGGCATTGTTATGGTCTTCGATGAAATCCAGACATTCGGTGGGTATATGGGGGATGATTTATTTGCTAGTGGACACTTTGGCGTGACCCCAGATATCATTTGCATTGGAAAAGCTTTTGGTGCAGGTATACCAATAAGTGCTATCTTATGCCAAGGTTTCCTAAGAGGGGTCTTACTAGCCAAAGAAGGGGAGCTCACTTATGGGGGACAGCCTCTCGGCTGTGTTGCTGCCGCTGCAGTCATTAACACCTTTAAGGCAAACCGCAAACAAGTGTCTACGAATTTTGCCCACTTCGAAAAAGCTGCGCAGAAACTTCAAGGGGACTTTCAAAATTCAGATCTTCGAATCCGTCAAAATGGATTCTTTCTGTCAGTAGCGCGCAGAGATGGCAAGTTTGCAGGAAACTGGATGAAAATGGTCAGTAAGAAGTGTTTGGAGCAAGGTCTTCTTGTTCGTAAGAATCAAGGCAAAACTATCCTCATCAAACCACCTGTTATCATTCCTTCTGATGTCATCGACGAATGCTTTGACAAGTTTGCAGCAATTCTTAAAAATGTTGAGATTGAGTTTCAGAAGCCGAGCATCCTCTATAGCGAATTGGCCCAAAATGGCGACAAACCTTCCCTGATGACACACATTCGAAAGACACCTTGTAACAACAAGTGGGAATACGTGGGGGCTCTCCTTGCTGAAGTCAGTCCTTCTCTGTGTGTGAAGAAGGTTGATGCTGGGGAACAAGAGGTGAATGTCAAGCTACTACGTCGAGCAGGAATCCCAGCTGCTGAGGTGTACAAGACAGCAGATGGGTCCCTGGAGTATATTTACCAACCTGGTGTCCCTATGGACAAATTCATGGCAAGCAATGCACATGACCTGCCAGTGATTAATGGTCTCGTCTTGTTACACCAGCGGTACGTCGAGATGGCTCATGATGCAGGGCTCAGTGTCCCAGATCGTTGCCCTGGCAATGCTATTGTCAGCGGTGTATCCATAGCCGCTCTGATGGACTTTGATCTGGTCTATCAATCTAGTGACGGAAGTCAAGATCTACTGTTTGCCTTCGAGGAGGTTTTCTCTACTTTCCAGTGCATTGCATGGGTCAAGGATGGTTCACTTCAGCAGGATCTTTCAAACCGACTGTGCTTTGCAGTTAAAGACCGGTGTGGTGAACTAGTGCCAAACATCTGGTCTAAAATGACCAAGTTTTATAGCAGTCCAACGCAGCCTCTCCAACCCGAGTCTTTGACTCACCACGATTATATACGCGCAATTGAAGCAATGTCCAGATCCTTCAGTATCCTACAGTCAGGAATAAAGAATGGTAAATGAACGTGACCTGTTTGCAAAATCTCAAAATAAGGAAGAAAATATACTAAACTGTAAAATAATTGCCTGATATACCGAGTTTGTAATAAGCAGCACTGCAGTATTGTAAAGGTATAATAATAAAAAATACTTTCAATCTTAAGCCAACCAAAATTATAGTAGGAAGGGGAATGGAGTTATGTACGGCAAGTACCTTCTGACTGAGCGCCTTGTGTCTAGTCATTCTCACAATGTTGTTTCTCAAGTCTTCTTTCTATTTCGTCCTCAAAGGCTTCCTTCAGTTGCTGTTGGAGAAAATCACACTTTTAATTCTAGCCTGAATTACAGGTGGTATGCTCCTTATGCGCTGCCTCATGCACATGCAACAACTTTGAAGGGATAACACCGCAGGATCTGTTATGCTAAGAACACTGACATACATAGTTTAGATAAACACAAGCCAAACTGTGGATGCACACAATTTTATGATGCCTCTTTTGTTTTGGCGCACTGACATATAAATGTTTTTATACTGGTCGCAGCTTAACATCCAGTAGAATTCCCCACGAAATAGCGCGCCGAATTAAACGCGGGTACGCAACCACGGTTGTTTCTCTCCTGTGGCAAAAGATGAGCATTATTTTTACTGTACAAAACCCCCGACCTGCATTCCTTCCATAAGGTCTTCAGAATCTTGTAGCACTGAGTTTCTTTCGACTACCAGTTCATCCTGCCTGAACTTCAGTTTTGAGTTTTCTTCCTTCAAAGCGCGTAGCCTATCATCATGTTTGGTTAGGCGACCATGATGGCCGATGTTTCGTCTAGTAAGAGAAATGGGTCATTGGTTTGTACCGTGGGAGTAGGGGTGGAAGGGGTTGGGGTACGAATTACGTTCTAGTTGTCAATGTAGTTTTCGAACAGTTTGCCAAGATGGCATGCTCAGTTCTCTGGGGAAGCAGAGCATCTATAAATACCAGTAGTGTAGCCTCTTTAGAAAGTTAGCTATTAAAATAGACGTTTTTGGCTTGGGTGTAAAGTTTCCCACTTCAAACCACGTGTCATTCTTTTGGGAATAAGATTCTTTGAGTTGTATCCAATACGTAGCGAGGCAACTCATGAATAATATAACAAAGCGAACACGCAAACGAATGGGCGTTAATCACACGGCGGCCTCAAAGTGAGGGCAAGGGGAACCAAGGGATTTAAGAGAGGATGTCAGTAAGGCTCAAACATGTCGTGGCAAGTCTCAAAAAATCGATTTTGCTCAAACTTTCAGGGTTGATAGCCTATTATGTCCCAATCATCGTGGTGTATTTAGTTTGCGAAAATATTATTTTGTTCTTGAGAAATAAGGATTTTAGTCGGAACGGGTAATTATGCTAATTTATAGAGCCTCAAATTGACCAACTTCAGTGACTTCATGTAACGAAACTATCTAATCTATGGTATTGATAATATCATATTCCTTTTGCCTATCATCTATAATTCATTCACTGTCATTATGAAAGATTTCTTTACAATGTGGAATTTATCGCGAATTTTCTCATCAGCCCTACTTTTTCTTACTGTAAAAGTAGCTTCAAAACAAGTGGCATTTTTACTATGGCCGAAACATTAGAATCAATTGATATTTAGGGTATTAATAGAAGAGGAGTTGATCTTCATTTGTGCCAAAAATTAGCTTGGGTAAATTCGTTTTCGATTTTCTACAAGCGGCCGAAGTTACCAAAATATGCCGTTTCTTCCGTCCCCGGCTTAGCTTTTGAAATAACCAAGAAAGACAGGTCTGTCAACACTAAGTCAAACACTTGTACTTTCAACAATGTTTTATTTTAAACATAATTATAAGTTTCTAACCTTGTCGATGCAGACGTTTTTAAAAGAATTAAAATCCTTTTTGAGGTATTCTAAACGAAGAACCGTGATGTTTTGGCATATCCATGTTATCTGTGTCAACAATGGCTTTCAAAACAACAACTGAATACGTCTGCAATGCCGCACAGTTTCAGCCTCTTGTACTTAGCGACTGCCTATACTTCCCAAATTAACTGATACATTGATAATGGGCTAAAGATCCCACTTGATTTCTAAAGTTAATCAGCGAAATCTAATCGACACCGTTGAGAAATAAAAAGAACTGAATTTATGAAATACTCTGTCCTTCGCCGACGAGACACCAATAATGATATGCATATTGAATTACGTAGCATTTGATTGACGGGCTGTAATCAGAAGTCGCGGAAAAGTAAAGCGGAAAAAGCCGTACATTGATCTCATCGTCAGTATGGTAAACAGCTGTAGCTGTATAAAATTGTGACTGTTTTAAAATCGTTGACAACACCTGGCGAGATTCCTATGACTGTGAAAAGTTCCTTGCGGGTCTGGCGTACCTAGACAGCGTCGTGATACTGACTTGACTGTATCCGCGCCGTGTTCGTGCCATCTCCGTGCCGTGTTTCGAGAATTAAATTGGATGCCAGACTATAATTTTAAATCTTTGACCCAAAGAGTTATTGAACGTCTCGCGATCGAATACCAAATAGTAAATGCAAACCACAGGTCACGGCCGCGTTTATGCCACGAGATTCTCACAGTCATATGAAAAACTCTTTTCTCATCAGAAATATGCCTCAAGGGTCATTTTAATGAAACAATAGCGAAAGGGATTCTGGGTAATTCCGATACTCCAACGTAACTGCAAAACTGAGGTGTTATAAAGCCTGCGAAAATTGGCTCTTTATAAAAGTTTATATCCGAGATAAATTGACTCACTCAAGGAATTTAAACTTAAGCTCAAACGCCATCTTAAGAATATGAACTAACTAGGGGTAGGCAGGGGTGGGATTTTAAGTGACATAAGGGATTGTGTGATTATGGACTAACTGTTGTTAAATAATTTATTACGTAATTGTAAAGTTCGTGTTTTCGTGCTCGTGATATGTAAACTAGTTGTGTTACATCAGGCCTCCTTTTAAACTAGCTGTTGCTAAACAGGATATGCCTGTATACATATTGATTTAAATAAATTTAGAAAAAAAGAGATAAATCTAGATTTTCAGACAATTTTTTTTCGGTATACATTTGCCATATGATATTCATTAATAGGGTGGGAAAATAAAATAAAGAAACAACAATTTCCCAAGGGTGACATCTCCAGAGGCATAGCGAGGACCCAGGATCTGTGCTTATACGAGTTATTCTCACGCGCAAGGGTCTTTTTGATGGCTTTCATTCAAGAAAAAAGTAGCTTTTGGAATAGACTGGAATCAATCAGTTTCTGTGTTATCGGGAATAAGAACGTGAGATACTAGGGGTAATCTTAAGTAAACCCGGGAGGGGTCTTATAACTGGAATATTTGCGTTACATACGTTACATATAGTAGATCGAGAAGATTTATAGGCGAAATTTTACCAAAAGCTTACCTATGTGTGTCAAGCCATACGTTTATATGGCTAGCTGTCTAACAATAATATATCCTTTGCAAAAATCTGCTTTACAAATTAAAGAGTTGTAAGCTTTGCGTAAATCCAAATAATCGAGTTAAGTTCATATAGAAAGTAAATAATTATATGCAGGATTTTAATTTCTGTGGGCTACCAAACCTGAACTAATAACAACCTTCGAATCGGAAAGTTTTTACTTCATTTGGTCGCAGAAAGTGCACTTCTACTTACAGCAGTGCCAGATCGATAGAAAACGCGCGACTTCTGATTACAGCCCGTCAATCAAATGCTACGTAATTCAATATGCATATCATTATTGGTGTCTCGTCGGCGAAGGACAGAGTATTTCATAAATTCAGTTCTTTTTATTTCTCAACGGTGTCGATTAGATTTCGCTGATTAACTTTAGAAATCAAGTGGGATCTTTAGCCCATTATCAATGTATCAGTTAATTTGGGAAGTATAGGCAGTCGCTAAGTACAAGAGGCTGAAACTGTGCGGCATTGCAGACGTATTCAGTTGTTGTTTTGAAAGCCATTGTTGACACAGATAACATGGATATGCCAAAACATCACTGTTCTTCGTTTAGAATACCTCAAAAAGGATTTTAATTCTTTTAAAAACGTCTGCATCGACAAGGTTAGAAACTTATAATTATGTTTAAAATAAAACATTGTTGAAAGTACAAGTGTTTGACTTAGTGTTGACAGACCTGTCTTTCTTGGTTATTTCAAAAGCTAAGCCGGGGACTGAAGAAACGGCATATTTTGGTAACTTCGGCCGCTTGTAGAAAATCGAAAACGAATTTACCCAAGCTAATTTTTGGCACAAATGAAGATCAACTCCTCTTCTATTAATACCCTAAATATCAATTGATTCTAATGTTTCGGCCATAGTAAAAATGCCACTTGTTTTGAAGCTACTTTTACAGTAAGAAAAAGTAGGGCTGATGAGAAAATTCGCGATAAATTCCACATTGTAAAGAAATCTTTCATAATGACAGTGAATGAATTATAGATGATAGGCAAAAGGAATATGATATTATCAATACCATAGATTAGATAGTTTCGTTACATGAAGTCACTGAAGTTGGTCAATTTGAGGCTCTATAAATTAGCATAATTACCCGTTCCGACTAAAATCCTTATTTCTCAAGAACAAAATAATATTTTCGCAAACTAAATACACCACGATGATTGGGACATAATAGGCTATCAACCCTGAAAGTTTGAGCAAAATCGATTTTTTGAGACTTGCCACGAATTTTCAAATTTGTTTGGTTTTTGCTGACATGTGCTCTTAAAACCTATTGCTTCAACCAATATGGCCGCCCCGTGATTATAGCGAATGGATTGTAAATAAATAAATAAATAAATAAATGAATGAATGAATGGATGGATGGATGGAGGGAGGGAGGGAGGGAGGGAGGGAGGGAGGGTTGGATGGATGGATGGATAAATTAATAAATAAGTGGCTCTTCCTCCACTGCATTCCAATTGGAATTTAGAAGTTGATTTTTGATTGTCCAGCATACCTCGTAAGACACCCATCAGACTTTCGTCGAACACTAAAGTCTGTATTTGTGGACTCCAAGGAGAGTGTTTCTTCTGCACTGACATTCTACGACATAATGATCAAAGGTGTTAACAAAGTAACGGTATCACAGTATTGGTAGTGATGGACTCACGGTGGAAATGTTACATGCCGTGATCGTTACCGTTACCGTGCCTAAGCTTTCCGATTGGATGAGAAATGATCACGCAAGCTGTGATTCGTTTAATCGATAACGACAAATCTGTATTTTGCGCGGTGATTTCTCCACTGAAACTCGAAATAATCTGTTCTATAGCTCACCTTGGATTCACAGTCATTCAATCTGGACTTCAATTCAAAAAATTGGATCTAAAAAGTCAATCAGAATTCCATCAGTATTTGATATGGAAAAATATGGTAAAGGAAGATGTGGTTCTACTTTTTCCCTAGTAAATGCAATGAAAGCCTGTTTGTTATCTAATCACAGGAATACCACAATCACACGTAATTGTTTTTACAAAAATTGTTGCAGAAAGTAGAAGTCGATTCATTCGTGCAACCTGCAATAACTTTTTTTTCGCGAGACAAGTTGCACGAGAAATCGTAGCGTGTGACACGAAGAGAATTTTTGGTATTGACATCCGGATTGGGGATTGGTGCACTGGGTCTATACTTGCCTTGAATAAGTCCCTCTCAGCTTCCAACGTATTCCTCTCACTATTGATCCATCTCATGGCTTTGGGGCTTGTCTGACATAATTCTATTTCCAGCTTGGATTGACGTGTATTACGTTCTTCGAACTATGCAATCAAAGGAAAATAAAACTTCATGTGCGGCAATAGACCCCTTGCAGCACTTCGGAGTGCAGCTCAATTTGGAGGACAAAACAACAGGGTTTCAATAGACCATTTTCGAGTTGCGCGAAAATATCGCAGGCGTTTTTTTGAGGCATTTTCGGCCAGCGTCATTAGTGCAACGCTTCTTTTTCATGTCTCTGCAAAGATTCCTCCGGCAAAAACTGGTATCTCTAGCTACATAAAGTCTAGACGATTCAAAATAACCAAACTACGACCAGTGAAGAAATGGAAAGTAAAAATTAACTGGGTATCAGGTGAATGTATACAAGAATCTTGAGCTACTGCACCTGGTGGTTTTTAGAGTTGAGTTCGTGTTCTAGTTCGTGGATTCTTTGGGTTTGTGCTTCAAGCTGGTCTCGTAGGGTTGATATCACGAGATTCCTGAAAAATAAATGAAAGGTTGATCAAGATGATGATGATGATGATGGCGATAGCACTAACACTGATATAGATGATGTTGATGTGACGTGTCGATGTTGATTTTGATGCTACATGTGTTGTCGTTGATGATAATGATGATGATGTTGACGACCAGTGAAGATGATGGCAGCTATGGTACCAACGACGTTGATGATAGTGCTGATAAGGGTAGTGATGGTCAAAGGTGATAAGTGATGATGGTAATCATGATGATACGTGATAATGATGTTGACGGTGATGATGATGATGATGATGATGATGATGATGATGATGATGATGATGATGATGATGATGATGGTGGTGGTGGTGGTGGTGGTGGTGGTGATGATGATGATGATGATGATGATGATGATGATGATGGTGATGATGGTGGTGATGCATATGATACACGTGATATACAATGATCACACTAAACCATAACTACAACTACTACTACTAACCTTGCTGAGGTCTTACTTGCAATATCAGCAAAGCTCTTCTTCAACTGAGTATTTTCCTCATTAAATCTGTTCAACTACAATAACATCACCGCATATGAGCTGAGGGGAACTCCCTTACGACATGAAACACTTCAACAAGGTCAAACTTATCAAAGGCCTTCACTCATTAATTCAAAATTCAAATTAAGATTTATCAGATAATTAGGTTGAAAATACATTTATAATAATTTAAAAGTTAAAATCAAATTAAAAGTTCGATTTAAAGTACAAATTGCGTGAACGACACTGGAACAACAAGACATCGAGTTCAAGTACAGTGCAACGGAGTTTTTAAATGTAGGCTCATATTTGAATGCAGGTTCTTGAAATTTGTATCAAATTTAACATTTTTAACATTCGAAAAAAGGTTGAACAATAAAAACTACAGAGGTACCTATGTTAAGTAGACACCTTTGGGATGTTGCTTAACAGTGGTATCTCTGTATTTTGCGTTTAAGTTGCGTGCATATATGGTACAGGTTATCAAATAATAATAATTTATTTATATATTTATTGAGTGCTGTTCGAATGTGTTTTATGTATTTCATTTATTTTCACCTCTTTTAAAGAACTCGTTTATTTTGTTTAGTAGTTGTTGATCTTCTTCAGTTTGTTGGCTGACAAAAGAGTTCTAAAATATATTTACAATAAGGTTAGTGTTCCGGGTTTATGTTATTAACTGTTTACGGGTTTACATATTACTACTATCAAGGGTACTGACACGCCCCTCATCTCTCAACTCGGCATCAGATGTGAGTAGAGTTTATTGGGTTACCCCCTTGATTCGAGGATTTTCTCGAGGTTCTTCGGTTTTCCTCCAGGATTTTCTTTAGGGAGGAGTGCTGCGTTGGAAGGGCACCCATACGAGAAAAACACCAAACCAAGGAAGGAAGGAAGGAAGGAAGGAAGGAAGGAAGGAAGGAAGGAAGGAAGGAAGAAAGGAAGAAAGGAAGAAAGGAAGAAAGGAAGAAAGGAAGAAAGGAAGAAAGGAAGAAAGGAAGAAAGGAAGAAAGGAAGAAAGGAAGAAAGGAAGAAAGGAAGAAAGGAAGAAAGGAAAGGAAAGGAAAGAAAAGAAAAGAAAAAGAAACCTTACCTTCTTTACTTGTGTTTCCAACTCCTCATCCTAGCATACAAACATGATTATCAATATCTATAATACTCAAATATACTTCATACTGGCAAAATCATAATAAAGTACAAGCAAAACAGAGGGTGACACTAGGACGTTTGCATGGTGGCATCGTTTGACCACCACTAACAGAATTCTTTTCGAATTTTATTTCATATTCAAATTTTCATTTCCTCATGAGAATAGCAAGGCGTGCTAATAGACAATGTGCATCAAAGCTCACAAAGCACTCTGGGAAAAGGAGTCCTGTAAAAATGGAACAGAGAAATCATAGGAACTATCAGCAAGAAATAACTCTGTTATTTTTGTCCGTTGAAGTACTTTTATTCCCAGAGAAAATATTGAAGGAAACATTGCCCGGTGAATTTTTAGAGAAGCCAAAGAAGCATAAGGACTCACTTTCCCATCATGTTTTGTGCTAGAATTTCGAGCTCATGTACATTGGCTATTATCTGAACAAAAGAAAGTGTGTAAGGGACTCTGGTAGCAGAGATTAATTACGCCATAATGCAAATTACAGTGAGTCTGTCGCTAATCAGGCAAGTTATGGGGCCGCCATTTTACATGGTCATCCAAGCCACGGCGAACGTCTAACCATTTGTAGATATTTTTAGAGCAAAGGCAGCACTTTCTCCTCAGTTATTTCAAGACCCCGAGTGTAGGTCCGGCTCACAATCTCTCGCACAACAGACTAATGCACAATAGTGTGGCAACTTTTGCAACTGAATTTTTGTTCCTGACTTTTGTAAATAGCAGTGTTATTTGATACCTTTAGTCGAAGCATTTTGTGTACTTTGTCCAGCTCCTGTTTAATGGTCTGGAATTCATCAGAAAAAGCTTCAGAAGAAACCTGCAAAACATTGAGAGTAAAAAAGATGCGGTAATACGAGCAACAAAATCGTACAGCTTGTTGCATAACATTGTTGCGTTGCAAGTTGTAGAGTGAATGTTATCACAAGAGGGGATAGGGGAGGGTGGGAATGATTTTAAGTCTACCCCGTGGAATTTTGTATTGTTTTCTACTCATTTTAATACCTGGTTCTTTGAATCTTTAAGGTGATCCCTCATCTTGCTATTTTCTGCTTCAAGCTCAGCAAGTGACAGCATCAATTCTTTCTTTTCTTTACTCCACGAGTCTCTGTCTTTTTGAAGCTCTTGTAAGCTTGACATCAAATCACATTTCTCTGTCTCTAGGCTACAAGTAAGACCAAAGTAAATCATTAGACAAGTGTGGAAAAAGGAAACACTTTCAATTTTATTGAACCTTGAAAAAACCTCTAGGTTGATCTGAGCCAGGGGATGCCTAAATTACAGATCAGATTGGAATTTAGCATGTTAAGTTTTGCAAATGGGAGGAAAACTGGAAAACAAACCCGAGACCACAGAGGTGAGAGAGGAGTGCACTTTACCTCTACACACATCTTGAATCAAGGGAAAGATCCAACATAATTTACTGATGTCATGGCAAATCCATACCAGGAATCGAACCCGAGACCCCAGAGGTGAGAGAGGAGTGCACTTTACCTCTACACACATCTTGAATCAAGGGAAAGACCCAACATAATTTACTGATATGTCATGGCAAATCCATACCAGGAATCGAACCCGAGACCCCAGAGGTGAGAGAGGAGTGCACTTTACCTCTACACACATCTTGAATCAAGGGAAAGATCCAACATAATTTACTGATATATGTCATGGCAAATTCAGGAATCAAACTACCAGGGAAGGCACTACCACTAAGCCACCCTTGATTCCCAAATGTATGATGCCAGGTCCAGGAATCAAACCCGAGACCTCAGAGGTGAGAGGCAAGTGTACTACCGCTACACCCCTCTCGATTCCCAAGAGCCATGCAGGCAAGTTGAACTTTAGCAGAATTTAGGTGTATCCCATGGCTAGCAAATATGCTCAGTATGAATACTCCTAAGGTGTGGAAATGACAACCACCTACCTCATGATCTTCCTCTTGATTTCTTGGAGGTTTTCTTGTAACTCTGCGACACTTTGACTTTTGTTTCTACAACAAAGTAAACCATATGACTTGAATGTGCCGTAATTATGGCTCTGACAACCTCCTCTGATAGGGCATGGGAGTAACAGCAGGGGCTGATTCAGGGGGTGTCCTGCGGTGCACCAAATACCCCCCCCCCCCAATAAATGCGAGTACCAAATAAGTCAGATCAGGATTATTGATGACTTCACTATATTGTCACTTTTTTTCATTTTGGACACCCCCTTACTGTATTATTGATGACGTCACTGTGTCGTCACTTCTTCATTCCAGACACCCCCCCTGTAAATTTCTGGATCTGCCCATCAACAGCCAGGTTATGTTAATTACTCACTCATTTTGTTTCAGATTTACCACTTCACTATAGAGAACTTCATTGCTCCTTGACAAGTCTTGAATACCCTTCTCAAGTTGAGCTGTCAAAAAATGGTATGGAAAAATGTTAAATACAAACAGCTCATTTCCAGAAACTTCCTCTATTCTAATTAGACATTTTGAGGTTGAGCAAAAAACTGGGTTGAGTTGGCATTACAGTGCATTGTGGGACTGTTTGAGGGGACATTTCCAAGATAGCATCTATTTTGTACCCTAAAAAAGTCCCCTGAGATCCTTGTTCAATAGTATCATTGTCTTACTGTACGTGACATTTACCTTGAACACCTTGACTATAATCCAGCTGATCTTTAAGGCTTTTGTTTTCATTTAACGCCCTATTGCAAAGCAATTAAACAGAGTTTTGCCTGAGAACATCTCATGTTCAAAACAAGCAGTAAGGCAGAGAGGAAATGAAAACAAGAAATAATATAAAAGAAATAAGATGATTTAATGGGAAAATGCCAGGTGAATCAGAATATGGAAAGTGACAAGCACAGTGGAGTGTGAAGAAGAGAAAATGTTGAAAGCAGACATCATATATTAGGATCTTTCTGGAAAACTAACTTTGTGATTGAACTTTACCTATCTCTAGAACTTTCTAGAATTTTCTAGATCTTTCTACATTGTTCTAAAATTTTCCAAGAATACTACTAAACAGTACAGACCTACCTTTTTGCTGGAGTTTGGTATATAGAAGGGTTAGGGTTTGAGAGTCAAGGCCAGTGGAGCATCTGATACAAAATGCTTTGTTCAAAATACCCCCTGGGAAACTATTATCATACCTTGTGTGGTCTTTATGTAATGATTCCAGTTGTTCCAATAGTCTGGCTTGTTCATCATGAGTATGGGAAAGTTCCTCTCTCAAGCTGAAATAGTTTTAATAAAAATGGAATCATGAATTTAGTAGTAATTGCTTGAGTAGTGGATGAAGGAATGGATGGATGGAAAGTGGAATGGATGGATGGACAGACGGATGGATGGATGGATGGATTGATGAATGGATGGACAGATCAGTCAGACAGATTTAATGTACTGTATATAAAATAGATGGATGGCTGGATGGAGGAATGAACAAATGCATGAATGAATGATAGAATGAATGAATGAATAATTGAAAGAATGAATGAAAAAAAGGTCTCAATTGGATTGAAATTGAATGATAGACAAAAAAGGAATGAATAAAACTGAGTTTGCACATCAGATGGTCAAGAATCAGTAACTTCAAGAGAACTAGTTGAAATATTTTCCATAAGTCCCTTCTTTCTTCAACTAACCTTTCCACATCATGAAGTTTCACAGCTAAATTTGCATTTTCAATCATCAGTTGATCAACCTGCCACTTAAGACTTGAAACCTGATGACCAGACATTGCATATCATTCAATAAAATTGCAGATATATTACTGTGTCAGGCCCGTAACCAGGGGGGGAGCACAGGGTGCACGTACACCCCCCCATCAGACCAAAAGGTCCGCTTTTTATCAACATTTGTTTGTTAAAGTTAATAAAGTTCATTATTATTATTGCTTGAAAATAATAAAAAATACAGATTTAATGTAAATCAAAAAATTAAACCACTATACTACACTTAGGTCCATTTTTACTTGATGTGCACCCCCCCGGTAAATGTTCTGGTTACGGCCCTGTGTGTTATCCTCAAAACCAAATGTTGCCCATTGCAGAGCCAACTGTGTTGGCCAATGCTTGGCCAACAGTCAACCATGCTTTGGCCATTTGTCGACTGTCACAGGTCAGCTGGTCATATATTATACCATTTAATACCTCATAATAATAGTATACTCACATTTTGTTTTTCTGTTGTTGTTTTTACACCACCAGGTTTTGGGAACCCTGTGCTTTCAGCCCCATTTTCCATCTGCATATTTTTCTAGTAGGTAAAAAATATTGCTTGGCATATTAATCAATGGGGAGTGAATGTCATTGCATTACCAGCCTAAAGTGATGGGCAAACACTTACATGAAGTAGGTCTTGACATCTCCTTTGCAGCAAGTCCTTGTTCTCAGTCAGTTGTCGTATTTTATCCTAACGTGACATAATGTTAAAAGAGGTCCATCTTTAATGTTAATATATAATGCCCAGTTTTAGGGACGTGGCAAGGTCTTGATCATAGGGAGTGGGGGCAATATATCATTTTTCCCACCCTATCCACAGGAATCCCACATGAATTTATACAGGACTGGTAATGAAATTTTTGTACTGAGATAAAACTTTTGGGGAGGTGGCCACAGCTCCACTCACCCACCCTTTGTTATGCCAATGCCCAGCATATAATGGGCAGAGCAGAGCATAACACATAGGAGAATGCTTCTCAACACTTCTTGAGTGTTCTGCCAACTTCCAAATGCTTAATATGATTGCACACAGCACCTGCCAGCAAACAGGTTCTTTATTTTATCAAATACAAAATGTAGACATTATTATATTAAACAAAAATTAACCACCGCATTAATGATGCAAAATAGAAAGTGTGCATGCTATATGCTCACATAAAGCACATGGAATTAACCAATCAGAAAGCGAGATTTATATAATTTATAGATTTATATAGTATAATTACCAGGTATAGAGCTTCCTTGTTTCGATATATCTGTTCTATATTCCTCTTCAGTGACTGTTCTTGTTCATTGTTCAACAGTTCAAACGTTTCTTGTTGTTGCTTCACCTCCTCTTCCAGCAGACCCACCCTGTTGCATTTCAACTCATACGTCTGGAATATGACATGACCAGATTTAATTAAAACAATTGCAGACTTTCATAAAGGGAATCAAGGCTGGTGTACTACATGGTTGTGTATATGCCTCCTGCCTCTGGGGTCTCGAGTATGCAGTGCTAAAAATAACAGCTGGTCAGTCGCTGGTCATGATGACCAGCCAAATTAGTTTTAGCTCAGCCATACCTTGTTTCTGGCTCAACGTTACCGGCCAAAATGACTGCCAAGGCAAACATTTGACTGGAAAAGTTCCAATTCTGGCCAGATATTTTCCAATGACTGGCTGTTATTTCTAGCCCTGGGTTTAATTCCTGGTTTTGCCATCATATAATTTTATGTACTTTATATGTCTAGTAAGTTTGTTGGATCTAAGACAATATTTCTTGAAGATATATTAGCTACTTCGAGCCATAGATGAGGGTAAATAAAGTTTAACTATGTAATAAACAATTATTGGATGAGGTTGAGCATGATATCGTAAATTATCAAGACCAAGGCCGTGTTATCTGCCGAAGCCGTAGGCTGAGGCGGATAAAACGGCCGAGGTCTTGATATTTACGATATCATGCGAAAACCGAATTCAATAATTGTTTTATTATACATTTTGTAAACTAAGAATAAAAATTTAATTCTGCTTTCGAAAAAAAATAACAAATGTATTTCAATTTCCATTGTGACCTTTGAACTCGACATGATAAATGTATTATCTGTAGGTCAAGCCTACAGATAATACATTTATCATGTCGAGTTCACACGATATCAGGGATTGGCTGAGGGCTCTCGGCCAATCAGAAGCGAGATAGTGAGTAAAATGTATAATAATACTACATGTATGTATTACCATTTGAAGTTCTTCTAATTCTTGTATCAGTTTTCTGTGACCTGTATTTTGCCCCCAAAGTTGAGTATTGAGTTCAGTACATCTGGTCTTTAATGTAGCAATCTCATTGGCTAGTCTTTTGTTTTCCTATATAATAATAAACATGATAATAAACCATGGCAAAAAAAACCCATAATTAATCCAACAAGATATTGTGAGTGAGTGAGTGAGTGACGTGTGACACATTTATTTTGTGCATTAAGACCCCTCACAATAACTGTTTCAACACTTGTGGTATGCACGCGCGAGTTAAAAATGAACAAGAGACCATCATTCAAGTGCATACGTACAGTACCTGAATAACTGTTGCAGTTTCCCCTTTTGCTTGTTGTTTTTCTGATTGAAACACCTTTTGGCCAGACAGCAGTTGATTGATTTGTTGCTGGGCTAGTTTCTGTTCATTGAAAAGCTTCTTATTTGCCTAGCGCAATACATAAAAATATAATGAGCCAATCATGTTTTCTATCTATTACCAATACTTGAAGTACAGTAACAGCCAGTCATTGGACAATGTCTGGCCAGAATCGGAACTTCTCCAGTCAAAACTTTGCCTAGCTGGTCCAGTACCATTGACCAGTACCATTGAGCCAGTAATGGGGTATGACCAACCTAAAACTAATTTGGTCGGTTATCATGACTGGTGACTGACCGGCCATTACAGTATGTCAAGCTCTGTATACTACATGTAAGTACATGTACTGTACTCCGCATCTTCAATCCCCTGCCCGTTTAAGGCCACAAACGTACCTGTTGTAAGTTGTTATTACATTCTTCAAGCGTGTTCAGCCTGAGTCCAGCCTGAAGCAAGTCTGCCTCTTTCTTCTTGCTCTCCACCAGCAGTGCGTTGTGGGCTATATTGAGTTCCCTGAAGTCTTGATCAAGTTGATTTAATCTGTAGATTGCACATAAGGGGTATTCGTATAACATGTTTTAGCTGTGGCAGTGCACTCACTTCTCAACTCTGCATGGAGTATCAGGTTCGTTTCCCAGACTAATTGACATGTGATGCCAAGTCTACCAAATGTGATCTGTCAGTTAACTACATCCTAACATACTCTGAGCTGTCTTAGGATATCAATTAAAATTGTGGAAAAACTGAGTCCAACAAGACCCTATTTTGTCACAATTTATGGTGTTTACAAGTACAGGACAACTTCAAGCAAGTGATTAGGAAGCGCTGTAACCTCTATCACTACTGCTATTGGTACACATACGTATACATACCTTGTAAGCAATTCTTGTCTTTTCTTGGTTCCTGTGGATGTGATCCCATCAAAGTATGTCCTTTCTTTCTTCATTGTCATTATCTCTTCCTTGCATATCTGTGAATCAAGGAATTGGATAGCTTATTTTCCTGACAAACAAAAGCAAATTTACAACCATTGAATCCTCCCCTGGTCTGCAGACAGGATATTCAATGATATAATATACATATATATATTTATTATATATCCTAGTCAAACTCGTTTTCTTATTGGTCGAGAGTACATCACGTGGAGGGAAATAAATCTCAATAACTCCCGCGTGGGTAATAAATGCACATGATCAAAGCGTGAGAGGGAATAAATTTTTTTTGTAAATAAAAAATTTTCAAAATGGAGAGAAAATTTTTCTTCGTTTGACTGGAGTATATAATAAAACACTTAATGACTGATCCCTCGGGAAATCAGTTAGTTTCGTTTCCCTCGAAACTAACTGTTTCCCTCGGGACCAGTCATTAAGTGCTAAATATATATTCAATTAATAGTTTAGTTATACAATAAATATAAATTTTTGACACCTCTTTGTCCAGCCCAATTTTCTTCAGTTCTCCCTGCAGACTGGATATTTTATTTTCTGCTCTTGCAATAACTTCATTTTGATGCTAAAAAGGAAAACAAATCTTATAACTACCATGATCATGTCAATCCTAAAAAAAAAAGTTTAATGTATTTAACTCATGCTCATGATCATGCAGTCTCCAGAGAGTACTATACTGATAATTGATTTTTGTGGAGGGAGGAAATTCAGAGAAAATTCACCTACTGTAGTCATCAAATTAAAACACCAGAGAAGCAACAAGCAAAGTTCTCTTCTCACATACAACATATAGCCTAGACCCATCGCTAGGACCTTGAAAAGGGGGTTGTTACATTTTATTGCATTTATAACTTTTTTATGCATCCAGCTTTTCTTACAGAAATTTGTGAATAGAAGGGATAAGGAGAGGGGAGGGGGGGGGGGTTGTTTGAACTGCTGAACCACCCCTAGCGATGAACCTTGGAATCAAACCTAGGTTTTCTTACCTCAATAACTAGTTGTGCTTCTCTAACCTTATCAAGCACTGAAGCACCCCCTGAACCAGTACAACTCTCAGTTAAACAATCCCTAGTCTTTGTATTATACAATTCATCCCAGTGACTACCAATGGTTGCCTTTCTTGGATTCCAGGAATGGCTGTCATTCAATTTTGATGATCTAAAAAACATCTCCTCTCCTGGATAATGATGATGATCTGTGTCATTTACCCCTCCTGGAACTTGTGCCGAATGTGAAGCTGTCAGGGGGGTACCATCTCTTCCTAAAGTCCTGCTTTGAAAATCAATATGGTGGTGATGGTCTGTGTTATTTACCCCTCCTGGAACTTGTGCTGAATTTGAAGCTGTCAGGGGAGTACTATCTCTACCTAAAGTCCTGCTATGAAAATCAATATGGTGGTGGTGGTCTGTGTTATTTACCCCTCCTGGAACTTGAGCTGAACTTGGAGCTGTCAGGGGGGTATTTTCTCTACCTAAAGTTCTATGAAAATCCTGATATGACTGTTCTGTGTGGTTTCTAGAATTATGCATTGGATTCTCCATGTTGTACATGTATAAAGAATCCGTTTTAGTCTTGAGGTCAGTTTCTGTTACAATCCTGGTCTGACGTGTTGATGATGACAGTAAGGTATTGAAGGGCGACATGTCTGGCCTCATTAGACTTGTAGGTATGACGGGTGCCTGCGGAAGGTTGAGTGCTCTTTGTAGAGCACGTACCTCTTGCTCTTGCTGTATGATGCTCTTCATACCTGCCTAAAGATAATAATATATCTATCTTAGGATTCGCTCATTTTGCTTGCTCCTAGGCCCAGTAAAAGAGAGAGATCAACTTGTGGCAAGTCTAACTGTAATTCTGTGTTGTGTGTTGGAGGGGAGTGGAGTTAGAGGGGCAGTAAATGTACCTATATGGCAGCCCCCACTTTGTGGCCACACTCTCCATCACAGGATGGGTGTTGGGGGGTCTAGCTAGCACATTTAGAAGTGGCATCACTGGCTTACCAAACTTGTTCACTGAATTTTGCAGCTAGATCATAATTGGGATAATGATTATTATAACCATGTCTTTCTATGATCCATGTTACAACAGACCAGCCTTTAGGTATTTTCTGCCCCTCCCACCCTTTCCCATCTCGTCACTGGTGTAAGTATTTGATCAGCCTGGCAGGTGCCAAGTGGTGGATTTTTGGGGTTACCATGGTAACATCCCTGAGAATGCTAGCTAAACACATGTACATGTATTTCCAGCACCACAATGTTTCGGAACTGGACTCCAAGAATTAAAGCTCTTTTTGAGAAGGATTAAAACTATTTAAGAAGGAAAAAAGACGGGAAATTCCGGAGTTCCTGCGCCATTCTTTTCATTCCAAACTCTCAACTTTTCCATTTTAAATCCCGTTAAAATCCAGCAAAAACCCTCTAGTGAAATAAGCTTAAAGTCAATTTTACCTCCCTGATTTTGCAGTTGTAAATCCTTTTTAAAAAAACACATATTCCTTACCTCACAATCTAAAGTCCTAAACTCTCTAGAATATTTATTCTCGCTTCGTTTGAAGTCTGTTTGACCAGGAAGAATGGCTTCCAACCGAGCACTTGTGTTGGACATGTTTGCAGATCGTGTCGACCAATTTGAACTTTCCATAAAGAATATCGCGGCTTAGAGCCGTGTATATGAATAAAATATAGAAAAAATTTGATATAGCTTTACCAGGCATTTGTTCTTTTAGAAATAAACTATCTATCTTTTGATCCTTGTTGTTTTTTTATCGATAAAGAAGGTGATTTTCCACGTCAGTGAAAGTTGTTGTTGTTGGCTCCCTGCGGTTTATAGTTGACTTCTTCTTGTTTGAAGTTGCTTTTTGGAGTCGAACTTGTTGATTCGAACCCATATTTATGTGATTTGAACTATTGAAACCCCGCTGTGCATTGTCTTTTTCTCTATTTTAATGCAGTATTGAACTGCACGAGAGAAAAATAAAGAGAAAAAAATACAAGTTGAAAAACAAACACAGAGCGCCAAAGTAAACTGAACATGTGACAGATTTCTACTCACGGGGGATGGCTAAGGAGTTTTTTTTTACCATATTCAAGCCGCTTCAGCCAAAAAAAAAAAAAAAAGCAATGGAAAAAGAAGGAAAAAGTGTAATAAGAAAAATCAGGCCAATAAATTATTTTCTAAAAATCATCTTTATCAACATATTCAACGCTAACGATTTTGGAAATTTAGCTCACACATTAAAAAAAATGCTTTTCTTTTTACACCGGTATAAATGTTATTATTTTTTTTAAATCTGAAGACAAAGATAGCTGTCATTTGAGATTTAGTGCTTTCTTCTTTTCTAAGAATCATTTTATTTTTTATTTTTTTTTTATTTTTTTTAAATATCACTAAATAGCTTAGCTACAACCGGGCTTCCTGTGTCTTTTTGTCACGTGTTCACACATCTTCCCTCGTGTGTCTTCGTTCAAAATGGCGAGCGAGTTTCACAAGCTGCAAATAAAACGCTACCCAAAGATCGAAAGAAAGCAAACCAGCGACACAAGATACTGGAAAAAGTTTAGCGTAAGTGTTATAAGATGCCTTGGCTTCATTATTTACCTTTATTTCGATAAACTTGAAAGGAAATTTTGAGAAATAATGTGGTCATCAAATTTCACGTGTTGTAAGCTTTAGACCATTTTATTTCTTGCCTCGCTCATGAGATATCTCAGTACCTTCTGCTTTATCCCTTAGACTTTTAGCTATTGTATTAATGTGACCCTCTAGATTTCTATTAAATTTCTTAGGCCCAAGCAGTTTCTTAGTTTCTTGAAGTTATAAAAAAATGGTGCATTTGTGTGTTGATACACGTGGCTGGAGAGGGGGGGGGGGGGGGGGAATTGCACGTGGTTGGGGGGCACATGAATTGCCATTGCATGAGATGTGAGGAATATGTTGCAATTGCAGAGATCCCTTTGCTTGGCTTCCCCTACAGTGCTTACCAATTACGAGCACAAATTGCAGTCACGACAAAATAAGGTTTTGGTGGACGTCATTCAAAGTGTTTCCATGGCATTGTCAGAAAACACAAAGTTATCAAGGCATGTGCCACGTGGAATGTTGTGAAAACACCTTGATTGATGTCCACCAAAACGAACTTCGTTGCGACAGCAAATTGTATGATTAAATTTGCGTGTGTGATTGGGAAGCGCTGTTAGTAATGGTTTCCTTCAATAATGTCATAGGCAACATCTTATACAGACTTCAACTTGTACACATCATTTTTATAGGATTTCTTTACAGCAACACCCATGTCCATACTAGTTTTATGTTTGTTTAGTTTCCCATAGTAGCAAAGGAGTATGGTGCAGTGTCGTTTGTGGATTTTTGCCCAACCAAGCCTCATGACTTCGCAGTAACCAGTGCCTCCAGAGTCCAGATCTACAGCAGCACAACACATCAAGTTCTAAAATCCATTTCTAGATTTAATGAAGTGGCTTACAGTGGTTGTTTCAGGAATGATGGTCAACTGCTTGTCGCTGGTGGACAAGATGGTCTTATTCAGGTAAGCTTTAATAGCTTGGGTGTAATGTTCTCACCATTTAATGTTCAAAGTGTATTAGTCTAATGGTATCTATTTCACTGGTTTAGTGATTTAACTCTAACCGAAGGAATAAGTGTATTACATCAAGCTCAGTAATTTTAATACTTGTAATCATGAAATCATTAATGGAGCCTAAGAGGATATGCTTGAGCTGTTTGACTGTAATTGTGATGGTTATACGTGTGGAATTTTTTCAGTCATTGAGTTGAAAAACATAAGATTACTAAATTAAATCTCTTACTGGACTAAAACACCTTAGCAGTTAATATTTGACTATGTCTCTTCTGCGAAATGATTTATTTCTTGAACCAAGCTTTCGGCCATCTTGGCCATCATCAGGGTTGTAGTACACGTATTACGTTTAAAATAACGTACGTAGTAAACAATAAGCGCGCGCATACAGGAACAATCATAGAAAATACAGCAGCGCGAGCTAATAAACTGAATAGAGCGCGCGGAAGGACAAATTAACAACGTAACAATAAATGGAAAGAAAGAAAGAAATATGACACCAACTGAATGGAAATCTTAAAATTAGCTAGATGAAATAAAAACCTTAAATTATTTTTAATAATTTTAATTTTAATAGCAGTTGTTCCTCGCTGTTCGTCATGCAGCATGCACAACATCCAATGATCAGTTACCTGAAGAAGATCATGGGTGTGGGTTACAACATGTACAGTAGCACTGTTGCAAACATTTAGTCCAGTAAGAGATTTAATTCCATAATTTATTTTTAAAATGTGCAATTCTTTAAGAAGATTTTTTTCTTCATTTTATTTTGCAGCTGTTTGATCTTAACAGCAGAGCTGTACTAAGACAGTTCAAAGGGCATGCTGAGTAAGTATTGGTACTAGCTATATAGGCTGATAAGGTAACCCTGTGTTATTTCCCAAGTGCAAGTGTGCTTCGTTGGGTTTAGCTTCGGTATTAGCAATACCAATATGATGAGCAAAAGTTATTGGTGTCCAAGCTAGACCACAATGCACCTTGTTGCCTATTGTGGAAGAGGTCTTTGGAATAGTCAGAGCATGTGTGATTGTAGTAAAAAAGGCAAAAGGCAATCTATTTTACTTTGAAATGTGAAAAGTTATTTGCCCAATTTTCCTGAGTCAGGCTTTTGTATAAAGCTTTCAAAGGTGCACCATACTCTCGAACTATCAGTGCTCCTTAAAGGTAAAGCTGCAGAGAATAGAGAAGAGTTGAAGCAGACGTGGAGATCCTGAGGATAAAACTGGTGACCTCTAGCTCCAAAGGCTGCACTTCACACTTACAGTGTACCAACAGATTTTTCCCCAAGAAAAATTTGCTTACATTTAACAACTCCTAATTTTGAGTTCGTATTTAGCCATTTATCTTGTGGGAATTTCAAACCCTGTATTAATCTATTGTGGTTATGTTTTCCCAGGGCAGTCCATGTGACAAGGTTCCTACAGGACAATCTAAACCTAGTTTCTGCAGGTGATGACAAGGTGGTCAAATGCTGGGACATATCAACTGAACAAGAAACAGTCTCATATATTGAACATGAGGTATAGCAAAGACATAACATTTGGACTGCCTTACCTTGGCTGCAGTGTTTACTGTTACAGATCATCTCATTCCCTTGAGTATTATTCGATATCCAACACTTGAGAAGTTTATTTTAGACCTTTTTGTGGTGTCTATATACAAGTCAAACCTCTACAAAATGACCACTGTCTGGAAAAACATTTGTGGACGTTGTAGAGAGGTGGCCATTGTGGAGAGGTTTCAGTTGTACATATAGGTATAAATATGTATGAACTTATTGGTAACCAGGACAAAATTTCCTGGCCGTTGGGTAGAGGTGGCCATTGGAGGGCATGAAATAGGGGCCTGCCAATGGCCAAAATGCAGGTCAAGTCTGACTACTGTCAGCCGCTAAAAAAGTTTTGAACTGCCAAATGGAAAATAAAATGGCAGGGGAATTTTGCTCCAAAATTATTTATCCTGCCGAAAATAAGAAACTGTCTGGCCATTTATCTTTTCTAATTCGAGCCCTGCATTGTGGGGAGGTGGCCGTAAGTGGAAGTTTGACTGTATTAAGTCCAAGCCAAACAGGTCCATTGACAGATGATAATATTATCCGTACTGTTTGCAATATTTTCTAATAGTATGTATTTTGGTTTTCGTAGGATTACATAAGAACTGGTGCTGTTAACAAAACAAATAAAGATATATTCTTAACAGGTAGGATACTGTTGTGATTTGATTTCTCACACCTCAGAGATTCCGTTAATGATCTCAAGTTTAATACACATGCACAAAAAAATAAAATGTGCAAGGGATTGTAGTGATTCTAGGGATATGACAGCCTCCCAGTTGTTTCATTATATGATTTACTTTATTCAGTAATCTGTCATTGTTTATTTCTTAGGTTCATATGACCACACAGTTAGGATGTGGGATAAGCGATGCGACAAGAGTACCATGACGCTGGACCATGGTTTTCCTGTAGAGTGCATACAGTTGTATCCAAATGGTGGCATGTGTATATCTGCTGGTACGTGTTACAGTGCATTTCACATAACTTTTGATGGTAGATTCCGAAGTTCGTTCGGAATTTCTGAAGTTAAAGCTGTACTTTGGAAGCTCACAATAAGCTTCTTTGCCAAACTTTGAACTTACTTCCTATGCAAATTTAATTCAATGGGATCGAGGTTTTCCTCTTGAATCCATCTTCTTTCTCCTTGGATCCAACCTTTTTAGGCGAAGCACTGCCCTGCTTTATGAAGCAATGATTGCGACAAATAATGCTGTTAAATGCACAACCAGAATCTGCTGCATTAAATAGAATGCGAATGAAAAGAACAATGTGAAAGGCCTGATCATTGTAACAGTTATGCCTTAAATCTGATTGCTTAATATATTTACTTGCTTGTAGGTGGTAATGTTGTGAAAGTCTGGGATATTCTTGGTGGTGGACGGCTTGTGACTCAGTTCTCGAACCACCAGAAGACAGTCACCACATTGTGTTTTGATGGGGAACTAAGAAGACTGTTAACAGGTTCTATTGATAAGTAAGTATTCTTGTCATAGACAATAATAGAGACCTTATGCGCGAGGACAGCAAGACCAAGAATGCTATGCCAGCCGATGATGTGAGCATGTTTTCAAAATGGATATTCATTGGTATGTCATTCCTTGCCATTGCCGTTCTTGCTAGAACGCAAAAATGCACCAATTGCTATCCAGCAAGGAGTATGGCACTCTCAGGACGATGGCGTGCTCAGGAAGCATTTTTAAAACATGCTCACATCATCATTCCTTAAAATAAATCACTAGGAATCTGAAAATTGTTGATGTCCAGAAATGGACAAGCACATGTACAGTACTGTACCCTAGATCTATATAATTTTTTATATATATGTTTTTTTTTTCCAATGGCCCTATCGAAGCTCTTCTTGTTAACCCATAACATGAGTGAGTCAAAGTGGAGCCTAAAGCAAACCAATTCTTTATGGTCGTTGTCTGACTGTTGTTTTCCACGTCTTACAGCATTACCCAAAGATTTGACATTATGTTCTTCTCTAATTGACCTCTTTACCATGGGCGTGATGTTTTCCCATTACAGACCATGTGTCATTCTCTTGAGAATAAGATTCTTTGTTTGAGTTGTATCAATATTCATGTGTCTTCTTGTGTGCAACCATTAAACAAAGAAATGATACTCTAGGGAATGACACGTGGTGTGAAATGGAAAGATACTGCATCAAGAGGAATGAGGTCTGTTATTGTACTCATTATTGGCTTTGGCAGATAACACAGCCTCGGGGGCATAGCAAGGTCTTAATCATAGGGGGGTAATGTACCATTTTTCTGCGATATCCATAGGAATCCCACATGAGAGGGAGGAAGGGAGGAAGGCCTCATTAGGCCACTGTACAGCCTTGGAGTTGATAGATTAATAAGTTATCGTCAGATAGTTGCTTGTTGGCTAATAATAAAAAATATCTTATTAAACAGGCATGTTAAGATTTATGATTTACAAGACTATAAAGTAGTACACAGTATGGAATACCCATCACCTATCTTAAGTATGGCTGTCTCGGTAAGTATATATGCTCATTTTAAGAAGTTTTTTAATGTCACATATATAGTTATATAGTTATTTCAATAAAGTTAGACCCCAAAAACCTACAAAGCTGAGACAACTGAGATTCATCAGAAACAGCAAGGGGTGCACATGTGGGGGGGGGGGGGGGGGGGAACCCAGAACCAAGAATCGCTGAAGAAGAAAAAGAGGAGAGGTTAATTCCAGGCCAAATCACCAACATAGTCGCAACAATTTTGTGTATCAAACTCTTACTAAAAAAGTGGGGGGGGGGGGGGGCACTCACACTAAAGAATGATAAACAATCAATTACCTAATTACCAAAAATTTGGGGGGGGGCCTGTGCCCCCCTCGCTATGATAATGGTGGAGGGGTTAATGATACTACTACATGCTTCCTCCTACACAAAACTAGAGATATGTTCAAGCTTTGAAGTGACCTCACACAAAGCTGGGTCTAAAGTAGTTACAGTACCCTGAGAAACGGAGAATTCAAAGCTTGAACATTGCAATAGACGCATCAAGAGTTCCGTGCTACTGCTCTAAGCGCATGCTCAGGGGATTACAAAGTGGGATAAAATTTGTAAAATATGCTATATTTTAGTTGTATCTTTCTTGTCAAGTACAATTTCCACTAAATATTCAAGATCGAGTACCGTTAAGCGAATTCTGAATCAAATATACCGAAAAATTGCATATTATACAAAATATCATCCCACTTTTTAATCCCCTGAGCATGCGCATTCAGAAGCAGCGCGGAACTCTTGATGCGTATATAGGGACATATACTACCATATACTAACATAGTGGCCTTCATCTTTATCTTGCAGCCTGACGACTCTCATATAGTGGTAGGAATGTCAGATGGATTATTATCAATAAAATATAAGGTACAAAATAAAGGAGAAGAGAGTTTAAAAAGACAAGTAAAGCCAAGACCTGGAAGCTACAAGTATTTTATCAGAGGACAAAATTATCCAGCACAAGAGGTTTGTTTGAAGATTGACTCAATGTTTTCATTCAAGTGTATAATGAGATAGATAGATAGATAGATAGATAGATGGATAGATAGATAGTTTATTAATAAGACTGCAGCCATAGGCTGAATTACGTGCTATTTACATGAAATTGATGAAATGAAAAACAAAATACAAAATAAAACTATAAAAGACTATAGAAATTTATATGTTGAAAAAGGGAAACTAATAAGAATGTCAATGGATATATATATATATATATACATAAATTCAAAAAAATCTAGTTACGATAAATATGGCTCAGGATAAAACTGTTTTTACAACGCCCTGTCTTGTATTTTGGTAAATTGTAAGATCTTATTTTTCTCAAGGAATAAATTGGCGTGTTCTTTTTAGGCAATAAATGGTACAGTTTGTGATCCTCATTGCTACAAATCTCGTTGAATACCTTCAATGATATTTCTTCTCTTCTTTCAACCAGGGTAGGTAATCCTGACTCGCTTAGTGCCTCAGCGTACGACAATGAAGGGTGGATAATTAGTAGGGCGCGTTTTTGTAAATGACTTAAATTACTAACAGCACTTTTCATAACACTTTACTAAAAGCT
Organism: Anthopleura xanthogrammica; assembly: GCA_964019055.1. Classification (NCBI taxonomy): domain Eukaryota; kingdom Metazoa; phylum Cnidaria; class Anthozoa; order Actiniaria; family Actiniidae; genus Anthopleura; species Anthopleura xanthogrammica. The sequence goes on from OZ025217.1 coordinate 9,573,327, forward strand.
TTTTTCTAACAGATTTAAACATTAATTATGTAGTATTTACTGTTGAATTATTCTCACAATATTTTCTTATTTGTTATTACTACCAGGAAGATTTTGTTGTGGCTGAGAAGAAGAAACATCACCTTGGAAAATATGACAAGTTACTCAAGAATTTTGAGTACAGTGCTGCACTTGATGCGATACTAAAGGTTAGTGCTTTAACTAATGGTCCTAGTAAGAACTAGGCAGGCAAATGGCAATATTGTATCCATCCATCTCATTGGTTAAAACATGAAAATCTGCCATAATTTCAAAACTAAGCAGATTTTTTAATATTTTATTTGATATCTGATTCCCTTTTCATTTAAGATTTCCTGAGCCTTTATCTATCAAAATTTCTATGTGGGGAATGTATTGAATCATAAACGTCTTTTTGCTATTGTTTTGAGTGCTTATGATTGGACGAGATCTTTTAGTACAAAGGAAACTTTGTTCCAAAACAGAGTTTTTGCACATTTTATTTTTAAAATGTATTACCTATTTAACAATTAGTCCTCGAGTCCGAATGGTCTACGAGTCAATAGCCCATAAGGCCGAAGGGCGAATGGGCTATTGACTCGTAGGCCATGAGGGCGAGAGGTCTAATTGTTTTAGTAAAAACCTACTAATCGGTCCAATAAAAGGATGCAAAAAGTTTTGGATTTTGCTTTAAATATATCTTTTTTGGTTTTCAAAACCGGCGCTTTTCGCTACTAGAGGTCTATCACTAATAGACCCCTAGTAGCTCAGCCAATCACAGGGCTCGATTGGTGATAGACCATTAGTAGGTTTTTTCTAAAGGCTGATATACTTTCAGTCTGAAAACTAAGACATTCTTATGTGGGGAAGTTGCTATTGCCGCCAAACAATAGAGAGTTGCCTACTTCTTACACGCATTGTTACTTAATGTGAAAGGCAGACAATATTTTTAATGCATGACACACTTTGGGGAAACCTGTCTTATTATCTTTTTAGTAATGCCTTAAACAATTAATTCAGAGCAAATGATTAACCACATCAGTGATTTCTTTTCCTACTCTCTTTTGGCCCAGTTGCATAGGCTTGAGGCTCGTCAATGACAATGATTTTTTAATATGCCATGTTTGATATCTTAAAATTCAGACTTGATTGTGAGGCTAGCTATGGTACTTCATGTATGGTACAAACATGTGGATTACCTAATACCTTTTTTGGTGGGAATATAACAATGTACCATATATGATGTTCCTACCTTTCGAGGTTTAATGCAATTTTGAACAGAAAGCTTTGGTATCCTACTACAATTTTGATATCTCAAATGTGGCCTTTTGACTGTAAACATTTCTTAAACATGGTATGCATATGATGTTGGAACGAAATGTGTATATGATCGTACCATACTGTGAAACGTGCTCAGAAAAAAATTCTGAGCCCCAGATGGGAATCAAACCCATGACCCTCCGTATACTAGTCGGACTCTCTGCCACTGGGCTACAGGAGACTCTAATGGCGAGTAAGGTTGTTAGTGTGGGTATATTGTGACAAACGTACTGTATATGCTATAGTCACAGAAATGTCTAAGGAAATATACGAAAAATAAAATAAAATAGAAAATAAACATAGATCTCTTGTTTATTATCTTGTGTTCTTGTATATCCATTTTGTCTCATGTTTATTTATGATTTAAATCAATGGCCCTATCGAAGCTCTTCTTGTTAACCCATAACATGAGTGAGTCAAAGTGGAGCCTAAAGCAAACCAATTCTTTATGGTCGTTGTCTGACTGTTGTTTTCCACGTCTTACAGCATTACCCAAAGATTTGACATTATGTTCTTCTCTAATAAACCTCTTTACCATGGGCGTGGTGTTTTCCTGATTCAGAGCAAGTGTCATTCTCTTGAAAATAAGATTCTTTTGAAATCGCAAAATTAAAGTGCAGCAAAAATTTCTTGTAATGAGGTAGTTGTTGAGGATACAGAATAATGAAAGCAATAATGTTCTCATTTTTGTCTAGCCCCTCTCCAACCATCCTCCAGTAGTTGTGGCGATAATACAAGAGCTGAGTAGAAGAGGGGGACTAAAACGAGCTCTGGCAGGAAGGGATGAAAAGGGACTGGTACCTATTCTCTACTTCCTTATAAGGTAAGAAAAACCTTTCTTTGCCTACTTCTCAATCTTGAAATATTATCAATTTATTCTACTGCTATATAGGAGAAAAAGAAATGGAATAAACCATAAGGAGCTCAGATTGTCCAGTGCCCAGCTAACTGATCGAGCTAACTGGGAGGCAAAGTACTGGGTGCATGTTTGTCCGTCTGTCTGATTTTTTAACGGGATACATGCATTAAGCATTCCACGCTACTGCTCTAAGCGCAAGCTCAGGGGATTAAAAAGTGGGATAATATTTTGTAAAATATGCAATTTTTTGGTATGTTTGACTCAAAATTCGCTTAACGGTATGTGATCTTGAATATTTAATGAAAATTGTGTTTGACAAGAAAAATACAACTAAAATATAACATGTTTTACAAAATATTATCTCGCCTTTTAATCCCCTGAGCATGTGCTTAGAGCAGTAGCGTGGTATGCTTGATGCTTGTATTGTATGATGGCAATGAAAGCAAATGGATTACCTAATTCTAGTTAGCCACTATTCTCTCACAATTAGCAAGTTAATCAAAATTCTGATAGGAGGGGTTCCAACCCCCACACCACCCTCCCCCTGGATTTACCATTGTACCATATGTCTGTTGATCCATCATAAGTACAGTATGCCTCTCCTAACCTAGGCCCTAAAATTTCGTACCTTATCGTGGTAAACAATATCACAATAAGTCAAAAGGGGCCAAGATTGAACATTTCTTCATGGTCGCTGTTTGGCTGTTGTCCTCACGCCTCTCGGCATTACCCAAAGAAATAATAATTTGTTACAAATAGCACATATTTTTTAGGTGGATCCAGGGGGAGAGTTGTGGGGGCTGCAAACCCAGCCTCTATGAAAATTTCGATTAGCTGATGTGGGATCTGCCCTTGTTTGTTACAAGAAGAAAGTGGACACATGGAGGATAATTTAACCTCTCTACACTCATTAAGAAATGTCCTTGGTGTAAATTTGGCCATATACTTCTGTATGAATAAAGATGCTCAATTTTTCATTCAGTGGTAGTCAGCAGTTGTCATGCAGTCATGGCGGATTTTTTCTAGCTCCACTAATTTTTCTTTTTTTACTTGCCTATTTGTTATATTTTTGTTCCATTTGAACCAATACCAGTAAATGAATATCTAAATATTATATACGCATCAAGAGTTCTGCGCTGCTGCTCTATGCGCATGCTCAGGGGATTAAAAAGTGGGATAATATTTTGTATAATATGCAATTTTTCGGTATATTTGATTCAAAATTTGCTTAACGGTACAAGAACTTGAATATTTAGTGAAAATTATACTTGACAAGAAAGATACAACTAAAATATAGCATATTTTACAAATTTTATCCCACTTTTTAATCCCCTGAGCATGCACATTGTAGTGAGCAGCAACACGGAATTCTTGATGCGTGTATTACAAAATGGATCTTGAATCTTCATCTGGTATTCGTTATTTATTATTTACAATTCATTTACATATTTATTTTCTGTACATCTCTCTACTTTTGAATACATTTGTATTTTTGCTATACACTATTAGATTCTTTTTTTTTTCCTCTGGTCTTTATTGCCAACCATCTAAAAGCATGATTATTAAACATAATATTTATATAGTTACTCAGCTCGATTAGCTTCTTAGTTATTTTCCAAGTAACTTTTACCATGTACCATGTAATTCATATTTGGAAATTAATAGTAATAAAGAAAAACGAACCTTATTACCTAAAATTTTCGAAACATGTTTCGCGACACTTTTATTTGAAGGTGTTGCAAAAAAATATGTATATTTTTATGAAATTCTTTATTTACTAATTTTCGCAGCACTTTTTAAAATTTGTATATTAAAGTACATACAATCCTTTAGCTTAATTTCAACTAATGTCACTGTTTTTTATCTTTATTATTCCAGAAATATAACCAATCCAAGATATTCCGTCATGTTAATAGATGTAGCTAACATCCTTCTTGGTAAGGCACACATGTTAATATCTCAACTGCTTGCTCAGGGCTTGAAATAACAGCCAGTCAACACATCAATTTCTGGCCAGAATTGGAACTTGTCTGGTCAAATCTTTGCCTTGCTGGTCATTTTGACCAGTAACGCAGAGCCAGAAATGGGGTATGAACAAGCTTCAACAAATTTGGCTGGTCATTATGGCCGTTGACTGACCGGCCGTTATTTCAAGCCGTGCTTGCAGTATTTTTTAAGCGAGCGAAGGTAAATAATTAAATTCCTCGAAATTCTGTCATGTCAACACCTGTAAGAAAGGCACAGGGAACCCAGTCTAAATAGTGCCAGTTCAGTGTCAAATCTGAGTATCTACGACTTTGCAACAGGGTTTGTTTGATTCTTCTTAAAAGTTTGCCAAAAGTCTTTATTAACTGCTTTTACAAAGCGATGAGAGCCATTTGAAACCCGTTATTGATATCAAGAAAAAAAACATCAGGTATAATACCATATTTATCCTCCAGAAAAATATGAAATGAAATTCAGAGAATCGTAGAGACATGAAGACAATTTGTCTCGTTTTGTTATTGGATTACTATATTTCTATTACCAAGAGAACATTAATATTTATGCTCTGATTCTATTACGCAAATGTGCTAACTGTCTTGTCTTGTCAACTCCCTCAAGCTATAGCTAATTATATTTTTAGCTTTTTCTCGTTCGTCTTCTTTCTTTTTCTTTGTTTTCTTATTCGTTTCTATTCTTGTTTGTTTGTTTTGTTTTTTTCTCTTTGTTTTTGTCCTCTTTCTTTCCTTACTCTCTTCTATTCTTTCTTCTTTACTTGTTTTCCTTTTTTTTTTTTTTTTGTTTGTCTTCTTTTTCTTATTTTCTTTTTTCGTTTTTTCCAGTCTTCTTTTTTTGTTTGTTTCTGTCTAGTTTCTTTAGTTGTCTTTCTGTTTTGCTTCTTTTCTTTTTTTCCTATTTTGCCAACAGTGTCAAGTACTGTTATACCAGTATACCAGACAAAATGAGTTCGATTTTCAGCTTGAATTAGGGAAGGAAAGTTGGTAAGATATGATTGATAGGTAGGACAAATAGTTAATCGTAGGCTACTTTTTAGATTGTGCTTACCAGGTGGCTGTACGGATAATTTTTACAAATACTAGAGAACTTCTTCGATGTTTCTTCATAGTTTCCTTGTTCATTTTATGAGAATAATAAGTTTCTTTGGTAAGATTTATTTATTTTTTGTTAGGGTGCACTTAATTTGGAGCCCAGCTCTGATGTGCTAACCCCCTTCATTAGTATTTATTCAATGGATGAAGTAATGTAAATAAATACAAATAGAGAACTTAAGATAGCAGCGTGCTCGTTTAATTCCTTATAAACTTCAAATATATTTTTTTTACTTCTATGTACAATTTATTTCATCACAATGTTTCAGATAATCGCTCTTGTAGATCTTACTTATACCAGACAAAATGAGTTCGATTTTCAGCTTGAATTAGGGAAGGAAAGTTGGTAAGATATGATTGATAGGTAGGACAAATAGTTAATTGTAGGCTACTTTTTACACTGTGCTTACCAGGTGGCTGTACGGATAATGTTTACAAATACTAGAGAACTTAAGATAATACCTTGCTGGTTTAATATCACATTTATATATTTTAATGATATTTTAATATCATATTTTATCTTATTTATTTTTATTTTTTGATGTATTTTTTTCTTTTTTTTTTTGTTCAATTTATTTCATCACAATGTTTCAGATAATCGCTCTTGTAGATCTTACTTTTATTATTGCAGTTCTAAACAATTGAACCTTTAAACAATTAAATATTGATTTTCGTTCAGTATGTATAGTAGGGTGCATAGACCAGCATATTGTTTTTCCATTAGGCTTCTATATCCTTTTTTTTAAGACAAACGTATCTTCAGCTCATTATCTTACAGAGTTACTAAATTCAGATATGTTAGATTTGAGTTTGTTACAATTCCTCCTGGTTCTGGTTCATCTATTCTTCATCTTAGACCAAAGTGGTATTGATATGAGGTGGTGTACATGTTGGGCCCTGGTTATCATCTCCACCTGGTGTTCTTGGTCGTCTAGGTATCGGTTCATTTTGTGATGCAGTTTTCCTGCAACACAGACTTTTCAGTCCTTGTCTAAAGTCTTTCAGGAACACAAAATAGATGCAGGGATTGATTGCTGCTAGAAGGAACCACAGAAACCGAAACACAACAGACATGTTAAACCAATGGGAAACCTCCACTGACATAAATGTAGGATGTGCGGTGTAAACCAACAAAATAAATACTTGATAAGGACACCAACAGATGGTAAACATTACAACTATAGTTATTAACATGCTGAATATTCGTCTGTTTCTCTTCTGTCGTGAACTTATCGTTTCTTGTTCAATAAAGTCCATGACATTGTTCAAGCTTTTACGTAGTTTATATACAATGATAGTATACAAGATTATGATTACAAATAAAGGAATAACAAAGCCCACTGCTGTTTGTATGGAAATGAATATCGTTTCAGCTGTCCAATGGTCAAATGCTGGTGACCATGAATAGTTGCACCTCGTGTAGCCCCATTCATTTGTCAGACGACGGGTGTAAAACAACGGAGAGAAGAGAGCCATAGGTACGATCCAAGACAAAGAGATCACAATCCATTTAGTTTTACGACTTCTTAAAATCTGTAGTCGAGTTGGATAAACCACAGCGATAAATCTTTGTAAGGCAATGATAACCAGGCTCATAGATGATACGAATGGTGATATACGATAGAGGAAAGGAACCAGTTTACACAGTGCCTCACCAAGGGGTCCGTCCACTAAGAACTTGTCAAACTTTGACCACCAAATATACCATGGTATTGCTACCAAGGGAATGAGCAAGTCTGATACAGCCATATTGACAATCAAGTAGTTCATATTGTTTCTTAAGTTTTGATTACAATATACGACAGCGATAACGAGTACGTTACCAAGTAGAGACCAGACAAGAAGAATAGAATACAAGGTTATTTGAGTATCAACTGAAATTAGATGTAGTTTCCATGCTGGGAATGTGTCATTGTCTTGTGTTGAATTGTTCAGGTTCATTGTAAAAACTTCTTATCTTTGGAATGTCTGTGGAAAAAAAAACTATAAAATTTGAGATCATGAGATCACCTAAACTGAGTCTATGTTTTGAAAATCAAAAGAAGGAATAAGAAGAATTACAATCAATGATCATTTTGAAGTATAGTTTACCTTTTAAGAAGAAGAAACGCTTTATTAGGTTTGTGCTTATACGTAACTTGTATAATGGTCAACGTTCAGGTTTCAGTAGGTAACTTCTAGCTGCTCTCCAACACCTGATGATCTTGACGACCAATAGTACTATGATATTATTAGTGCAGTAGGTTTGTGCTCGTACACAACTTGTACAATGATCAACGTTCAGGTTTCAGAAGGTAATTTATAGCTGCTCTCCCACACCTGATGATCTTGATGACCAATTAATATTCATAGATAATCGCTGGACTTCCTGATTAAATTATCGAATTATTTTTAATCATCTCACATAATATTTGATTCAATTTATTGTTCAGTCATTAGTACATGTTTACTCATGATTTTGAATGACTTTGTGTTCGTGCACATTTACAAGACAATGTTTTGGAAAAGCTATACTGTCAGGACAGCTCACTAACTTGTAAGGCCATTACCTCACTCAGTAATCATATTGTTTGTGTACCCTTATACGTTTGCAGTACAGCTTTATTCACAGAAACTAGGAGTGCCTTGACATACATCAAGAGTCAGAAAGTAAAAAAATATCCTTTCTCAAAACACGTGCCACAAAACCTCAAGACTTAAATGTGATCAGACATTGGAAGAACTCAAAACGCCTTCAGAATGGAAGATTTTATGCCTTAATGAATTGTTTTTTCGCGTGTTCTTTGAAGTTATTCACTAAACCATTCAAAACACATCGTGTCAGTAGTGCTATAATCGAGCTCAGATAAGTGACTAGTCCCTTGGAAACGTCTTTTCTTGCTTTTCTGACCTTTGTCACATACCACAGCTACCTCAAACACGATTGGTTAATTTGAACGAAGTATAGACTGAATGCCAATATGGCCGCCATTGACTTATACGGAAATAAAAACCTAATCTTAGGAAATAAGCTCCACCATCAGAAAGAGCGAGCAGAAATATGTATTTTTGGAAAGTTTCCCTGTAAATAAATTTGAAGTGAAGCTATTTGGAATCAAAATTACACAGAATTGTATGTGTTCAGCGATCTGTTTCCTTGCTAGCATCGTTGTGGTATTTTTCACATTTTTAAAATTCTCATAACTTCTCAACAATTTAATATTTTTATTTCAAACTTTCTAACTTTGTTGATGTCATTCTAATCTATAATTTTACTGTAGTGGTCAACTAAAATATGAATGTAAAATATTATGGTAATGAAGTGGTGGCCATATTGGCATTCGGTCAATATTTCCAATTTATTTTCTTATTTAAAAAGTTTGCCAAAAGCCTTATTCAGGGTTCGTACGGGTTTTGCCAAAAGTCTTTATTAACTGCTTTTACAAAGCGATGAGAGCCTTTTGAAACCGTTATTGATATCAAGAAAAAAAAACATCAGGTATAATACCATATTTATCCTCCAGAAAAATACGAAATGAAATTCAGAGAATCGTAGAGACATGAAGACAATTTGTCTCGTTTTGTTATTGGATTACTATATTTCTATTACCAAGAGAGCATAAATATTTATGCTCTGATTCTATTACGCAAATGTGCTAACTGTCTTGTCTTGTCAACTCCCTCAAGCTATAGCTAATTATATTTTTAGCTTTTTTTCGTTCGTCTTCTTTTCGTCTTTTCTTTGTTTTCTTATTCGTTTCTATTCTTGTTTGTTTGTTTTGTTTTTTCTCTTTGTTTTTGTCCTCTTTCTTTTCTTACTCTCTTCTATTCTTTCTTCTTTACTTGTTTTCCTTTTTTTTTTTTTTTGTTTCTGTCTTCTTTTTCTTATTTTCTTTTTTCGTTTTTTCCAGTCTTCTTTTTTTGTTTGTTTCTGTCTAGTATCTTTAGTTGTCTTTCTGTTTTGCTTCTTTTTTTCCCCCCTATTTTGCCAACAGTGTCAAGTACTGTTATACCAGTATACCAGACAAAATGAGTTCGATTTTCAGCTTGAATTAGGGAAGGAAAGTTGGTAAGATATGATTGATAGGTAGGACAAATAGTTAATCGTAGGCTACTTTTTAGATTGTGCTTACCAGGTGGCAGTACGGATAATTTTTACAAATACTAGAGGACTTCTTCGATGTTTCTTCATAGTTTCCTTGTTCATTTTATGAGAATAATAAGTTTCTTTGGTAAGATTTATTTATTTTTTGTTAGGGCGCACTTAATTTGGAGCCCAGCTCTGATGTGCTAACCCCCTCCATTAGTATTTATTCAATGGATGAAGTAATGTAAATAAATATAAATAGAGAACTTAAGATAGCAGCGTGCTCGTTTAATTCCTTATAAACTTCAAATATATTTTTTTTACTTCTATGTACAATTTATTTCATCACAATGTTTCAGATAGTCGCTCTTGTAGTTGTTACTTATACCAGACAAAATGAGTTCGATTTTCTTTCCCCTTGGGAGACAAAATGAGTTCGATTTTCAGCTTGAATTAGGGAAGGAAAGTTGGTAAGATATGATTGATAGTTAGGACAAATAGTTAATTGTAGGCTACTTTTTACACTGTGCTTACCAGGTGGCTGTACGGATAATGTTTACAAATACTAGAGAACTTAAGATAATACCTTGCTGGTTTAAGATCACATTTATATATTTTAATGATATTTTAATATCATATTTTATCTTATTTATTTCTATTTTTTGATGTTTTTTTTTTGTTTAATCAATTTATTTCATCACAATGTTTCAGATAATCGCTCTTGTAGATCTTACTTTCATTATTGCAGTTCTAAACAATTGAACCTTTAAACAATTAAACATCGATTTTCGTTCAGTATGTATAGTAGGGGACATAGACCAGCATATTGTTTTTGCATAAGGCTTCTAAAGCCTTTTTTCCAAGACAAACGTATCTTCAGCTCATTATCTTACAGAGTTACTAAAGTCAGATATGTTAGATTTGAGTTTGTTACAATTCCTCCTGGTTCTGGTGCATCTATTCTTCATCCTAGACCAAAGTGGTATTGATATGAGGTGGTGTACATGTTGGGCCCTGGTTATCATCTCCACCTGGTGTTCTTGGTCGTCTAGGTATCGGTTCATTTTGTGATGCAGTTTTCCTGCAACACAGACTTTTCAGTCCTTGTCTAAAGTCTTTCAGGAACACAAAATAGATGCAGGGATTGATTGCTGCTAGAAGGAACCACAGAAACCGAAACACAACAGACATGTTAAACCAATGGGAAACCTCCACTGACATAAATGTAGGATGTGCGGTGTAAACCAACAAAATAAATACTTGATAAGGACACCAACAGATGGTAAACATTACAACTATAGTTATTAACATGCTGAATATTCGTCTGTTTCTCTTCTGTCGTGAACTTATCGTTTCTTGTTCAATAAAGTCCATGACATTGTTCAAGCTTTTACGTAGTTTATATACAATGATAGTATACAAGATTATGATTACAAATAAAGGAATAACAAAGCCCATTGCTGTTTGTAAGGAAGTGAATATCGTTTCAGCTGTCCAATGGTCAAATGCTGGTGACCATGAATAGCTGCACATCGTGTAGCCCCATTTATTTGTCAGACGTAAGGTGTAAAACAACGGAGAGAAGAGAGCCATAGGTACGATCCAAGACAAAGAGATCACAATCCATTTTGTTTTACAACTTCTTAAAATCTGTAGTCGAGTTGGATAAACCACAGCGATAAATCTTTGTAAGGCAATGATAACCAGGCTCATAGATGATACAAATGGTGATATACGATAGAGGAAAGGAACCAGTTTACACAGTGCCTCACCAAGGGGACTGTCCACTGAGAACTTGTCAAAGTTTGACCGCGAAATCAACCATGGCATTGCTACCAAGGGAATGAGCAAGTCTGATACAGCCATATTGACAATCAAGTAGTTCATATTGTTTCTTAAGTTTTGATTCCAATATACGACAGCGATAACAAGTACGTTACCAAGTAGAGACCAGACAAGAAGAATAGAATACAAGGTTATTTGAGTATCAACTGAAATTAGATGTAGTTTCCATGCTGGGAATGTGTCATTGTCTTGTGTTGAATTGTTCAGGTTCATTGTAAAAACTTCTTATCTTTGGAATATCTGTGGAAAAAAAAACTATAAGATTTGAGATCATGAGATCACCTAAACTGAGTCTATGTTTTGAAAATCAAAAGAAGGAATAAGAAGAATTACAATCAATGATCATTTTGAAGTATAGTTTACCTTTTAAGAAGAAGAAACGCTTTATTAGTTTTGTACTAATACGTAACTTGTACAATGATCAACGTTAGGGTTTCAGAAGGTAACTTCTAGCTGCTCTCACACACCTGATGATCGCTTGACGACCAATAGTACTATGATATTATTAGTGCAGTAGGTTTGTGCTCGTACACAACTTGTGCAATGATCAACGTTAAGGTTTCAGAAGGTAACTTCTAGCAGCTCTCCCACACCTGATGATCTTGATGACCAATAGTACTATGATATTATTAGTGCAGTAGGTTTGTGCTCGTACACAACTTGTACAATGATCAACGTTAGGGTTTCAGAAGGTAATTTATAGCTGCTCTCCCACACCTGATTCTCTTGATGACCAATTAATATTCATAGATAATCGCTGGACTTCCTGATTAAATTATCGAATTATTTTTGATCATCTCACATAATATTTTATTCCATTTAATGTTCAGTCATGTTTACTCATGATTTTGAATTACTTTGTGTTCGTGCACATTTACAAGACAAGGTTTTGGAAAAGTTATACTGTCAGGACAGCTCACTAACTTGTAAGGCCATTACCTCACTCAGTAATCATATTGTTTGTGTACCCTTAGACGTTTGCAGTACAGCTTTATTCACAGAAACTAGGAGTGCCTTGACATACATCAAGAGTCAGAAAGTAAAAAAATATCCTTTCTCAAAACACGTGCCACAAAACCTCAAGACTTAAATGTGATCAGCTATTGAAAGAACTCAAAACGCCTTCAGAATGGAAGATTTTATGCCTTAATGAATTGTTTTTTCGCGTGTTCTTAGAAGTTATTCACTAAACCATTCAAAAGACATCGTGTCAGTAGTGCTATTATCGCAGCTCAGATAAGTGACTAGTCCCTTGGAAACGCCTTTTCTTGCTTTTCTTACCTTTGTCACATACCACAGCTAGCCCAAACACGATTGGTAAATTGGAACGAAGTATAGACTGAATGCCAATATGGCCGCCATTGACTTATACGGAAATAAAAACCTAATCTTAAAAAATAAGCTCCACCATCAGAAAGAGCAAGAAGAAATATGTATTTTTGGAAAGTTTCCCTGTAAATAGATTTGAAGTGAAGCTATTTGCAATCAAAATTACAGAGAATTGTATGTGTTCAGTGATCTGTTTCCTTGCTAGCATCGTTGTGGTGTTTTTCACATTTTTAAAATTCTCATAACTTCTCAACAATTTAATATTTTTATTTCAAACTTTCTAACTTTGTTGATGTCATTCTAATCTATAATTTTACTGTAGTGGTCAACTAAAATATGAATGTAAAATATTATTGTAATGAAGTGGTGGCCATATTGGCATTTGGTCAATATTTCCAATTTATTTTCTTGTTTAAAAAGTTTGCGAAAAGCCTTATTCAGGGTTTGTACGGGTTTTGGAAAGTTTTGGAAATTGTTAATGGATTTTTCCAGGACCTGAAAAATTTTGGAAAATTGATTTATGGTCCACTTGGCTATGGAAAAGTTATGGATTTTTTTGTAGCTTGTCTGGCTTATACCTTGCAAAGAATTGTTTTTCTTGTAAATGTATGTTGAATGTTTCAGATCCATGAATTTGGCTTTAATTTTGCACTATGTGTAATTTTGGAAATTTGAGTCAAAGGGCTTTGGAAAGTTTTGGAAAAGTTTTGGAAATTCTCACAGCGGATCCTGTATGAACCCTGCTTATTAACTGCCTATACAAAGCGAAGAGAGCCATTTGAATCGGTTATTGATATCAAGAAAAAAAAATCCAGGTGTAATATATTTCTATCCTCCAAAAAGTACGAAATGAAATTCAGATAATCGTTGAGATGAGGACATTTTGTCTCGTTTTATTATTGAATTACTATTATTTTAGTCAAATGTGCTAACTGTCTTGTCAACTCCCTCAAACTATAGCTAATCATATTACAATACACAAGACATATAACTAACTATGTTATGGATGTGAATGAGAATTAGTCGCAAGAAACTGAAATTGTTTTTCTTAATGTTGCTGGCTTTCGTAGCCGCCATCTTGGTTGTATTGAACTAACAATTTGTCCTTTAGTTTGTTATGTCAACCAACATGACAGCCATGTCTTTTGTTGTTTCGTTCTGTTGATAGTGATAGCAAAACACCTTATATTTACGTATTCATTAATTGTCAGTAAGTTTATGTGTAAAATTCCTCAAGCTGTACTCAGGCCTTTTACAGGACTCATGAAAACATGGCAGCTGGAATCTTTCGGAGAACAGAATTGAGAGAAATTCTGAAGGGAAAAAATACTAAAAACACACAAAATCAATAAGGAAACAGTGGAATAATAAAACAACTATTCAACGCAGTTTTCTCTTTTTGAGATTTCATGATATTTTTCTGAGACTTTTCCGATGATAAACCTTTTTACAGTACTGTTCCAGTGACCACGAATAATAGTTCCAAGTTGAGGTTGGAGTTGCCGCGAATAGCAAAACTCTAATTTACCATGCGTAGCAACACCAACCTCGACTTGGAACTATTATTTATGGTCACAGAACTGAACTGTAAAAATGTCTATTGTTCAGTGTTCAGTGGACCTTTCATCTTTCTTTCTTGCAATGTTTAGGGGGAAAACTGGACTTATAGCTTATAATAAAATATTTGAAGATATCGATGCCATTCAATAAACTTCTGGTTTGTGTTTTATCAGATCTAAAAACATCACGTTACTGTTAACATCAATAGACTGGCTAAAACAATGCTTTTGCTTTGAGCTTTCTAAGCTAGAATTTAAAGCCCACATAACCTTTTTTGCGATGTCTTCAATACTTATTCTACATGAAGTAAATAGTCGAATGGTAAAATATTTCTTGATTTGAGTGATGTGTTAAGTTATATAGGCGATATGCTAAGTTAATTCTAAGATCCAAGAATAGAAGGAATGACTGTTATTTTTCATCATTCTTTTCAAGAACACGGAGGTTGTTGTTAAGATATTGAGTGTTGTTTGCAGTCGACGAAACCATTTAAAACAACTCAACTATTCGTGTTTAGATGTATACCCATAATTTCTTTCCGTCCTGGAATGACGTATATACCCCTTGCACGTACGTTTGTTGATGTGGTATTCCACATGTTTGGACTAAATATGAACGAATTCGACTTTTTCAGTGTGGCCGAGGATTTTCGATTTTGTTTGATTTTTATAGACATTGCTTCTTACAGTGAGGACATTCGAACCATGAACACTTTGAGGTTTTTTCATACTTTTTTTCTCCTTTATCCCTTGTGTGAATCGAATGTAAATATGATTTATTTTGAACAATAAGATTATTTGATTTCAGTGCTTCATTTTCAGAAGGTTTAAAGCAGTAGAAAGTTCAGAAAATAAAAAATATAAAAATAGCAAGTGTTCATGGTTCGAGTGTCCTCACTGTAACAAATTGCTTGCGATTTTATTATTTATTACTGACATGTTTGTTCTTTTATCCAGATATGTATCTACCTATAATTGGACAGTCACACGAAATAGACAGATTATTCTCCAAACTTCGAAGCTCTATTACTATGGAACTTAGTTTTTCAAAACAAGCCTATGAACTATTAGGAGCGATGGATACACTCTTTGCTGCTTCGTCTGCTCCTGTTTCTTATACAGAAGCTGAAAATTCTAGTCAAACAACGTGAAGTCGGTTTAAAGGATCTTGTGGTAAAAAATCAATGGACGAAAAAAGATTTGGAATTGAAGAAGCCTGTCCCACAGGCTGAACCAATCATGTTGAAGCAAGCAACAAACGGAGTGAGCTGATATGGATAAGAACGAACTGCGCATGCTTGGAAACCAAAATAGGCCCCTTGCAGCACGTCGGAACGCAGCTCAATTTGGAGAGCAAAACAATAGGTTTCCAATAGCCAATGAGCATGAGCTCATTGTTTTATCCTCCAAATTGAGCTGCTTTGACGTCACCTGAAAGGGGTCTACAGAAACTAGCAAGCAAGAATTGTTTTGATCTCTTTGGCTTGGGCAAAAAATTTCCATTTCAAACCATGTTCCTTGAGTATTTTTCCTTTGTCTCAAGTAGCTTGAAAAGGTAGATCAATATTGATGAACTTGACTTGAATTGAAATGGGACACCATAGACTGATTCCATAAACTACGATTACTGGAATCATTCTAGAAACACCATTACGCCTAAACTAAAGTGGTTCTTAAGCCGCTGTTAAACGTAGTCTTTTTTCATGCAACATGCAAATTTCCGAAAGTTGCAACGAAAAAAATACGTGTGACATGCACGCGTGTAACTTGCACTTTTTTTGCGAGCTGCTCAAGTTGCATGAAAAAAGACTACGTGTAGCAGTGGCTTTAGTTCCTAGTTTAGACGTCGAACTTTAACCGCGTCGAATCTAATTGCTTTTGAGGTCGTGCGCTTTTTTGTCTTAAACTAGTAGAACTTAACACTTCGTCTCCTGGCGCTAAGCAAAAAAACTCATGACGCGGGAAAAGTTCGACGTTTGAACGTAGTGGGCCTTACGAAAAATTATTAATAAAATATTATTGATGAACAAATTATCTGCTTTTGTAGCACTTTGTCTCACTTCACACAAGTTTTCCACACAAAACATGCACATTGCTCCTCACTCAGTTGTAACCCTCCCGGGCCCGTCTCAAGGATCTCAAAAAGGGGGAGGGAGGGGGGGGGGGGGGGTCATTTTTCTGCCGTACAAGATTGACGAGATCCTCAGTTCGAAGCCAATTTTAATTTAAAAAAATACGCATTCACACATTTGGGGAACTTGTGGACAGAAGTGATAAACCGCACTTGTCCTGTAAATCAAAGATACATCCCGAGGAATAACGAAGAAAACCGTGTTGGGTACGGCAATAAGAAACGGGCGTAGCCAGGGGGCTCGGGCTCGTCCATCGTCTTGACTGTTGTTTTTTTTTTTTTTTGGGAGGGGTTAGCCGTTTTTTGGTGATTGGTCGTTTCTTGGTTGGCCTTTTTTTTGTTCATGTTCTAAAAACGCCCCTGTGAAGTGTTACTGCGATTCTCAATATTCTGCGAACTCGGTAGTTGCGAGTTTCCCGTTGGAATTTGGTTTTTCAATGCCGCCAGTCAAAGACATAAAAGGTACCGACTGATTAGTTTTGATTGACGGCAGCGAAAAACCAATTTCACAGCAAGCCGTTGAAATGTCTGAGTTCGCAGAATATTGAGAATGGCAGTAAGATACCATCTCCTTGGAACGAAACGCTCACTAACACTGGGACAGCTACTGTAGCGCAACTGAAGTTTGTTATATAAGATGGTATAGAATTTTAGCCCTGACCGACTTCCACCACCCCTCCTAGTTTATCTCAATTATTCAAGCGGTGGAAAACATCCCAAGAAGTAGAAATAAAATTCTGCCGGTAAACGAAAAAAACGTCGAAGTCATTGGTCATTTCATTCATTGCTTTCAGAGGAGACCCAGAGCAGCATGTTATCTATTACGTGATGATGTCAACCAACCGCATAGGTCTTAAATTTCGGCTAATCTCCACACATTCCTGTTTTTAACGCTGTAAATCCCTTGGAGCACGTCGGAATGCAATTCAATTTGGAGGACAAACAATAGTTTCCATATTCTCAGGAGATTGAAATTCTTTTGTTTTGTCCTCCAAATTGAGCTGCTTTGACGTCACGTGAAAGGGGTCTATAGCTTGAGTAGACAGAATTTTGTGAAACGATCACTTTGGCATTGTTCAGTGTGCTCTGTGTACGAGCATTCTGATTGGCTAGGCTGAGTAGTAATTTTGTATCGTGGTATGCATGCTTGGTTCCACGAATATTCTGTCCCCCACCGTGACCGTGCCGTGGGCCCTAAAGCTGATTTACTTCTTTTTAGTGATGTTGTCAAACTTTCAAAAAACAAGTCGTGTCGAAAGTAAATTCTAAGTTTAAACGTGCTTTTGACTACAACCATTACAACTGAGTGCTCGCGTTCTGTAACTCACGTACAAAGAACAAACGGAACAGGAAGTTGATTGAATAAAGATGATGACGTATTTCCGGCGTCAAAGCTGCTAAAGTAAACGAGATCCAAAACTCATCTCTCTTCAGTCCAACTGCAATAATATTAACAAAGAATTCGGCCTTATTTCTATAATAAAGAAAATGAAAAGAAAATTTTCACATAATACCCCACATAATTTTTCTACATCATTTCCCCAACTGATTCCGTGTCAAGCAAGCTGTCACCTGCCAGAAAGACCTTGCATGCTTAACTTTGACCTCGCGCGCCATGCAGTGCCAGGGACCAGTCATTATTTACCGGGCTGGTGCATTTTTATGCTCGTTATATATTGTCACTTGCACAAATATTATGACCTATCCCCCTAAAGGTGCCCTTTATCTCTCTTAGCGTGTTGTGGATCATAAAAATCTCTCCAGCGTGTTGAATCCCTACTTGCAAATCCAGAACTAAAAAAACTCCCAGATATTTTTTTTTGCGTGAACAAATTCAAAATATGCCTCCGTAACAAAACTCTCGTTTTTCCACGCACGTACAGAACGTATCACGCGACTTTTCGTGCGACAACGAAACATTGGTAACGAGGCTATGACGTAACACACACATCAATGCGCATGTCTTCAAAAACAGAAACAAAGATGGCTGCCTAGTGAACTAAATAGTATAGACTTTGAACTTTTGGTCATTTAGATAATCTTTTTCTTTTTGAATCATCTTCAAAATTCACAAATCATTTCTATACACATCATATAATCCTAAGCGAGTCTAAATTATATAACTTTAGGGTAAAAAATCGAGAAAAACGCTCTTGAAACACGAAGTTCTTTAAAAAATACGCAAGTTGTTTGGACTTGAAACGACGATTGTTTTATTCAGAAAAATGTTCAGAATATATTCCCCCTTACGGTCTTTAAGAACTACTGGAGGACAAATAAATGTCTTAACAGGTAAGTGTACTTATTATTAGAGCAATAAAGGTGCTTATATCCGTATTCTTCCCTAGAAAACTTCTTATCGCAACTTCTTCGCAAAGCAAACAGTTTCGTTTTTCGTGAATTTTTTCTTGAATCTAAAAGTTCTGATATAATAAATATCAGTCTTAAAGACGCAGAGCTTTAGATAAAGCGTGTAAACATTTGTTGATTCGTTATACTTATATTTTGACCTTTAACATAATATTTTTCAAAATATATGTGTAATGAATCGTTCAGGACTATATTTTTGGAGCATTAGCTTATGTAACAGTCGTGCTTATTTGTTGTTGTTATGTAAGGATATTTTGCAGATGCCTCAAATTGATATATATAATTCTTATCATTTAGATAATATTAACTTTTCCTTTTATAAGTTTGACTGGTTTTGGCGCCATTTGTCTTATAAATTCAAACGTTAACTTACATTTGTTTGGGTGTAGATATTGTTAATTCTCACTGAAGAGATCACATGATTTTGAGATTGGCACTAAAATTAACTCGTGACCTAGAATCATTAGGAATTTATATGATAATATAAGTATTGTTATGTAGGAGCATTTTGTTAACCTGTATATTTCTATTTAGAAGATTCATCTAAGACCCCTTGCACTAAATGCCTACCTGGGTCAAAACAATGAAAAATATTGACACAAAAAAAAATTTCAATCCTCAAGAGAAAAGGAGTTTTTGACCCTGAGATTAGGAATTAGTGTAGGGGTATAAAAAGCTATACAATTTCTTTCTAGCATGTCACATAAGCTTTCCAGTTCAAATAACTGTTATTGTCAAAGTGCGACCCACTATTACCTTGATGTCTCATTCCAGCTGAGTTGATTGCCTTCCCTGTTTGAGGGTTATAAGATTTAAAAGTGAAAGAAGTCTACCAAAAATTAGTGGTATTAAAGTGCCATGTTCTTAGAATAAGTATTTTGCAAAGGACATCAAACTGGACAGGTTGCACTTCACTGATAACAGTTATAAATATAAAACTTTTAGTAAAAATCTAGTGCTTGCATATCAACAAGTGGAGTAAAAAAATCTTTTTTTATTATTGAAATTCATTTTTTATCTCATTTAAAGGCTCACCCAGTCATATATTAAGGACAGCACCTCTAAGAAGAATCCATATTGTCACCTCAACAAAACTAAAGTCTAGTCCATACCTGAATGGATGTCATCTTAGCTCTCAACAGCACCACCCTGAATCAAATGTCTTCCAGTATCAAAACACCAGGATGATGTCCACGGCAGGGGGGAACAAGGACAGGGGTGGAAAGAATCCTTGGTGTTGTCCTAAGTGTGGAAATCCATGCAGTGCTGTTGAAGGTTTGTTGGAAACATTCCAAATATTTTGTAGAAAAGCTTTTGATCACTTAAACAAGGCGCACTCTGTTTTTTTTATTTTTGCACCCACCTAAGATTTCATGGGTTTTATGATACAAATTGATAAATTTATCCAAAATATCATCACTTTGTGGCATTTTGAAAAAGAGCACATTTAAAAAAGAATTATTTTCCATGGTTTTGACCTTTTTTTCAAAAGAAAGTCAAGATCAAGCAGGTCCAAAACTATGGACTTTTTTTTTAAATGTGCTTGGGAAGCACGGTTAGCAAAGCAGTGAGAGCGCTTGCCTCACACCAAGGCAGCCCAAGTTCGCATGTGAGAAGAGTTGTTTGTTGGTTTTCTCCTGTGCTTCAAGGGTTTCTCTGATTTTTCCTCCCTCCTCAAAAATCAACTTCTAAATAATTTTGGATAATTATTCTAATTAGAAAGCAGTGGAGGAAGAGCCACTCTGTGAATTCCACTGTTTTCATTTATTATTATTTTTATTTATTTATTTCATAATGTTATGGGTCTTTAGACTGATTTCATAACATTATGAACACTATAATGGTTCTTCATGGATTTTCCAATAGTATGGCTTAAAATCATCAATACTAGTTAGCTCTTCTTTTTTTTTTGAGAGTGCAAAAATGCAAAAACAGAGTGCACCTTGTTTTATTAGACAGTCCACCCATGTAGGCTTTTTGGATTGATCAAATGCCTGTGGAATGCATGTGGTGATGTTTCGCATCTGAAAGTGTCCACTATAGCAAGAAATATACAATTAAAATGACTTCTCGAGACTCCACAAGGAGTCCATAATTCTGTAATACTGTAGCAAAAGTTACGTGTATTACAGTCAAAACAGCTCAACCATACCCACTAGAATGCATTAATGAATTTATTATTCCAATATTATTGAGTTCATTATTCACTCTGACTCCAAACTTGAAAATGAATTATCTACTTGAGTTTTGATTGGATTCTTCAACAATAGACCTCTTTACCTTTGTTGTTTGTTGTGCTCATCTCAGACCACGTGATGCCACACTTGGGAGTTGATTCTTTCATGCATAAATATTTTAACAAAAGAACATTTCTCAAGGGAATGACATGTGGTCTGAAATGGGCAATTTGCATACAAAGGTAAGGAGGTCTATTGCCATGCCAAGGTAGAAAAACTCCCCAGTAGGCCATCACTTAGAATTTTAGTGTGAAATGTAGGTGAAGTTTGAAGTCTTCTGATTTTTTTATGAAAACTCAAAGTGAAAAATCAACTCAATATTCGAAAAATGAAATCATCAATGGAGCCATTTTGACTGTAAATTTTATGGTCATTTGTTAAATATGCTGGCATTTTATTATCTTTTAGCATCTACAAGGTTTGTACAGTGTGACAAGTGCAGTCATTTCTTTCTGATCCTCTCTGAATCAGACTCTAAACGATATATTAAATATGAAAGTAAATCAGCCACGAATGAAAGCGATAAACAACAGAAAGTCCAAAGAAAACCACCACCTCCTCCTAAAAAGGTGAGCTTAGCCTACAGTATTATTATTCCTTGCTGAAAATATAAATTATCCTAATATCTGGACTCACTCTGAAACTCAGAGCCCTGTCATTCATCTGTACAGGGCTCAAAATAATGGCCAGTCATATGCCAGTCAAGTTGTCCGGTGTATGATTTTTTATGTTATTTTTTCAAATATGACTGGTCAACATGTCAAGTACCAAATATGACTGGTCAAGTGCCAAATTTGGCCGGACATTGACCGTTGACTGGCCGTTATTTTGAGCCCTGTCTGTACACTCAGCTCATGCTCAGCTCTGCTAGTCCCATAGGCTGGGAAGTGTGTGGAGGGGGAGGGACAAATAAGGATTGATGTGATAGTGAAATGTTGATATTTGACTGGTCAAGTACCAAATTTGGCCAGACATTGACTGTTGACCAGCCATTATTTTGAGCCCTGGTATGTTATGGATACCCATTGATTGATATCCACCAAAACCAACTTCGTCACAACATCAAACTGTATGATTACATGCATTGTTTGGGAAGTGCTGTAATAACATCATTTCTTTTTTCTCCTTTCTTTCAGATATTTAATTACTTGGATAAATATGTAATAGGTCAAGATTTTGCTAAGAAAGTTCTGTCAGTAGCTGTCTACAATCACTACAAGAGGTTATCTGTCAATCTTCCTTCATCATCACAAAATTCATCGGCAGAGGTCAAGCCTGTACCATTATCAAGACCTTTCCCTGGATCACCGCACGGTAGGGTATAATGAAATTAAGGGGGCTTACATATTTGGTTGCTAGGTTACCAATGTTGCTAAGTGGATTAAAATTCATATATTTTGTCTTAAATTTTTTGGACCCCATTTAATAATTTTTCCTTTTTTCAATTTTCACACTTAATATGAAGCATTACTTGAAACTAAAAAAATATATGTGATTTTTTTTTTTAATGAGTGTAAATCGGATATTTTTTCAAATAGTTCCCATCTAGTATACAGTATCATAAAATCCTGTTTATAAGGCCCCCAGTTATAAGCCCTATACAGTCAACTCTTGGCTGGCGGACACCCTGCAAATCCTGGATCCTCCCCTGATCTCTTATATTGTTTTGTAGAACTTCAACTAGTAATGGCACAAGCTAACACACTCAATTCCCCACTTGGTGCTAGCGGAGTCCAGTCATCTGGACAGATGAAGGAAGCAAGTGGTAGTGAAATATTAGATGCTGAAAGAGATAGAATTACACTGGATAAAAGTAATATCCTGCTTCTAGGTCCAACAGGATCAGGTAACTCCCTTCCATCTTTCACTTGTTTGTAGAACTTTATAGTTACTGCCAATGATACATTTATTTGTAAAATCAGTGATGGGCCAATGGACATAAACTGCATCAGATTTAAACCACACAGGGCATGGTTATGGCACGGCACAGACACAGCTTTGAACGTCAAAGGTTTTCATACACAGTGCGGCACTGACACGGTCATGGCAAGGCACAGGCTGTGCCATAAGTTTTTCATTGTCATATGAAAACTGCTCTATCACATTGAAATATATCACATACTTGACAGCACTAGTACTAGTAACAGAGACTGTAGAGCATAGTTTTGAGTGGGGGGATGGAAGGGGGGACTAATCTGGAGGGTCTGGGGAATGCCAACACCCCCTGAAAAATTTGAAATTGAGGCTCTCAAAAAAAGGAAAATTTGGTTGTTTTGAGGAGCAATTGCAACATATTTATTCCATTGAAGTTATGCCAAAGCACTAGGCAACTTGTAACAGAAAATCATTTTGGGCTAAAAGAGAGAGGCTTGGGGTGGGAGGGGGGGGGGGGGAGGCTTACCCCCAAGCCCCCGCCTCTGCAGTTCCTGCATAAACAGCTTTGGAAAATGTTTCTGGTAGATTTCCATAGATTAATCGTAACATAATTGTGTGCATTAGGTAAAACCCTTCTGGCCCAGACAATAGCAAGGTGTCTTGATGTACCATTTGCTATCTGTGACTGTACTGCTCTTACACAAGCTGGTTATGTTGGAGAAGATATTGAGTCAGTCATCGCTAAACTGCTACAGGTAAACACACTTGAATACTCCTATGTCGAGTTCTTTATTACTCACTGTTAGTATGTAATATATTCTTTAGTCTTTAGTAACAGCCAGTGGTAATGAGGTGACGAACGCACACCTATTTCAAAAATCGCAGCTGAAAGCAACAAGCAACAACACAAGACGATAAAGAACATCTGTATTTTACTCCTTATTCATCATTTAGATATGATTATTTTTGATTCTTTGTGTGTTGTTCCAAATCTTCAGCTAGTTTGTTTGCAGGTGGTCTTGGCTTGTTGCTTGTCGCTTGTTGCTTTCGGCTGCGACAACCTTGATTGAAATTGAGAATTCCATTGGTTTTGCTCTCAGTGACATGCTGAATCATACGACTGAGGCTACCACTGAGCAATTCACTGGTTTCTTATTCTCCACTTTGAGGGGCACTTTGCATGAATACGATAGCTTGTTATCCTTCACTGCACATGAAAACTATATATTGTGTTTATACAAAGTGCCTCTCAAATTTGATGCAAATTAACCAAATCAAAATACTTTATATACGCATCAAGAGCTACTGCTCTAAGCGCATGCTCAGGGGATTAAAAAGTGGGATAATATTTTGTAAAATATGCTATATTTTAGTTGTATCTTTCTTGTCAAGCACAATTTTCATTAAATATTCAAGATCACGTACCGTTAAGCGAATTCTGAATCAAATATACTGAAAAATAAAATTGCATATTTTACAAAATATTATACCACTTTTTAATCCCCTGAGAATGCACTTAGAGCAGTAGCATGGAACTCTTGATGCGTGTATTGGTCGTAAGAAAGCAGCATATACAGAACTCAAAAATTGAGTATTGCACACAAAAAAGCAGAAAATTATTCATATTATTGTGTAGTAGTTTTATTCCTGGATAATGCCATTTTGGTTGCTTTTAGTACCACCATGGTTAATCATCAAATGAATGTATAAGTTAAATATCATTTTTAATTATTTGCTATATATAACAGTTGGTGAAATTAATGAAGTGGCATTTCTCTTTCTTTCTTCTATTTAGGAAGCAGGCAACAATGTAGAAAAGGCACAACAAGGTAACATTCAAATTTGTTTAAAACTTTGTGTTAAAAAGCAAACTTTGTAATAGATTCAGAAAATTTGGAGATGGAAAAATAACTGTTATAAATATCGCATTCTGATTGGTTGAGAATACATGCTTTATGAGAGCACACAGCATGCATCATTCCCATCCAAAATAATGGTTATTGTAAGTTGTATTTTATAAAAGAAATAGAGAACTTGCTTGCTGTGCTGCGTGCAGTTATAAAGTACTTGGTAATAGACCTCATCGGCTTGGGTGTAATGTTGTCCCATTTCAGACCACGTGTCATTCCCCAGAGTATCATTTCATTGTTTAACAGTTGCGCATGAGAAGATACATGAATATGGATACAACTCAAACAAAGAATCTTATTCTCAAGAGAATGACACGTGGTCTGAAATGGGACAACATTACCCCAAGCCGATGAGGTCTATTGCAAGAACACTCGACTCGAGAAGTGTTGAGAAGCACTCCACTATGCATCTTGCTTCTCCTGAAACTTATTTTGTGTTCTGCCAACCCCAGCATGCTTTATGACTGCACAGAGCACGTGCACATGTTTTCTATTTCTTCAGTATTCCTTAGTTCTCTGAGATTGACAGGCTCACTGGCTTTCTTCTTTTCTAGGGATTGTATTCTTGGATGAAGTAGACAAGATTGGATCAGTCCCTGGTGTCCATAACCTCCGTGATGTTGGTGGTGAAGGAGTACAACAGGTAAAATTGAGCCCTGAAACAACCTCTGGGATGATCAAAGTCAGGGCACGGCTAACTCACATATCGAACCATGAAACAACCTCTGTGCTGATTAAAGTCAGGGCACGGCTAACTCACAGATTGAACCCTGAAACAACCTCTGGAATGATCTAAGTCAGGGCATGGCTAACTCACAGATCAAACCCTGAAACAACCTCTGGGCTGATCTAAGTCAGGGCATGGCTAACTCACAGATCGAACCCTGAAACAACCTCTGGGCTGATCTAAGTCTGGGCATGGCTAACTCACAGATAGAACCCTGAAACAACCTCTGGGCTGATCTAAGTCAGGGCATGGCTAACTCACGGATCAAACCCTGAAACAACCTCTGGGCTGATCTAAGTCTGGGCATAGCTTGAAAGATTGAAGTTGTTAGATTTTGTGGAGGGAGGAGTTTGAGTTGAGTTGAGTTGAGTTGAGAAAAATCCTTGAATCAAGGGAGAGACCCAAAAAACTCCTCTCACGTGTGATGCTGAGTTCAGGAGTCTAACCCAAGACCCCAGAGATGAGAAGCGAGTGTACTTGATTCAATACAAGACAAGTAACCATGGTTTTGTTCTTTATTTTCAAGGGTCTTCTCAAGATTCTCGAGGGTACTGTGGTCAATGTACCAGAGCGCAACTCTCGCAAGATGCGTGGAGATACTGTTGCAGTAGATACTTCCAATATTTTATTTGTAGCATCAGGAGCATTCAATGGACTGGATAAGGTCATTAGAAGAAGAAAACAGGATAAGGTAAAGATATGAAGGCATGATAGAAAAGTTATTCAATAGCCAATGTACATGAGCTCGAAATTCTAGCACAAATCATGATGGGAAAGTGAGTTATTACGCTTTTTTGGCACCTCTAAAAATTCATCTGATAATTTTTCCTTCGACATTTTCTATGGAAATAAAAGGATTTCAGCAGACAAAAAATAACAGTAATTTTTTTCTGATATTTCCTTTGATTTCCCTGATACATTTTTAAAGAACTCACTTTCCCAGAGTGCTTTGTGAGCTTTGATGCACATTGCCTATTGTCACTTGCTTGTACAGTGGCTCGGAAAAAAATCCAAGTCAGCCTGACAGGAATTGAACCCGTGACCTTCCGGATACCGGTCAGTTGTTCTACCACTGAACTGTGTTACCATGGCAACAGATCAGGAGTGTAGTGAGGGGATGGCCCTCCGCTCAAGCAGTGAATATCGTCTGATAATCACTGGTCACTCGACCAATCAAGTCTAAAATTATATTAAATCTGATACTATTTTCCAGGTACTTGGATTTGGAGCTCCAGCAATAGAAGAATCCATATCAACTGAAGGCAAAGAACTCAATATATTTACTAACATCAAAAATGACGTCAAAGATGATAACGCTGAGCGTGACGCGTTGCTAAGTAACGTCGAGGCTCGTGACCTGATCGAGTTTGGAATGATCCCAGAGTTTGTGGGTCGACTTCCGGTTGTAGTTGCTCTTCACTCTCTGGATGAAACTGCTTTGGTTAAGATCTTGACGGAGCCCAGGAACGCTTTGGTACCGCAGTACCAGGCTATGTTTGCTATGGATAAGGTAAGTCTCTTAGGGCTACCTGTGTCAGACTGGAGATGAGCTTCAATAAAAGTTGTTTGTTGGTTGGGTTGTTTTCTGTTTACTGCGAGGGACCTTGTGCAGGTTCTCTTGTTTTCCTTCTTTCACAAAAATCAACACTTGCTTTCAACACTTGCTTGCTTTCAACAGTGTTTTCAGCTATTCATCGCGCAGGTTCTCTCGTCCAAAAGTATTTGCGGCAAGGCCCAGAGACCTTTAAGAAGTTGACCCGAGTTGACCCAAAAAAGTTGAAATTCGGAGACATATGATGTCACGGAAATTCAGCGAAGCATAGTCAGAAGTAGTTCTATTAGACCATTTTAGCTTGGGCGTAATTTTTTCCCCTTTTCAGACAACGTCATTCCCTAGAGTATCATTTCTTTGTTTCACGGCTGCGCAATCTTATTCTCAAGAGAATGAGACGTGGTCTGAAGTGGGAAAATACGCCCAAGCAAAAAAGATGTATAGAAAGCGCAAATTTAAATATTAAATTTAACATCCATGCAAAGATCCAGATATTAATCTTGAACTGAAATTTTTTGCAGATTGACTTAATGATGGAGCCAGACGCACTTCAGCTGATCGCTAATCAAGCATTGGAGAAAAAGACCGGTGCTCGTGGTTTGAGAGCAATACTGGTATGGATAAACTATCTTGGTTCAAATAATGTAGTAAACTTTTGAATTGTCAATGTTTTTACTTTGTTTGTGCTTGTACAAGATGTGAGTTAAGGCGTGGAAATACGAGCACAAGATCGTGCAACTTGTCGCGCAACATTGTTGCGTTTCAATTTGCAGAGCGAATGTTGCTGTATTACCACCCTAAACAAAAAATTGCAAAAATTGTCTAATGACTGCATCCATTGAAGCAATCACAGGGCGCGAGTTCATTTTTTAGCCAATAAAATGCTTAGACACAGTACCTCAGGAACAGAGGTGCCGTGCCTACGTTTTTCACAGTTCATACTTCATATCTTTTCTCACTTATCTAAAATTCCCTCTTATTCTTACGTGTCTTTCTCACTCTTCTCCAGGAAACACTGCTTCTCCAACCAATGTTTGAAGCACCAGGCTCCGACATCGTGTCTGTGCACATCACCAAAGACGTTGTCAAGGGAACCAAACCAGCCGAATACGTCCACTCACCTGACAAATTAAAAGAAGAGGATGCAACACAACCTGGTGAAGGCACTGAGATCTATAATGATGATATCGAGATGTACGCAGGAGACGCGTCGTCTAGACTATGATCACGTGGAATTCTCATTTTTATATTTTAAACTGGACATAAATTAACGGGGGGAGGGGTGGGGCAAAGATTTCATAAATGGATTGAAAATACGGTTGTAACCTTCCATATCTCAAATATGAAGATTCTGCTTCCAATCTATTTGTCATTCCCTAAAATTTATTTAACCATTGCTTGAAATATTATACCCCAATCATTGGTCATATTGGAACATTACATCACTCATGCAGTTTTGAGTATGAAATATTCCGAGTCTACCCTTGTTCGCGTGCTAACCCTCCTTTAACTTAAGTACGAATTTTCGTCCAGTAAAATAATCATATTGAGCGCGGTCCCTATATATTGCTGTAGCTATCATGTTTTTCAGTTTATGCCATCTTTGTTTTGCGGTAAAACAGTTTTTTCGCGGAAAAAAACTTCGAGAGCGCGCAAGATGGTGATCAGAAGACTTTTATGTATTACATTGGGAGTATCACATTTGGGCAAAACTTTTTATAACCCCACCCTCCCTTATATGAGTAAAGATTTCGCCCCCTCAACCCCCCTCATCGTACAATGTGTCTGCATCCTAGCTATGTATTAAAAAAAAAAAATTCGTACTCCATTCCCTCCCCCCCCCCCCCAAAATTACTGTACTCCAATATAAATTGAAAGCCTTAGTCGCATCCAAAGTACCCTCGTACATCGTTATACCAAACAAAAATAAGATCCTAAAATGTTATGCGGCTTTCTACATCCTGTTGTAAGTAACTAGTAAATGTGCTTGTGTAGTAGTATTATAATAGTCTCAGTTTTGTCTCTGTGATAATGTGATTTTTCGTTTTATTAGGTATATTATTATGAATCAGCATCAATAAAATGTATATACGAGTAACACTTAGTAACTTGTAACGTAGTCCTAGATTTGTGGCGCGAGGGTTTGCGCTTTGGTTGGTGCGAAGTTTACCGCGCGAAATCCCCGGGAACTCCATCAGTAATAGCATGGAAAGTACCATTTTTTTCTTTTTAGCAGACTTTTGAGCAAAATCATATAGGATAAGAAACTCACTAGAAATACAACGCATAACAAGATATTTGAATATGGGAACACTCTACGTTAAACTTTTGTAAGATGTCTAATGGACTTGTTCATAGAATTTCCTAGAATATTTTAGCGATAGTCTTTTTAAAAGATTACATCGTACGTCTAATTCATGCATATAGTCCCCAATAAACTCTCGAAAAAGTAGTTGAAAGATATAATCGGTAAATTTAAATTCGGAATTGCGCCAAGCCAAAAAATGTTAGGAAAATACGGGAGTTATTTTTTTTCAGTTAAATTTTAGTTGGTCAGTGATAAAGTTTTGTAAAAATAATAATCTTTTTGTTGTTGTTTTGTTGGTAAATTGTCTAATATTACAGTATTTTCTGGGGTGCGTCACCCTCTAGATTCCAGAATCCCAACTCCTCATTCCAATCTAGATTTTCCTATTTTGTTGTGTTGTCGATGCGCGTGGATGCACGACGGGATAGGTGTCTAAAGGTTCTTTCAAAATGGCGTCCAACGGGAGAGTTGGCCTGCGTTCAGGCTCCCCTTCCTTCCTTGTAGTTGGTCTTTCATTAGTTATTATCGTCCTATTATACAGCTACTGGAGTGTTTCATCTCGTAACAGTATGCTCCTTCGAGACCAGTCGTTTTTACAGGATCGTTTACGTTCTTTAACCAGCCAAAAACTAGCGGCTGAGAAAAAGAAGAGTTCAGCCATGGCACAAATTGCTAGTATTGAAAAGACGAGAAGACAACTAGAAGGCAATGTTGAGTCCTCTTCTAAAGAAAAATCAGAGCTAAACTCAAAGATACAGGCATTAGAATTAAGTCTTGAGAAAGAGAAGAAGAAAGCAGCCACGGTACAAAGTCAACAAGTAAGCTCATTAACTTAGACGTTTCAGAATACACTTCCATGTGCAAAAAGTAATCTTAAAACACTCCAAGATTTCTCACTCTAACTTAACTCCTCAACCATAGTTTTACATCTTTTTAATTCTTTAGTTAACAGATATTTTTAAACGTTGAACACGTTTCTCTTTCCTTCAAGGATTGGACAGAGAGAAGATAGTTTCTATGGTATTAAACCCCTTTTCGAGAAAATTTCGAGTATTTTTTTAATTCATTCTATTTAAGCACTACTGTACCTCTGTTTCGAAATATTTGCACTAGAATCCTCTATCTACTTTTAAAATACTTTAATATTTCCTTAACTGGCGTAGTATTTGTATAGTTTTTGGATTTTAATTATTTATAACGTTTATATCAGTTCTTGTCAATTCAGTTCAGTTCTTTTGAGAATTCAATAGTGCAGTCTAAATAACTAATTTAAATCCACGTTTTTAGAATTTTAAATAGTTAAATGATTAATAAAGTAGTAGATATGTTGTGAACAGTTCAGTTTAGAAAATAGTCAAAAATTGTGTATTCTGATCATAAAAACACATGAGTTCTCAGCTCTCCTTCCTTTCCTCCCATCTTTCTTTCTTCCTTTCTTTTTTCTTCCTTTTATTAGTTCCATTCCCCCCCCCTTTCTTTCTATCTTTAATTCTTACTCTCTTTCATCCTCCTTTCTTTCCTTTCCTTTTTCTCATTCATCTTTCTCCTTTCTTTCATGTTCATTTTTGTTCTTTTTCCTCATGATAACATGCGCATATGTAACTTCGTTAAATTTTTAATACTGCATTTTTTATTGATGGTGTCATATATTCACCTCCATAAACAAACTTTAGCTTGTGAAATTTGAAAATTTTACATATTTGCAAACATCTGAGATATGACTTGTATGTCTGTAAAAACAAGTTTGGCATGTCATGCTTCATGGTTGCTCACAAATGGTAGTAAAAATTAGAGGTTTATCAACTGAATGAGGATGAAATATCTCACATGGTCAACTCTGAACTCATACTCGTCAAATCTTAAACTCCCTAATATTTAAGGGAATAAGATTTTCATGCTTCATTTGTGACATTTGCTATATATATGATATTTTTTATAATTTCAGACTAAAAGCAAAACTGATCTCCAAAAGCTCAAGGGAGAAATTGATCAAACCAGTGAGAAGCTGAAAGAATTAACAAGTGAGTGTTGCAATGTTGACTGTGTTGTTATAATGGCTGGTATACATATCACCTAGAGGGCTCAAATTTGAGGGTAGTGATCAACAAGTCAAATACTATGATGCAAACACAAGGCGCACTCTGTTTTTGCATTTTTGCACCCACCTAAGATTTCATGGGTTTTATGATACAAATTGATAAATTTAACCAAAATACATCACTTTGTGGCACTGTCCCTATTGACGTTATTAGTGGAGTCAGATCTGAATGGCTTCCTTGACTCTGCTTGTATAGACTCCTTGCAACACATCGAAATGCAGCTCAATTTGGAGGACAAAACAATAGGTTCCAATTCTCAGGAGATTGAAATTCTTTTGTTTTGTCCCCCAAATTTAGCTGCTTTGAAGTCAAGTGCAAGGGGTCTCAGGGCTTGAAATAGAAAAAAGATAAATGGCCCGACAGTTTCTTATTTTCGGCAGGATAAATAATTTTGGAGCAAAATTCCCCTGCCATTTTATTTTCCATTTGGCAGTTCAAAACTTTTTTAGCCTGACAGTAGTAAAACTTGACCTGCATTTTGGCCATTGGCAGGCCCCTATAATAATAATAATAGTAATAATAATAATAATAATAATAGTAATAATAATAATAATGAGAATTAACAGTGGAATCCACAGTGGCTCTTCCTCCACTGCATTCCAATTGGAATTTAGAAGTTGATTTTTGAGGAGCGAGGAAAAACCGGAGAACCTGGTAAAACCCTCAAAGCACAGGAGAGAACCAACAAACAACTCTACTCACACACGACACCGAGCCAAGCGAGGCTCGAACTCGGGTCGCCTTGATGAGAGGCAAACGCTCTCACCACTACGCCACCCGTGCTTCCCCTATTTCGAGCCCTGGGTCTATATTTGAAAACAAACAGTTTCTTGTGTATTTAAGTCTTCTTGTTATAGAAGGCAGTGTCTTTTCCTTTGTAAAATAACAACAGGTGTGAAACAAATAAAAGTGAATGCTTCATAGTTATATATATCTTTTTTTTCTTCGATTACAGAAAAAGCAAACTCCTTTGTGGAAATGTACAAAGGTGTCAAAGAAACATTGGCCAAAAAGAATGACGAGTTATTCAAAGTGCAGAATAATTGGTAATGAATATTATTATATTGTTTTAAGTGACTTTCACTATCAAATCCTACATTAATCCCCTCAGGGCAGTAAGTTCAATGGCTGGGGGAAAACATTGACCTTACACATCAGACCTTAATAATAAAGGACAGCAATGCTGAAACGATGATGTTAGTGCTCACATTTTCAGAATGGTTTTTCATGCACAAGTTGTCATCATAAACATGTTGTCGTCCTCCCAGAAAGTTATTTGGTGCTTTTTCACATTCTAGCGAGTACAGCAATGCCAAGGATGATTGCACACGCTTAAAACTGTTTTAAAAACAAGCTAGCATTATCATCTGTCACTGCAGTCTTCATGCTAAGGTCATTAGTATTATTATCATGTTTTTGAGTTCTATATCTATATTAAGTTGCTTGAATGATGCATGTAGCAACTTTGATTAAATTCTTCTTTTACCATGAGAAAAACTAATGAAAATGTTTGTAATCAAGACAAATAAACTATTAAATAAATACAGCTTTTCCACTTGTCCAAAAATAACTCTGTTTTATTTTTATTGATATAGGAACGTTTGCACAGTTCAGTTGAAAAGACTTAAAGAAGAACACCCGGCTCTTGGAGGAGATGAAGACGACAAGAAAAAATTAGAATTACCAAAAGGTAGGATACTGCAGTTGTAATTCAAAGTACTGGGCGATAGGAGATTGAAGGGGAGCTGGAGATTTTGCATTAATGCTGAATTGCAACTATGGCTGATGTTATGAAAGGCTTTGTGCATCCATGCATTTTCCCATTTATCCACCATTTTTTCATCCCATCCATTTACTGTGTACACCCAGTACCATGAACATGTCCATCTGTTTTTGATTTCGCTTTTAATTGTGCTCATTACTGCTAACCAATTAGGTATCGGTGCTTCACATTGATGTTTCAGTAGGCATTGGAGTTTGTACATTGATGTAATAATGTTGTGCAAATTCTACGTACAAACTTGGTTAGCAATAAAGAGCAAAATTCAAAGTCATTAAAGAGATGTGAAAAGGATGTAAAAAAGTTGTGGAAGTATTGACTGTATGACACATAGCACGGTAATTTATCTGTCCATCCCTCCATCCCTCCACCCACCCATCTGATCCATTCTGGATTATGCTCTTCCATAAATCTATCTGTCCATCCATCAACCAACTCCAATCTCCATCCACTTACAGTGTATTCTATCCATGTATTTATCCCACACCCTAGAAAATACAGCCAATCAGAAAGCAGGAAAGCTGTCATATATTTGTTGGTATTTCACTCTTCCTTCCCATCATGCACTGCAAGTTGAATCTATGCATTTGTATTTTCTATAGTGTGGAATAAAATGGTTTCTCGTGGCATACCGTGGATATCCTACTCGTCACTTGTATTTTCTTTGTATACACACTCGCCTAAAGGCTCGTGTGTGTATACTAGAAACTACAAGTGACTCGTGGGATATTCCACAGCATGCCACTCGAAACCATTGTATAACTAGTATTCATCCAACCATGATTAGTACTTAAGCACAACAATCCTGTAACATTTAGTAGTGTCAGTCGTTATCAGTGGTTAAATTGATTCAATTCTTTTGATTTGTTTTTCAGAAAAAAGTAACTCAGTTTTCAAGCAGGGTTTCACTCACCTTAAAAAACAAATGCAACATAAAGCTGCCCAACTTGCCACTCATCTGACAACCAATACTGGACCAGGTTCACAAAAACAAAAGACTGTTCTTACTGAAGTTGCTAATAACGCTACCTCACAAACAAATACTCCCACAGGTAAAGTAACCTCGGGAAATCAATCTGGTAATGATACGAATAAGGCAACCAGTCCAAACAATACTACGACAACATCCACGAAAACTGGATCTACCAACACAAATCTATTAAATGAACAAGTAGAAAATAAGCACAATACGACTAAACCAACAAAAAATGAAGCTGGAGTTGAGTCAGATGAGGATAGTCCTGACAATAAGCACTTTAAAACTCATAAAGATACAGAGAGTGAGTCTGAGGATAAACAGGCCGAAGATGAAGATATAAATGATAATGCCCCTGTTGGTGTCAGAGCTCGGCCAATAGGCTTAAAATACCCTAAGAGAGCAGGGTCCGACAGGTATGTGTAATAACTGTTTATCAGAAAGATGTTAGAATAGATGTTAGTGAAGATATTTTTAT
Source organism: Anthopleura xanthogrammica (assembly GCA_964019055.1). Taxonomy (NCBI): domain Eukaryota; kingdom Metazoa; phylum Cnidaria; class Anthozoa; order Actiniaria; family Actiniidae; genus Anthopleura; species Anthopleura xanthogrammica. The sequence continues at coordinate 9,607,837 of OZ025217.1, forward strand.
GTAGAGAAAAAGTTTGTTTTTTTTTTGGTGTGCATTGTGCATTTGGGATAGTGATCGGGTATCATGAAGAAGATAGAAAATGAGTGTGTTGAGGTTTTTTCAGGATTTTACTGCTCCTGGAATTCCTGGAAATTTCTTGAAAATCCAAATATTTTTGCCTATTCCAGGATTCAAAATTCCTGGAATATCCTGGGGGACATTTGTTGCTGGCATATTTTCAATATTTTCAGTTCTGGGGCCCAATTTTTTTTTATCATACCTAGAAAAATTCCTGGAATATGCTGGGGGATGTTTGTTGCTAGCATATTTGCTCCTGATTGGCTTATGTTTGGCTTTAGGTCAGGTTGCTTTGCTATTAATCTAAAAAAATTTCTTTGTTTAGTTCAGTTGGATAAAAAAATAATTTTCTACTTTCACATTGCCCATGATTACATTTTTTGGGGATGGGGTAACCAAGGTAAAAATCGCAGATTGGAAAGTAGAGAATTTGATTTTTTGAAATTTGATTTTTTTAGAGAAAGAAGAAGACAGAGATGAACATTTTAGATATTGAAACAAGTCCACTGTAAGGAAAATTGTCATGAATGATAGAGCTAAAAAGACACAAAAGTCAATTCGCATACATGCATAGTGATCATGGCTCAAAGTGTAGTGAGCACATGGTTGTATAGACCCCTTGAACATGACGTCAAAGCAGCTCAATTTGGAGGACAAAAAAAAAGAATTTCAATCTCCTGAGAATTGGAACTTATCGTTTTGTCCTCCAAATTGAGCTGCATTCCGACGTGCTGCAAGGGGTCTATAGAAGAAATTGAAATTGTTTTTCCTTTCAACTCAATTTAGTCACATTTTTTCCCTGTCCCAGTAATAGACTTGTCTCGAGTTAGATAGCGCGATGCATTGTGGTCTAGCTTGGGTACGAGCATCAGGTCATCATTTCTTATATGGCATTGTTTGTACCTATATTAGAGCGCATTGCATCCTTGAACTTTCCTTGACCCCAAGATCCACAGCCTGAATAATAGATACAGGTAATAGCGAAATGGTGCTAGTGATGATACAGTAGTATAGCACCAGGAGCTAAAGGCCAAGCCCACACTAATGCGTTTTCAAAAATGCATCGCGTCCACACTAAAACGATCAAAAACGCAAAAAAGCCGAGTTTGGATGACAAAACAATATTATTTCAATCTCCTGAGAATTGGAACCTATTGTTTTGTCCTCCAAATTGAACTGCATTCCGACGTGTTGCAAGGGGTCTATACCATAGGCCTCCGTTTTCAAATGTCTCAATTCTGGAGAGCGTTTTCAAATGTATGCGTTTTGGATGGAAATGCTCGGTGTTTTCGATCGTTTTAGTGTGGACGCAAGGCCAACAAGCATCGAAAAGTATGCGTTTTCAAGCGAAGACGCATTAGTGTGGACAGGGCCAGAGACTTGTATATATATAGCCGGCAAACTAGACCATGCAGATGGTGTAGTGTTAGAGATAGTTGGGGTCATGGTTTATAGTCATTATCCTAGCCAACTGAACGCCGCCTGCCTAAGGAGGGGTGGGGGGTCTGTCTTTCGACATTCTCGGGGGCAGGTGACGTCATAGCCGCCATGTTGGTTCACTTAAGAGTGATTTTGTCTTGGTTTCTTGTGTTATGTCAACCAACATGGCGGACATGCCTTTTGTTCTTTTAAATACCGTAAAGGCTTGCACACGTCAACAATTTTTAGGAAATGTACATTAGGTCGCTAATCAAACATTAAAGGCGCGGAAATACGAGAAACAAAATCGTGCAATTTGTCGCGTAACACTGTTGCGTAACACTGTTGCGTTGCAAGTTGCAGAGCGAATGTTCCTCATATTACCACCCCGTACAACAAAATTTTGTTGCACAACTTTGTTGCAGAAGTAGAAGCGCTTCCTACTCTCTGCAATGATGAAAATTTGCGCGTATTACCGCGCCTTAACTAATGTAACGGGTTTTCCATAACCTTCCAGTATAAGCGTAACTGCTGCTACTATGTAAAAATGGTCCATATTTAATCATTTTGAACATGAAAATAGTCATCCCTGCATTAGGCGTCTAGCAGAATTCGTTTTATAATAAGATGATATAGTTAGGTTGTATAGGTACGGTTAGAAATTCCATTTATAAGAAAAAATAACATCGTTACGTTACACTTTCAACTGATTTTAGAGTAAATAAAGCGGTTTTCGTATTAACAGGAAGCGTCAATAAGTACGTGGTACGACATGCCGTAACACTGCAATGCCTTCCCATAAGAATGGTTATCATATGAGCGAGAAACGTACGGTACTGACTTACAGCACGTACACGGTACGACATGCCGTAACACTGCAATGCCTTCCCATAAGAATGGTTATCATATGAGCGAGAAACGTACGGTACTGACTTACAGCACGTACACGGTACGACATGCCGTAACATTGAAATAGCTTCCCATAAGAATGGTTATCGTAAGAATGGGAAACGTACGGTACTGACTTACAGCACGTACACGGTACGACATGCCGTAACATTGAAATGGCTTCCCATAAGAATATCTAAACCAGCAATGTTACGCGCCATGTTTGAACGTGCCTGTAACGTTGCAAGCAACAATGAAATTCCATGTGTCTATCTGCAACCGTCGCGTAATTTTCAACGCTGTGCGCAACGTACAAATTCCAACGTGTAAACACGTCTACAACGTTGCTAGCAATGAAATGCGACTTTTTAATATGCTACTGGCCAAAATACCATCGTCCTTCAATCATAGTTTTTGATGGCGAAGTAGCCAAGTATGGCGTTCATGGAAATTTACCGGCAGCTTTGCGCGTAATTAATAGTAGCACGGTATGCACTGTTAAATGTAAAGTTACATCTGTAAAAAAAAAAAAAATGTTTGGGTAAAAGTGCTGTTACGGGCAACATTGGTGCAACTTGTCGCGCAATATTGTTGTATTGAAACTTGCAGAGCGAATGTTGCTCGCATTACCACCCCGTGTGCAACAACAAAAATTAGTTGCAGAAGATTTTTCTATTCTGCAACAAAGAAAAATAGTTCCGCGCTGAGTGGTAATACGAGCAACATTCGCTCTGCATGTTTCAATACAACAATGTTGCGCGACAAGTTGCGCGAATTTTGATGTTCGTATTACCGCACCTTAAAGCAAAACTATTATAATATAAATTTTACAATCAATGGAATGAACACGCACATATAAACTTTCATTATTTATGTATTTTGGACACGTGTAGCTAAACCATTAATTTGATACATTAAAATTTTTAACAAGTTTCTGTAGTCCAGTAGTTCCTTTAACTACGAAAAAACCTTTACATATGATGTATATTATATAGTACAACCTGAAACAACTTCTGGGATGATCAAGCCACAGACACACGGAGCAACATCGCGCGCAATGTTGCAGGCAATCGATGTTGCGAGTCGTGTCATGTAGAAAACGATACAATTCCAGCAACATTGCCTACAATATTGCGCGCAATGTTGCACCGTGTGTCTGCGCCTTTAAAGTCGGGACACTGCTCACTCTCAGATCGAATTGGAAATATTAGCCTGTTTTTGTGAAGAGAGGAAAACTGGAGAACCTGGAGAAAACTCTCAAATCAAGAGAGATACCTAACAAACTCTACTCACATGTGATGCCAATTCAGGGAATCGACCCGAGACCCCAGAGGTGAGAAGAGCTGTCGGAGTACACCACCTTTGATTCCCGGCGCTAAATTCTCTTACACTGTGTAAAAGACGTGTGTGGTTCAAATCGCAGACTTGAAGGCTCCTGGATCAGAAACATACAGATTATATATATACTGCAGTATTAGAACTTCCTTCCGCCTACGGTACCCTTAGTTGTCACGGCCCACTCCACATCATTTATCTCATCGCTTCTACTCAAGAAATTAATCACTGTTTCCTATCAAGACATCGCTGGCTACCTGAAAAGTTAAACGTAAGTATACCAATACAATCTTACAAAATAAATTGAACCAATTTTATATTACAATATTTTTTTAAATCTGGACTTCAGTGGTCGAGTACGACGACTCTCGAAATATTTGAAAATCTGGTGCGGAAGTCAAATTAATTTTAGAAATTTTGTGTAATTCAGTTTCAGTTAGCTGACAAGCAGGCATCTCGTCACGATATCAACGTTTTCCTGATTGATATTTAATTCAAAAGGTTGCAAGAAATTTTGCAGAATTCTGCCACCATATTTGTAGAGGTAGGAAGGCTAGGAATACAACAATCTACCACATGTTTTGTGTTTAAAAGAGAGGTCAATGATATATTGTTTATTTTGTCGATTGGTCTACTTAACGAGTGTGTATATCCGATAATCCAGTAAAAATATGTTAAAGTATCGCGATTCTCCTATAAGTTTGATTGGGAGAGAGCCGCCAGTATAAACCTGTATTGTCTGCTCAGAATTGCCGGGCGATACAAAAATCGCGATACAAAACTTATTGCGATTTTGAGCCGCCATATACGGTTATCTTGATTGACGGCGTTGGAAGAAAATATATTCCGTATTGGCCTTCGTCGCTTCGCACTCAACTACGGCCAATACGGAATAAATTTTCTCCCAACTAGCCGCCAATATAAACCCGTATTGGCGGCTCAAAATCGCAATAAGTTATAAGTATTTCTCTAGAAAATCATCAATTTTATCGAACCCTGAAACAAACTTTTAAGGCTAACTAAACTCGGGGCATGGCTAACTTAGGCCCGGTTTAGATGTCGAAGTCCACATGCATGTGCCGAATGTAATTCAAATGAGCAAAACCTATTGTTTGAGTTGCTTTGCATTAGATTCGGTACATGTAAATTTCGACGTCTAAACCGGGCCAAACAGATCGAAATGGAATTTATCGGAGGGAGGAAAAAAAGAGAACTCGGGAAAAAAACCTGAAATCAACGGAAATACTAACAAATACTAAGAATAATTTGGTCCCATTATTTGCCCCAATAAATCTTACACCAGATTTATTTTTCAATTGTAGGCCATCACGTGTGCCGCTCCAAGGGGCCTATATGATTGTGGTCACTTATCGTAATAATCCTCGAATGTGATTGGCTTATACCCCAAGACCATCGGCCAAAAATTTCCATTCCAGTTCTTATCCCTGCTCATGAAAAAGTAATCAGCTTCAAAATGTCGGGAGTGAACCTTCTCGAAAATGGTGACTTCGACTCGACAAATGGCGACAGTCCTGTCTGTTGGCGAGGATTTGGAAATTCTGGATTATACATTCATTCGACTGAAAATTTCAATGGAAAAAAATGTTGCATTACGAATAAACGCACCAAGGATTCCTACGGTCCTTGTCAAAATGTTCTGTACTCTGTGAAGCTAGGTAAGGGAATCCTTCAACATTTATTTAGGAAGCAAACGAACAGCTCTAGTAACTGCTAATTTATCTAACTTAACTTGTATTCCCTACTTCTTTTTTGTATTTTTTCTCTCTCTAAAAGTATGGACCTTAGCTTACTTGAAATCAGGTGGTTCAAATATTTTGAGAAGATTCAGGTGTTAAATCTAGATTTTGAAATTTATTCATATTTTCTTATCTGGCTTTCAAAGTATATGGTTTTTCTAGTTATTTTAAAATTTGCCGTCTTTTTCAATAATCTAGATCTAAAGTATATATTTCTGTGGAATTTATGGGTGTGAATTAAGGGTTTAAAAAGGTTTAAGTTTTTTTCGTGAGAACTGCGTGAAAAATTTAATGATAAATCGACAATTCCAGTACAGCTGTCGTTCATCAATTAACCTCGGGAATTCATTCCAAAACCTTAATCAGTTAAAAAAAAAAAGATTTGGTTGAATTCATCTTTGGATATCGTGATAGCGCGGTCTTTCTCGAATTAATCTTCAAATCTAAAAGTCAAAATCTAGTGAAAATATTTTGAAATGCTATTTTACTCTACTAAAATTATTCTGCTTCCGGTATCAGTGGCAAGTACATAATAGACAAGTGAAGCCTCCTTAATTTTCGCCATCTTTTTATGGCTGAGAATGCCAACTGAGATAATTCACTAGAATATCTCTCTTTATTAATAAGGCTTAATTTGGTAAAAAGAAGATGCAGGTTTTGCTGTTTTGTTTTTAGGTTTAGCTATGCTATTTATACTGCGATTCTCAATATTCTGCGAACTCAGACATTTCAACGGCTTGTTGTGAAATGGGTTATTCGCTGCCGTCAATCAAAACTAATCAGTCGGTACCTTTTATATTTTTGACTGGCGGCAGTGAAAAACCAAATTTCAACGGGAAACTCGCAACTACCGAGTTCGCAGAATATTGAGAATCGCAGTAAGTTAAACTCGAACCACTGTCTAGAAAGTCTTTCGGCATAGTAGCTGGTTTCTCGACAAAGAAATTCCTCTTTCGACACCTTCTATTCAGAAATTAGGACTGTTCTTTTGCTATGACTGCTTCAATAAAACCTGATCTTAGTTCTCTATACCATAAAAGTAAGATCTAGATTGATTTATATCTGTTCAACCGTAAGTCCTGCCTACATTCTCAATCATTCTTTGCGGTCTAGACAATTTCCTTATTTCGGCTCTGAATGTTGGTGGGTTTTTTTGCTGTTATAGATAGTATAGTTAAATTTTATAAACATGTCATTATATACCGAAATATTGACCATGAATGAAGATATTTTGTCGCAAGAATGGCCAGTTAAGCATACAGAACAATTACTCAAATGAAACTATCTATTACAAAACCAATTGCAAGATAAGACAAGTCGTAAGCAAATAAAATAAGCCGGTAATTGCTTAGAACATCCGGTCTAGCGCTCTGAGCTTCTAAAGGAATATTGAGATCGTACATTTGAACATATTGTTGACTGAATGTCATAGTTAAGTTTGTTGACGTTTTTTGTTTGTTTGTATTCATTTAATCATCATTAACTCATTTGTTTATCACTACTTTTCCATCCATCCGTCCGTCCGTCCGTCCGTCCGTCCGTCCGTCCCATCCATCCATCCCATCCATCCCATCCATCCCATCCATCCCATCCATACATCTATCCATCCATCCATCCATCCATCCATCCATCCATCCATCCATCCATCCATCCATCCATCCATTCAATGCCTATTCACTAGTAGTTTCATTATATATTTTTTCTATATGATATTTGCCATTAATTACTCGTTTTCTACGAGTGAACTATTCTCCAACCTCCACAGCGCAATATCATGTGGTTTACTCGGCATGATCTGAGAGGAATTGCAAACTGGTTTTAAATATAATTGATTAATAACATAAGCTATACGGAATTTATTCAAATTATGGAACTGAATCCTTTCGGCCATTGGTTCAAGTCTAAACTCGGCGCTGGGAGCAAACGATGAAATAAATGAAAAGGAGTTTCCCTCTGTGGATTCTCATTAAGTTGCAGCTTCTTTAAAAAGATGAAGTGAGTAATTTTGATAAAAGTGCTGTTCATTGTTTGATTTTCATGGCTCGAAAACAAAAGGGGGCCCAATTAAATGAATGCAACGAGGAAGAAAAGTCAAAACAAACGCCGAATTTTATTGAATTGATATCACTTTTATATGAAGTGCATGAGTTTCTGTTTGTGAAACTAGTTATAGTGGTTATTCGTCTATTTTGGAGTAGAAAAGAAGTGTCAAGAGAGAGAACACTGAACGAAAGCAAAAATCTCTCATGACGTCATACGGATGTACGCGCCCGCGTCTTGACAGTTCGCGCCAAAACTCTTCCTGCTGTCCGCTTGCACGAAAGTATTTTTTCATTTTTTTTTAATTTGAAAAAAACTTTTATAGTGTTTTGTATAAAACTTGAGTTCTGCTAAAAAAATTTATACACGTTTATATTTGTAGGGTTTTTTCCTCGCTTTTTCAGACTTTTTACATAAATAAAGAAATCAAATAAATCAAATTTGTTTCTAAAGGATAATTGAACTGATAAACTCGTGGTCCTCTGTTAACGTCTAGAGTTGAATACAAGGCTGCACCGGCCTTGTCTTCGGTTATTTTATTATTTACTAGCTGAGCTAATTACCGGTGGGCGGTTTAATCAAATTTTATCCCTATTTTTCAGGATGTCAGTATAAATTTAATGCTTATGTGAAACTCGACCCAAACCTTCCTGAATCCTCGACTGAAAACATCCGAGTGCAGCTTCAGTACCAGCTGACGACCAACGCGAAGAATGCTTGGATCCGTGTTGCTAGCGCTGATGCTACTCCGAACAAGTGGACACTTATTACTGGGACTCTCGTCATGCCTGGGGATGCTGATGGTCACCTGCTGAGCGCGTTTTTGTACTTTGGGGGTCCCCAACCGGATGTCAATTTTATGGTTGCTGATGTGGAGCTATTCATTCAGGAAGATGATGATGATGATGATGGGATGGGTAAGTTTGGGGGAAAGGTTTGAGCAGATCAACTTAAAGGGTTAGGAGAGGAGAACACAGCACAGCACAGCACAGCACAGCACAGCACAGCACAGCACAGCACAGCACAGCACAGCACAGCACAGCACAGCACAGCACAGCACAGCACAGCACAGCACAGCACAGCACAGCACAGCACAGCACAGCACAGCACAGCACAGCACAGCACAGCACATGACACCACAGCACAGCACAGCAGACAAGAGCACTGCACAGCGGAGGAAAGGAAAGGAAAGGAAAGGAGAGGATAACACAGCACAGCACAGTAGTGCAAATGCACAGCACAGCAAAGCACGGCAAAGCACAGCAGAGGACAACACAGTAGCTGGAGAAGAGCAGAGCAGAGCAGAGCAGAGCAGAGCAGAGCAGAGCAGAGCAGAGCAGAGCAGAGCAGAGCAGAGCAGAGCAGAGCAGAGCAGAGCAGAGCAGAGCAGAGCAGAGCAGAGCAGAGCAGAGCAGAGCAGAGCAGAGCAGAGCAGAAACAGTACAGAAGCAATGAATTAACATTACCGTATATGTTATCTCCTATTTTCAGATAACCTGCTACAAAATCCCGATTTCAGTGTTTCAACTAACGGACATCCACACTTTTGGTACGGGTTTGGTAAAGCTAAAGCCTACGTTCACCCAGAAGAGAAATTCGACGGTAAAAATGTCTGTGTGTCGACTGAACGGAAAGAAAACTACGGAGGTCTGGGACAAAACGTGCTGAATTCTGTATCTCTAGGTAAAAATGTCTCACTTTTCAACGGATGTTACTGATGCCTTTTCATACCGTCATGCACCGTGCCGTGTGCTCTAAATTCAAGTTCTCTTTGTTAAATACATTTAGCAAAGACAAACAAAAGGCAACGCGACCTTCACACAACGGCGTCGAGTACCTTTTCTCCTGCGCGTGACTTTCTCTTTGAAGCCTGACATCCTTATAAATTAAGGCGTCATTTGTAGCTTTCCGGCTCACGTTCCGCTCTTCATAGTAACTAATGAACAGCGCGCGCGGAAAATCAATCTGCGTAATCAAGCCGTCTTTTGCGCGTACATGGATCGATATACTTGGGTCCAGCTCAGATCGAGGCCAGCTCTGGACTATAGAGAACGCTTGGTTTGAAGACAACAGTTTGCGCGCACTCATGCAGAGGCCTCACGCAGTCTTTGTAAAATAGGCACATGTCGTCTTTTTTCGTGTTTTTAAAATTAACTACAAACATTGACCACCATCCACCATCCACCATCCACCATGTGCTGTCAGCCAGAAAATAAATTCTGATTGAGAACTTGTGATTCAACTGATGAATATTCCGCATGAGACAGGAAATGACATCTCTTTAATTCCTTAACTATCACAGGCTGCCGATACAAGTTCTCTGCCAACATCCGCTTACATCCAGATATCCCAGCGACCGAAAAACACAACATCAACGTCAAAGTACAGTACCGACTGGCCACGGATGCGTCATTCCGCTACCTCTTCATTGTAACGGCCGGCGGTGTTACCTCAGAGGAGTGGGTTCAAGTTAAGGGCCGTCTGAACATGCCCCCTGATATCCCTGGAAACCAGCTGATTACTGCTATATTGTACTTTGGTAATGTGCCGACAGATGTTAGTTTTATGGTGGCAAAGACAAGGCTATCTAGTCTGGACCCCCCTGTCTCTTTCATAGGTATGTGTGTGCAATGAAGAAATAGAAAACGCACGCATGTGCAGACGCTCTTAGGGTCGTCACGCAATAAACGTTACGTGACGACCCTAAGAACGTCTGCAAAGGAGGCTAGCATGTGCCGTGTGTGCAGTTATAAAGCACGCAGTGATTGGTAGAACACGAGAGAAGTGTTAGGAGAAGCACAACGCGCTTCTCAACACTTCTATGCTCTCATAATGCATGCGCGCGCTTTCAGCCATGGCCAATCAGGACACGAGATTTTTAACCGTTATTTTATAATAAACGATACACGATACACTCCACCTAAAAGGCGCGGAAATACGAGCAACAAAATCACGTGCAACTTGTCACGCAAGTTGCAGTGTGATGTTGCTCTCACATTACCACCCCGTGCAACAACAAGATTTTTTTGCGTGACATTGCTGTCAGAAGTAGAAGCACTTTCTACATTCAAAAAAAAAAAATGTTGCGCGCGGGGTGGTAATACCAACACGGCCATTCGCTCAGCAACTTGCAACACAACAATGTTGCGCGACAAGTTGAACGATTTAGTTACTCGTATTTTGTGGGTGGGGTGCATGTGACGTCATAGCCGCCATGTTGGGTGTAATGATTTCTGTGATATATAAAACTAGGTGGCGACCACGTCTTTTTTCTTTCTTGTTGTCGTGGGGCGGGTAAGCATGCCATCTATACCTGTGACATCCTTTTAAACTATTATAATCTAAAACTATTATATATCTTTATTCTGGTTTCGAAAGAGGAGAAAGTGTCCATCAGGAATTTAAATTTATCAAGGGAATGCTCAGACGTAACCACAGGAGCCCCAGTATTCATCTCGTATCAGTGGGACATCCAGGACAAGGTCAAGAAGCTCAAGGACAAGCTTGAGAAGTGTGGCATATCGTGCTGGATGGATATTGGTCAGATGGGAGGAGGAGACGCACTTTATTCTGAAATAGATAAAGGAATGCGGACAGCTAAGGTAACTGTAAAACCACAGGAAGACCACTTGATATAGTTAAGCAACACTCAATCTCGACCCCAGAGCGCTGCCATAAAATTCTTATTTACTGCGCATGCTCGACGAAATGTCAGAGACTCTGGGAAACCCTAGAATTTCAAGAGTTCTGATTGGTCAAAAATCTCTGACATTTCGTCGAGCATGCGCAGTAAGAATGGCAGGGCTCTGAGGTCGAGAGTGAGCAACACTGAGATGGAGCAGAAACAGTAAGACCTTATTCGTCGTGGTGTAATGTTTTCCGATTTCAGACCACGTGTCATATTCCCTAGAGTATCATTTCTTTGTTTAACGGTTGCGCATGAGAAGACACATGAATATGGATACCACGCAAACATAGAACCTTATTCTCAAGAGAATAACGCGTGGTCTGAAATGGGAAAACATTAGACCCAAGGTAGAGGTCAATAGTCCCCTTCACAGTTCCCTGCGCCATCTTGAAAGGTAGCAGTGCCTTTGCATCGAAGCGAGTTATGAGGTGACCTTAAAATGATAGAGACCTTTTTAACATCTTGAACATGCAATTATTCGCGTCTTTATCATTGCAACGTCTCGCTTAAGATAAACGTTTAATTTTATGACACTTTTTGACCGGCTTCCCCAAAAACGCAATGTATCATGAGCAATGCGAAAGTGAAGAAAGAGGATTATCGCGTCAGGCATGTTGTAGGCCGCGAAAACTGTATCGTTTTTGCATGACAAGATATTTCATTTCCCAAAATTTCTTTTGAAATCATTCTTATTCCAGGTCATTCTCTCTTGTGTTACGATCAAATACACAAAGTCAGAGAACTGCCAACGAGAAGCAACACTAGCCGACTGCCTCAGAAAACCCATCATCCCAATCATCTTTGACGATGAGCTCCAATGGCCTCCCCCGGGACAGATGTCTATGATATTTGCCAAGCTCCTCTACATCAATGTATGCGGAGATGACAAAGATGACATCCCGCCAAAAAAGTTCCAGGAATTGCTAAGCGAAATCAAGGAACGGATTGATTAAATAAGTTATGTTGACAGATGTTGATTGGAGTAGATATTGTGTGACTTTGTAACGGTGACGGCACGATCCCTTGAACCAATCACAGCCCGTGTCGTTACTGCTCATCCAATCACAATGCTCTGTCACGGCAATGTCAAGGTCACGTCACGTTGCATTGAGATTTGACTACGAGTACGACAAACGAGATTTTGTCGCTAAAAATCTTCCACTACAAACTCGTTATCGTTCTCTGTTTGGCACAACACATCTCTAAAACAACAGTTGAACCAATGCAAGGACAACTATGATTTTGTAGTGGTATACTTTAAAAGGATAGTCGTAGTCGTACTAGCCAAATCTAAGGCTCAGTTCAGACGTCGAACTTTTACCGCGTGGAATCTAATTGCCTTTGAGGTTGAGCGCTGTTTTCCCTTAAACTAGTAGAAGTTTGCAGACCATACTTAACACATATCGTCTCCTTGAGTTAAGCTGATGTATTATATGGGAATTTATCTTACACCATAGAAAATACAGCCAATCAGAAAGCAGGAAAGCCGTTGTACATTCGTCGGTATTTCACTCTTCCTTCCCATCATGCACTGCGCGTTGAATCTACGCATTTGTATATTCTATGGTGTGGGATAAAATGGTTATACAATGGTTTCTCGTGGCATACCGTGGATATCCCACTCGTCACTTGTATTTTCTTTGTATACGAACTCGCCTAAAGGCTCGTGTGTATACTAGAAACTACAAGTGACTCGTGAGATATTCCACGGTATGCCACTCGAAACCATTGTATAACTAGTATATATGGTAGTTGTCGGCGTTTTCTTAGCCGCTGGCCTCTGACGTCTGAACTGGTCCTAAAGCTGTCTACTACCGTGTATTATTCACAGACACATGACATCTGCTCTATGCTAGGTTAAGGCTCTAACTCCCAGAAGACAACCTCTAGAATCATTATTAAAGTAAACTAAGTAAAACTATTTATTGATGTTTGTAATACTAAGTTAATGATTTTTCTTAATCTGATAAATAATCCAGTTTTCAGGATTGGTCAAAATCGTTTAACAATATTTGAACATTAACAATCTAACAGTGGACCTGATACTAATAAAGATTAACTTGCAAAAACTAAGGGCGGATCCAAGATTCTAAAAGGGGAGGGGAGGGGTCCTAGGAAATAAACCACAGGGAGCCCAATTTAGATAAAAGACGAAAATAAAATTAAGCTGTTCTACACAAGAAAGGCAAACAAAAAGCGCGCGAAAAAATATTGCAGTGTATTTTTGGCTTGAGTTTTCAATTCGCTTGTATTATTTAGCACACAATCTTGAACTCAAATATAAAAGAAAATTCAAAAAAAGCCATATTTTTTTCCTGATAAAATTTCGTCTCTTACGGTTATCTGAATAGGCAATGTCATGTGCATTAAAGGGGCACTTGGATGAAAACGCCCCATATTTTGAAAATCCGAATAGTTCAAGTATTTAAGAATGATATGACTCAATCATGATTATGAAAACCAGATTGGCAAAAATTTTAGCCGGGGAGCCACTCGCAGTTGAGAAATTTTGGTTTAAAAACTAAAAGAACAATAGGGTTGAATAAATAAATTTTATCCGCAAATTTTGACTGTGAAGAAAATATGTTGCTTGGCTACTATAGGGGCCATGTAGCTAAGTTTAACCAAGTTTCAAGGCATTTCCAATTTTCATCCATTTTCATCCAAGTGCCCCTTTAAGGCTAACAGAGCACTCTACGAAACTGAGTCCTGCAAAAATGGAACAAGGAAATCAAAAGAAATATCAGAAAAAACATTTCTCTGTTATTTTCGAAATACTTGAAATACTTTTATTTCCATAGAAAATGCCGAAGGAAAAATTGTCAGATGAATTTTTAGAGGAGCCAAAAAAGCGTAAGGACTCACTTTCCCATCATGCCTTGTGCTAGAAATTCGAGCTCGTGCACATTGGCTATTGTTTTCCCTGTGACTGAACTAGTGTACCAAGCCCCCCCCCCCACCCCCCCAAAAAAAACTGTCTGTGAGGCTAGTACCTAAAGGTCAAGGCAGTTTTTGCAAATGGCTTTGACAGGTCCAGAGGGGAAAAATCAACATGAGCCCTAAAGAATCATTCTGTGCACCAATAAATGTTTGTTAGCTTAGCAAATATAAATAATCATCTTTCGTCGATCTTATCTTCTTTGTTAGAATTATTTCTAAAAGCACTTTTATCATCATGATGTTGAGCTGTGTCTTGCTCTACTATGCGAGCCCTAGAAATGAAAGAAATTACAGAAATATTCAGAAAATCCCTTAGGATAAATATGTTGAATACTGACTTACAGCACGTACACGGTATGACATGCTGTAACACTGAAATGGCTTCCCATAGGAATGGTGATCATATGAGTGGGAAACGTACGGTACTGACCTACAGCACGTACACGGTACGACATGCCGTAGAGCGCTTTTCGTATGAGTGGGAAACGAGACTACGAACTGCTAGTCGTACTGTAGCCGTACCATACCTTAGAGTAGCACAACTACGCGCTTTGGTTGGACGATCCACTCAAAAACAATTGGAAACCATTTCTATATTACGACCGTCTGGTATCGAAGAATGCTAAGAAATCTGGGATGTATTGTAATATTTATAATACGACGCCTAAAAGTTTTACATTTTTTACAAATCTGGATTTTTCATTGTAAAAACTAGAGGAAGAATCCGTAGTATTTCTATAACCGAGCTTCAAAAAATGAATGGTTTCTAAAATATAGTATTACCTGATGTTTTGTCAGTTCTTGTCGAAGAGCGGATGATTTAGATCTTTCTTGTTCTAGTTCGGCATGAAGTTCAACCACCTGTGAAAGAGAGATTGAAGCGAAGTTATTGTACATGCCAATTGTCCTTCCTGCAGTAGAAACTGCTTTAAATTAACTGTAAGTAGTGAGCTTTTATTAACAATGTTTACCTGTTCCCTGAATTCGTTCAATTCTTCTATCTGCATCAGCAGGTCGGCTTTTTCTTTCACTGTCAAAAAATAATCGAGTAAGCAGTTAGGTACAAGAGAGTCAAGGCAAAGGGTCACACGGGAAGAAATGACATTGAAAAAAAATTAGAAATTCCAGTTACTTTCTCCTTGGGCTAAGATGTGGCATAACTGCTTGTTGCGTTTTTTAACTTGGACCAACTCTTTCTGTAAATAAAAAAGAGTACATGGCAAACACAATCGTATCCAATCCGGGATCAAAGCCATGGCATGGCTATCTTACAGATCGAACCCTGAAACAGCTTCTGGGCTGATCTAAGTCAGGGCAGGCTAACTTAGTAACAGATAGTTGATAGGTGGTTCTCTACTTTACCTGTAAGTCACTAATCCATATTTTTTGTTTCTCTATAGTCTTGTGTAGTTTAGTAACTGTTTCATCTTTCTTACTGAGCTCTTCTTGGACATGAACCATTTCTGCTTTCATTGATTCTTCTTGTGTCGCTGGAATAATCTTCTGTTGAATTAAAAAAGGCATTAAAACTGATAAATAAATAATAATAATAATAATTAGGAGGAACATTTTTGGTCTGTGATAGACCCCTTGCAGCATTTTGGAATGCAGCTCAACTTGGAAGACAAAACAATAGGTTTCTGATTCTCAGGAGATTGAAATTCTTTTGTTTTGTTCTCCAAATTGAGCTGCTTTAACATCATGTGCAATGGGTCTATAATGGATTTAGCAGCACTTGATTCTACCTTAGTAGTGACTCTTCTTCAATTGAACTCCAAATTCGAATTTAAAATCTAATTTTTATGGAGGGAGGAATACCGGAGAAACCAAAGAAAAACCCTCGAAGCACAGGAGAGAAACAACAAACAACTTTACTCACATACAACACTTAGCCTGAGGGAACTCAAACCTGGGTTGCATTGGTGAAAGGTGGGCGCTGATCAACTTGCAGCAATAGACCTCATCGACTTGGGTGTAATGTTTTCCCATTTCAGACCATGTGTCATTCTCTTGAGAATAAGATTCTTTGTTTGAGTTGTATCCATATTCATGTATCTTCTCATGTGCAACCGTTAAACAATGAAATGATACTCTGGGGAATGACACATGGTCTGAAATGTGAAAACATTACACCCAAGCCAATAAGGTCTATAGCACACATAAACAAAGTTTACTTTGAAGAGTGTCATCCTTTCCTTTGCCACAAGATTTTTTCTCTAGTTTTCACACACCAAATAACTTGTAGACTGCTTTGCAGACTCAATAATTATTGTTTTATGCTCAAAACATTTCGCCAAAATCTATTTTTTAGCAAAATTTTTGAGCGTAAAAAAATCAAGTCTGGAAAGCAGGCTAAATACCTTGCAAAGCATTGTACTTTGATTGAGCATGGCTTTGATTAATGATTAGAATCCATAACTCTTAAAACTATTCCTAAAGAAATTATAACTTACTTTTGTTTCAGATTTTGTTCCAAGTTCAACGTCCTCTGTTTTGTCATGTGTTTTCTTTTTAGATTTTGATTTTGGTGGTTTTTCATTTGATACACTTGTGACACTATGGGAATCCTGTACCTAAATAACAAAACTCAGATATAATCTCTGATTTTTAGTACTTTTGAGACTCTCATGTGGAGAAGAAATAATGCTAACATTGCGAGGTTTTACAGTTACTTTATCCACATTTGAATCAGGGGCATATTCAGGATTTTTTCAAAAGGGGGATGAACAAATCTAATCTGTAAAGCTTCCATTTTTTTAAATGATGTAAAGTGCCTTTGATTAAATCCATGGAAAGGGCACTTAGTCTATATAAATCATTATGAAATCATGTTTGTCCTCCAAAATGCCGAACCAAAAAAGCCTAAGTATTCAGGAGATTCTTCTGGACATCATAATTATCAAATCCTATTTTTCTAATCATCCCAGCCACATTGTTATATTATCTCACTTTTTATTATTTATTTCTCCTTTTCTTACAGGGGGAGGGGGTCACAGGCACCCTAGGACCCCACTAGATACAGCCCTCTTGACTATTCATGCTTATAAAAATAAGATAATGTACTTGCATACCTGAAAATTATCTAGACCAAACATTGATGGTGGTGAATCCTCTGCAACTACAAAAGGTAAGAAATAACAAAAACATTAAACATTTATAAATTATTGCACATTAGACTTTTAATAATTTTTAAGACAACATTTCTATCCTCAAAACACACCTTACAATTGAGTGTGGTTTTCAAAGCCCTCCCCCCCAATTTTCAAGCACTTTGTGTATACCTCAGAAAATAGGGTTAAAGAGTTTTTTTGATGAATGACCTTTATGTGTGAGAAAAGAGGGATTTTTGGGACAAACTTCCGATCCCCTCTCCAGTTCAAGAGATACAATACAAAAATATTTAGAAACTACACTATCAGACCTCCACTATCGGCCACCTCCTCACAATGGCCACATCTACCCAATGAACAAGAAATTTTGTTCCAGTTACAAATGAGTTCATACATATACAGTAACTGAAATTTCTCCACAATGGCCACCTCTCTACAAAATTTTGCCCAGACAGTAGCTGTTGTGTAAAGGTTCAACTGACAGTACATCTATTGTGAGATGTGCTGTCAAATTTGTATTGAGAATTAATGATTGACTGTATTTGCTTACAAGCAGATAAACTTCCATTTGCCTCAACAGGAATTTTAACATCATTGTTTCCACTAATAAATTCATCTAGAGATACAGTTTTTTCTTTCTTCTTCTTCTTGTTAGATGATAGATCATTAGCAACCTGTTGACGTAGTTGGGGAACAACAGTCTTGCTCTCTTCCATGGCAGTCTACAAAAAAGAAATTAATAGAAATGAAATAAAAAGGGAAATACAGTCGAACCTCCACTAACAACCACCTCTCCACAACAGCCAACTCTACCCAATGGCCAGGAAATTTCGCCCCTGATACCAATGAGTTCATACATAAACTGTAACTGAAACCTCTACACAATGGCCACCTTCTACAATGGCCACAAAATGTTGTCTTGACCGTGGCCATTGTGTAGAGGTTCAACTGTATCATTGTTTCATATGCCAGATACTATGAACTGGGATTCCTGTGGAGAAGTCTTTAATCCTTTCTTGAAGAAATAGAAAATGTGTGCATGTGCTATGTGCAGAAATAAATAACATGGGATTAGGGGAACGCTAGAGAAGTGTTAGGAGATTAAAGCATGGCGTGCTGCGGAGTGCCTCTCCTAACACTTCTCTGGTTAGCATTTGTTGGATGATGGTAGTAAGAAAAAGTTTTAGGGTGAATCATCGAGACTCGTATTAAGTAAAGAATGGGAACCCTGTGGTCTGACTAACCTGTAAATCTTTTTGAAACTGGTCCATGACAAACTATAATGTTGAATAAAGAACACATTTTTATTTATTCTAGGTTAATCATCAGGGACCATAGAGGATAGTTTTGAGTGGGGTGCTAATTTGGGGGTAATGGGGAATGCCCCCTACCCCAGAGTCAAGGTTTTGGGGCTCGATCCAGTTTGATGGACACTGAACGCATGTGAACTAAGGAATTAACACCCAAGGAGAGGGAGAGTGAGAGAAGAGAGTGCGAGCAGGAACAAAACAACAAGAAGAGAGAATAAATCGGTCAAATTTTAACAACTAGAGATTTTGATGTAATTTCTTCAGTACACCACTCCAAGTAACCCCCTCCCAGGTTTGTTTGTTACCCAGTCTATCTAAGCATTTTAAAGATGGTGACTGCTATGGTGAAACCTTCTATTCCGTGGACAAGAAATATGTATGCCAGATGTTAGTGAAGCATTATTATGATTTATTTTAAGTAAGAATGGGGCATTTTTCATTGCTATTTATCATGCTATCTAAGAGACTGAACAATAAAAGCTAGTGGTTGCACTTGCCTGCTCATCTCTGCTTTGCCACACTTGCCAACCATTTCCTTCGTCATTTGTAGTTGCTTGCTTGTCTTCAGAAGATGGTACTGTATCTATATCATTACTCTGTAATCACATAAAGTCTAAAATATACCTCTTTGGATCATTGTTATAATACGTTTTCCTATTTCAGACCACATGTCATTTCCTAGTGTATCATTTCTTTGTTTAATGGTTGCGCATGAGAAGACACATGAATATGGATACGACTCAAACAAAGAATCTTATTCTCAAAAGAAGGACATGTGGTCTAAAAATGGGGAAACATTACGCCCAAGATAAAGAGGTCTTTTCCAGACAAATGTTTGATCTAAATACTCCAGCTTCGAGTTCTCTATTGCTCAGTGTTAGCCTCAATATCATGTAATATATTCTTTAGTATTAGTAAAAGCCCAAGATAATGAGGTGAGGAATGTGTACAAATGAACAATACAATTGCTTTAGAATTCCACGGTTTGTGCTCTCCGTGCTGATCCTTTTACACACAGTCGAGGCTAAGACTGAGCATTAGAGAACTTGAAACTGGAGTATTGTGTATAATGTTTATCATTCGATAAGATTTATATTAAATAGGGAGTTGTGTACTGGCATTGTCCATACTTCTTCCATCTATGTTAACCTAGCTAATTTGGATTAGCTAGGATTGATCCGCCCTTACAGATAGAATTACAGTTCAGTCACTAAAACACTTTAAAGATTCTGCACATATAATTCAAATCTAAGTTTTTGAGGCCCAAGTGTTGCTCAGATAAGAAATTCTACTGCCTTTGAAAAATAAATACGTGTGGTCTCTCAGGAGCGCTTTTTTTTAGAAAATATTTAGTGAATTTTGAAACGTGTGCCAGATTATATTTAGTTCAAAAATACCAACAAAATATGTAAATAAATTACAACTTGTCTAGAAATAGGAATTTAAATGAAGAAAAGCTTCTTACCTGGGTATTTTTCGATCTGTGATGTCTTTTTTTCTTATTCCTTTTTTTCTTGGCAGCCCCTGAGGAAGTCGTGTTGGATGATAGCGTATTTTTCGCCCCTTTCTTATCAAACGGCTTTGATTCTTCTTCCTCGCTGTCATCACTGACTTTAAGAACTGCAAAGCGACAAGCTGTTGGTAAATCAGTCAGAGGGTTTGCCTTTTTGGACATTTTAAAAGAATATTTTTGTGTAAAAGGTAAAAATGTCTGCGATGGTTTTCTTGTCAAGTTTTGGTTGAAATGAACCAGGCGTTCCTCTTCGAAGAGAGGAAACTCGGTCGAGAAATTTGAAGCCACAGGAAGCCCAATAGAAAAGAAAAGAAAATTAGATAATTAAAAGAAAAAAAAAGAGAAAATAAAATGAAGATGAAAATAATATTCATATTTTTTCTGTAGCCTTTTTACTTTGTCGTTTTTTAGAGTTCTTTTTAAGCCAAAGTTCAATGTACATAATTCTGGCTCATAAATAATAAAATTGGCGACATAAGCTACTTATGTACCATGAAGTTCTTTAGATTACAAATAATTACAATGTAGAACGATAAAATTAAGAATTATTAACATTCAAATTTATTTTACATACAGAAAATATGAAAGTTATTGTGGGTTGCCTGTGGTGGTGTTGAGCGAAGGGTTCGTAGAAGTATTGGGTTCTAGTTATCCTCGTTCTCTTTTCTTGTTTCTCTCCGAACGTCAAGATGGTGAGTTTTAGTTGAAGGTTAAATCCTTTTTCATCCACGTTAAAAAGCAATAAAGAATCGTTAAGACTATTTCCAACACAAGATTAGTTATTCGTCTTTATCCTTACACCTTTATTTTATTAAGCTTTTGCATCTTTTGCACTAAAATTGCCTTTGTTTTTACGATAGTCGGATGCTCCAGAACAACCCAAGAAGAAGCGTACCTTTCGTAAATTCACCTACCGTGGTGTAGATTTGGATCAGCTTCTTGATCTTTCACATGAACAACTTATGGAACTTGTGAACTGCCGTCAGAGGCGTAGGTTTTCCAGAGGTCTGAAGAGGAAACAAACTGCTCTAATCAAACGATTGAGGAAGGCCAAGAAAGAGGCTGCTCCAATGGAGAAACCAGACGTTGTGAAGACACATCTCCGAAACATGATTGTTGTCCCTGAAATGATTGGCAGTATTGTTGGTGTTTATAACGGCAAGACATTCAACCAGGTTGAAATCAAGGTAATGAAAGAAAATATTTAAAAAAATTAGCTATTGTTTTACTTCAACACTCATGTTTATTTTAGTATTCAAGTATTTTCGTAGATCTTTAGATATTAATTAAATTGATATATGTTTTTATGTTATTGATGAAGTTGTTCAGGTGTATGTCTCTTCTGTTTGATTGAGCACTGCAGGGCTGAAAATAACGACCGATCAGTAACCAGTCATGTTGTCCAGCTACATTAGTTTAAGCTTGGTCATACCTCGTTTCTGGCTCAACGTTACTGGTTACAACCACCAGCAAGGCAAAGATTTGACATGACAAGTTTCAATTCTGGCCGTACATTGTCTGTTTACTGACCGTTATTTCAAGCCATGCATTGCACTATATGAATTGGTACATTTGTTGAGCCGGTTGCAGTGTGAGAGACCATGCACATACCGAATACTAGTTTTTAGGGCACCAATGCGGTAGCACACTGTATGTAGACCTGTTGTGATAAAAAGATAAATTATACACCGTAAAAAGTAAGAAAGATCACTTACTGACGTTTCGGACGCTAGTCCTTCGTCGGAATAAACCTGTATGTAGACCTGTGCCACAAGGACGTGATTTATGGTGTGGACAGAAAAATATTTGTATCCATTTTCAACTTCCGAGATATGTTTCGCTTGACATGCACAAAGGTTTCAGTACAAGGCTACATACAAAATTACATTTATTCTTTTATCCTGTCACAAATTACTAAGCATTATGTATGAAGCCTCACATTGAAACTTTCGTGCGAGGCAAGCAAAGCAATCTCAGAAGTGGATATGGTGGTAGATATGGCTTACTGTACTCCATTTCAAGAAGTTTTTTTTTTTTTCATGGATCCATAGAAAAGAATACACATTTACTTCCAAGTTTTATACTTCCAAAGTTTTATCATATCTGTTTAATAACTAACCTCTGAATGTTTCCATGGTAACTGCTACAGCTGGCTGTGAAAATAATAGACCTTTTAAGCTTGGCATATTTTCCCATTTCAGACCATGTGTCATTCTCTTGAGAATAACATTCTTTGTTTGAGTTGTATCCATATTCATGTGTCTTCTCATGTGCTGTTAAAGAAATGATGCTCTAGGGAATGACACATGGTCTGAAATGGGAAAACATTACTCCCAAGCTAAAGAGGTCTATCGGCTAAATTTGTTTTGGATGAAGTATCACCAGTGACAAAATCAATCAATCAGAAGCAAATAACAGTTACAATGGAAACAGGTTTATGAGAATTTTCATAACTAACAAGGTCCCTGTTTCTCTCTTCCATAGCCTGAGATGATTGGACATTACCTTGGTGAATTCTCCATCACATACAAGCCTGTTAAGCATGGTAGACCTGGTATTGGAGCTACTCATTCTTCTCGATTCATTCCTCTAAAGTAAACCTTTATGAATCAGCAATAAAATCCCATCAAACAAAACTATGTCTCTTTGTACTTGTTATTCATAGTAGAGTGCAAACACTATGTCTGTGAAACATTACTATATCATCAGCACTGATTTTTAACTTGTGGATATGCAAAGCATTAAACCAAGTTATTACTAAATAGCACTGATGAAACAGTAGACAAACAATGGACATTCCATTATTGGGTGCAAAATGAATTTAGTACTGTTTGTATTACACCCATTTTCATAATTGCGCAACCAACTCAGCCCAAAAAGTCGGAGTTTTTGGGTTCTGCCAATCAAAAAATTATTTACTCCGACTTGGAAATTTGATTGACGGAAGCCCAGATGACTTGAATTATAGATAGTTGTCTGGGTCACGGAATTATGAAAATGGGTGTAAGTGTGAGCACTCTGATCTTCTGAGTTTGATAAATAAGGTGCATTGTGGTCTAGCTTGGGTACAAAAACAACCTAGGTATATAAGGTGTGATTAAAAAAAGATGTTTGTATTGAAACTAGACCACAATGCATTAAGTTCGCTATCTGATAAATAGCTGTTTCGGCAAAGATTTGCTGTTATTATTTTATTACTTTCATACTAAATAACGATATCCTTGCAATATTATAAACTTGATTTACATGCACTTTGGAGAAAACATGATATCCAAATAATTTCTAATATTTTAAAGTATAATATTAAACTAAACCCACACTAACTTGCGATATAATTACAATCATTGGAATAAAAACCAAATCTGCATCAAAAACCATAAAAATGGAAAAATATATATAATATAATAGTTTTATATATTATTATAGACCCCTTTCATGTGACATCAAAGCAGCTCAATTTGTAGTTCAAAACATTTCAATCTCTTGGGAATTGGAACCTATTGTTTTGTCCTCCAAATCGGGATGCATTCTGACATGCTGCAAGTGGTTTATACACCGATTCAGAAAATAGCAGACACATGGACTGCCAGGGTCAAGGAGGTGAAAACAAGTTGAGGCTAGTTGTCTGCGTCCTGTGGAAAGCTGGCTTTTCCCTGAGGTGTGTAGTGCATCACTATAAACAATATAAAACCCAGTAAAAAATGAAGCATGAAAGGTGAATAAAACCAGTAAAAAATGAAGCATGAAAAGGTGAATAAAAAACAAATCATGGATAACTGACTAGCCTCATTTTCACCACCTTGACCAAGGCTGTCCATTTGTGTCCGCCATGTTTGGAATCTGTGTACGATGCTTCATATCTCTTGAATCCTGCGCTGATTTGAAACTCTTGAATTATTAACATTTGCATCAAAAACTGGCCTCCAGTTCAGCTCAAATAACCTAAATCCTTTGAGTAAAGAAGTCACTTGTGATACTATTTCTCTAGTTATATCCAATAAAGGCTGAATAGCATTTCTGAATCCAACCAAAGAGTTCCAGAGAAAACTAAGACTAGGCTGAAGGAAACTATTAAACAGAGCTGCTAGAACCGGCTTGAGTAGATGATCACCAAATACAACAATGAATCCCACTAGAATTCTGACTAAAACTTTACGAAATGTAAATTTGATGAGTTCCAATAGAAAAATAAGTCCGAAGTCCACTAGAAGGCCTATAGTACCGAAGAACTCTTGCCAAAAGTATGTAAGCCACCTCTCTGTCCTAAGATTAAAAAAGATAATTTCTAATTAATCAATGATTTAATAATATTTATAAATTATTGGCTAAGCAAAAGCCAACTTTCAATATTCTGGTCAATATACTGATTCCAAACATTATGGAGCTAAATGAACACCCTGGGTTGAGGGGGCGAAATCCAGGCTAGTCAGTCGTCGTGATCTGTGATCTATGTGTTTTGTTCACTGTTCAAGCTTCATCCTTATTGTTTACATACACTGTAAATTTATAATAGTTTTTATGCTTCCAAGGGAAAAGCCAGCTATTCACAGATCACGGATGAATGACTGGCCTCGTTTTTGCCTACTCCACTCATGCAGTCTGTGTGTGTTTGAAATGTTTGGAATTGCTGTATTGCAAGCAGAAACTTCAGAATTAATGTTAGTTGAGGACATTCAGCTGATGTAGGTTGGGAGTTAATTTTTTTCATTTCAGACTCAATGTTACATTTTATTTGAGAATAATATACTCTTTGTTGTGAGTTTAAAGTGGAGTAAATCAAGCCTCCTGGGGAACAGAAAAGTTTGAAATACTAGACGTTGGTATTGGGTTTGAGATATCCAGGGTAAAAGATTGTAGTGTTACACTCTGACACAAGTCCACACTGCCACAGAATTAGTGGCTTCAAGTTCAAAATAACGGTTTAATAATAAATATAAGGGTTTCATTGAGGGATGGTTAGTATATTTTACATGGGTTGGGTTCGGGTGATACGCCTTGTAGGGGACTTAATGTTCTATTGTGTTATCACCTGCCTTTGGCAAATTGATTAAATAAAATAAAAAATAAAAATAACAGAACTCCACTTTATTTAACGCATCTCCTTTACTGACTGAATGCATAAAAAAATAATACTCAGGGAATGAGAAAAGTATTAATGCACTCCTAAATCAGTCTATCAAATTTCTAAAATCATTTCTCTAGAGCATCATGTTGCAATATTGCAAGAGAACAAAGATTTTTCCACTCACCTCTCTCCTACAGTTTTCATGTATGGTTCTCTCCATTCAGGTACAACACTAAAATACTGGAACTTGCCATGACGAAACATGTAAGTGTAACTTCAAAAAAGAGAATTACTTGTCAAATGTCATAAAACCATGCATGTATTTCAAAGACTCCATGCAAAATACCAACTGAAGACCTATTTTATTAAAGTTGGACCTGACAAGTGTTTGCACCAAGTGGGAAGAGTTGAGGAACATCTTCAGTTGGTAAAGGATAGGTTCTTAGTGTTGCACTCTAAAAATATGAAGTTGAATTGCTCAAGGGCAGATCCAGGAAGGGAGGGGGGCAGATCCAGGAAGGGAGGGGGCAGATTCAGGAAGGGAGGGGGTTGATTGGGTGGCTGCTAGCCATCCCATTTCTAGGAAAACAGCCAGCCCCTTGAAATTGATCATCCTGTATCCATCACTAATTGCTACATAAAGAAAGTATTACAGCCTACCCATTTCCTTTTTTTTTCTGATATGGAACACAGCAGGCCTCATCATAATCAGGTATATCAACATCAATAGCATATTCTTGAATATCATCTGCCCGTTTAGAGCTCATCGGTGTCTTGTTTGTTTGTTGCTTGTGATTGGAGATTCTTGGTGACGTAGAAGGAAATATCCCAGAACCCTCTTGGTCGCTATTATCCCAGGAATGGTCAGATGTTGCTCTCGGGGTCAGTGCGTCGGCAGGGTCAGGTGTTTGGTTCCTTATATATCCTTTTTTTATTTTGTGTTGTTTTTGTTCTTGTCTTCCTCCTTTGGTTTCATGCTTCGGTAAAGCATCTGGAGGACAAAACATATGATTTGGTTATCTTTGAAAAAGCTTTTGAAAAAATAGTTTTCTTGATTGGGACATGATGCAGTCACAGTCAATGCATTGGGAACGGGTTCAAGTGAATGGGGGTATTAGCATTACTGTAGTGACTAAATTGTTTTCTCAATGCCTTATACTGATAGTGGTTCATGTGGTTTTGGCAGAAACTGATGGCAGATTTATTGATATGCCGAAAAAAATGTGTGCATCACTGGTACCCCTCCAGTCCTAAGATTCTTACTATATCAATACTGTACAATGAATATTATTTGTTGAGTTTTGGCTTGCTGAGTTTTGTTGTCTAGTTCATCCTAGTTGATAGCATTAATGTCTAGCCTAAAATGTTTCCATGGCAACCATCATGATAAATGAATAATTGTTGTGGTTACCTTGGAGACATAAGGATGAAATATTAAAACTATACAACAAAGCTTTCAACATGCTAAACTCAATATTTACACAAAGCACTTCTAACCTTTAAAGTCATAAGGGGGGTTATCTTCACCAGGTGGATGAAATCCCATGTTCATGTGTCCACTTCTCACGGGATTCAATTCCAATTCGTTCATCTCCAATGCTTTTTCCTTTCTTCTGCTAGCATTACTACTTATCTTATTTGAATTAGAATCTACAGGAACTGATGAAAAATCTTGTCTTCTCTCAACACTGCTGTCGTTATATTCCCCTCTGTCAACAAACGTAGTCACACCTGGAGATTTCCCATACATTTTCCCTGGTTTTAAATTCGTAGTTGTCGCTGATTTTGGAGCGTTTTTGACGTTACCTTTAATAGGTGTTGAGGTGTTTTTAGCGTTAGGTGTTTGGATGTGAGTTGAGTTGTTTTTTGGAGATATTGGTGGATGTGGTCTTGGAGTAGGTTCGTTGTCGGATCGTGGTTCTGCTTCACCAGATAGACTGTCCCAATCGGAGTCACTATCAGCATCCTCTGCCTGCTTCGTAGCTCTAAACTAAATACACCATAACACTATGTTATTTACTGTACCTTATTGATATATTTAGAGTGATCACATGAACTTTATTGGAAACTATAGAAAGCTTTAATGATGAATCAAAATATATATTATGTAAGCTGACGCACTGATATCTAAACTCAAATACGAATATAAGGTGAGAAAAATGGGTTTAATATAGACAGAAAACACAAAAAGGGGCAAAAATAACCACAATTAATCTAAGAATTTGAATTTATTCATTATTTTTTTGACCAGAAACAGGAGAACAGGACGCATGAAAACCGCAGCAACGGTCGCGTCGTTAGGTCAAAGGAAAAATTTCTTATTTTAATAAGCAATGGTTTTGAAAACTTACCATTTCAGACTTCAACAATGTAGTATATTATAACTTCTGCCTGTCTCAGTAGAGGATCTATGGAAATCAAGATATTACAAAACGTAGCCGATTTATAAACAAACAAATAAGCTGAGTTTCGTTGACAATTCCAAGGATAATTCTTCAAAAAAATAAATATTACATGTAATGATAACTGATCGTTTTGTCTCACCTTTCTTAAACTTCAAGCAACTCAAACACGTCCGGCAGTTACCAAAATAATTCTATTGAGGTAAAATAAGGGATTCTTAAAGCGTGATTAAATTTACGGTTTTTTTAAAAAACTATTTTCAAGGAAATGAGCGGCGAAATTTGCAAAGGATTGTTGGAGAAATCCACAGGAAGCCCGCACAATAGATTCATTTTTTACAACAATTATTCCTAAGCAATAACCTCAGCGGATAGACTTCCAAATAAAATAAAGCAAAGAACAAAAAATATAGTTGTTTTTCCTAAGTTTTATTACTGCTTGATCTAGTTTTGAATAAAATTTTATGAATAAATATAAATTAGATTTGGGCAACCTGTGGTAAAAAGTGTACCGTGTTAGACTGGTGTCTATTGTGTTCGGCGCGAAAATTCCTCCTACAAAAAAGTCCACAAATATTTCTTTGTTTATGGTGACTTTAAACCCATTCTTCTCTTAGTTTTAAATCATTTTTGCTAATATTTTTAGTGAAGTTTTATACTCGAACTATTAAGAAACAACTCTGTGGAGGATAAAAGAGCTAAAAACGACAAAAATTGTTGATAAACTGCGCAGAATGTGTATCCAAGAGATGTCTTTGTTCAACTTGTACAACGACTGGACCTAAAAAAACTAAATAGATAGATAAAAAAGGCCAAAGAAATCACGCTAAAAGACCTACCATGCTTAACTATGGATATATTGGACAGAAGAAATGGAAATAATATTTATTTGAAGCATTATTTTTGAGAGTAAGAGCAGGTATTTTGGGGACAAGTTGCGGAATAGAAAACTTGTTTAAGATGGACGACACTAACAGGTAAATTACTTTTGAAAGGATTTGACTTCAGGCATAATTTACTGCCATTCCCGTCAAGTTTTTACTATAAACATTATCTACTCGACTGTATGACTTTGCAATGGGCGTTTATTTTTATGAAAGATTGGTGTAATATTTTAAAAGTCTATTGTTCCTGTTTGTTGTGGGCACCCTGTGTTCAGAAATATTATTTACTGTCCAAAACATGTTTAGTAAGTTATTATTATCCTTTCTAAAGGTGCAGACACATGATGTGATTTTTCATGACATGTCTCATGTAACATGTCACAAAACTAGATCCAACCATATAGCCACCCATATGCTCCCATCATTGTTCACACAGTGGGCTTCATCACTTACGACGTTGCAAAAATAGAACTGGTTTCTACTTTTGTAAAGTTGTAGGCAACATTACATGGTTGGTCACACAGTGCAATCTCTAATTTTTGCAGTATTGCAATTATTGCCACATCACATGAAACATCACATAATTTCATGTGTCCGCACATAATTTTGTGTGTCAAATTTTCAGGGTGCTGCTTGAAAAGATGAAGAAAAGGAGAGCTGCAATGGAGGTAAGCCTAACTGCAAGTTTCACCACTACAACAAGGTGGTGGAGTGGTTTGAAAAATGCTAGGGAGGGAAACTGCTGAATTAACCCAGAAAAAATCCCTTGAATCAAAGGAGAGACCCATCAAAATCTACTTGCAAATGGGGTTTAGTCTGGGAATTATCAAATCCAAGACCCCACTCAGATGAGAGTTATTCCAACAAGGTTGATAAAAACACACAGAATAAGAGAACAAGAACAATAAGTGTTCTCCACCTCACTGACACTGCACATCTTATAATTATGACAAATTGTAAGATGCTAATTTTGTATACCCTTGCTGTTCCAGGCAACTATCATGTCGGAGACAAATTCATATCAATCTGATGCTGATGAAACAATGCGCCAACAAAGAACTCATTCAAATACTTTGGTGAGTAATTGATTTTTCTCAAATATTGTGTGTATACTTGTGCAAGACCCAAATTTATAGCACCCTTCAGAAGGAGTGACGTTTCAAAATTTCACTTTCCTTCCAAGGGAGACATATAATTATATTATTGGAATTATATAATTGGATAAAAAAGGAGCTCTTTGACAACAATTAACTTTTAACACAGTTAGTTGTAAACCTCTATATTCTCAGTATAATAACAGGGCTTGAAATAACAGCCAGTCAACAGACAATGTCCAGCCAGAATTGGAACTTGTCTGGTCAAATCTTTGCCTTACTGGTGATTTTGACCAGTAACATTGAGCCAGAAACTGGACATGACCAAGCTAAAACTAATTTGGTGACTGACTGGCTATTATTTCAAGCCCTGTAATAATCATCATTTTAATGCACACAACTGAACATTATACTACTGTTTTCACAGACACCATCAAGAATGGCAGATGACACAATTACAGAGATTCAAACATTAAGCCCAGGTGGGGCAGATGAGACTCTTATACAAGTATGTAACTTTGAACATTTTAATACATAACCCTATAGTATAGTGCAGCAAAAGGGAATTTGGTTCAGGATGGGGTACGGTAGGGTAGGATTAAGGGTAGGTTAGGGTTGGGCAGTGTAGGATATGATAGTGTCATACATAGGATAGGGTAGTGTAGGGTAGGTCATGATAAGGTCATACAGTAGGGTTCAGGATAGGGCAGAGTAGTGTGAGCTAGGTGAGGTGGGCTATGGCAGGGTAGGATATATATGATAGGGTCATACAATAAGGTAGGTAGGAAATTTGGTTCAGGATAGGGTAGGGTGTGGCAGGATAGGATAGGTTAGAGTAGGGTAGGATAAGGCAGGGTAGCATCCATGCAATTAGAGGAGAAGTAGGGAATAAGAATGACTCTGAGATATGTTTATTATATAATAAATATCTTATATGTACATTATACCTTAAATTTTCTGTTATAAAGGATCTTGATCAAGACCAAGATATGCTTCAAAACTTACAAACCAGAAGACAGCAAAGGAAGGAAGAGGTGAATATTGAAAAATCATATGCCCTTTCTTTCTATGAAGTCACCAACAAAAATATACTACAAATGCTACAAACTTTCTTTACTCTATAAGAAAAAAAATGTCATCTCCCAAAAATATCATTTACTCTAAATGTTGAATCTTGAGCCCATTATAAAGCATGTCATAGTCATTGCCATACTTGAAGTACTGGTATAGTACAATTCAGTTGTCAGTGAGTTATAATTATAAAACTGTATATATTGTAGCTTTCTCGTACACTGGAGAGTGGGTCAGGAGGTGCATGGGGAGAACAAGACCAGCAGCCATCCACCTCAGCACTACCAGGTAAAAAGTCTCAGTCTATACACAGATCAAGAGTTCCGCGCTACTGCTCTAAGCAGTAGGTTAGGGTCCAATGTGGCTAGTTCTTATGACCAGCCATTGAGCAGCCGTTGTTTTTAGCCTTGGGCCCTTTTGAATTCTCTATTGCTATATTTTAGTTGTATTTTTCTCATCAAGCACAATATTCAATACTAGATATTCAAGATCACGTACCGTTAAGCAAATTCTGAATCAGATATGCTGAAAAATTGCATATTTTACAAAATATTATCCCACTTTTTAATCCCCTGAGCATGCGCTTATGTTTTTATTATGAACTGGCCAGGGTTTTACTAACTCAAACACAACCCAGGGACAAAACAAAAGAATTTCAATTTCCTGAGAAATAGAACCTATTTTTTTTGTTTCCTCCAAATTGGGCTGCATTCCGACCTGCTGCAAGGGGTCTATAGAGATGGTGCATTAACTTTGCTTGACAATAAACATCTTAGGTTCAGGCACCAGGGCTCAAAATAAGGCTGACCAGAAATTAGCAGTTATCCAGCCAAACAAGGCTGGTCTTCTTGATTTGTCACATGTTGATTAGTCTAATGTGGCTAGTTCTTATGTGGCTAGTTCTTATGTCCAACCATTGAGCAGCCGTCATTTTTAGCCTTGGGCCCTGTTGAATTCTCCCTGTTGAATTCTCAAATTTGTACATTTTGGAAAATAAGAATTTCCTTAATTTTTATCCCCCCATGGTTTGTCCTTCATGAATATCTTCCCCTAGCAACAGTAGTAACTCCTGTAACATAGCTCCTGTAAGTATATATAACATAGCTAGATCTATCCTAGTTTTCTTGGTTACCCACACATATATTTTCATTTATTTGTAGATTCTCCCACAGGTCCTGGGCCACGTCTCCAAAAGTTGATGGATGTGGATGATAGGCTGTCGCCTTCGGCAGCTGGTGACAGCATGAATTTAAATGCATCTATCAGAGAAAGACTGCGCAGTAAAGTCAGAGGGAGGCAGGTAATGTGTTGATTATTAACAAAACTAAATTCATCAAAGGATGTTTTCATGGATGTGGATGGAGGGAAATAATTTCAAATGTCAGTTTACACTTGTTTGATGTCCTTTTTTCATATATTTTTTCAGGCAATGGGTACTTTGGAGGAAGTAAGTAAAAAAGTATATAAATTATTAGTAGGATTTATGTTCAGATGGACAGACGGACAGACAGATGGACTGTTTGACCAACTGACTGACTGACTGACCGACCAACAGAAAGAGGAAGGGAGGAAGAGAGGAGGGAAGGAAGGGAGGAAGGAAGGAAGGGAGGAAGGAAGGAAGGAAAGAATAAAGTTTGTGTTTTCTCATAGACTACACCTGAACGCAGACTCAAAGGCCTAAGAGATCGTGCGCTACCCACAAGATTTGATGAAGCAGGGGTAAGAATATGTAAAATAACAATAAAAAGATGATAGTAGACAATGTTGTTGCTGGTGGTGTTATTGATAATGATAATATTGGGAAGGACAATGTTGATAGATGGTTATAGCAATGTGAAGTTGCTGGTTATGATATTAAGGATGATATGTAAATGCTGATTCTTTTTAACTGAGTGCTGTTGATGATGATAGTGTTGATGCTGATAGTGATATTACTGTGTGATTACTACGTATAACCAGGGCCAAGCCAAATAGATAGCGAGAACTGATCAATATGTAGAATATAAACAAATATGCATAAGTTCCAACTTTGGCTTGACAAGCCAATCAGAGATCAGCAAAAAACAATAGCATTTTAAGATGCAACAAAAAGACAATCATGTAAACAACTACTAAATTAAAACATGAAATATATAGCCGTCTTATGCAGTCCAGGTTTTTGATTGGCTTGACTACCCAAAGTTGGAATACATTCATTTGTTTTCTTTCTACATTTTGATTGGTTCTCATGTTCTCGCTGTCCAAGTGGCCCTGGTGTAGTCACACAGTAATGTATTGCTTGATAATATTGATGATGTTGCAGTGACAATAACATAAAAAGTTTTAACTGTAAAATGAATTTGTACCTCCTGTATTTCCTATGTCAAGTTGGCAGGACCAGAAGAGATGGAAGAAGAAGAGGATAAAGCCTTACAAGAGAGTATCGCAAGTGTAAATAGATGGAAGAAAATGGCAAGAATGACTCACATAAGACATCCTGATGTAAGAGTTATGCACACTGTTTTTATGCTCCTTTCCATAGTCTTCCCACAATCCCTTATGATCCCAGCACAAGCTTGAGGTCAGGGTAAAATTTGCATAAAAATGTATAAAAAATATACATTTCTGGCCCTACTGTATGTTATGGGTCAAAATGACTGGCAAGGCAAAGATTTGACCACAAGTTGCATTTCTGGCCAGACATTGTCTGTTGACCGGATGTTTTTTCAAGCCCTGAATAATTTTTTAATGGTAAGAATATTTTTTATGTATTAAAGGGAGCACCATCAGAAGAGGAAGCATATAATTTCTTTATTGGTAGCATGGATACTGAGGGGACTGACCAGAAGGATGCGACAACAGAACAGGTACAAAACTAGTCATTCATTCCTATACGATTTATTGATAGAACTGCAACCCAGTTGCCTCAGTTGGTTGAGCGTCAGAATTTCATGCGGAAAGTCCTGGCCAGACCAACACTCAGGCTTTCAGAATAACTGAGGAGAAAGTGCTGCCTTTGTAATTACATCTACAAACGGTTAGACTTTTAAGTGGCTCAGATGATGACTTTAAATGGCGGTCCATCTCTCCACACTTCATTACTAGCACGACGCTGGGACATTTTGCTTTGATAATGCCCCTCGTGTGTACTGTGGAATTTCTGTGAAAAATCTTGTCCCTGCAACAGAATTTTGTCCCTGCAACATGTCAAACTAATTCAAATTTGTTTGAATTTATGCCACCTGCTGTAGCGACAAGTGAATGAAAGTGAAAAGTGGGGTTGTCGCATCGTGTGTACACATGGGGGGTATTGTCCCCATGTCATGTCCCCATGTCGTGTTTATATAGAAAGGGTGCTATAAAAATCATAAATCATTAATCATTACATAGATCAGCAAGGAAAAAATACAAAATTCACAAATTTAGATAATTTGATAAAGGAATTATTTATATCTTATCCATTCTCTCTTTTTTTGTATAAGGTAACTGAAGTTCCAGTGGAAGGTCCGCCAACATTTTGGGGCAAACCACTTTATGTTCCACAGTACAAGCAACTGGAGATAGAATCAACTATATATAAAGTACCAAGTATACTGGCAGGTAGGATAATATAACAAGGTATAAATAATAATATAATATAATAATAATACTTTAATTCTTAAAAAAGCGCATGACAAACAAGAGTCTCGATGCTCTTTACAATATAGAAAAATAGATAAAAATATAAATAAATAAGTTTAATAAGTTTAATAAGTTAGGCGCAGTTTAGACGTCGAACTACTCCACATGCGTAAAATAACTGTAACTCGTTTCTGATTGGTTGATGACGTGTGCATTATGAGAGTGTACACCTTATTGTGCACACATTGTATTTTATAAAAGGAATAGATATCTTGCTTGCTGTGTTGCGTGCAGTTATAAAGCACTTGGGGATTGTTAGAACACTTGAGAAGTACTGAGAAGCACTCTAATATGCATCATGGTTCTTCTAACACTTCTCTCACGTTCTGTCAATCCCTGTGTTGTGTGCTTTATAAGTGATAGATAAAACATGAGCGGGAGACCTTTATGGGGATTTAAAATGGTGAGCTGCAAGGTCGGACGTGAATGTTTTATCTCACTTATCAAAGGTTTAGGATAGTTAGGTCATGTGTTACTTAAATTTTCAAGATAAAAGCACTTTTCGCCGAGAAAATCTGAGTTAAAGTTGTATGCAAATCAGGATGAATCTCTTGCCGATTTAAAAACTTGGTCATGGTTGTGATTTTCTATTGTGTTTGGCCTTACGAATATTAATGAGTTTGATAACTGCACACAGCACACATGTGGGTTTTATATTTCTTCAATAATATCTGGTAACAGGTGCACCCTGTCTAATAAAATTGTTGTTGTTATTAGTCTTGATGCTTAATAATGACCATTACATTTTCGGAAAATGTAATTTGCACTGTGTTACAGATTTTTGCACTGTGTTACACTTGAACTGCACTGCTCTAAGCCAATCAAATTCAAGTAATTTTTTCACGTATATAATTATTACTTCAATAATATCTGGTAACTGGTGCACCCTGTCTAATAAAGTTGTTGTTGTTATTTGTCTTTTATTAATATTTTGCACTTGCGTCATTTCATTAATGCCCTTTAATATTTCTTTCAGTCCCTATTGATAAAAAAGTTCCAGAAGGAAGACAACCCAGGTATCTGGAAGAAGAAGGGTTCTATGTTGGTAAACCACCACCAGTCTGCTTCTCAAACCTGAATATCATGGAGGACAGGCTTGTTGGCACTGATAAGGTATATTCTGTTACTAGAACATATAACTAGTACAGGGTTCGTGCAGGTCCTTGAACTCCTTGAAAAGTGCTGGAATTTGAAAACTCATTTCAAGGGCACTTGAAACTCCTTGAAAAAAAAAAAATTCCTTGAAAATCGTAAATACTCCTTAAAAAATATTTAGAAAGGTTTTTGTAACCCAAAACGCCTGTTTTCCTCATCTAAAAGTTCGTAAAAGTTCGTAATCCCGATCGCACCCATCGTTATGTGGTCCTTGAAAATTTTCATTTTGGTCCTTGAATACTCCTTGAAATGTCCTTGAATGTCTTCACAAGAAGCCTGCACGGACCCTGCTAGTAGCATAAATCTGGAATATTATCAGGGCTTGAAATTAATGCTCGCAAAATGCAAGCGCTTTTTTGGAATTTGCGACTGAAAAAAAAATATGCCCTAGCAAACACTTGACAGTAAAAATCAACAATTCCTTCAAAACTTTACCATTTTGACAGTAGAAAAATATCTTACTAGCAACACTTTGGCTAGTGGACTAAAAAGTTAACTTCAAGCCCTGATTGTGTTAATCTCGTTAAAAAGGAAATGTGTGGCTTGCAGTATCTAGTGCTCCGTACGTCATTCCCTGTAATCTCCCACACATCTATCTTATCCATGCTATCCATCCAGTCACCCACTCACCTGTGCATCCATCCCATCTAATCTATTGTCCCACCCACCCATCCATTTCATCCCATCCTACCCTTCCATCCAGTCACCTACCCACCCATCATATCCCATCTATTCACCCACCTCTCTATCTCATCTCATCCTATCCATTCTATCCATTCAGTCAACCTCCCAATTGTCTATCCATTCATTCCATCTCATCCATTCTACCACCCACCCAACCACCCATCTTATCTCATCCCTTCCATTAACTCACCTTCCCATCTGTCTTTCCAATCTCATTTCATCTCATTCTACCCATCCCATTACCCACCAACCATCCCATCCTTTCCATTTATCCATCCACTCATTCATTCAACCATCTGACTATTTATTTATCACTTTTATTCCAGAAACATATCTGGTTTGGTGAAGATGGTCATCTAAAGCGTCTTGCTAACCCTCTCAGAGAAAAGTCCACCCGACCCCCTCCAGTTGTTGCACCTGAAGAACTAGACCCCCTCCTACAAACAAAGTGGAAAAAGGTACATAATATCCTAACATTGTATTTAATGTACATACATGTTCCATGTTCCAAGAGACCCTTTTCGAATATGGCGCTGATGACGTCAAATGAGGATAGATCCTGGGATGTCCAGGATGTTTTGAGTGAAACCTTGTTGTTTTGACTCTTCCGAGTTCGTGTAGACTGACATTTTTTTCAGTTTTTTTTCATGTGGATTGCTATTTTTAATAGACCTCTTTACCTTCGTTGTTTGTTGTGCCCATTTCAGACCACGTGATGCCACTCTTGGGAGTTGATTCTTTCATGTGTAAATATTTTAACAAAAGAACATTTCTCAAGGGAATGTCATGTGGTCTGAAATGGGCAATTTGCATACGAAGGTAAAGAGGTCTATTGATAAAAAGGTTCTCCAACCATCAACCATGTAAGAAACAGATAATAAGATGGCTAGTCCTCGTGTGACGTCATCGGCGCCATATTTGAAAAGAGTCTATTGAAATTTAGCATGTTAAGTTTTGTGGAGGGAGGAAAACCAGAGAACCTGGAGATAAACCCGCAAATCAAGAGAGACACCTGACGAACTCTACTCACATAATACTCTCTACTCTCTCTACTCACGTAATGGTTGGTCTGATGATCAAACCCATGACGAAAGCAGTAAGAGG
The DNA here is from genome assembly GCA_964019055.1 of Anthopleura xanthogrammica. Taxonomy (NCBI): domain Eukaryota; kingdom Metazoa; phylum Cnidaria; class Anthozoa; order Actiniaria; family Actiniidae; genus Anthopleura; species Anthopleura xanthogrammica. The sequence continues at coordinate 9,645,013 of OZ025217.1, forward strand.
CGGCACATTAGCAGTAGACACAAAATATAATTAATAGAGTCCTGAAGTGCTTGCCTCTCACCAAGGCGGCCTGAGTTCGAGTCCCGCTGGGCTCGGTGTCGTATGTGAGTAGAGTTGTTTGTTGGTTCTCTCCTGTGCTTCGAGGGTTTTTCCAGGTTCTCCGGTTTTTCCTCCCTCCTCAAAAATCAACTTCTAAATTCCAATTGGAATGCAGTGGAGGAAGAGCCACTCTGTGGATTCCACTGTTAATTCTCATTTATTTATTTATTTTATTCATTTGAAGGGGGAACCTAATCCCATTTCCCAGTCTAAAATTTTGCAAACTCCCACGCAGTAATGGCTAAATCCCATTCTCAGTGCATAAAATCACGTTTTTCCAGCCCAAATAAAGGCAAGTCCTCAATTAATGATGCTAAAAAGGACAAAGTCTAAAATACATTATGCAATCAAAATGTGAATTTACTGTTCATTTATTTATAGGCTCACACTGAACCTTTTGATGCCCGATATATAGACTCATCAGGTTAGCTTGCTGTGAATTGAATGTGGCTTTGAAGCATCTTTGTTGTAATAATCGTACTGCTACGACTAAGGAGAGGAGGAGTAGGGAAGGAACTGGAAGAGGAGGAGAAATGGGAGGTGGGGATTGGAAGGAGACGGCTTGGGATAGGGTAGAGAAGGAATAGATGGAGGAGGAGAAAGAGTTTTAAGTAGGAAGAGGAAAAGCTGACGATATAATAGATGATGAAGGAAGGAATAGGAAGATGAGGTGCATTATAATCCTTCTTTCAATACACCTCATTCGTCTTGGTGCAATGATTAACCATTTCAGACCACGTGTCATTCTCTTGAGAATAAGATTCTTTGTTTGAGTTGTGTCCATATTCATGTGTCTTCTCATGCGCAACTGTTAAACAAAGAAATGATACTCTAAAGAATGACACGTGGTCTGAAATGGGAAACATTACACCAAGACGCGAATAGGCAATGTGTATCAAAGCTCACAAAGCACTCTGGGAGTCCTGCAAAAATGTAACAGGGAAATCAAAGGAAATATCAGAAACAAATTACCTCTGTTATTTTCGTCTGTTGAAATACTTACATTTCCATTGAAAATGTCGAAGGAAAAATTGTCAGGTGAATTCCGCTTAAAGGAGCCAAAAAAGTTCGAGGACTCAGTATCCCATCATGCTTTGTGCTAGAAATTCGAAATCGTGCACATTGGCTATTAGATATGGTGTGTTGTAACGTTCTTCGCGGCCGATTTCTTTTGTGTCAGGTATCCCAGAAGGTCAATACCAGCTGGATGTAGATAGTTCAACCATCACTTTCACCCATCATCCTTTATTCAGTAAGGAACACGTGCTGGGATCACGCCTTCAACAACTGTATAAACAGTACTGTCAACGACGCAAGAAGGCCCTGTCTGCGCACCTGACAGACAAGGTGAGGAACTCAATGTTTAAGGCTCATTAAAATCATTCGTTCATTGTTCCTGCATTCGTTCGATCGTTAGTTTGGTCGTTCGTTGTTCGTTTGGGAGCTTTTGGTCGTTTGTTCGTTCGTTCGTTCGTTCCTATATTGGTTGTACGTTCTTGCGTTCTTTGGTTTGTTTGTTTGGTTGGTTGGTTGTTCATTTCCGGGTCGTTCGTTGTTCGTTTGGTCGTTCATTCGTTCCTATATTGATTGTTTGTTCTTGCGTTTGTCCGTTGATTCGTTGTTTAGTTGGGTGGTCCGTCCGTGTGTCTGTCCGTCCGTTCAAAGTTCAAATTTGTTTGTTCGTTCTGTGCATCACTCATCTACCAATCCACCCAACTCATGCCATTCCTTCCCATTCATTCACCCATCCATTTCATTCATTCGTTCGTTCGTTTGTTTTCCCTCAGCTCATGCAAAGAATCTAAGTATTTTAGATCTACAGTAAAAATAATTATTTCGAAGACATTAATATGTTTTTACCTTTTTTCACAGCTCACAGCTTTAAAGATTGCTCTCAGACAAATCCAGGAAGGAGAGATGGAAGCAGTAAGTATGACACTGTATTGGAGCGACTTTATAACAGGGGGGGGGGGGGGGGAAGTAGAAAAGAAAAACGAAAAGAAATCCCATATTCACCGCTGCTATACTAAGTTTCATACCTTTTTGTAAATTTATCACAAAAAATCTTTACTTTGCCACTTGTGGCTTTATCTTGATGTATGAATAATGGCATTCTTTATCTAACAGAGAAGAAGTAATAAGAACAGAGAAGCTACAGACAAGGAGAAGCGAGCACGAGACTATCGACGGCAAATCATGTGAGTATCATACCACTAAACCGCAGCAATGAATCAAGAATGACTAACACCCCTAACGGGCTTATTTATTACTGTGTGCCAGGAGTCGGCAATATTGGGGGGGGGGCACATTATTTTCTGAAGCTATATGGGGAGGGGGGTGTTACTAATTGTATGCAGCTTTAAAACCCAAACAAAACCCAATGTAAAATAAATTCTTTTTGCCTTTGATTCAGCGGTTCGAACCCCCCCCCCCCCCCCCCCCGGCTTTTTTCTTTTTGGTTCGCAGTCGAACGTGGAATCCCACTAGCAAAAAAATTTGATCAGCCCCTGTAAACAGACCTCTATATAGAAACACCGCTATAACATTGTGTTCAAGTTTCTTGAGAACAAGGATTGAAGGAACAGTGACTGAATGTTTGATTCTGTTTTAGGGACGTTCGTAAACTAAGAGACACTGAGGATTATAGTGATAGAACACTGATCAAGAATATGCTACAGTAAGTGAACTACACCACTCATTCACTTCATTCATCCCATCCCATCCCATTCATTTAACCATCTTGGCATTTATCTCATGCATCATCTCATCCACTAATCCACCAATCTCATGCCCCATCCTTCCCATTCATTCACCCATCCATCTTATTGCCTTCACTTATTCTATCCATTTATTCATCCATCCATTCATCTATCCATTTATTCATCCATCCATTCATCTATTCATCCATCCATCCATCCTTTTATCCATCCATTTATCCATTCATCCCATCCATCCATCCATCCATCCATCCATCCATCCATCCATCCATCCATCCATCCATCCATCCATCCATCCATCCATCCATCCATCCATCCATCCATCCATCCATCCATCCATCCATCCATCCATCCATCCATCCATCCATCCGTCCATCTATTAGTCATCACTGTCATGCGTCCGTGCCCTCCAACCTTCTATCCGTCCATCCATCTATAATCATTGATATTATATATTAATAGTTATTATTATCGTTTTCCATTAGGTGCTGGAAGGACATCAAGTCACTACGAGACGCCCAGGGCTACATAACCACTCCTATCAAACTAGTCATACACAAGTAAGTCTTACTAATAATACTAGTAATCTTCTACTAGATTAGACCAACAATTTTACTTTTTACTTTTTGGCTTGGGCGTAATGTTTTCCTATTTCAGACCACATCTGATTCCCTAGAGTATCATTTCTTTGTTTGACGGTTGTGCACGAGAAGACACAAATATGGATACAACTCAAACAAAGAATCTTATTCTCAAGCGAATGAATGACACGTGGTCTGAATTGGGAAAATATTACGCCGGACGTAAAAAGGTCTATTAGCATTTTTTTTGGCCTGACTTAACTAACTTTGCTCATCTTGGGTATTCTTAGGGAAGAGGCCGATACAAATGAAGTGGAGTTATATCGAATAGAACTTGAAGAAGAGCTACGAGAAAGAATGTAAATACCATGAGTCAGAAGCAACTTATCAAATATTGAATCCCAGTAACATAAAATCAAGAAAACTGTCATCTTACAGGGAGAGATGGGCGTACCCGGTACCCACCACCTCTGAAAGTAAAATCCTGGATTTTGTCCTCATATCTTCAAAGCTAAGGCTGACCTCTCACGTTATTATATATTGCTACTGCCACATCTACTACGTTCGTTTTTCTAGGAAAAACTGCATGTGATTTTTTCGGTTCAAATGATCACGGTTGGATGCTTTAATACAAGAGCCGCAGTGATAAAAACTGTTAGAATTTTGGTAAAAATCTTATCCAAAATGAAAGTGTAACCTTTTAATTGAAATATGATTGATGGTTGACAGCAAGGGGCCGGCACTTAATAGAGAACCATATTTTGGGTTCATTGGAGATATTTACCGGTACCCACCACCATAATCAATTCAGTTATTTTTGACCTTTGTTTTGATCTTGAACCTAATCGCTTTGTTTTTTTTAGGGAGGAGTTTGAATCAGAATATGAACAGCAGCTAGCAACCTATGAATCTGAACTAAGGGAATGGAAACGAATCATGAAGAAAAGGGTATGTTTGCTGAACAGTTACTCTAAACCGTTCGAGGAAACGAAATGTTGGTATCTAGGAAATAATCATAGTATGGAATCGTGGACGAGGGGGTAAAGGCTGGAAGTGATTGTTTGAAAACACCTAATAGTAATGACAAATTGGGTCACTGTGGGTTGTGACAATCTTTGCCAATATTAAATCCTTCGCATACTAGTCTTCTTATATTTTCCAATCCTAGAGCCCTCCCCCCCCCCCTCCCCCCACCCCCACTTAGACTACCGTCAATCAAAGAAGTCGTTCCAAATGTATCATCTCGCTGTTTTCATGTACCTTAACTACTCTAACGGCACCAAAACATTTCTATTCTAATTTATACGTATGTCGATCAATGATGCCATTTGATTTTCCTATTTTTCGATCAACCCTTCCATTTCACTTTCCCATCCCTCCTTTTTAGGGTACACTCTTCTTTTGCCTTCCTTCCATTTCGTCCTGCTAGGGAAAGGAAATATGGTTCATATAAATATACATTATTCTTAAAAAAAACAAAAAAACAAAAAAACATTTTTCTTAATTTTCAAAAAACTTTTCAGAAAAGAAAACAAGAACAACAGGAGTTTCAAAGAGATGGTGAACAGACAAGTCTGATGGAGGGAGAAGGTGTGTACATCAATAATAATCAGTCATCATCATCATCATCTTTCCTCAAGGAATATTGTATGTTTTCAGTTACTGCGTAATTTTATCAAATTCATCGTCATTCACTAGCAGTATATCATCTGCATCGCCATTAATTTCTTTATCAACTGTATCACTATCATCACTATTATCATCATCATCAGCAGCACTCGCATCGTTATCATCCGCATCACTGCCGTCATCATCAGTCACCAGTATCACTAGCATCACCATCACCATCACTAGTATCACTCATCACCATCATCATCATCACCATCATCATCATCACCATCACCATCATCATCATCACCATCATCATCATCACCATCACCATCCCTAGTATCACTCTCATCACCATCATCACTCACCAGTACCACTTGCATCGTCATCATCACCATCATCCACATCATGATTATCCGCATCACCATCATAGCCACGCTATCACTGATGATCCTTATCTTAACCGTTATCATCATTTTTATCATCACCTCCGTCATCATCATCAAAATCACTCATCCCCAATATCGTTATCAGCACCACCTATCATCATATAGCATTTCTTTGAATTTTTTTGATATTTACATCATCGAGAATTGTAATTTCTAAATAATATTCCATATAACACTCTAGCACCTCCAAAACCGGTTCGTCCTGCAGAATTCGATGAAGAAACAGAGCGACAAAAGATCCTAGAGAATGCGAGGAAAATGCGTAGAACACCAGGTAACGTATTGGGAATCTCTAGTGGTGTAGCAGTAGCACACTTGCCTCTCATGATCACCTCTGGGGTCTCGGGTTTGATTCCTGGACTCGGCATCACAAGTGATTATTTGTTAGGTCTCTCCCTTGGTTTGAGTGCTTCCCCCCCCCCCCCATTATCTAGCATTATCTACTCGTTTCTTTGTTTCAGGAGAACCAATACTAATTCCAGAGGTTCACAACACCACCAGTATCACCCCACCAGAACAGTGCCCTAGGTATGTTATCGTCATTTACAAAAGCTCCAGAAAGGATTGCTATCTTTAGGGATGAGGTCCAAGATAGGGACTCGAGTTTATAGATTAATTTTAGGTTGTGGGTCTCGGGGAAATAACTTCTAACTCCTCAGAGACCTGTTGAAATGCTCGCTACTGGGCTGGTCCGGTCCGTAATGACTGTTTCTATACTCAAATCCGTTGTACATTCATTTACCAAAGGATTAGACCATTTCTACCGCGGTTTTGCCTCACAACCTTATTATTTTTCGTTTGCACATTACATCATCGCCGCCATGTTGGTGGTATTTAACAAAACATTCCTTATAAGCTTCCTCTGTCAATACCTCCAAAATGGCCGCCATGTCTTTGTCTCTAGAAGATATGCACGTTACATCATCGCCGCCATATTGGTGGTATTTAACAAAACATTCCTTGTAAGCTTCCTCTGTTAATACCTCCAAAATGGCCGCCATGTCTTTGTCTCTAATATATAATATATCGTAAATTGATTTTTAGAACTGAAGTTCTGCGCCGTAATGATGTCCAGCGGTGGTCAGCTTTCATCAAAGTCATGTTCAACGACAAGGAAGTCTCCAAAACCTCTGTAAAGTATGTAAAATCTTTGAAGATGTTAATTTTTTTCCGGAAAAATATAAGATGAATACTTCTCTCGCCTGATGATCCGCATGGACATTAATCACACGCTTGAACGTTCTCAAACGCCTCAAAGCGAGGGCAAGGGGTCCCAAGGGATTCAAAACCTATTGTTTCAACCAATATGGCCGCCACGTGATTAAAGCGAATTGTTAGGTTGAGTGGTTCCGGAACAGAGCTAACGTTGACAAATCTTCCCTCGCGCCACTCCCTCTAAGACACATGTACGTTATAATAGACCCCTTGCAGCACGTCGGAATGCTTACTTTGTATTTTTTTTTTCAAGGCGACTCACGTTTGACTTCACCATTCATTTTGGAGAGATTCATAACATACAAATAGTAGAATGGCCTGAGAGTATCAAACTGCAGGTAGGTACATAATGATCTATGTTAGAGCACGGCTAACTGAACTCACTGATCGAACCCTGAAACAACCTCTGGGTTGATCTAAGTCAGGGCATGGCTAACTCACAGATCGAACCCTGAAACAACCTCTGGGCTGATCTAAGTCAGGGCATGGCTAACTCACAGATTGAACCCTGAAACAACCCGCTCTGGGCCGATCTAAGTCAGGGCACGGCTAACTCACAGATCGAACCCTGAAACAACCTCTGGGCTGATCTAAGTCAGGGCATGGCTAACTCACAGATCGAACCCTGAAACAACCTCTGGGCTGATCTAAGTCAGGGCACGGCTAACTCAAAGACCAGATTAGTCCAGCCCCATAGATATTTAGATTGTTAGGTTCTTCGGAGGGAACAAAACCGGAGAACCCGCAGAAAAATATCCCTCGAATCAAGAGAGACCCAGTATCAAAATTGGTGTGATGCTTGAATATTAATGACATCTTTCGTTTACGTACTATTCATGCAGGTCGTAGAAAGTGGAGTACCCAACAAACTACTAGCCGAACTATTCATCCCAGTCCCTGAGATAGGCCGAGTAACTGGCCGCGCAGAACTGGATAGCCTGGAGTTTAGTAGTAATCACATGATCACATATAAACATGAAGGGGTTGGCAGTGGTAAGTTATGTGAATCATCTGTGAATCATCCTTCCTCTCCCTCAAGACATATGCATGTTACAAATAAACTACCATGGATAAGATTTCCTCCCTCAACTTCTGGCTGTGAACATCAGTGAACATCAGTGAACATCAGTGAACATTAGTGAACATCAGTGAACATCAGTGAACATCAGTGAACATCAGTGAACATCAGTGAACATCAGTGAACATCAGTGAACATCAGTGAACATCAGTGAACATCAGTGAACATCAGTGAACATCAGTGAACATCAGTGAACATCAGTGAACATCAGTGAACATCAGTGAACATCAGTGAACATCAGTGAACATCAGTGAACATCAGTGAACATCAGTGAACATCAGTGAACATCAGTGACGTGTGGGACATTCAGAAAAAAACTTTTGGTGTAGTTTGATTAAAGTATATCAACCCTTAATTCTTATTTTATATCCTATCACCAGGTCATGTGATCAACCTTGGTATCCCCAACAACACAGGTGAAACGCCTTTCTTTGACCAGGAAAACTTACTCACATCAGGTTATGTGTTGGTTGGTGTGTCCTGGGCACTAGATAATGATGGTCGACCCATGGCTCCTCCGTTATCCTCGACCGGCGTTGACAAGAGCCTAAGGTGAGTGAAGGAATTATGATATATTGTGAGGCAATGTTCATAACATTGATACTGTTATGCAATCATTTTAACGGAGACATGTGAATAATTGTATAAGGTGTTAAAAAAGGTGTCTATCATTGCAAGCTCACCGTTCGTCTCGCTTCGATGCAAAGGCACGGTTACCTTTCAAGATGGCGCAGGGAACTGTGATGAAATGACAATCGACCGAAACTAAAGATTATTATATCACCGTACGTCCACCTGTAGACGACGCTGACGTCATCTTCATCATCATCACCATCATCTATCAACATCATCATCATCATCACCATCACCGAGATCATCATCCCCATCATCATCCATCATCATCATCCATCAACATCATCATCATCATCAATTCATCATCCATCAACATCATCAACATCATCATCATCATCATGTCATCATCCCCATCATCCATCATCATCATCATCATCATGTCATCATCATCCATCAACATCATCACCAAGATCATCATTCCCATCATCCATCAACATCATCATCATCCCCATCATCACCAAGATCATCATCCCCATCATCGTCCATCAACATCATCATCGTCATCATCATCATCAAGGACCATCATCAATCAAAATCATAGCATCATCATCATCCCACCACCACCAAAATCATATATCTTCCTAGTGTTTTCTTTTTCTCCTCCGCCATGTTTGTTCTTCTGTCCTAATCTTTTATCTGACTGTTTGTCTGATTTTCATCTAGTGCTCTTAGACGGTACGATGCCATGGCAGCCCTTGGTGCAGCTGGGATGGTTGATATACAGAACCTAGCTAAGTGGATCGGTAGGTAGCTAATATAGGAAAAATATTAAACGATTTAATATATCTTTAAACTGTTTACTCTTATATGGTAATGTTCTCAAGATTATTTTTTATGCATTGGAAAATTATGTTAGGTGCAAATACTCCAAATCCCTTTGCTCAGGCACATTAATATATTATGGTCAGGAAAAGGACACGAAGTTTGGTTTTGTATTCAGTTTAATTTTAAATAAAATAAATCTCTTTATTTAAGTGTCTAGTCATTCTAGAGCTTTTACACTAATTGGAGACACTTTTCTCCCTCCCTCTCCCTCTCCCTCTCCCTCTCCCTCTCCCTCTCCCTCTCCCTCTCCCTCTCCCTCTCCCTCTCCCTCCCTCTCCGGAGAACCAGGAGAAAACCGCTTGCCGCATAGGAGAGAAACAACACATTAAACAAACTCACCTCTCATATCGAGTCCGCAGGGCTCGAACCATGCAGTGACCCGAACTTTCGGAACTAAAGTCGGCCACCCATGATACCCATAAATCTCTAACGTTTGGCAATGCCAATTGTGACTGCCATGTGTCACCCTTTTAAGCATGTATTGTAATTTTCTTATTCACAGCGGAGTCTCATCTCGATCCCAATGATCCTGCCAATGCAGATATAATGAGCATCATGAAGGTGAGTGCACTATCACTACCCCACCCTTGATTTGTTCAACACCCCCGTCATTGTCTAATACAACATTAGCATTGGTGGTTTGCGCTGTGGTTGTGGATCAATCCTAGGACCCGCAGTAATATGTGAGCGAAGTCACTTTTGAATTTCTTTTGCTTCGAGGGTTGCTCCGTGTTCCCTCTCTTCCCAAAAAATCAACTTCTAAATACACCAGTTTTGCATTCGATGCAAGCCGCTGCTTTTTGAACGGACTTTGAATAGCTGACTTATAAACGAGGCTAAGCCTGTGCAAATGAGTCTTTGGTCTTCAAAAGCAGCGGTTTGCATTGAATGCAAAAACTCGTGTAATCTAGTTTCAACGTAAAACGAGGGCCACAGGTTTGTTATCCATGAGCTACTAGTTGTTACCCTTAAAAAACAAGAATTATTCATGTGTTTAATACGCACGGTAGATGGGTATGGACGGAGCCGAGGCACCCAGGTTCTTCCGTCTGAATCAACTAGAAGCAGAGTCAGAGTTTGTCACTAAGGAAGAAATGGAAAGATCGAAAAGATTCAAGCTCATTCATCTGCGAGACCAAGGGGTGAGTAAGACAAATAGCAAAACATCGATAGCATTCGGCACACACTTGGCATGCTTATCCTGATTTTGATGATTTTAGTTGTTTTTTCCTCATCGTTTCATTTCAGTTATACACTTGTTTTCCTTCAGGTTCCCGAGTTCAAGAACTTTAAAATGGTTCCCACAAGAGACAGAGATATTCCTGATTCAGTATTTGAGGTATGAAAATAAAAAATACATTTACGATATAAAAAATGAGAATGAGAATACCCCATCAAGCCTCAGATACCCAAGATACCAACACAAGCATGACTATCTTGTATTTCTTTATTCTTCTAGGGTTACAATAAAAGATTGCGCGGAGAACAAGTTGAAGAAGAGAAAGAAGAAGAACTCTGTACACATAGGATTGCCGTCACTAAATTCTTGAACAAGGTACATCAGACTCCGACTCACTCACAGGCTCTGGATTAACGTTTCTCGCCAGACTGGATTTTTGTCATTTGCTCGTTCGTTCGTTCGTTATTGGCATTCACTCACTCCGTCCGTCCGTCCGTCCGTCCGTCCGTCCGTCCATCCATCCATACACCCATCTATCCCTACATCCATCCTATCCCATCTATTCATCCATCCATTCATTTAATCATGCTTGTCTTATCACAGGTCCGAGAAGAAGTTACTCAACGGTCTCTGGTTGCTAAGAGACAAATGGAACTCAAAGACATGGTCATAGAGGATGAAGTCCCGGATATTGGGTCAGTTAGCCTCTGCAGTACGCAGTTCTTGTCACTCATAATAAACATGTTATTTTATTTTACGTCGATTGTAGTCTCCCGAGCCAGAGGCACGTATTTAAGCTTTACGACGCCAGATCGTATTGAAATTTAGGAATTGATTTTTGAGGAGGTAGGAAAATCGGAGAACCCGGAGAAAAACCCTCCGAGCACAGGAGAGAACCCGGGTCGCATTGGTGGGAGGCGGCGCATTAGCGGTGTACACTACCAGTGTTTAACATACGATTTTTTATAAATATAGGTCTTTTTTTGTTGCAGGACTTTAGGGATTCGAATAGGGCAGCTGTTTGCACCAAGAAGACCGTTGAGACCTGTGAGGAAGGAACGCAAAGTCGTTGGAGCACAGGTAAGAACATGAAACGTGATTATCAATTAATCAAAATTAACAGGGAGAGATTAGTGGTCAGCGGTTTTGTATCACAACATGCGCATGCTCATATTTGCTTTGTTCTCGTGGTTGCATGAGCTGTTTGCTGTTTACCAGCTTTGCTTGGTTTGCTAGATCACTAGTGCTAGCTAATTGTTGCTGCAGTTTTTGCTCCCTTTATCCGAACCTCCCTTATTTGGTCTACTGGTAAGTATCAATAAATAATCACTGGTCGCTCGACCAATCACAGCACGCGAAACTTAAGTCTAGAATTATACTAATTTTAATCATTTAAATGACTAAAGAAAAGACTAAAAAATTGAATAGAAAAAATATACATTCAGTAAAATATTATTAAACTAGTCATTGCATAGTGCAAGTGAAGGAACCCCCCCCCCCCCCCCCATGCACTTAAATGAAAGCCCCCTAAACGAAAACAGCACAAAGCTCGGCTCTTCTCTACTACAAAACTGTTTCATTTGAGCCTTTTCAAAACACCATTAGCCAAAGGAAAAGGAAGGAGATCTGAAATAATACGAGTCGCTTTATTGTGAAAGATTATATCGGATATCAACAAAGAAATAAATGACACGTGGTGTCCAGCTGATCTGTGACGTAGAAATGACGTCACATCAAAACTAAGGTGTCAGAAATTCACTTATGAACGTTTCTAGATTCTAAATCTAGATTTTTAGAAAGAGGTTTTTGATATTGTGTACACATAAACTATGATTCATTACTAACTGGGAAAATAAAATAAAGAAATAATCGTTTCCCGATACGCCGGGTTACTAAGGATGACACCTCAGTTTTGCAACTTTTTTTTTCTGATTGGCTAATATTTTGTGTCAGATTAGCTGGATGTATGGGGAAACATTGCGCCCCACTGAGCTGAATTTTCTTTATTTTGTCTACAAACCAGAAAAAATACCAATTCTATCATAACAAGCTGTGCTTCTCATGAAAATAGTATTACTAAAAAAACAAGGGGGAAACTGAAATGAACAAAAAAAACAAACAAGGAAAATAATATAAGAAACCAAACAAATACATAAGAAAACAAACAAACGTAAAAAGAATAAAAACAGAAATTAAATGAATTAACTCCGAATGGTCATATTTTAGCACGCCAAACCTTAGGATATCATTCAATACTATGTCATACCGATCAGATATAGTATCAAGTAATAGCTAATTCTACTTTACACACAAGACACCAAACCTTGGGATATCATTCAATACTATGTCATACCGATCAGATATAGTATTAAGTAATAGCTAATTCTACTTTACACACAAGACGCCAGAACAAGCCGTACTAACTAATAACTGACCATCCTTTAAAACAGTTATAAAGAGAGGTTCCTTCATTATATCACAAGTCTTTCCTACAAAACGACCATCCAATGTGAATTTTTGTACGCGGTTATTACCAAGATCACACACCAGTAGATGATGGTCATTATCAATAGCCAGGCCAAATGGTCTATTCAGCTGACCATCGGCACTGCCTTCACCACCAATCGTGGATATTCTAGTCGGTACGTTACCTTTCTTCTCAAATACATGAATAGCGTGATTAATATAATCACTGACGTAAAACAGTCCATCATGTGTTATCACATCAAGTAGAACAAACTTGTCCTGTGTTGTCAAACCAAACTGATATTGATAGTCACCGTCTCTTGTGAAGACTTGAACACGATGATTACCACGATCACACACAATGATGTTACCATCATCATCAACGTGTACTCCACGTGGAAGACTAAACTCTCCATCACCGTTACCTTGGTTACCAAAGGTCTTTACCAATGTCCCTGTTGTAGTGTTCACTATACATATTCTATCATTACCATAGTCTACTATGACTAAATCTGTATTATTCAGAAATGCTAAACCTTCAGGACGACACAATTGTTCCTTTCCACTACCTTGACTACCATACGTCAGTAAGAGATCTCCATCAGTGGTGAATACATGGACACAGCTAGAAGAATCATTTGAAACAGCGATCCTGCTATTGTCTCTGTTTACTGCTATACTTCTAAATCCACTAGATCCTATATTTACACCTTTCATGTTAAACTGTCCTGTTGCTCTCATTTCCTGTGGCTTGACATTCATCACTAGTGGACTGTTAGATACATGATTCCCATTCACTTGAACCTCTGCTGTCAACCGACCAGGTACTTTAGCCATGAATTCAACTTCTACTTTACCATCAGTTCTCACATATTTCTTTTCTATTTTCACATTTTCTCCAGGCTTGATTTGAACGTCTAGAACATCGTTTGGATCATGATTGAGTTCTCCTGTAGAGGATTTAGTTATTACTATCAACTTTTCTTTCTTTAAAGCTTCTGTCTCAGAATTCACCTGAATAGTGCTCTTCGTATGGTCTGTTTTCAAACAAGTTTGTATTTCTCCCAGACCTGAATTCACTTGTCGCATCAGCTCTTGATTAGGAACATAGTCAATTCTAGAGCATGGTGAAATGTGGTTGAAGATGAATTTTTGAGAGCATTGTGTCTCTTGAATGTTCATCATTTCACTTGCCAGTCCTCTTTCCATCACATTCTTGATGTATTCCTTGACGGCTGGAATATGATGAATGATATTCAAGTTTGTTGTGGCTGTGTCCAACTTCTCATCGATTTGTCTCAGCAATTCTCGTTCGTTTTCTTGTAGCATTTGGATACTTTTCTTGGTTTTGTCTTTGACTTCTTTTTTGGCTTTTTCTCCTTGTTGTTTGATTGTGTCAGCAATCTTTACTTGTTGTTGCTTTTCCTTGTCATCTAATCTCAACTGCTCCAGTACTTGCAGATGCTTTGACAATACAGCTTTCTTGATCGAAGCAAACTTATCTAATGACATTGTCTCATGTTTCCTGTGATCTTTCAAGCATGTCAAGCAAACCATTGCATCACAATCTTTACAGAAGAACTCTAGCTTGTGCTGTGAGTGACTTGTACAAGGATTTTCTCTTGATATTATGAACTCAATATCTTCTTTCTTCAAATCAGCCAGACGAACGACGTTGTGATCTTTGATAAACAATGAATGGTTCTTCTCGCATTCATCACACATCGAACGATCACAGTCAAAACAATACCAAGAAGCTGTAGAATGACTCACAGAAACAGTACAAACCTTTTCTCCTTCAACCAACGTCAGACCCTTCAAGATTCTTGAATGTAGTTGACTTGGCTGTAGATCTTCGACGCTGCTTAGTTCTGGCAGAGAAGTTTGTGATTTGCATATAGGACACTTGAAGATGTTGATTTGGTCGACATGCTCAGCGTGTCTCTTGATGCAAGGCTTACAGAATGTGTGGAAACAAGACAAGATCTTGGGTTCAGTAAGTGTATCATTACACAAGGAACATTGGACTTTCTTCTTCAGTTCGTCGACAAACGATTCCATGTCTTCAGGAGTTGAGGGAGTTGTCTGAATAATGTTGTTTGTCAGTATATTGTCAGGCGATACTTGGAAATGAGCGTGACCTTTACTTCCTTGAAATAATGTCACGCCATGCATAAATTTAAGAAGAGCATTTATTTTAATTGGATCACTGAGTTACTGCAAGGGATTTGTCTTCTGAAAATACATCTTTTTAAACTTTGTACTTCGTTAGTGATAGTATTGAATGATGTACAGTGAACATCACGTTATCCCTGCACTTGGAAGCGGTTTAATCGTTTGTTGACTCCCGTTCTCAAATGTGTTTTTCTTGGAATTAAAATGTGACGTTAAGTACGTATGTTCTAGAAATAGTTATTCGTTACAACTGCATAAATTAGAAGAGCACTTGTATCCCCGTTGGGGGTAGTGTGAGGTAGTTATTTGCATTGAAAGAAGAATATCAAAGTATATGAAAAATATCAATGTTAAACGAGATAGAAAAGAATAAAGCAAGTACTACGAGTATGTAAAGTCGTTTCTTTGGTTTCGGAAGTTAATAATAACAATAACTTTATTATATGCTCCCTATACCCCCCCGGGGGGGGGGGGGGGTTACCCCCTCGTGTAGCCTATACGTGTATGTTCAGCTGGATAAGGTATGGTTTTTCGGGATTTTAGACAGTGTATACGATTTCCATGATATTGTCTTGAATAGGGTTATCAGTCTTGGATAGGTTAGCCGTAGTAGTGTTTTAAAATCTTAGATAAGATACTCAATTTTGACTTTTTGTCGAAATTGATGTTTTTGGTATTCAGGTTATAGAATTTCTCTTGGGTTTTAGATAGGGTTATAAGTTACAGTGTTGGGTCTTGAACAGTACTGTATGTTTTTTCAAGATATTCTTGTCTTAGATAGGGTCAGGGTCTTCGGATCCCAGCGGATCATCCTAATCACTGAACCACTCATTTCCATCTTATTCAAAATAACGGGCGATCCTTCTCTTCAGTTATCTGATATATGTGTTTCTGTTTACAATCGTCTTTGTCTCATTGTTTACTATCATCCATCCTCGCCTTTCCTTTCCCATCATCATACAATTACCTTATTTCATTTTTGATTCAATGTTCTTTTGATATAGAACTTGACTGTAACAGACGTCAAAGTGCTGGTGAACGTGGTCCGTGCTTTGGATATCCCAATACGTATCGAGCACCAGAGGACAGCGTAAGTCGATTAAGACTATGGTCAAACGTCGAACTTCACATGAGCCGAACATCTTGACATTAATAAACTACCTTATTATCCACTGTTTTCAATGCTCATGTGAAGTTTGACGATTGAACTGGGCCTATGTCACATTCTACTATTTCTTTTGAGGCCTAGACCAAACATCTAACATTTTTCTTAAAAATGTATGGAGAGCAAAAATAATAGACTATATTCGTCGTGGTGCACGTGTGACATGCACGTGTCATTCCCTGGGGAATAAGATTCTTTGTTTGAGTTGTATCCATATTTATGTGTATTCTCATGTGGAGCCGTTAAACAAAGAAATGATACTCTAGGGAATGACATGTGGTCTTGAGAATAAGATTCTTTGTTTGAATTGTATCCATATTCATCAGTGTCTTCTCATGTGGAACTGTTAAACAAAGAAATGATACTCTAGGGAATGACATGTGGTCTTGAGAATAAGATTCTTTGTTTGAGTTGTATCCATATTCATGTGTCTTCTCATGCACAACCGTTAAACAAGGAAATTATACTCTAGGGAATGATACGTGGTCTTGAGAATAAGATTCTTTATTTGAGTTGTATCCATATTCATGTGTCTTCTCATGTGCAACCATTAAACAAAGAAATGATACTCTAGGGAATGACACGTGGTCTTGAGAATAAGATTCTTTGTTTGAGTTGTATCCATATTCATGTGTCTTCTCATGTACAACCGTTAAACAAAGAAATGATACTCTAGGGGAATAACACGTGGTCTGAAATGGGAAAACATTACGCCAAGACGAATAAGTTCTGTTGAGTTCCCTTGCTCCTTAGATCGACACATATAGAAGATGTACGCCTATTGTCTTAATTCAAGGACTTAGACAATAGACCTCTTTACTTTTGGCGTAATGTTTCCCATTTCAGACCACATGTCATTCCCTAGAGTATCATTTCTTTGTTCAACGGTTGCGCATGAGAAGAACATGAATATGGATAACGGCTGTACCTCTCCCTAATGTTTTTTATCAATCTGTAGAAGATCTCCTGATAATCGCTTCGGAGCCACATCCTCACGGCAACCCGGTGGAGGTCCACTTGGTGCAAGTAGCCTGGCAGGACAGTCCGGCCAAATTCGTGCACAAGACCACTCAGATCAGGTAATCCTACTCCCACCCCTCACACACGAGCCACGGTATGACAAGCTCGTACTGTGATTTTTTTTTTTTTCAGTCATACGAAATTTGCGCATGCGCTTTTGAAACTGTGACACAAGAGCCAGTCCCATACGGGGTAGAGTTATGATTCATGCATTAAATTCTTACGTGTTCAGTTTGATCTATCTTTAGCTTCTCGTCCGTCCTTTTATCGAAGCTGTATTCCAAGGTAATTTTGCAAAGACAAGTGTCGCTGAAGGACCCAACCCCAGCTGGAATGAGCAGCTTATTATCCCATTCAGGTCAGTGTTTTATTAACTAGTCAATATCGATGTACTAGTTAACGCATGCCCAGAGAATGGACTGCTTCAAAATTGAAATATACAAAGCTGTTACAGTAGTGTTATGGCGGCGATTAACATTAACAGTTCACCACAAGATAATTTGACAATATGAATTAAGAGGATCGACAAAGAAATTGACAAACTCTATGTATTATCCGCCATCTTGGTTTTGATTTTGCCCCCTGGACGCCCCATAATGCCTTACGATTCAAGATGGCCGCCGTATCGTGGAAGTACCTAGTCCATTGTCCCTGCCTCTATCATGGCTGTCATCACATGACGGTGCAAAGCCTATATCTGTTGTTTGTTGTACAGAGTAAACGTAGTGGTGGAGCAGCGAACCTTACGAACCTCCCCTTATGGGGCGTGATGTTTGTAAGGAATTTATACTTAGGTACTTGGCAAAAACAGAAAATTGAGGGAATAAATGATGGACAAGCAACAGAAAAGATGGTGTTCTCATATCGTCTTATCATTTCAGGGCACCCAAGAATGATTACTCACCAGAGAACCTCCAGACTGTTAATGATATCCTGTATCTGAACTTGTTTGATGAGCTTGTCTATGACATCTTACAGGTACAACATCTCTTGAGTAGACCTCTTTACCTTGGGTGTAATGTTTCCCATTTCAGACCACGTGTCATTCTCTTGAGAAGAAGATTCTTTGTTTAAGTTGTATCCATATTCATGTGTCTTCTCATGCGCAACCGTTAAACAAAGAAATGATACTTTAGGGAATGACACGTGGTCTTAAATAGGAAAACATTACGTCCAAGGTTAAAGAGTCTCAGTGTTTGAAATAACATTTGTCACTGATTTAAGACACCCTCAGAATGATTATATTGGCGAATAGTTTCGTATCATAAAGGAAAAACATTGATTATTGATCTGATTGTCTACATCGTGTACACAGGATGACCGTCAGCGCGAAACTAGTGTACATCAACGTCTAGAGAGACACTGGTTGGGAAGTATAGAGATACCATTTTCGACTATCTACTTCAATGGCAAGGTAAGACAGTGATAGACCGATAAAAAAGCCTCCCTCATTTCCTTTGTAGCATGGTAGGGGTACACTGCTAACGCGTTGTCTTTCACCTCTGTGGTTCCAAAGCTTTCGTTCACTGGTTCGAGCCCTGCAGACACCATGCGTTAATTGAGTTTGTTAGATGTTTTGTTCTATCCTGTGCTACGAGAGTTTTCTCCGGGCTCTTCGGTTTCCTCCCTCCATAAAAATCAACATATGAGTTGAGCGTTGTGTGTATAGAATATTGAATGTACTGGTAGTGTGTGTGAGTGAAAAGTGTCCCCAATTAGTGCGAAAGAGCTTGAATGATTAGACATTTAAATAAAGAGATTTATTGTTATTTCTTTCTTTTGTTTCAAGGTTGAAGGAACATTTCAGGTCAACACGCCTCCAGTCCTTCTCGGTTATCATCATCAGAAACGATCTCTGGGGTCTGGCACTAATGTTCAAGTCAAGCATGACACCCTGCTGACAATCTTTGTAACGATTGAGCCCGCGTTACAACCATCACATCCAATGGCTGAACGAGTAAGAGCTGAATGAATCTAAGGAATCTCATTACCAGTCTACAATGACAGGCAAACACTGTCCGTCATGTGCTATGAACCAGACAGTATTCTATTGCTTGGTATCAATCAGCTGAATAAATCTCATTACCAGCCTTCAATGTTGGACAAACACTGCTCGACAAAAGTATTATGATTATAGACTCGTTGCACGTGACGTCAGAGCAGCTCAATTTGGAGGACAAAACAAAAGAATTTTAATCTCCTGAGAATCGGAACCAATTGTTTTGCCCTCCAAATTGAGCTGCATTACGACGTGCTGCAAGGGGTCTACAGATTGCAAAATGGACTGTTTGCTTTCCTACCTACAGGTGATCAGTGGAGCTAATCAAATTATTTAAAAGGTTTGATACATTTTCTATTATATCTTTTTCACAGTTCGAAAGCAACGAATCTGAAAAGCTCTTACACAATGCGCAACTATGGCTGTCAGGCTTGAGGAAGAAATTCCCCAAAAGAGAATACAAGGTAAGAACTAATAAATACACGCTATAGACTCTTTTACCTTGAACATAATGTTTCCCGTTACAGACCACGTGTAATTCTCTTGAGTATCATTTCTTTGTTTAACGGTTACACTTACAGCTGACTAGTACCAAGATTATGTAACTTGTAATTTATGTAACTTGTGATTTTGTAACTTGTGATTTATGTAACTTGTAATTTATGTAACTTGTAATTTATGTAACTTGTGATTTATGTAACTTGTGATTTATGTAACTTGTAATTTATGTAACTTGTGATTTTGTAACTTGTGATTTATGTAACTTGTAATTTATGTAACTTGTAATTTATGTAACTTGTGATTTATGTAACTTGTGATTTATGTAACTTGTGATTTATGTAACTTGTAATTTATGTAACTTGTAATTTATGTAACTTGTGATTTATGTAACTTGTGATTTATGTAACTTGTGATTTATGTAACTTGACATTTATGTAACTTGTGATTTATGTAACTTGTGATTTATGTAACTTGTGATTTATGTAACTTGTAATTTATGTAACTTGTGATTTATGTAACTTGTGATTTATGTAACTTGTAATTTATGTAACTTGTGATTTATGTAACTTGTAATTTATGTAACTTGTAATTTATGTAACTTGTAATTTATGTAACTTGTGATTTTGTAACTTGTGATTTATGTAACTTGTGATTTATGTAACTTGTAATTTATGTAACTTGTGATTTATGTAACTTGTGATTTATGTAACTTGTGATTTATGTAACTTGTAATTTATGTAACTTGTGATTTATGTAACTTGTAATTTATGTAACTTGTAATTTATGTAACTTGTGATTTTGTAACTTGTAATTTATGTAACTTGTGATTTATGTAACTTGTGATTTATGTAACTTGTGATTTATGTAACTTGTAATTTATGTAACTTGTAATTTATGTAACTTGTAATTTATGTAACTTGTAATTTATGTAACTTGTAATTTATGTAACTTGTAATTTATGTAACTTGTGATTATGTAACTTGTAATTTATGTAACTTGTGATTTTGTAACTTGTGATTTATGTAACTTGTGATTATGTAACTTGTAATTTATGTAACTTGTGATCATGTAACTTGTAATTTATGTAACTTGTGATTTTGTAACTTGTGATTTATGTAACTTGTGATTTATGTAACTTGTAATTTATGTAACTTGTAATTTATGTAACTTGTGATTTATGTAACTTGTGATTTATGTAACTTGTGATTTATGTAACTTGTAATTTATGTAACTTGTGATTTATGTAACTTGTGATTTATGTAACTTGTGATTTATGTAACTTGTAATTTATGTAACTTGTGATTTATGTAACTTGTGATTTATGTAACTTGTAATTTATGTAACTTGTGATTTATGTAACTTGTAATTTATGTAACTTGTAATTTATGTAACTTGTAATTTATGTAACTTGTGATTTTGTAACTTGTGATTTATGTAACTTGTGATTTATGTAACTTGTAATTTATGTAACTTGTGATTTATGTAACTTGTGATTTATGTAACTTGTGATTTATGTAACTTGTAATTTATGTAACTTGTGATTTATGTAACTTGTAATTTATGTAACTTGTAATTTATGTAACTTGTAATTTATGTAACTTGTGATTTTGTAACTTGTAATTTATGTAACTTGTGATTTATGTAACTTGTGATTTATGTAACTTGTGATTTATGTAACTTGTAATTTATGTAACTTGTAATTTATGTAACTTGTAATTTATGTAACTTGTAATTTATGTAACTTGTAATTTATGTAACTTGTGATTTATGTAACTTGTAATTTATGTAACTTGTAATTTATGTAACTTGTAATTTATGTAACTTGTAATTTATGTAACTTGTGATTTTGTAACTTGTAATTTATGTAACTTGTGATTTTGTAACTTGTAATTTATGTAACTTGTGATTTTGTAACTTGTGATTATGTAACTTGTGATTTAACCTATTATTTGCAATAATGGTACTAAATAAAGATTGATTGAATGATTGGTTACCATTTCACCCTTGAAATGTCCTACTTTCCATCCAGGCGCTTGCCACAGATCTTGTCGGGAAAAAAGTCTTCATTACGCGTTACATCAGAGCTCAAAAACCTCCGGTGGAACTTGTCGATCAGACACAAAAGGAAATGGTGAGATTCTAAATTTTTAAACTCCGTTGCCATCCAAATGTTGCAACTTAGTCGTGTTTAATGTACATGACCAGAATAATGCTTTGCGAAGTTTGTTTAAATTCGATTTGTTTTTTGGTAGTTTTTTGTTGTTGTTGTCCAGAACCATACAGAACAATACACTACACTACAATACATGAATTTTATTCCTCTTGGACTTAAATTTATAACCTGTTTTCCCACATTCAAAATGTTGAGACAAAGTTGGCGCATGATGGTATCCTAATCAGAATATTAAAGTCTTGATAATCCATATTTATTTGTCAGGAATTACTAGCTCGATATGTGTCTTTAGTTCCTTATGTATCGGATTCTGCTGCATTCCCTGATCTGTGTGACATCTGGGCCACTTCTGATGTAAGTTTATTTAATTTTGAATTAATTAATAATAATGATTTTGTTTTTAAAGTGTACCCAAATTGTCGTGTATATTGAAGCACTGTTTTAGGTCCAGTTGTTGCTGTTGTCGATGTTGTTGTTGTTGTTGTTGTTGTTGTTGCTGCTGCTACTGTTTTTTATGTTGTTGTTGCTACTGCTGTTGTTTTTGCTGTTGTTGTTGCTGCTACTGTTGTTGTTGACGGTTGCTGTTGCTGATGCTGTTGGTGCTACTGCGTTTGCTACTTATGCTGTTGTTGCTGTCATTGTTGCTGTTGCTGCTACTGTTGTTGACAAAGTTGCCTTTGCTGCTGTTGACATTGCTGTTGCAGTTTCCATCGGGGCATGGATCCATTTGTCGTGCCTGGACGAAATCTCTCCACCTCAAATTTACCGTACCTGTTTTTATCTGTCTTCAGCAATTCCTCCAGATGTTAGCAGGTGATGAAGAAGAACATGCTATTCTACTATGTAATTACCTGACTCACAGGGGGAGGGGAAAGGCTTACGTTGTACTCGGCACGGGTATACCAGAAGGTACGTATGGATTGACTCGCGGTCTTCCTGTGGTCCCTAGCCGAGGGACCTTAAGCACCAGAAAGGGAGACTGAGATGTGATGATTGAAGACAAAAGTAACGCGGGCAGGCATGAGAGCGAGTCATTTTGTGATAAAATTTAACCAAGCAAACCCTCTTGTCTCATACCTGCCCGCGATACTTTTGATCTGATGTTATGTTATCGCTAATCACCACCGCAAGTACAGCAGTAGCGCAGCTCAACGGCGTCGAACTGAAAGCATGTGAAGGCGCCTCTGGCAGCCACTATACAGTCCATGTATGACCCTGGAGCACAGCTCTAACCAGTTTGAATTAGTTAGGGTTGATTTGAAAGGAGGGAGGAAAACCCGGAAAAAACCTCGTAGTCAAAAAGATAACCAAGCAACTCAGCTCAGCATGGGGCGACTGCGATTCGAACTCTGGCACCAAGTAACGTTTTGTGTTTTGTAGGATCCACTGCATATGTTCTGACGGTAGTGGATGGTAAGCATCAGTTATGGAACGCACACACGGGACGTTCATACGATGTACATGACCCTCATTGTCCACTGAAGAGTCTTGGCTGTGTCTTCAATGAGGAAAACGTAAGTAGGGCTATTACTGGGACAAGAGCATTGGAAGTCTTATTCTTTTTCTCAAATATTAACGCGCCTATCCCCGCAACCTTAGATTCAGTTTGCTCTAACTGTTTTCTCTACTTTTACGTTACCCATAATACATTGCGGTTTGGGGGTATTCCTTCAAAAAGTGTCATAAGATTAAACGTTGCTCAATCGAATGTACACTATGTCTGCAAAATACTGATATTAGATCATTCTGAGTTATCTTCCCACTTTCAGAACTTCAAGAAGTTTTGTGTTACAGAAAGAAAATGAATTGACTCGTGAAGAAGTGCTCAAGATATACTTTCTAGACTTCTTCAAAATTCTATTATTATTTTTTTCTGGCTGTTTCTTATACATCTTTAAATATCATTAGACCCATCTTCATTATCTTCAGCATAACAGCAAAACTGGTCTATTTTTTTTTTAGGTCAATTTTAAACCACTCCTCCCCTCCCAAAAAAAAAATTTAAAGTCTCTGAAGTCCGAGTTTTATTTTTACTTCTTTATATTTATTCTTCTTCAGCATAACATGTTTGGTTTTTACCCTGGTTACCCCCAAGCCGCAATGTATTGTGGGCAATGTGAAACTAGAGAATACTTGAAATAATTGGTCTATTTTTGTTGAGGTCAATTTTAACCACTCCTCCCCTCCCTTTGAAAGCAGAGTTTTATTTTTACTTAAGAGATTTTTGAAATCGTTTGAGAAATTTTGCCCGAACCCTGCCTTGTGTAATGGGAAATCTTCAAGATAGATATACTAAGATGTCGTGTAATATTTTTCTTGAATACATCTAGATCTGGGCAAACGTACAAGAGAACGACGAACCATTCAGACTCAATTATGACTTCACTAAACCAAACTTGTGGCAGCCATTCTTCTCCAAGAAATACCCACGACCTGCCTTATCTAGTGTCCAGGTAGGTAGCTGCTAGTTTCCATCGCCTTCTCTGTTTCTTTTCGGGTCTTTCTTAAAAAGCCTCGAACTACCTGTGGCTGCATAACTATTGGCCAAGAGCGTCCCCGCACAACTCTTCCCAGTCAGCGCGTAGCAATGTTAACAGTAGTAAATAATAGCCTTATACTAAACATGTATATATGTTTCCTTCTTTCAGAAAGAGGCACTCCAGTACCGTACAGTAGATCGTGAATATGTGATACGAATGCAAGACAGGTAGACCACGACAAACTTTGTTATCTTTGTTCTGGTTTTAACTTGCTCCACAAGCATCAGTTACTTATCAACACAAGTTGCCTTACCTCTGTTCAAACTGCTAGATAAAAACTCCGTTAGTTCTCTGCATAGACCTTTTCTGAGATAGGGAGCATGGTACATCGTGTTCTAGCTTTAGTACAAACATCTTTTGTTCATCATGCCTTATATGGTGTTGTTTGTATTGAATCTAGACCACAATGACACGCGTGAAAAACGTCTGCGCATGTTCTAAGTCCGTTTGCAAATTAGTCAAAAGCGTCTTCGTGCTATTGTAAAATATGCAAATTTGACTTTCACACTTGCCTGAAAAATAGTCTTTACAAAATGCCAAAACTTAAGACAGTTCTTGAAACTTAAGGCTAATTCTTTCATATTGTCTTTATTGATACAGTAGTATCTTGGTCCCACAAAATTATACTCAAAAAATTGTTCGTACAATCGGAGAAAACAAACATTTATTTTCTCACTAAAACTCTTGTAAATTGTTGGAAAGCGTGCGGAAAGGCACGCATGCGCAAACGTTTTTCTCGTCCACAATGTGTTCTGTTCTTTCAACTCAGAAAAGGCCTATGTTAATGATTTTTATGTTTGTCTTGCCAGTGTGAACCAACAGTGGTGTAGATAAGGTTGGCTGGGCAATGGGGGTGGATTCAAGGCCCCACCCTCTCCCGAAAAATCATATTTCCAGTTGAAGTATTATTTTTACGAGAAAACGTCTCATAGTTCGTACTCAGGTGAAGTTCCTGTTGGCGGGAATTTTCGCGCCAAATCCACGCGCCTGCTTTTCCAACTCTCGCTACGCCACTGTGAATTAGAGCTGTTTACAATCTTGGTAGGCTTTTCCCAATTTTCCCTTTCATGAATGCATTAAAAGGTAAAACTTAGAAGTTTTTCTAGAACCAAACGTTTTTCACTCAGTGTATGGCCATGATCAGAGTTTTTGATTTCCCTTTTATGATTTCCATTTTCCCCCAGAGTTGAGAAGTTATTGATGGATAAGATAATGAGCTGGAGACCTCGATTTGTTACTCGATGGAACAGGTTAGTATTGGGTTAATACTGGCTGATAATGAAACAAAATTGCACAGTTTGACAGGGTCTTTACATAATATGTACTTTTCTATCACCTCCAGATACTGCACGCAAGCATTTAGAAATCTTCTTTCCAAGTAAGTTGTCTCATTTTTTCGTTGTTCCATTTGTTTTGTCCCTCCCTCTCTCCTTTCCTCTTTCCCTTCCACTTGTCCTTCAAACTATCCATCCATTTCTCCACTCAGTGATTTTTTTCTGTTTCATATTTTATTATATTATTTATATTTAATATTAATTTTGTGTCCAAATTCTTAGCTTTCTTTTAAAGTGCTGACGATGCGATTTTTCATGCCACGTTGTATGCGACGTCGCAAAAAGTAGATAGCACCGTGTGACCACTCGTGCAACGTTGTGTTCACACGGTCAGGTTCGTCGCGCGCGACGACGCAAAAGTAGAACTAGTTCTTATTTTCTAATTTTGTGTGTCTGCGCCTTTACTCATTTTTTGTTCATTTTCCTCAAGCATCGAGCAGACTGTAGGTCAGGCAAATCAAGATAGCCATACGGCTGAACTCGACCAAATACTATCATCCTACCAGGTAAGCACCTTAAACTGAAATATACGCTTACCACAAAATAATAAACAATAATCTTTATTTGGCGCTTTATAACCACCGCCCGGTTAGCCCTGATGGAAAGAGCGTCGATCTTTGGTGCGAGAGATCGTGGTTGCAATCCAGGCCGGACCAATACTGAGGGTCTTAAAATAACTGACAAGATGCTGCCTTTGTAATAACATCTGCAAATGGTTAGACCTTCACAATTCAAACAAAGAATCTTGTTTTCATGGGAATAGAACGTGCTCTGGATAATGGCAAAACGTTACGCCCAAGCCGAAAAGTTCTATCAAATTAAATGGACCCAATCCACCTAGGCATAATATTACTCCATTTCAGACCACGTGTTGTTCTCTTGAGAATAAGATTCTTTGTTTGAGTTGTATCCATATTCATGTGTCTTCTCATGCGCAACCGTTAAACAAAGAAATGATAATCTAGAGAATGACACGCGGTCTGAAATGGGAAATCAGTGGATTAGGTCTGTTCACCTCTTGTTCCTGCAACCAGTTGTGAGTTCCAAATATCATATAACACATTTTTTCTTTTTTTTCTCCCTAGCTGTCTGGTTTTCCTATCAATATGCCATTCACAGACATCCCACCCGTTATAGATGCTGTCTACAGCACTGGAGTGCACTCTATAGAGGACCCTGATGTAGAGTTTGCTCTAGCTACCCATATCCATCCGTACCCCCATGGTGTCATGTCTCTCTGGGTGTATGTAGGTACCCTGAAGCGTAAAGGAGCATACTAGTACAGTGACTGACTATATAATACTCACTATAGCCACCCATATCCATCCGTACCCCCATGGTGTCATGTCTCTCTGGGTGTATGTAGGTACCCTGAAGCGTAAAGGGGCATACTAGTACAGTGACTGACTATATAATACTCACTATAGCCACCCATATCCATCCGTACCCCCATGGTGTCATGTCTCTCTGGGTGTATGTAGGTACCCTGAAGCGTAAAGGGGCATACTAGTACAGTGACTGACTATATATTACTCACTATAGCCACCTATATCCATCCGTACCCCATGATGTCATGTCTCTCTGGGTGTATGTAGGTACCCTGAAGCGTAAAGGGGCATACTAGTACAGTGACTGACTATATATTACTCACTATAGCCACCTATATCCATCCGTACCCCATGATGTCATGTCTCTCTGGGTGTATGTAGGTACCCTGAAGCGTAAAGGAGCATACTAGTACAGTGACTGACTATATAATACTCACTATAGCCACCCATATCCATCCGTACCCCCATGGTGTCATGTCTCTCTGGGTGTATGTAGGTACCCTGAAGCGTAAAGGGGCATACTAGTACAGTGACTGACTATATAATACTCACTATAGCCACCCATATCCATCCGTACCCCCATGGTGTCATGTCTCTCTGGGTGTTTATGGGTATCTTTCATCAGTGCTATTTAGTACAAATTTGTGTTATAGTTATTTAGTACTGTTTCACAGATATGGTGTTTGCATTCTATAATACATCCCTACATTTAGAATTAGTTGCGACGAATTTTAACATTTTCCAAAACAATTAATCGCTATTATCATCGTCATCATTATCCAGCATCATCCTTATTTTTGGCTTCCAAAGTCACTCATTGATTTCATTCTACTGACTTTCGCTCTTGCGTTTTGATTGGTTCCCTTCAGATTGGGAAGCCATTTTAGTGCCATTATTGTTCGTTTCCCACTCATACGAAAACCGCTCTAAAAATATCCATGCTGACTTTATTGTAGATAAAAAAAATTAAGACATTTGTTATTTATTAGAGTTTTAAAAATAAATCCTTTGTATTTTAACAACTTATTTAAACACATTAAAATAATTTAAAATAACTGAAGATAATGATTTAAAACCAAGTTCAATAAGATCACAAAACAATTTTACTAGATTTGACAGTTCTGGATGGATATAAATAGTCACGTGATGTTCTCAATCAATATAGGTCACGTGACCATTTTAGGTACGCCATATTGGATCCATGTGTCTCAGTCCCCTTCCATACTACGCCGGATAAATTTGAAAGAGCAGCTTTATTTATACGGTTAGTCCTTCCGTCCACATCAATCTAGCCTGAGTAACGGCTCACTGGGGGGAGGGGAAAGGAATTACTAATTACTAATTAGTATTCAAAAACAAAACGGATTTCAAACTCTTGTAACTTGAGTATTCCTGGCTCGATCGTTCTTAAACTTTCGGCGTCGAACTGAAGGCATGTGGAGGAGCCTCTGGCAGCCGCTATACAGTCCATGTATGACCCCGGAGCACAGCTCTAACCAGTTTGAATTAGCTAGGGTTGGTTTGAAGGGAGGGAGGAAAAACGGTCCTCGAAGTCAGAAAAAGAACCAACTAACTCCGCATACATGGGACAACTGGGATTTGAGCCCCGGACCTCGCTCGCGTATCTCGAAAATGGTCTATACGCACGGTAGATGGGTATGGACGGAGCCGAGGCACCCAGGTTTTTCAGTTTGAATCAACTAGAAGCAGAGTCGAAGTTTGTCACTAAAGAAGAAACGGAAAAATCGAAAATATTCAAGCTCATTCATCTGAGAGACCAAGAGGTGAGTGAGTCGGACAATTAGCATTCGATAAAGAAAACATTTTGAACCAATTGGCATGTTCCTATTCTTGCTTTCGTTGTTGCTGCTGCTGTTATTGTGGCTGCTACTGTTGTTGTTGCTGTTTTTGTTGTTGTTGCTGCTGCTGTTGTTGTTGTTGTTGTTGCTGCTACTGTTGTTGCTTGTTTTTTGTTGCTCCTGTTATTGTTCCCTTTGTCTACTTTAAGTTGCTGTTGTCGTTATTCTTGTTGGTTGTTGTTGTTGACGGTGTGTACAATGGTGATCTTGCTCTAAGTAATGACGACATTTATGATAATATGATGTCAATGCTGTTAGTGTTGCTGCTAACGATAATCATTACTGTTGTTGTTATGGTAAGGATGCTAATGATGATATTTCTGTTGTTGTCGGGTAAAGGTGCTTATCCTAATTTTGATGATTTTGGGTTTTTTCGTCGTTTCATTTTAGTTATATATCTTTAGGTTCCCGAGTTCAAGAACTTCAAAATGGTTCCCTCAAGAGACAGAGATATTCCTGATTCAATATTTGAGGTAGGAAAATAAAAACTTTTCTAATAGCAAGAAAAATGAGAAAACCCCATCAATCCTCAGATACCCAAGATACCAACACAAGCATGACTATCTTGTATTTCTTTATTCTTCTAGGGTTACAATAAAAGATTGCGCGGAGAACAAGTTGAAGAAGAGAAAGAAGAAGAACTCTGTACACATAGGATTGCGGTCACTAAATTCTTGAACAAGGTACATCAGACTCCAACTCACTCACAGGCTCTGGATTAACGTTTCTCGCCAGACTGGATTTTTATCATTTCCTCGTTCGTTCGTTCGTTATTGGCATTCACTCACTCACGATCACTCGCTCACCCTTTCGTCCGTCCATCCATCCATCCATCTAATCCATCCATTTTAATCATACCTGTCTTATCACAGGTCCGAGAAGAAGTCGCTCAACGGTCTCTTGTTGCTAAGAGACAAACGGAACTCAAAGACATGGTTATAGAAGACGAAGTCCCGGATATTGGGTTAGTTACCCACAGTTCTAACTCATGAAAAAATTATTTTACATCGATTGCAGTCTCCCAAACCAGAGGCTCGTAATTAACTTTACGACGTCAGATCGAATTGAAATATAGAAATTAATTTTTGGGGGGGGTGAAGAATCGTAGAACCCGGAGAAAAACCCTCGGAGCACAGGAGAGAAGCAACAAGCAACTCTACACGCATCGAATCGAACCTGGAATCGCATTACCGGCGCACTCCACCCGTGCTTTACATAAGAGTTTTTACAAATAAATGTCTTTGTTGTTGCAGGACTTTAGGGATTCGAATAGGACAGCTGTTTGCACCAAGGCGACCTGTGAGACCTGTGAGGAAGGAACGCAAAGTCGTTGGAGCACAGGTAAAAACACGAAACGTGATTATCAATTAATCAAAGTTAACAGGGAGAGATTAGTGGTCAGCGGTTATGTATCACAACATTATGCGCATGCTCATGTTTGCTTTGTTCTCGTGGTTGCATGAGTTGTTTACTGTTTACCAGCTTTGCCTGGTTTGCTAGATCACTAGTGCTAGCTAGTTGTTCCTGCAGTTTTTGCTCCCTTTATCCGATCCTCCCTTATTTGGTCTACTGGTAAGTATCAATAAATAATCACTGGTCGCTCGACCAATCACAGCACGCGAAACTAACTCTAGAATTATACTAATTTTAATTATTAAAATGACTAAAGAAACGAATAAAAATCATTGAATAGAAAAAATATTAAAATATTTAAGAGTAGAATAAGAATAAGATTCTTATTTTACTCTTAAATCACGTTACCCACGTACAAAGACACACTTAAGAAAAATATATATATTCAGGAAATTATTATTAACCTAGTGGTTGCATATTGCAAGTGAAGGAGCGCCCCCCCCCCCCCCCCCCCCCCATACACTAATAAATGTAAGCCCAGGAAAAGAAAGCAGCACAAAGCTCGGCTCTTCTCTACCACAAAGCAGTTTCTCATTTGAATCTTTTCAAAACATCAATAGCCAAAGGAAAATGAAGGAGATCTGAAATAATATGAGCCACTTTATTGTGAAAGATTATATCAGATATGAACAAAGAAATAAATGACACGTGGTATCCAGCTGATCTGAAATAGTGACGTAGAAATGACGTCACTGCTAAGCTAAGGTGTCACGAAGCCTGTGTGCAAGTTCATATCTGAGATAAATCTAGATTTTCAGTAAAGGTTTTTGATATTTTGTACACATAAACTATGATTCATTACTAACTGGGAAAATAAAATAAAGAAATAACCGTTTCCCGAGTCGCCGGGTTACTAAGGATGACACCTCAGTTCTGCAATTGTTTTCGATTCTGATTGGCTAATATTTTGTGTCAGATTAGCTGGATGTATGGGGAAACATTGCGCCCCACTGAGCTGAATTTTCTTTATTTTGTCTACAAACCAGAAAAAATACCAATTCTATCATAACCAGCTGTACTTCTCATGAAAATATTATTACTAAAAAAGAAGGGGGAAACATAGATAAACCAAAAATCTAAAGGAAGAAAATAATATAAGAAACCAAACAAATACATAAGAAAACAAACGTAAAAAGAATAAAAACAGAAAATAAATGAATTAACTCCGAATGGTCATATTTTAGCACGCCAAACCTTAGGATATCATTCAATACTATGTCATACCGATCAGATATAGTATCAAGTAATAGCTAATTCTACTTTACACACAAGACACCAAACCTTGGGATATCATTCAATACTATGTCATACCGATCAGATATGGTATAAAGTAATAGCTAATTCTACTTTACACACAAGACACCAGAACAAGCCGTACTAACTAATAACTGACCATCCTTTAAAACAGTTATATATTGAGGGTTCTTGATTACATCACAAGTCCTTCCTACAAAACGACCATCCAATGTGAATTTTTGTACGCGGTTATTACCATAATCACACACCAGTAGATGATGGTCATTATCAATAGCCAGGCCTATTGGTCCATTCAACTGACCATCAGCAGTACCTTTACCACCAATCGTCGATATTCTAGTCGGTACGTTCCCTTTCTTCTCAAATACATGAATAACGTGATTATCACAATCACTGACGTAAAACAGTCCATCATGTGTTATCACATCATATGGATCAAACGTGTCCTGTGTTGTCAAACCAAACTGATATTGATAGTCACCGTCTCTTGTAAAGACTTGAACACGATGATTACTACGATCACATACAATGATGTTACCATCGTCATCCACGTGTACTCCATATGGACGATTAAACTCTCCATCACCGTTACCTTGGTTACCAAAGGTCTTTACCAATGTCCCTGTTGTAGTGTTCACTATACATATTCTATGATTACCACAGTCTACTATGACTAAATCTGTATTATTCAGAAATGCTAAACCTTCAGGAACAGATAATTCTCCCTGTGCACTACCTCGACTACCATACGTCAGTAAGAGATCTCCATCAGTGGTGAGTACATGGACACAATTAGAAAAATCATTTGAAATAGCGATCCTGCTATTGTCTCTCTTTACTGCTATACTTCTGAATCTACTAGATCCTATATTTACACCTTTCATGTTAAACTGTCCTGTTGTTCTCATTTTCTGTGGCTTGACATTCATCACTAGTGGACTGTTAGATACATGATTCCCATTCACTTGAACCTCTACTGTCAACCGACCAGGTACATTAGCCATGAATTCAACTTCTACTTTACCATCAGTTCTCACATATTTCTTTTCTATTTTCACATTTTCTTCAGGCTTGATTTGAACGTCTAGAACATCGTTTGGATCATGATTGAGTTCTCCTGTAGAGGATTTAGTTATTACTATCAACTTTTCTTTCTTTAAAGCTTCTGTCTCAGATTTCACCTGAATAGTGCTCTTCGTATGGTCGGTTTTAGAACAAGTTTGTATTTCTCCCAGACCTGAATTCACCTGTCGCATCAGCTCTTGATTAGGAACATAGTCAATTCTAGAGCATGGTGAAATGTGGTTGAAGATGAAGTGTTGAGAGCATTGTGTTTCTTGGATGTTCATCATTTCACTTGCCAGTCCTCTTTCCATCACATTCTTGATGTATTCCTTGACGGCTGGAATATGATGAATGATATTCAAGTTTGTTGTAGCTGTGTCCAACTTCTCATCGATTTGTCTCAGCAAATCTCGTTCGTTTTCTTGTAGCATTTGGATAATTTTCTTGGTTTTGTCTTTGACTTCTTGTTTTGCTTTTTCTCCTTGTTGTTTGATTGTGTCAGCAATCTTTTCTTGTTTCTGCTTTTCCTTGTCATCTAATCCTAACTGCTCCAGTACCTGTAGATGCTTTGACAATACAGCTTTCTTGATCGAAGCAAACTTATTTAATGACATTGTCTTGTGATTTCTATGATCTTTTAAGCATGTCACGCAAACCATTGCATCACAATCTTCGCAGAAGAACTCTAGCCTTTGCTGTGGGTGAATTTTACAAGGATTTTCTCTTGTTATTATGAACTCAATATCTTCTTTCTTCAAATCAGCCAGACGAACGACCTTGTGATCTTTGATAAACACTGAATGGTTCTTCTCGCATTCATCACACATCGAGCGATCACAGTCAAAACAATACCAAGAAGCTGTAGAATGACTCTCAGAAACAGAACAAACCTTTTCTCCTTCTACCAACGCCAGACCCTTCACGATTCTTGAATGTAGTAGACTTGGCTGTAGATCTTCGACGCTGCTTAGTTCTGGTAGAGAAGTTTGTGATTTGCATTTAGGGCACTTGAAGATGTTGATTTGGTCGACATGCTCAGCGTGTCTTTTGATGCAAGGCTTACAAAATGTGTGGAAACAAGACAATATCTTAGGTTCAGTAAGTGTATCATTACACAAGGAACATTGGACTTTCTTCTTCAGTTCGTCGACAAACGATTCCATGTCTTCAGGAGTTGAGGGAGTTGTCTGAATAATGTTGTTTGTCAGTCTATTGTCAGGCGATACTTGGAAATGAGCGTGACCTTTACTTCCTTGAAATGATGTCACGCCACGAAGGCATAAATTAAGGAGAGCATTTATTTTTATCGGATCACTGAGTTACTGCAAGGAATTTGTCTTCTGAAAATACATCTTTTTAAATTTTGTACTTCGTTAGTGATATTGAATGGTCTACAGTGAACATCACGTTGTCTCTGCACTTGGAAGCGGTTTTTAAAATCGTTTGTAGACTCCCGTTTTCAAATGTGTTTTTCTTGGAATTAAAATGTGACGTGAAGTATGTATGTTCTAGAAATAGTTATTCGTTACAACTGCATAAATTAGAAGAGCACTTGTATCCCCGTTGGGGGTAGTGTGAGGTAGTTATTTGCATTGAAAGAAGAATATCAAAGAAGTATGAACAATATCAATGTTAAAAGAGATAGAAAAGAACAAAACAAGTACTACGAGTATGTAAAGTCGTTTCTTTGGTTTTGGAAGTTAATAATAACAATAACTTTATTATATGCTCCCTATACCGGGGGGGGGGGGGTACCCCTCGTGTAGCCTATACGGGGATGTTCAGCTGGATAGGGTATAGTTTTTCGGGATTTTAGACAGTGTATACGATTTCCATGATATTATGTTGAATAGGGTTATGAGTCTTGGATACGTTAGCCGTAGTGTTTTAGAGTCTTAGATAAGGTATTCAATTGTGACTTTTTGTCGAAATTGATGTTTTTTGTTGCCAAAATTGTTTAGCACGTAACTTCCAACTGTGCTGGCGTATTCAGTCTATAGAATTTCTCTTGGGTCAGAGATAGGGTTATTATTATAAGTTACAGTGTTGGGTCTTGAACAGTACTGTATATTTTTTCTATATATTCTTGTCTTAGATAGGGTCAGGGTCTTCGGAACCCAGCAAATCATCCCTCATCACTGAACAACTCATTTCCATCTTCAAATTTGCATTCCCTCATGAGAATAGTAAGTTAAGATGGTGCTAATGAACTGAACAAAAGAAAGTGTGCAAGGGATTCTGGTAGTGGTAGTAAATGACGCCCTAATACTAAAGGCCTATTCCTCCATTCTAAAATAACGGGCAATCCTTCTCTTCATGGATTATTTATCTTATAAATAGAGATTACTTCATGGAAAGTGCGCGCGTACGGCCGGTTTTTATTCACGAGTTGTGAAGTATCATAAAACGAACAAGCGAGTCTTCGAGCGCGTGAGTTTTATGATACGAAACAACGAGTGAATAAAAATCGTACAAAGCACTTTCCATGGTGTTTTCTTTTTATTA
Source organism: Anthopleura xanthogrammica (assembly GCA_964019055.1). Taxonomy (NCBI): domain Eukaryota; kingdom Metazoa; phylum Cnidaria; class Anthozoa; order Actiniaria; family Actiniidae; genus Anthopleura; species Anthopleura xanthogrammica. The sequence goes on from OZ025217.1 coordinate 9,680,198, forward strand.
TATTCATACCGAGATTTTCAATTTGGTTTGAATTAGAGACTATTTTAGTTTACGAAGTTTGTAAACAAAGCTCAGTTTCAAAACTAAAAATCATATTGCAATAATTCTTTATTTTACAACGCTGTTTTACAAGCATAATAAAAACTTATTCTTATTAAATTCTAATTCGGTTTCTAAGTTTAATCTTTTCAACATCTAGGCTTTTAGTTTACACCATAAATGATTGCGAAAGCTTACCGAAGTTTCTGTCGCCTTCTTACACGGCAAAGCTGCCTTTCAATTCCTCGTTGTTGTTTAATACATTTTAAAGAACTTTTCCACTAGATTTACATCTCGGTCAGCTTTTCCTCCGCTCTACTATTGGTATTTCATCGATTTTCTCTTTGGTTTCGTCGTCTAAATTATATTTTCATCCATGTTTTGAATTCAATCTTTCTAGTTTAGGTCTCACCGAAGTCGTCTTCTTACAAAAGCAACTGAAGCTGACTTTCCTTGTTGTTGTTTAAGTTTTCAGTACTTTTAAAGAACTTTTCCAATATATTTACATCTCAGACAGCTTTTCCTCCACTCTACTATTGGTAATTCATCGATTTTCTCTTTGGTTTTGTCGTCTAAAATATAGTTTCATTCATGTTTTGAAATAAAAACTTTCTAGTTTAGTCGAAAGTCTCACGCGAAAGAGTAGTGGAGCCCGTTGCTGCCGGCTCCTGATTGATATCGTTTTTCTCACACGTGAAGAAAAGCCGTACGTGGCTTCTGATTGGACGTATCGTTTTTCTCACACGTGAAAAAGCGATACGGGCATTGTGATTGGTTGGGAAAAGTGAACGAACAATGGTTTATAAAGAACTCGTAGAAACGAAGGGAGAATTCTTTGGTAGTTGTAACATATTCGCTTGTGAAGTCAGCACAGAAGATTCGTTTGAAATTCTTGCTCTTCTTCTTCGAAGCGATCTCTTCACTGCTGTTCTAAATTCTCTATTGAATGCTCCGTATATAAAAGGATTGACTGCACTGTTCAGATAGGTTAGGATTACCCCCATATAACTAACAACTTCCGGTATGGCAATAAAAATTCGTATCAAGCGAGTTAGAAAAAATGGCGTCCAACACACTATATACGCCATAATTATTACCAACAGCATTTTGTAGGTCTTCTGCGATTTCTTTTTTGCAAAACTCTGGGTGTGGAAAGATTTCCGGCGTATTGACGTCATTGAAGGCGCCGGCGTTAAACCGGAAACGGAAACAGAGTATTCCAAGTCGTCGATTTGCCGTCTGTGTTTGCGCGCGATTTTCAAGACCGCGCAATTAACAAATATGACAAAACTTGTTGGAAGAAAAAAAAGCAAGATGAATGCAATAACTGTATAGGAAGTTGGAAGACCGCCAATAGTACAGAGAACTGTCGCTGGCGAGAATTTATATCCAAGTGTGTAAAGAATACTAAAGAAGAGAGAAATAGTCCAAACACATCCGATGAAGAACTTGACCTTGCTATCACGCATGCGCAGGTTGTAGGAAAGAGGTGACGTCACAGCTAGGTAGCGATCCCAGCTCACAACACAGAGGTTTAGTAGAGACGCACAGGTGAACCAGATGCTGGCTAATCTCGAGAAATCACAGGCTGTTTCTCCCAATATCCACTTGCCTATATTCAAATATATCAAAAAAGTCTAATTAGTAATGAATATATGATGAATTCTAAAAAAGCCCTTTTAACGCGGCGCAGCTCAACGGGGTTGAACTGAAAGCATGTGAAGGCGCCTCTGGCAGCCGCTATACAGTCCATGTATGACCCCGGAGCACAGCTCTAACCAGTTTGAATTAGTTAGGGTTGATTTGAGAGGAGGGAGGAAAAACGGTCCTCGGAATCAGAAAGAGAACCAACCAACTCAGCACACAATAGGGCAACTAGGATTTGAACCCCGGACCTCATATAGGTAAGAGGCGAGCCTACTTGCTTCATAAAGCTCTTAAGTTGTGACGTATTTCCGGTTCAAACTGCTCACAAAAATCACTAAAATAACGTGAAAAATATTCTCAATGATTTAACCTCCACCTGAAACAATTACAACTTTAGTCAACAAATCCTGTCATAAAGAAAAAGTAAGAAAAATCTTTATAGAACTGCTTCTTGTTTTGGTCCCGGAAGTCGTTTTTCCATACGATTGATGTCACACCTAAAAGCTCATTAGTTTTATACCGATGACGTATGCATTGTGACGTCACAGCATCGAATTGCACAATTCTCGAACAAAACAGAAGATTAAGAAACAATGAAAACATAAGTCTGGTTTTGTTTCCTGCTTTCCTAGCTTATTAAAGGTGTAACAAAGGACGCTTATTAGATTTGTATGTAAACCCACTCTAATGACCTTTATCTGTGTCTAAAATGTTATTGTAAGTGGGAATAACCATATTGTTTATCTGGTACCGCAAATAAGATTGTATATTTCTGTTCATGATACGTTTTAACATGGTGATCGTAATTCGCATCTGGTCTCCTTAAGGTGTTTCCCAGTAGTTTTTTATTGACCACACTTCTCATGTTCATCTAGCGAATTGAAAACCTTTTCCTGGTCTGATCAAAATGAATTTTACACCAGACATCAAGCATAGATGGAAGGTTTGATTGATGTCAATTTCAACTCGATCGGCGTTTCCATGGCAACGGAAAACAATGATCGTTGAAATCAGTTTTCCTTGAATATCTCCCGTTTTCGATGAGCTTCAGAAAAATGACTATATACATGCTAAACTTCGCATTCAGGCACAGCTATTCAGATGATAATTAGAGGGTTGGATTAGAGCGATTTCGAATAAATCGCAAAAACATTCTGTGACCGCTTATTATGATACTGGAAACTATAGCAGAACAAAAAAATCCTTCGCGTTCGCAAAATAATGTCAAACTACTGCTAAACGTTAGCTGTATTCATTCGTTCGTTTGAGAGATAATTTTGAAATTGCTAGGAAGGTGAAATCGTTCAAACTATTCTACTGAAAGCACCTGTACAAGAAAAATTCTAACTCCGCAAAGAAAAAGTTTTCACAAATGTCGCTTTCAGGAAAGGTAAATAGATATTGTAGGTAACGTTTAGCAGTAGTTTGACATTATTTTGCGAACGCGAAGGATTTTTTTGTTCTGCTATAGTTTCCAGTATCATAATAAGCGGTCACAGAATGTTTTTGCGATTTATTCGAAATCGCTCTAATCCAACCCTCTAATTATCATCTGAATAGCAGTGCCTGAATGCGAAGTTTAGCATGTATATAGTCATTTTTCTGAAGCTCATCGAAAACGGGAGATATTCAAGGAAAACTGATTTCAACGATCATTGTTTTCCGTTGCCATGGAAACGCCGATCGAGTTGAAATTGACATCAATCAAACCTTCCATCTATGCTTGATGTCTGGTGTAAAATTCATTTTGATCAGACCAGGAAAAGGTTTTCAATTCGCTAGATGAACATGAGAAGTGTGGTCAATAAAAAACTACTGGGAAACACCTTAAACCCCTTCAAAAGTGCTGGATTTTGAACTCTATTTTAAATTGCACATGAACCCTACTTAGAACAGTCCTTGTTCAGGCCATAGTTAGTAAATATGTTAAGGCAACGCAAGAAAATAGCAACCAACAAGCAACTAAGGAGATGCGAATGGCACAATAACTAACAGCGCAGGCAGAAGTATATAGCTATGCCCCGCAGCAGCATCAACGAAAAGTAGAAAATAATATCTATATAGTTTTTCGGGTTCGCTTAGCCCATGAGAATATAATTTTGGGTATAGTTTGGATATGATAGATTCTATTTACTGTTGAATATATATAACATTTCTTGACTGTCGGCTATTTAGGATTTTGAAGACCCAGGCCGGCTGCTAAGTTACTGCTATTTTCATAAACATGCGACTGACTCTGTAGTTGCGAGTTGCCCGTTGGAATTTGGTTTTTCACTGCCGCCAGTCAAAAATATACAAGGAACCGACTGATTATTTTTGATTGACGGCAGCGAAAAACCAAATTTTAGTTTGCAGCTCGCAGCTACAGAGTTCGCATGTTTATGAAAATGGCAGTAGCTATAGTTTCATTAGTCCGCTTACCTTCCATATAATTTGTAGCGTGATAGATCAGTGACACTGGAACAACCAAAAACCCAACCAAAAAGTCCGCCATTGCCAAGCTAACCACGAAATAGAATGCTGGATAGTGTAGCTTTTGAGTCACACAAACTGTTCTTATAACTACCAGATTGCCACAGATAGCGAAAATTATTATCAATATGAGTAACAAAGCTATCAGCGTAAAGGTTGGATTGTTGAGAGCTTCGAGAAGAGTTTTGCTCTGAAATGCGCTTGATGAGTTGTTTTCCATACGGTTATTACTACAAATATGCTGTTTCAAAGTGTGGTTAATCTGTTATCTTCGTTCGCGCCTTATATTTGAAATGTTCACCTCAGGAATAATATCTCTAGTTCTTGAGTGCAAAGTTATTATTTATTCAAACCAATTGTCTTGCTCTTTTCCCAAAGGAATTTCTTAGTTTTTTAAGGGTATTTTTAAAATGAATAATAGTTAGAGAACAATAGCCAAGTCTTTGTAGAGAGAGGTGAAGTGTTTGGTTTCTTGTTAAGCGATTTTTAAAAACTCGTGACGCGCACATGTTCAGGAATAGTGGCGTTTGGTTTTTGCTACTTTTCATATTCAGCACCTAAACTCTGAACATTGATTGTGCCTGAAAACATTGAGTTGGTAATTAACATCATTACTAAATGACATTCAAGTTATCTTTTAAGCTTACTTATTTAAGAAAACTTATTCTAATAGAACTGTCCCGAGTTCGCTTGACTGACCACAGAACAATAGATTCAAGGCGAGGCTGGAGTAGACAAATGCTGCAGTAAATGTGTGGATTTGAAAACTCCAGCCTGGACTTGAATCTTTTGTTCTTTGGTCAGTCAAGCAAATTCGGGAAAGGTCTATTGTCAGCGCATTGAGATTTGTGGTTAAATGCTCTCTAAAAATGTCATTATATTTTTTTAATGATTATCATTTTACCATCATCATCATCATCATCATCATCATCATCATCATCATCATCATCATCATCATCATCATCATCATCATCATCATCATCATCATCATCATCATCATCGTCATCACCATCATCATCATCATCATCATCACCATCACCACCACCACACCACCATCATCATCATCATCATCATCATTATTATTATTACTGTTGTTGTTGTTGTCGTAATTATATTTTGAGCCAAAAACATTATATTACGCAACAGAACTCACTGATCCATTAATACTTTTTTACCCGCCAAAAAAGAGAAATATATAGCACTCAAAAAATAAGTTGATTTGCGAATACTGAATACTGCAGAGTGAACTGTAGGTAGAGTCGTTGGTATAAATTATATCATTTAGAAGCCAAAACCAGGCTAAACCTACATGTTTTACCTATTGTAGCACAATTATACATCTCGAATTGTATAAATACAGAATAGGTTTTCTCTCAGTTTACCGGAACCTAAATGATGGTTGTAAGATATAACAGGATATAAGTAATTTGAATTTAGCATGTTTGGGTTTTGCGGAACCGGAGAACCCTGATGAAAACCCTCAAATCAAGGGAGAGCTCTATAGAGCTGTTAAGTTGTGACGTATTTCCGTGTACAACTGCTCATAAAAACGCTAAAATAAAACGAAAAATGTTCTCAATGATTAATCCTCCATCTGAAATAATCAGAACTTTGGACAACAAATTCTGTCACAAAGAATAAGTAAGAAAAATCTTTATAAAACTGCTTTTCGTTTTGGACCCGGAAGTCGGTTTTTTTCATTCGATTGACGTCACACTTAACAGCCCTATAGACCATGCCATTTCACGGTTTTTGGCGTTTAAACTTCAATAACCAGGAGGCATGTACAGCAGCTGTAGGACTGAAAATAAGATCAATGTAAGCGTCACTTTTCTCTTTCTATAATTTCCATAGCTTACCTGCCGATCGTTTTAATCATTCGTTTTATTATGAAAACAAAAATCTTATTTTCTCAATTTGTAGCTTTCCAATATCCATCATTAAAGGTCATAAATAACAATGAGAATATCTTATAACAATATCTTTTTAAAAAAGTTTAAATTTTGAAAATCCGACAAAATTGAGCGGAGTTACGGGAAGTCAAAGTGATCCAGATTTCTATATATTTTGCTGGGTTTGCCACAGTTCAAAATGGCCGCCGAAAACCGTGAAATGGTCTAATATATAAATTTAACCATTTTCTAAAAGCGGACCTCCCATAAATAGTATATATAGTGCTAAATACGTGACAATTGCGTGACGCGGCGTAACGGTTACGAAAGAGCGTGACCACTTCTTCTGATTTTACAAGAAAGAAAAACTGAAAGAAAAACCGTTTTTATCATATTAGTGGATGTGCTGTTCAGTATACGGAACTGAGTAAGAAAACTTTTAAAAGCAGTGGTAGATAGTATTTTAAAACCCTATCAAGCTATTGCTTATTGTATTTTTTTTTCAGGAATCGTATCCACGCATGCAGCGAATGTACTATCTAAACCTTTTAGATAAAACTGAACTGAAATTAAATTAAGAAGAAAATTAGAAGAAAAAATTTGGCTGCCTTACAATAAATCTGAATGTTTAATAAATGCAGAATTTACGAGTATTAAAGACAATGACTGAATCAATGATTTTATCCTTGTGTTCACTTAAGCTGAATGCTCGGTAATAGCGGCAGAGAACTGACTTCCGTTACACGTTCAAGTAGTTTGCATTCTCTGCATGACAACAACATCCCTAAGACCACATCAAGCTGTTAAAAAACCTGCCAAAAACATTGTTTATAAGAGAGTTTAGTTTAGTGTCTACGTATTTATGAAAAAGATCAAATCCATGAGTTGATAATAGGAAAATTCGCATCAAGGGGGAAAATATTGCTCTCAAATGGCTTTCCATTAACAATAGACCAATCAAAAACGCAAAAAATATTTATACTGTCCAATCACAACGCTTAGCGGCAACGGAAGCACCGACATTCATTTCCAGAAATTTGTTCTCGGTGTAAAAAAAATTCATAAATTTGTTTTTTAAACTAGAATAAGTGATAATTAATACAGTTAAGGATATTATCAGTGTCATAATATTTTAGTCGGATAAGGAAAGAAACATTCTGGATACAGACGATTTGTTAGGTAAAGCGGCTGTGTCAAAACTCACTAATGAATCAAATTAACACAAATGAACGTCTACTCGACGTTCTAAACGAACCCAAAACTGCTATGACCAGCGGATTTTTATTACTTCTCCTTTTGTGTACACTGATTGGGAATTTTCTTGTTATTTGGACTATTTTCACGACTCGACGCTTGAGGTTTTCAGCGTTCTTCTTCGTGGCGAACTTAGCTGTGGCAGATTTTCTAGTTGGACTTGTTGTTCTTCCAATTTCGCTCGCTTACCACTTGACGTTTGAGATGAAAGGTAAGGAATATATTTTGTAGTATTACATTATTTTTCTGTTCCTGTTCTAGATGATTTTATGCTATTTTATATTGTTTTTACTTATGGCAACTTTCATTAGAGCGAACCGGTTTTTTCCTTTATGTACGAGTGACTAATTTTATAATAGTAAATTCATTCGCTGCTTTTTAAATAGATTTTACATTTCCAAAACTATTTTGTGTACATAGTAAATGTTCTCGGCTATTATTCGTGCTTTAACCATTCTATTTATCCAAAAACACCGACATAAATTAATAGATAAAAGTATGTCCTAGCTACAGACTCCTTGCACTAAATCCACACTTGGGGGTCAAAATAATGAAAAATATTAACGCAAAATTTTTCAATTCTCAAAGGAAGGGAATTCGTTTGCTTTGACCACCAGATTTGGGACAATAATTACACTATAAAGAAATTCGTAAACCTGGACATATTTTCAAGGCAAAATTCTTCGATTAACTTGCTTCAGTTGATACATTCTGTGAGTGATGCATTTTACTTGCTTGTGTGCCTTACCCTTTTTTAACGTCTTTTGGTGATATTAATTGATTATTTGTGTGTGTGTGTGTGTGTGTTGTTGTTGTTGTTGTATTTTCGTTGTAATTGCTTCGGCGATATTTTTATTTTGCTTCAGCAATTTTGGCGATTTAACGCACTTTTTATGTCTTTCCGCCGCTCCTGATATCAACACGCTTCGAACTTCCTTCAATTTCCTTCTCATTAGGAAAGACTGTTTCTCTTATATCACTACGGTATAATTTTTCTCTATTTTCCGTTTTGCCTGAGTGGACAATCAAACCATGGCAGACTTCCGAACACCTTTGAATCAGTTAATCATTTAACCGGATCAATTCAATAGGTACTGACATAGACCCCTTTAACATGACGTCAAATCAGCTCAATTTGGAGGGGGAAAACAAAGAATTTCAATCTCCTGAGAATTGGAACCTATTGTTTTGCCCTCCAAATTGAGCTGCATTCTGATCTGATGTGCTGCAAGAAGTATGAATACAGATTCACGACTGACAGTAATGAAATCACTAATAAAACATATTTATCACATCTAATTTAAATATCATTTTTCGAAGAAAATTTTAAAAATAAGCTCAAATTCAGCATTTTTGTAAGCTTAATGAACCAAAAATTGTTCTCAAACGACAACCAAAAAAAAAACATACATTTTTTTCATAAGTTCTTTGACAAAAGATTGCTTTTTACCTGTTGTTTTAGAAAATTTGAAGAAAAAATATAGTCCCGTACAAAATTTTAGGGTTTTGCCCTGTTGAAGCTCAAAACTTGTATGGTTCCTCAATAAAATGTTGAAGGTTATTATGCGGTTTTAAGTGGTTTTTGTGCGCGTGCACATCATGGGCTCAAATTGAACTTTAAAAGTAGTCAGTCACCTTAAAGTACGTTTTACTGGTGACAGAGAAATGGGCTCAAAATGCAAGTGCTATTAACTGAGAAATTAACCCAAAATAAGCTAACTGTTAACTGATAACTTTATGATTTCATAATTATATCATGAACTCAATTTTGATTACTGTGAAAGGTCTGAAAAGTCAACTGATAATCGATAAATAACGGAATATTTAACTGTTAAAAGTGATGAAAGACGTGACCCCCCCCCCCCCCCCCCCCCTCTATTCCTTCGTTTAGACCCTGATATATCTATATATATATCTTCCATGTTGATTTTTGTGGAGGTCAAAAAACTCGTTAGTCCGGAGATTATGAAACGTTTATCTCCCATTTTCCTCAGGAAGATGGATTTTCGGTTCATGGACTTGCAAAGCTTGGCTTCTTTCCAACTTCTGGTTCTGCTCCGCATCAGTTCTCAACCTCTGCCTGGTCAGCTGGGATCGTTACGTAGCTGTGACGTTACCACTTCAATACAAGGGGCGTATGAGCGATGCAAAAGTTCGAAAGATAATAATCATCATTTGGACAGTTAGCTTCTCTATTGCTATCGTTTTTATAACTCAATTCCACCTCAACGCTTCGAGTGATGCTTTCAACTGTACTATCCAGGGAAAAGCGAGTAATGAATTTGCAGTGCTAGTTGTGACGGCTATTTTTATCCTACCAGTTTTGTTTCTATCCTTTGTAAATGGAAAAGTATGGTTCGCAGCAAGACGCCAGAACAGAAGAGTACAAAATGAATTCATACAAAGCATGAGACTTGGCACGGTGACTTCAGTAACCACACACAGTAATGTCGAGATCGAGGACAGCCCTGCCGAGCAAGGTGGCAGGACGCTATCAAGAACTATCAAACAAGAGATCAAAACATTCAAAACATTTCTTATAGTTATCGGGGTGTTTGTGGTGTGTTGGTGTCCATTCTACGTATGCATTGTAGTGGATAGCTTCCAGTATTTGAAGACTTCCATCTTCTATCTATCTGTTGTATTTAGTTATTGTAACAGTGCGGTTAATATTTTTATATATGGAATCTTTAGTCGGGAGTTTAGAAAAGCTTTGCTATCAAAAGTGGTCAGATGTAAATGTAAATGTAGATCAAATGCAATACAGTAAAAACTCGCGTGTAAGAACCTGTATTTTTCCAAGTTAGCCTAGACAGGTTCTTATATAATTCGTGTTTACTGGGAAATCAGGATATGTTGGATCATAAAAGGACCCTTTTTTTCATTAGGAAGAAAAGGTGCTTGTTTCTGATAGAATATTGGTGTGGTCTACTGTTTGTTTAAAATATGCATAAAATTATGATGGGAATTCTTAGCCTAACAGGTTCTTAATCACTAGGTTTTTATATGCGGGTTTTGACTGTAGTCTAGATAAGTACAGGTAAAGGCTGTTCAAAAGCCGGCTGTGGCTTCTTTTTGGACTTTCTTTTCATCAAAGTAAATGTATTATGTATATATGCTTATATCCGGCCCGTAGGCTGGGGAGGGGGTGCATATACCCCCCCCCCCCCCCTCCCACTCATCCTCTAAAATTGTCTTTGATCACGTACAATTAAGGCTGAAAATCCATCGCGTTCTTTCTATAAGGCACCTTCCGGTCCGAAGTCCATGCAAGTATAAATTTATTAATAATATAAGAATAGTTACCGAATCACTGTTCATTCGTTTGTTTTAATTTAGTAAATTTGCCATCTAAAATGTAATTTTATTAATTTGTCATTTCAAAAGAGCATAAATAAGAGGGAAACTTCTTAATAACGCGCGTGCCGTGTGAATTCCTGGTTGGGCTATTTTTAGCATCCGCGTACAAACAATTTTCGCCATACTCATGTGCGTCAAAAATTGTGTGCTTTATCCAAAACTGGAAGTAGCGAAAACATGTTAAGATTTTTTGGGAAAAACATAAATTTCGCGTCATTTTGAGTGTTCAACAGCCTCAGTCGTGTTTTATCAGAGAACAGAACATAGCCAATCCTGATCCTTTTGCTTTATCTAATAAATTTTATCGAAAAAAGTGAGAAAAATCGACGAAAAGTATGTTGTTTTTGAGCGCACGCGCACATGTCCACGCCATCAAAAAAAATAAAAAGCCAAACGGCTTTGGACGCTAAAAATAGCCCAACATGCTCTCTTGATCATTTATATTTTATCGTGTTTCACACACTAGAAATTTGTAATTCATTTTTATCTATTTGATGATAATGATGAACTAGGATGCAGTGCTGAAGCTATTTAAGTGCGCGTTCATGCATCTCAATCAAGTTTTTAGTTTTTTCTCGATAATATTTTTTGCAGTTTCAGACAAAACGCCATTTCCTTGCTTATATAATTCTTTAAATTTACCAGAAATGTTTTAGAAAATACTAGCTAGTGCCTTATTTCCAAGACCATGACCTTGAATCTATAAAAGTATTAAGATGATCAATAATGCAAGCTGAAATGGACGAGCGCGTGCGCGAAAGTTCCCGCCAAATCCACAAGAATCCCATCGATCGATATCAATAGACCATTTTCGAGATGCGCGAATGCTTTCAAAAATATCGCAGGCGTAGACATGAAAAAGAGGCATTTTCGGGCAAGATCACGCGCGCTATTGACTCTGCCCGAAAATGCCTCGAGATCATGTACGCGCCTGCGATATTTTTGAAAGCGCTCGCGCATCTCGGAAATGGTCTTTTATCCCGACATGGAAAAAACATAGAACAGACCCTTTTCGAATATGGCGTATATGACGTCAAACGAGGAGTCCAAAGTCCAACGTCCCGGATGTTATGAGTGATAATGATGGTGTTTTGAAATCCGGGGCATTCCAGTCCAGTCTAGTGGAAATCATTGGGCTTCGACATCCGGGACATTCTCAGAATCCTCATTTGACGTCATAGACGCCATATTCGAAAAGGGTCTATTCCTAGAACATTTAAACTCCGTCAAATGAAAATCTTGATTTTAGGAGAGGGAGGGAGGGGTGGTTCACCCTCCCTCACCCCCTCCCTTGTCAAAGTAGAGGCTAATGCCGCACCTATCCCTTCCTTTAACAGTGAGTTCTTTTTAGGAAGGTTTCGCTAGTATGTCTTCAATCTGTAATGGGGACCTCGATCTGCTATCGGCGTCGTTCACTGATTTAAGGTCCACCTCTCCTAGTTCATTCGGTAATGTAATATCCAGTTCTCGTAGCACGTTCGGCTTTGCTACGTCATCCTCTCGTACGTCATTCGCCATTGCCGAATCATTCCCTCGTAGCTTATTCGGTATTCTTACGTCACTATCGGGTAGCTCAGTCGGCAAGTCAGTCGGTTCCGCCGACGAATTCGATTCGATACGCCGTCTTCGTCGTTTCAAACTATCCGCTGCCGCTTTCCTGAGCTCTTTATTATGCGTACCGTAGATCATTGGATTTAACCCACTCTTAACATAGAATAAGATAACCGTTACATGTGGTAATTTAGGAGGTAGCTCCACGTAGTGTCTCAACAAGGAAAGCAAGAAAAAAGGCGACCAACAGAGAACAAACGTTCCAATAACGATGACAAAAGTTTTAAAAGTTTTTAGTTCGTTCACAACAGCACCTAACCTCTTGTTCCTGTTTGCGTCGTGTGAATTCGACACGGTTATTTCTTGTATTCGTATATGTCTTCGGTGTTTACGAGCTATTTGTAACACTCTTCCGTTAACAAACAAAAGAAAAAGTGTAGGAATAACATAGATAATAATAAACGAAGGGATAGTCAGCTCTATTGATAAGCCATTCGTTACACACAGACGTCTTTCTGGAGACAGCTTGAACGCCACTGTGTAGATAATGGCCACAAAAAGAGACAAGGACCAAACTATGACGATCAATACTTTGATTTTTTTGCCATGCATGATGAGCTTGTACATCAAAGGTGACGTCACGGCTAGGTAACGGTCCCAGCTGACAACACAGAGATTCAGTAGAGACGCGCAAACGAACCAAATGTTTGCAAACGTCCAGAAATCACAGGCTATTTCTCCTGCCATCCATCTACCTGCGATTGAAAAAAAATCATGTTTGATTTTATTGCCATTGTTGGCTGCCATATTCAAAGTCAAAGTGATCTAGATTTCTCTATATTTTACCAGGTTTGCCCCAATTCAAAATGGCCTCCGAAAACCGTGAATTGGTCTATTCAGGCGACCGGAACTTGTACTAAGAGGTCACGTGACCCTAACTTCCTAAACCAATGGATGGATGGATGGATGGATGGATGGTGGGAGAGGGGGGGAGGGAGGGAGGGAGGGAGGATGGATGGATGGATGGATGGATGGATGGATGGATGGATGGATGGATGGATGGATGGATGGATGGATGGATGGATGGATGGATGGATGGATGGATGGATGGATGGATGGATGGATGGATGGATGGATGGATGAATTTTTTTAAATATTCGGCAAGGTTTGAAAATACCAAATTATTCAAATTAAAAAAAAAAAAGAGAAAAATTTTTTTTTTTGAAAGTTTATAAAAAATTTTTTTTAAATATTCGGAAGTTTGAAAATATTAAATCATTCACAAAGCACTTCATTAGACAGGAAGCCTGCAACGAGCTGTGTGGTATATTCATTCATTCTCAGCTGGTAGTAAAAACCTGCTTCAATATATTTTTTAATTTGAGTTCAAGATGGAAAAAATATGAATGATAATTGATAAAAACATGACAGATATCTTGAGTCTGAATATCATTTGGCTCATTGTCAAATAATGAGTTTGCAGAACTTGAAAAACGCTCATTAAATGCTATTGACTTTTGTCTCTTTTCATATAGCAACCTTAAGAAGAAGAAAAGAAAAGAAGAAAATATTTTGATCGGATGCACTCAAATGGTTGCCCTGTCGCTCATAATTAAGAATTGGATTCTTATCGACTGACGGATCAACGGTCTGTTAGCCTGGCTCATGAAATACGACAATAATCAAGCAACCAGCTTTTCATATAAAATATAATATCAATGTTTATTAAAACAATTAATAGATTAATGATACTTCAATCTGGATAATCAGAATTTTTCAATAAATTGAATAATATCCGTATTTTCGTGGGATACTGGCTCTCAAATTTCTTTTGAACCTCTTCAGTGGCGAATAAAAGATTAACTATTTTCCGGTTTAGAAATAATATTTCTATGTTCGATGTGTAATTAATACAATTCTTTAGTCTGAGTCAAAAAGAGAAATCAAATTCAATCTAAGAATTGAACAAAATGAAACCGAAGTATTGTGTGTTCATTGAGACGATTCAGCAATTGTGTAAATTAGATTGAGTTTGGCTCTGCAATTCAAGCTGCTTGTGTCCATAAACAAAACGTAACCTCGAAATATAACTTGTTCAAGATTATTAAAAAAACGGAATTGAATTAAATTCTGTGTCCTTGAGTCCGGCAAATGTTCAGGTAAAAAAAACCTTCAACTTCAACTTCAACTTCAGCTTTCATTGCTGTTATCAATAACCTCTAATGACAAAGCTACTTTATATTACATAAATATTATGCAAGAAAATATTCACTTGAAGGGTTGGCAATTATTTAAAAAGAAAAAGATTTAAAAATCCTTCAAAAGGTTGGATTTTTTACCCATTAGTTTAGACTAACCTGTCATTTCACTCGTAATGTTGTAAACCATGGACACAGGAACAAGAAAGCCAACCATGAAATCTGCTACAGCCAGACTGATAACAAAATAGAACGCTGGACAATGCAGTTTAGGAGTCATATAAACTGTTCTTATAACCATAAGATTGCCCAGTATAATTAGAATCATCAGAAGTAAAAGTAAAATTGATGTTATAGCAACTTTTGGTTCGGATAGCGCCTCTTCTAAGCTCCTATCCGTATTAAGCTCTGTTAAATTAGGGTTAGAATCATTCGCCATCTTCTTCCAAGAACCACTGTTTCCTACCGATTCGCTAGGATGACTTCAATTGCTTTAAAAACCTTCGCATTAGTCCATGACTTTTGTACTTTTATCCATTATGCTCTTTAAATTTTGAGTTTTTGTGGACTTTCAGCATGAGGTCTTGACTTTTTTCTTATTTGAATATCAATTAATAATGCGAACTTTCTTCAAAACAGCATATTTCAAAGTTGTCCCCAGGCTATTTGTGTTATAACATGTTTTTATGTTAATCTGACATAATGGCCATTTAACACACTCTTGAATAAACATACGTTTTCGAGATAACTTGGAAACTGAATCAATGGGTTGACGATATGGCGAAATAAATGCCGCTTTTTATACTCAATGATTTATGGGCCATCTATTTTACCCAAAAATCATTCTTAGAGTTTACAGAGCTCTTGGGGAAAAATTCCCAAGCAGAATTTACGATTATAGACATAAATTTAGCTATTATCGTCTGCCATGGCAGGGAGCTTGCCACAGGCCATTTAGGCCAATTAAAGCGGAACAGAAAGAAAGTTTTTATTTTTGCACAGGTGGGAAGAACGGAGAACGACGCTCGAAACATAGGTCCTAGCCTTGTCCCCAGGCTACTTTCTTCGCGGTTCGGCATGACGTCACGCATGTGCCTCTCAGACGAATAGCCTGGCAAAATCCTCGATTTCGGAGGAAATGACTATGTACACTATGTGAAGAGTGATTTTTCAAGAAAAAGAATGAAAAACGACTAAAAACAGAATGGGGGAGGATGACGAGGTCCAGGAAACGGCGCCCAGGACATACGGAATGATAGCGCATGAGCAGTGCACTCCGCTGACCATTCTCGCTACTTTATTGAAAATGGAAAACTATCAGATAAAAACAGAAAAAGGGGGAAATTATCATCCATATTACTGTATTGGTATTTTCAGTTACTAGTGATTAACCGCCATACGGTTGGCTCAGTTGGTTGAGCATCGGACTTTGGTGCGGCCGGACCAACACTCGGGGCCTTTTAAAGATAACTGAGGAGAAGGTGCTGCCTTTGTAAGAACATTAGACCTTCACTGGCTTGGATGACTGCTTAAAATGGCGGCCCCGTCTCTCCACCCTACGTCACCTGCATTGGGGGGACATAAAAGAACCACTGAGGACGTAAAGAAACCCTGGCAGTGACCACCAGTCAGTGTCTGGCCTTTACTAATGGTTCCTTAATGGGTTGCTTGGTACGTTTGGGGTTGGAAATTGGTGCAATGTACCTCGAAAGAGACCTCGTGTTCTATTGTGCAGCACCAGTCTGCGGGCAAAATCTCACACACAAAATCTACCTCTCACGTCTGGGGTCTCGGGTTCGATCCTGCATGACTCGGCATCACATGTGAGTAGAGTTTGTTAGATCTCTCCCTTGATTCGAAGGGTTTTTCTAGTTTCTTCTCTAGTTTTTCTTTCCTCCTTGAAAGTCATAAATTTTAAAAATTCGGTTCTAACTCAACCTGCGTGTTATCAGGGTGCAATTTGCACCGTCAACATAGCTGTTCCGTCTGGGAGAAGTTTTTGCCAAAAATCTCTTGGAGAGTGTATGCATGCGCACTTCACTCCTGTCTCCAAGGGTTTGCCCATGCGCATAGCTTCCACTAATCTACTTTACCCCTTATAACGGGCGGCAATGCACACAAAGAGTGTTTATATTACTCGTGTTGTTATTTCCTGATAATACGAATGTTATCTGGTTTGTTTTTGTATGCGATACTCATCACCTCACCACGAGCATCAGGCTCGTGTTTTGTTATGGTTGTCATAACAACACCTCGTTGTTTTGTATATATGTTCCGGTGCTCTCATATCCAACTCAAAATCAATGCCTGATCAGTATAAGCTGATGAAAACTGTAAACAAGCCTTTGAAAACAGAATTATTACTATCAAGTTTGGATCTTAATAATAATAATAATAATAATAATAATAATAATAATAATAATAATATTTATTAACTTATATTGCGCCAATCTCAATATTCATTGTCATCGGCGCATTTTCGTGCGCTTACCGAAGACGGGCCTGTGCTTTTCGTGCACAAATCGGCAGGTGATCGTAAAAAAAAAAAAAAAACCATTTTCGCGCGTTTTCCAAAGACGCGTCCGTGCTTTTCATTCACCAATCGGAAATCATCGGAAAAAATTCTCAAAAACAGTTGAAGGGACAGGTATGGCTTCAAAAGATAATATATTGACGAAAAAGCAAATTGTTTTTTGGGGTTAAATAAGAACAATTTCGTAACGGCAATTTCAGTTTTACTGGCAGAATACCAAAAAAGGCAGATTTTCAGTCGGTGAATGTCACCATCAGTTAAGCTATTTTTAGTTGTTCAACAACTAAAGTTCTCCAATGACTTCCTATTTGTCAAAGTGTTTACTTGTTTCAAATTGTGCTTTTAATAAAGACGAAACCTATAATTCGTGAATTTTGGACATAAAATCCATTAAGAAAAAAACTGTTATTGACCACTAAAGGTATAGAATTTGTATTTTCAAGTTTTTCCTGACAACTTTGCAAAAACAGGTGAAATTGAATGACACATCTGCTGGAGTTAATTAACATCTACATGGTCCAACATCTACATCTACCTTATTTTCATTCAACATTTTAATTTCGTATCAAGAAAATCGAGTTTAGCATAAATATATATAAATAATAATAATAAATAAAACATATGTACAAATTATACTGGATAAAAATAGTTTTTAAAAGAAGAAAACTAGGAATACTAGAAAATTCTGCTTGCACGTACTCCAATCAATCGAATTCAACAGAAGTGGGCCATTAGCTGCCTAATATCCAAATAATTATAACCCTTATAATTGATTCACATGAAAATTAAAACTTTACTTGAAAAACCTTGAAAGCAGACGTCACTTTGTTTTCTTATCTGGTTCATAACAGATACGTGCAATTAGAAATTGTTTTTAGTTCGATTTTCAGCAGGTTATATCAGATTTTGGAAGACATTTCCGCCGGTACTCATATTTTGAAAATAAATGGTTATGAGATGCTTGAAGATTTGCCATATTTCTAATTCACCTAAGGCAATCTTTCTACACAATATGCCTGGTACTACCAGTTAAGGACCACAATAACAGATAATTATAATGTATTCAAGTAAATGGACAACACTAGAGATGTGAGCGTAATGATTAACTTTTGGCCACGAAAGCTGATGCAAACTGCCTCCGATAAAATGGAACAAAACAGTACAGATTCCTTTGTACAATATACTCTTTTCGAAGTACTTAAAAGCCCCAAAACTGCTTTGACTACCGTATTTTTATTACTTCTCATCTTGTGTACACTGATTGGGAATTTTCTTGTTATTTGGACTATTTTCACGACTCGACGCTTGAGGTTTTCAGCGTTCTTCTTCGTGGCGAGTTTGGCTGTGGCAGATTTTTTAGTTGGACTTGTTGTTCTTCCAATCTCGCTCGCTTATCACTTGACGTTTGAGATGAAAGGTAAGTTCAACTTTTGTGTGTGTGTGTGTGTGTGTGTGTGTGTGTGTGTGTGTGTGTGTGTGTGTGTGTGTGTGTGTGTGTATTTATGTCCAAAATAGCCACTTGAACAACAACTGCGTTATCCGCGCCTGCTTGTCTTAGCTTATTGAAGCGATAGAATCTATAGAAAAAAAAATATTTAAAGAAAACCTTCTTGGTGTTATCTTCATCAGTAGAAAAAATAGTGATTTTGAAAAAAAAAACTTTAAAATTATTTTTTTTGGAAGAAAGGCGAAGTTTGACACCTTATAAAAATATTGATATTTGGCAACATGAGAAACTACTCTTATGTGCTTTTTAATTTTAGGTTACAATATTTCTATTCACTTTTTATTAGATTCAATCTATCAAGCACTTGTGGTTCCATTTGGACTGATAGAAATAATGATTCATAGTTTTCATTCGGTTCTCTTTGTCCTGCAAACTAAAAAAGCAAAAACTCCAGTATGTGGTGTATATGATAATTGGCTTACCAATAAGCAAGCATTAAACACAGCAGTGAGAAGAACAAATGGTAAATTGCTCACTGTTTATTAAAAGGCGTAGAAAACATGCATCATGAATTTGAATTTTCTACGCCAGTCAAGCTAATTATATCGAATTACATTAAATTAAAGGGTACAGCTCAAATGAGCATTCAAAGAACGGTGATCATAGGATTTGGATCTATTTGAGGCTTGAGGCACGTTATATTTATGCATTTTAATTATTATTGATAAAGAAATAGATAATATTGAAGGGGCACTTGGATGAAAATCGATGAAAATTGGAAATGACTTAAAACTTAAACTTATCTATATGGCCCCACTAGTCGCTACACTCAAAAGTGGCAGATAAAAATTATCAATTATTGTAGCTTCTAAATTGTGAGTAAACGACGTCATTTTACTCAACCCTAATTTGGGTTTTAAACCAAAATTTCTTGGTGGTAATGCGCTTAATACGAATAATGTTTGGGAGAGTAGTTCTTCGTGAAAGTCATCTATAATCATTGTTAAATTACTTCAACTAGGTTTTCAGTATTGATTGGATTTTTGTCCAGGTGACCCTTTAAGAAAGAAGTTGCAGGTAAGTGGTTCGTGACGGTCTTTCATTTCCGAAATCTCTTTGGCATAAGATTCTTTGTTTGAGTTATTTACAGTCCATTCAAAAAACGTTGTCGTCGACCTGCTCAAACCAATACTTGACTTGCCCGAGAGGGAGTATTGGTATTAATCACTGAGCGGTTAACTGGTCGCTGGTGAGCAGGCAGTGTTGAAGGAGAAAGTCTTTAAATGATTTTACAGTTTAGCTTTTTTAAATGAATACGAGTTCAATAGAATTACATACGCTCTTGAAAAGTGTTTCTTCCCAAAAACCCTCCAGGCAAGTTCAATGTTTGATAACACTGAGGAAAGACAATATATGGTACTAAACTCATACAAAACCCATTCTTCAATGCAGCGGAACCGCAAATGTATTATTTTTTCATTCTATTTTCCAGGATGGTGGATATTTGGTTCATTAACATGCAAAGCTTGGCTTCTTTTCAACTTCTGGTTCTGCTCCGCATCAGTTCTCAACCTCTGCCTGGTCAGCTGGGATCGTTACGTAGCTGTGACGTCACCGCTTCAATACAAGGCGCGCACGAGCGATAGCAGAGTCAAGAAAATGATTGGTTTTATCTGGTTCCTAAGCTTCTGTTTGGCAATTATTTTAATTACTGGAATTCATCTTAATACTGGGTCAAATACCAAAAACTGCACTGTTCAGAGCTTGGATAGAATTTTCACAGGAATAGGAGTAGTGTTTCTCTTCTTTCTTCCGGCGATCTTTCTCGGTTTTGTTAATACCAGAGTGTGGCTTGTAGCCCGAGGACACAAGAAAAGAATCCAAGCAAACTTACTCATGAATTCTCTAGTAAATTTGAGTGTGAATTCTGACCAAGGAAACCTGGAATGTAGCGATGGAACAAGAAATATACAACCCTCGTCCAGACGACGTGGTAGGACGCTATCAAGAACCATCAAACAAGAGATCAAGACATTCAAAACATTTCTCATCGTTATCGGGGTGTTCGTGATCTGTTGGTGCCCCTTCTACGCGTCCATGGTTGTAGGCATTTTTAAGCCACTTGGAGGCTCTGTGTTGTACTTCACGATTATTTTGAGTTACTGTAACAGTGCCTTGAACGTTTTTATATATGGAATATTTAGCAAAGAGTTCAGAAAAGCTTTGATATCGACAATCAAATGTATATAGATATATATGTCTATATCAGATCAGATCACCTGACAGTCACGTCCCGGAATGTCTGTATATTTATATTCCCTGCAGCTTCGGAAGCATCAGAATGCAGCTCAATTTGGAGGACAAAACAATAGCCGAGGTTTCAATTCTCTGGAGATTGAAATTCTTTTGTTTTGAAGCCAGGCAATGTCTGCATTCTCGTACCTAGAGCCTTCTCAGCTTTCCAACGAAAAACCGTAGGCTCTGGGCAACCCTGAAGATATATCAAATTTCTTTGGCTGTTGAAAATAACATAGCAACGAGCTCTGATTGGTTACTAGGATAAACAAACATACCAACGGAAACCAAGCAAGCCAAATCAACTAGAACGGTTACATATCTTCAAATCTTGAATCAAATCCTATTTCCATTTGTCGAACATATATACTTTTGCAAACAGAAGTCGTAACAAGCCGTTAGAAAGGTTGAGCCGGCATTTTATAGTCAGCGATCCTGAGATAGAGCATGCGCTCTGACGACCTGGTTGCTAGATTCTGGCTTCCGGTCAGTAGGGTTTCCCATAGCCTACGATTTGGCTAATGAGTAAGGTCTGAGAGAGAAAATGGCGACTTCCCTCTGGAAAAAACAAAAGTTATGTCCCAGCCTCTCTCGGTTTGAAATCATACAATGCATGCGACTTCCGTCTGGAAAAAACAAAAGCTAGGTCCCAGCCCCTCTCGGTTTGCAATAGTAAGAAAAATGAAACTAAATAGGAGAACATGAAGACGACAGAGACTGATTTGCAGGAAATACAGCGAAGCTGAATATAGGTAAGATATAAACATATAAACAAGAGAGCATAAATAAGAGAGGGAAACTTTAGAGGGAGAGGGGTGGGGATACATAATACCACCATCTCTGAAAGTGTAATCCTGGATTTTGACTCAAAAATCTCAGTTAAATCAGTATCACAGAAACGAATGTACTGTCTGTTTGCATATACGCCAAACAAAGTTTTGTCAACAATGTGATAGAGATTATCACATGTTAAGGATACAGGATACCCCAAAAGACCGCCTTGTATTCAAAGCGCTCTAGCGCGAAAAATATCACTTTAAACCCCAATAAAGTATATATTTTCTGAAAGCTGAATAAATGGAGCATCAGAATATTATCTCACTTTTGTAAAATGATTTAAGGCATTTCTAAAAACTCGAGTAATATTAATTTTCATATACCTTCAAACGCCGAGTTCCAGGTCAGCCGGAATTTATTGATATTGTTTGCTAATCACTTTTCTGAGTTCACGACATATCACTTGTCAAAACTGTGTCTCCGATTTTTGATAAGTTGTCCCGTTGCTTTTCTATACAAGTCTAAAGATGAAGGTATGAAAAATATGCAGTCTATTCAACCAAACAAGCGATAACTTTTAAACGAAAATAAAAACAAAAAATCGGAGACACGGTTTTGAAGTTCAATTATGTGGGATGGTTTTCTCCAAGTCTCATAAAAATCCATGAAAATCCTTTTGACCTGGAACTCGAAACGCACAGTCACTCATGCGAAATTTCGTCTCCAAGAAATCAGCCAAAACTTATTTTGGAGTCGTGTGGCCCGTGTGTTTGCTTAGGGGATTAAGCAGCAGGATACTTTAGACCAGGAACAAAAGTTGAATACACTGCTGACAGATACACATCAACACTTACGGGACTCAAAAAATAGTTTTTTCGTTATAACTTCTTTTAAAAATAATTTTTTGAGAATTTTTTTTCTGATTATGAAAGAAAAAACATTCCTTTTAAGAAAATGTTAAAGTTCAAAAAATGCCATTTTGAAGCAATTTGGGGTATCCTGTATCCTTAAGAGCCTGATATCGTTTTTATTCACTAGTTTCCTGTATCATATCGCGAACAAGCGAGTCTGCGAGCGAGTAAGAGATCATCAACACAAGAAGATAAAATTCGTATCTCCAAGCGCCTATGTAATGTTCTGTTTATTATATGATTATCAATGAAATACCTATATTTCTCTATTTCAAAAATTTGATATTTTCACATGTGAAGATAACATGTTATTTTCACATGTGAAGATATCATCACTATGGTAACATACTTCTTATAGCAGAAAAAAGCTCAAAAAAGCTTTCTTTTCTTTTTCATTGATAATTATATAATAAACAGAATATTACATGGGCGCTTGGAGATACGAATTTTATCTTCTCCTGTTGAAAATCTCTAACTCGTTCGCTGCGCTCACTCGTGAGAGATCTTTTCAACACTCGAAGATAAAATTCGTATCTCCGCGCGCCCATGTAATATCCTTCATTTCAAAAATGTGATATTTTTACATGTGAAAATAACATGTTCCACGTGGAGAACATGTGACACATCAGGATTTCTTATTTTTTATTTATTTATTTTTTTCACCTGCACCATCCTTGTTGTAATCATCACCGGCCTTTGTGTCATGCAGGTCACCAGTAATTTTTAAAAACACTTCGCAGCACGTCGGAATGCAGCTCAATTTCAACTGACAAACTCTCAGGAGATCTAAATTCTTTTGTTTTGTCCTCCAAAATGAGCTGCTTTGACGTCACGTGTAAAGTGTCTATCAGTAAATAGGCTCACGTGTCATGCGTTCTTCAAACTTGTAGCTTCGCTGTAGTCTGTGTTTAGAACTACATAATTCTTCAACTTTCTTCCTTGAATCTCAGTGGAATGTTGGAAAGGCGGCGAAACCTTAGGAACCATGCCGGGTCTCGCGTGTCATCTACGTTAGTCGATCGTAGGAATATGAATATGAATTTTACTGACAGTAATGAATCCTTGGTGTGAATTTTAATTTTGAATTCACTGGAGCGAAAGAGCGTGTGCCACAAAGCTAAGGAAACAGCGATCAGCTTCGTATTCACTATGCCATGGTTCTAACAATATTTCGACGAAGGATTCTTCTTCATATTCTAAACAAAATACAACATCTGGTAAGTTATATACTGCTTTGATAACAAATTAGTCCACCAATGAAGGAAACCTAAGCCTGTGTGCTTCAAACTTTGGATTGTACACCGGTAGGGTTTCGTACGTTAACTAGTCCTCCTTTCGTTGGAGTAAAAGCGAAAATTAGAAGAAGATTTTATTTCATATGATGCAAGGAGTAAAAGATAACCGAAAGGAAAGAGCTTGTTGCTTAGTCAGTGTGGATTGAAACTCGGGATTGAAAGTTTAATCATGGCTGGCGTGGAACCGTTTATTGAGTAATCCGAGTTGAACATTATTATGATCAAGTGATTTAATATATCTTAACATTCTGAAACGACTTTGTTCAAGAACTGTACTCAACCGCCGAAAATAATAGCTTTCCCATTGAACTTTTCAATTCGATGTTAACTATTTACTCCTGAACATGCTCGTCCTGAAGCGAGGGGCTTAATATGCGTTCGCCCAAGACCACGAGCTGAAGGCCGATAACTGGCTTAGTTTTACATTGGGGAGGTTTTCTGAATTATAACAAATGTAATAAGAGGTGGCCTATTCTTAAGAGATAAGCAATGTACTTGTTTGAGAGACAACAACGTTAAAAACATTTGCCCAGCAAGTTTTTATTATTACAATGATTATCACATGTTCCCATATTCACCGAGTTCGGGTGCTTTATGTAATATATACAATATGAATGGCCGTGTTGTATCAGATATACAACCACGAGCCGAAGGCGACACGAATATTGTATATTACTTATGAAACGACTAGGTGTATACATTCATGTTCTACTAAAATTTTAAAGATAAGACTGAATTTAGCTGAGAAAATTGGAGTTAAAGTTTGTGCAAATCAGGACGATTTTGTATCAGACAAACAACCTCCTCCACGGACAATGATTTCTATTGTGTTTTCCTCATTAATTATTCATGAGTTTTATAAGTTTACAAATTGTACTTCGCTGTAAAGAGATCATTCATAAGCTAGCTTTTTTCGTCCTTATTCCATCGTAGGACAAATCTTTAGGCCTTGATTCACACAGTTTTCTAAATTCTAAAATTCTTTTTCTAAATTTAGTCGCCGAATTTCAGTTACACGTTCGTATTTTGAACGAGCTCTTTAAGCTCCTGGGCGACACGTGTTTAGTCCTTTGAACTTTTGGCGGGATTTGTGCTGGCGATCAACATGGCCGAAACATAGGATTTCCATCTACTGAGGCTGAAACTCAAAAAGAAATTCAAGGCTTTGAAGATTTAGGGTCATTTCCCCAAGTTATTGGGACAATAAATGCTTAACTGAAACTCGATACACACACCATTTGGACATGTCCCACAGCAAAGCAAACAAAAATCTGTCAACGTAAACAACTGTCGCGAGCTTACGAGCGTTTTAAGCTAGCTAAAAGTTCCAGTGTGAACGAGCTGAAGGCCGATAACTGGCTTAGTTTTACATTGGGGAGGTTTTCTGAATAACAAACAAATGTAATAAGTGATGACCTATTCTTAAGAGATAAGCAATGTACTTGTTTGAGAGACAACAACGTTAAAAACCTTTGCCCAGCAAGTTTTTATTATTACAATGATTATCACATGTTCCAATATTCACCGAGTTCGGGTGCTTTATGTAATATATACAATATAAGTGACCGTGTTGTATCAGATATACAACCACGAGCCGAAGGCGACACGAATATTGTATATTACTTATGAAACGTCTAGGTGTATACACTCATGTTCTACTAAAATTTTAAAGATAAGATTGAATTTAGCTGAGAAAATTGGAGTTAAAGTTTGTGCAAATCAGGACGATTTTGTATCAGACAAACAAACTCCTCCACGGACAATGATTTCTATTGTGTTTTCCTCATTAATTATTCATGATTTAATTAATCCGCTACGCGTCGTGGTTTCCTACGCTTCTCTCGTGTTCTCTTCACATCCCGCGTGTCTTTATCAGAGTATAATACACGGAAAACTATTTTTTATT
This sequence comes from Anthopleura xanthogrammica, assembly GCA_964019055.1. Classification (NCBI taxonomy): domain Eukaryota; kingdom Metazoa; phylum Cnidaria; class Anthozoa; order Actiniaria; family Actiniidae; genus Anthopleura; species Anthopleura xanthogrammica. Next base: position 9,705,775 of record OZ025217.1, read on the forward strand.
CCTTAAAAAAGAATAACGTAAATTAACTAATGAATCATGAAAAACAAAAACAAAAATTTATATATATATATATATATATGCACTAGAAAAAATATTAGTATATAAAAACAATAAAATATGATATAATATAATTCTGAGTGGTTATGGGAAGAAATAAATATACACTACTAACGGACTAGATCTAAAAATATATGCGAAGTAGGAATAATCAACAATCGATCAAAGATTAAAAAGAAATGTTTTTAGTTTAGATTTGAATATGTTGAGAGAATCAATTGTTCTAATTTCATCTGGCAGAGAGTTCCATAATCGTGCAGATGCCACGGAAAATGCCCTATCCCCGTATGTTTTGGTATTAGTTTTAGGAACTTGTAATAGGTTACGTCCAGCTGACCAACATACATTAATAATATCATTTATCATATGACCGTATTTCACTGTACGCGTGATTCTAAAAAAAACCTTTGGGGAAAATGTCGTCAGCAAAAAAAGTACGCTTTTCCGAAAAGTGTAATAACTTCCCGTTCGGACTCGCCGTTCGGACTCGCTGCCGTCAATCATGTAAAAACTACGCATTTTGATTCGCATTTATTAAAAACGCTTTGAAATCGATTTTTTATATGTGGTCATATGATAAAATGCTTATTGACTGAGTTAAGGTCGGTCCGAACGGGAAAATATTTGGCTCTCGGTCCTTGACACGGAACTCGCTGCGCTCGTTCCGTACTTCAGGACCTCGAGCCAAATATTTTCCCGTTCGGACCTCCCACTCAGTCAATAAGTACATATTACATAGATAGGCGCCTGGCCATGGAGTGCTTTAAAAGTAATTAACAAAATCTTAAAATTTATTCTATTTCTAACATTAAGAGCGGATGCCCGTAACAGTCGAGAATCTCAAGTCAGATGAATAAATTCGAATTTTTTTTTATTTCACTAAATGATCCCATTTAGTGTTCCTATCATGGGAAAAATACTAAAAAGTATCGCGATTCGTGCGATATTGATTTCTCTCGTGAAATTCAACGTGGAATTCCCTCGTCCTCCAATGAATTTACCTATAGAATCAGTGACAGGTTGTGGCAATTCTACTTTTTTGTAAAATTGTGAATTCAGAAACTAAAAATCCCAATAAATTCAGGTTTTAGAATTTGTATTTTAGATCATGAACCAATAAAATTCAAGTCGAGGGAACCTTTTGAATGTAATTTCTTCGATGTACTATAGACGCGTTAAGCGTAACGCTTCGGTTGGCGTGACCCTTTAGCCGGATACACTTCACTTCAAACTTTGGTTTGTCAACACCAAACCACTTCGAGTCCAAGCATGAAACTTCTGAGATGACAAACAATAACCAGGCTTTGGCTGACTGTAATTTTTGTCTCGAAGTTTTAGGTACCAGGAAAGGTTTTTGGCCGTTAAACTTAGCCAATTTTCGCATGTTTTTCAAGACCACGAAAATGGGGTTCACAAAAAAAACTATTAAAAAATAAATAGCCAACTTAAAAACAAACTTCTATTGCAAAATCAAACTTTAAGAGTGTCTTAATATGTGAGAGAAATATTAGATTAATCGGTTTTATATTTAGCCGTCAGCAGTACCACAAAGTAAGCTTATAAATCAGTCAGTTCGGGTGTGAAAATCGGCTAATTTACCGCCAAACCAAAATTTCGTAAAGATCGCCAGAAAAAAAATTCGCCTCAACTTTTTAGTATTTTTCCCATGATAGGAACACTAAATGGGATCATTTGGTGAAATAAAAAAAAATTCGAATTTATTCATCTGACTTGAGATTCTCGACTGTTACGGGCATCCGCTCTTAAGCCAATAAAGGTTGCGAAGAATTGGTGTTATGCATAAATCAATGTGTAGCTGAGCTTCTGAACGTCAATCCATATTTTCGTCAGTCCCGTTTGCTCGGTCCGTACCGTAAGTCATGGACCCTCGTTTCCCCCACTTTTTTATGGCCCGCGCGCTATGCGCTTTGGCCATAAGGCAGTGGAAAAAACTCGGTCCATAACTTAGGGTAAGGACCTCGAACTCGGTTAATAAGAGCTATATATTTCACGGCTACTGTTGACTTTGTAACTGAAGTATCTTTTGCTTTATTGCAGCGCCGAGGTGTAATATTTTCAGTGTTATTTGGTCTTCTTGTCACTTATGTTCTGATAACATCAACTGCTTTTGATAAGAAAATATATAAAGCTTTGGGTAAGTACAAATTGAAAGTACACTTTGTCTCTGACTTGAGTTACTGTATATTACTGCGATTCTCAATATTCTGCGAACTCGGTAGTTGCTAGTTGCCCAGTGTTGGAATTTGTTTTTTTAACTACCCCCAGTGAAAAAAAAGAAAGGTACCAACTGATTAATTTTGATTGACGGCAGCGAAAAACCAAATTCCAATAACGGGCATGACTACCGAGTTCGCAGAATATTGAGAATCGCAGTAAGACGTTTCGACTGTGAACCAACAGTCTTCATCAGTTATGTTAGTAAGAAACTGTGCGCAAGGACATATTTAAAATCCCTAAAGTCTTTGGGGAAATCCTTCATCTCTTTACAGAAGGCAATTTCGTTTTTCCTGCAGCAAAAAATTGGGAGGTGCAAATTTTGAAAGCGTAAAGGTGTGGCCTGACCATCGATTAGAGATCGCACCGTGTGACTTTGCAGGCGACGTCGCAAAAACTAGACATGATCATGTGACCAGTGCGAGTCGTTCTGTAGACGATTTCATTTAACATAGTTTTTTTTAATTTATTAAGGCTAAGGATCCTCCAATTTCAAGAAATTTAGAACTGACTCATATAAACATTTTTTGAAGAATTTATAATGTCTTAATATTTTATTATTAGAGAAATAGTTACCTATTTATTACGTTTATCACTTTTTAATCTATTTTTTTTCTTTCCTTTCTATCTTTTTTTTAATATTTGCATTTTTTATTTATTTTTTAACTTTTTTGATGGGCCAATGTAAGATTAGCTTTGGCTAAATTGGTTTTTTCTTTCCCCATCATTAAATAAAGTATATTGTTATTTTTATTATTAAGGATATTCGGAAACGAATGTAAGTTCTGAATGTCATCGTACTGGTCTATCAGAAGATGATGACGGAAACAATATTTTACCAGACGATGAGGCCGACATTTTGTGTAAACCACATCGGTAAGCAATAATTATGTAACATATACCTAACAACGTATGCATGTTTATTATATAGCAAGGTAATTTCGCGCGCTTTGATTGGTCAATCTGCGGTCCATAACTTACGGTACGGACCAAAAATTGTCTCCCCTAGCCTTGTATATAATAAATATTTTATTAACCTCGTTTGCTCGGTTCGTACCGTAAGTTATGGATCCTCGTTTTTTCCACTTTTTTTATGGCCCGCGCGCTGCGCGCTTGGGCCATAAGGCAGTGGAAAAAACTCGGTCCATAACTTACGGTACGGACCTCAAACTCAGTTAATAAGAGCTATATTATATATCTTCCAATAGATGTGCACGAGCTTACATTTCTACCACAAACCAACAACCTCTTGACTGATCTAAGTCAGGGCATGGCTAACTCACAGATCGAACCCTGAAACAACCTCTGGGCTGATCTAAGTCAGGGCATGGCTAACTCACAGATAGAACCCTGAAACAACCTCTGAGCTGATCTAAGTCAGGGCATGGCTAACTCACAGATCAAACCCTGAAACAACCTCTTGGCTGATCTAAGTCAGGGCATGGCTAACTCACAGATCAAACCGTGAAACAACCTCTGGGCTGATCTAAGTCAGGGCATGGCTAACTCACAGATCGAACCCTGAAACAACCTCTGGGCTGATCTAAGTCAGGGCATGGCTGACTCACAGATCGAATTCGAATTATACGTATTACGTTTTGCGGAGGGAGAAAAACACTCGAATGAAATGACAGACAAACTCTATTCACATGTGATGCCGAGTCCAGGATTGAACCCGAGACCTCAGAGGAAAGGGGCGATTGAACTGCCCCCAAACCTCCCCCTTCCCCCGTCTCCGCGGTTTCTTTCACGATCCATTTTTCATATCATCTTTTACCTTCAGACCAAGTTCAAAGTCATGCCAAGCGGCGAACAGTTACTTTGGAAGTCCCAGCGACACCATCACGCCTGGAAGCTGTTCCCCAGTTCCGACGTCAGATATCTGCTGGTACACCGACTCTCATTCACCAGAACTCGTTTGCTCCTTAGATTTCTGCGAAGATAGTAGGCTATACATGGCGAGAATTAACCCAGATTATGGGGTTATCAAAGAGTGGGAAGCAATCACTCCATTCACCACAGAAAAGGTTTTAGAATTTGTCGAGAGGAGCAAAAATCAAGGAGACTCTTTCTGCTACATCAAATGTGCAAGATTTGTAAGAGCCATAATTTTCCCGCCTAAAATTGTCGTGAACAAACGCGTTGACTCAACAAAGAAAATCAACGTTAATATCATAGTCCTAGATTCAATTTCTCGGCCTCATTTCTATCGAATGATGAGGAAGTCTGTGAAGGCCCTGCGTGATATTCGCCAGAATTCGTCAATCCCCGCCAGTGCTTTGGACTTTAAACTTTTTCAAAGTATTAGTATGCACACGTTTGAGAATATTCGACCGTTGTTTTCTGGAATTATAAAAGGTAAGTTACTGGGGGATGTACCACTGATTTTCCCGCCATATCAGCAGGAATCCGCATAAATTAATAAAATAGAACCCTTTCACGTGATATCAAAGCAGCTCAAATTTAGGGGACAAAACAGAAGAATTCCAATCTCCAGTGAGAATTGGAACCTATTGTTTAGTCCTCCAAATTGAGCTGCATTCCGACGTGCTGCAAGGGGTCTATTTCGTTGCCTACATCAAACTTTGAGGAGGGGATGCTCGTTCCTTCTTCCTCCTCGTTACGCCACTAACCATAATTCTCTAGATTGGGAATTAGTGCAGTGGGGGTCTATATTACATATACGAAAGTCTAATTTCTTTTTCTAGCCAACGATAATTTCGCCAGCAAGTCGGCTGCAGCGCAAGAGCCACTCGGTATTGATGTTCTCTTTAAACACTACAAAGAATATGGTTACCAAACTATGTTCCAAGAAGATCTTTGTTGGTATGATGAGTGGGGGATTATGCTCGATAACTTGGAGAGAAAAAAGGAGTCGAAACCTACTATTAAAAGGTATTTATCTCTGGGTTCTCTGGTTTCCCTCCCTCCGCAAGAAGAACCGGGATTCAAAACGGGGAAACCAAATTCCAACTGGAATTTCAGCGGACCAAAAAGCTACTCTGTAGAAATGCCACTACTGAATCCCATTTGTTATTTATTATTATTATTGTTAGAGCTATGACGTATATTTCAAGTCCGTCCGCCGGGAAGCACGGGTAGCATAGCGTTGAGCGCGCTCGCTTCTCACCAATACGACTCAGGTTCGATTCCCGGAAATGGCGTTGTATGTGAGTAGAGTTCCCATTTGGTTCTCTCCTGTGCTTCGGGGGGTTTTCTCCCAGTTTTCCGGTTTTCCTCCCTCCACAAAAAAAATCAACTTCTAAATTGCAATTCGATCATGGAGCGAGGGTCACAGGTTTGTTTGTCGTTGCATATCTATTATTTAATAAGTGCTACCCTCGTAAAACAAGGACGAACAAGTAAGGACGACACTAGGCTCGACCTAGAGAATTTTCTGGCCGCCAATTTTCCAAAACGTACGTAATCTTGTAGTTAGCTGAGGCCGGGATTGAATCACTCCGCTCAACAGAATTTTCTTCCGTCTACAGATGGGCTAAGTTTAACAAGGTCATCAGCAAGCATCATCTAGATCATGTTGGCATTACTCACTTCTCCTGTGAAGTCTTCAGGGAGTATGGATACACCAACCACTACGACAGGCCTCCGAACGTCTGTTTCAACGGCCGATTTTTCAGCTCGTACTTCCTACACTACCTACGTGCCATTAGGGAAGGTTTGAGGACAGTCAAGGACGCTGCTCCCATGATCATGTATCATCACTTCAATACTCCACACACTGCGACTGGTTTGAGGGTCCGGAATATGGATGAAGAGCTCTCTAAATTCATTCGCTTCGCTGCTGGGTAACATTTATTTCATAAGGTGTTTTTTTTCTTTACGGTTATTAAGGAAGTTTACCCTGTATTGTGTCATATCGGGATAACATAAAAGCTCTTCACGGCTAAATGAACCTTTTGATGTTGATGCATGGGGTTCCTGTGGTTTTGGCGGGAACTTTCGCGCCAAAACGGGGGCGCGCGCTTCTATTATTACTGATGTAATTTATTTTTATTTTTTCTATTTCTATTTTTTTCATTTTTATTTCTATTTTTTTTCCCTCTCTCTCTTTTTCGTCTTTTTTGATATATAATATTCTTTTTGTCTCGATTTTTTTGATTTTTTAGAGACCAACACACTTGGACTATTATATTATCTGACCACGGACATACACGAACAACTTATGGGCTTACAAACGAGGGCTTACACGAGCGATATAACCCTTTGTTATTCATGATAATACCTCACAAAACTGCCCAACTGATAGGCAAAGACAGGTTTGAAAACTTAAAGAAAAATCAAAAAAGACTTCTCACTACTGTGGATATTCATGGTGCTCTCATAACCTTAAATGATGTGAAGAAACCGTCGATGGACTACCAAGTCTCTGGTGTGTTTGCGAAGATTCCATCGAATCGAACTTGTAGCGAGTTACCCCTGATGCCTTTAGCGAGATGTCAATGTGAAGGTGCCGAGGAAGTGCTAAAGGACAATTCACCTAATGTTGTTTGGTTGGCAGAGCTTGCTTTAGGGACTTTGAATAATGTGATACAGAAACAGTATTCTGAAGGTGAGTTTGAATGAGGATTTTACATATGATCCTTTCTCACTACAGCCGTTTTCTTACAGATTTTTAGGTTTTCCTCCTTCAAAAATTAGTTCTTCCAAATTTCAACTCAATAATACAGTGAGGACCACAACTTCGATACGAACAAAAGCCGCCGATAAACAATATAATTGCTGCATTGCTTGAGCAAGAGAAAATTTCAACGTCCATCAAATTTTGCAACAACACTGTCTCGAGGGCGGACCGAATCAGACAATTAGAGATCAGCACTTCACGCAAATTTTCGCCTTTTTAAAGAAAAATTACATATTACTTTTTGGCTTTATTTCAGATCCCGAATCCAAGTCTAAGGGAGCTCAAGGTTTTGGTAACTGCGTACGATTGGTTGGTAAATCTTTTTCTAAAATTATACAACGTAATTCAGGATTGTTAACTACTTTTGATCTTCACATTGATTCAAGTTCTGTTGGGTTAAAAGAGGACGAGGTATTCCGTGTTGCTGTAGAATTAACACCAGATTCTATTCTACCGGGATCTAAGATAACGAACTCAAAACTAACCGATTCTAAGCCCTCACTAAAAATTTTCGATCGTCAGACTCTTTATAATAAATTTAAATACTGTGCAGACGACCCAGTGGAGCTGAAACTTTGTATGTGCGACAAAACGAAGTCCTCGAATAACGTTCCACCACTTCTTAAAACAACAGAAATGAAGAAATTAATATCTTCACCAATGTTTGGCTCTAAACCTGAAATAAGTGATCTTTATGAAGGATGCCTTTTTCAAATCACAAGAACAGGAAAAATTAGTGTGGCTTATGAAGTAGCTAATTCATGTATTGGCAAGACTTTCGCTGTCAAAGTTGAAGGAGAAGCATTCTTCTTTTTGATTTCCAGAAAGTTGCCGATGGATTTTTTGGTTAAGCCGAACACTGTACATTTTATGTTTTCGAGTACAAGACAAATCTTGAATCACAGCCATCTGGATGTCAAAATCAAAGTGACTAACGTCTAGCCTGTGATTTACAGCATTATATTGACCGCGGAGGGGGAGGGGCTGGTAGTGCTTTTTTCTGTTATAAGAAGTATGTAACCATAGTGATGATATCTTCACATGTGAAAATAACATGTTATTTTCACATGTAAAAATATCAATTTTTTTAAAGAGAGAAATATAGGTATTTTATTGATAATCATGTAATAAATCTAAATATTTTATTCATTCTCTCTTTATTATGCTTTTTCTTTTTACGTGACCATCACCCATCAAGACAGTCAATAGCCCAAGGTACTGCTTAGAGATCCTCTCATCCAAATAACACTCATTGGAACATTTGACAAACCATAGATAAAACAAGTGATTCATTTTTTTACCCCGCAGATCTCAAAATTTTGATTAAATTCTTATAAAATTATCATATTAACTTCAATGACATTTTTCTCGCGTCACTTTCAATTGTCCAAAAATATTTTTCGATTTATATCTTTAACTTCATAAATCGAATTCCGAGTGATAACATGAACGTGTATCTATCATATGAGGTAGATTTTTCGTACGGCTTGGCTTTCATGTATAGAAAATTATTAACTTATTTGAACTACTAACTGTATTTATATTAGAGAAAATCCATTCATTCGTCCGTCCATCTTTTCATTTATTATTATTTTTCTCTCCCTCTTTTTTTCTTTCCTTCTTTTTCCTTCCTTCATTCTTTCCTTCATTCCTTTCTTTTTTCCGTCTTTCTTCCTTTTTCCTTTCTATCTTTCTTTCTTTCTTAACTTTCTTTCTCTCTTTCTCTCTCTTTCTTTTTATTTATTTTTTCTTTCTTTCTGTCTTTCTTCCTTCCTTTCTTTCTTTCTTTCTCTCTTTCTCTCTTTCTGTCTTTCTTTCTTTCTGTCTTTCTTTCTTTCTGTCTTTCTTTCTTTCTGTCTTTCTCTCTCTCTCTCTCTCTCTCTCTCTCTCTCTCTCTCTCTCTCTCTCTCTCTCTCTCTCTCTCTCTCTCTCTCTCTCTCTCTCTCTCTCTCTCTCTCTTTTTATTCTTTCTTTCTTATGCTTTTTTCTTTTTGCATGCATGACCATTAAGACTGTCAATAGCCCAAGGTACTGCTTAGAGATCCTCTCACCCAAACAACACACACTTGAGCATTTGACAAACCATAGATAAAACAACTGAATAATTGTTTACCCAGATCTCAAAACCTTGATTAAATCTTACTGACGGCCTTATGAGAAGCAATTTCTCGCACTATAGGTCCAAATATAACTTTCTGTTTACGTTTTTAAATTACAAATTAAGTCTTGATTAAAATTCACCGATAAAACGAACGTGAAATTTCATGTTCGTTCTTGAGTTTGCTTTCACTTGAATCAACCAAAAATTATCATTTTGGAATAAGAACAAGTATTCTTCAATGCCACATGGAGCGCATCGAAAGATGAAGTTGAGTCGAGGACAATGAACGACAACTGAAATAAATTTAGAATTGAAAAAAAAAGTTAAGACTTGTTGACACAAATCAGTCAGTTACATGAGATTAATCTGTAAAGCTTTAGAGCGCTGAGGCCAACTCGCGGCGAAAGAAACGAACTCCTAAATATAATTTATTAGAATCTAAATTTGACCACACTTCAAATTACGTCATATACAACAAATTAGATATTGGATTCATATATTAAGCTGAAGTCACTTAATTCAAACTATCTTTGTGATCTTCAAGTAATAATATCCTGCAAAGTTCCTGAGGGTTAGTGTTCGGACTTTTAACCCTCCAAGACTTAAAATTATTCTTCATCACCCAAGGATTAGTTTTTAAGAAAATAGTTCCTGCGTTGGTATATATATATATATTAGTAAAAAGCCGAAACCAGTTGAAATATTGATTCAAGGACATATGGAATGACCAAGAAAAAATTTCTTGATTCTGAACTAATCACAGGTAAGCAAAGGCTTGAAATTTTCCTTTTCGCAGTCCTTATTCCATAATTTTTCTCATTGACCAGAAAACTAGGTTAAGAGTTTTTTGTTGTTGATAATTTTAGGTCATATGCAAAAATTATTCCTTTATTATGAGTAAATTATGAGGCAGTTAGTGATCCGTACACATCGTAACCGTATGTTTACAATTGAGATATATTCGATCGATAGTCTATCAACTTGTAAAAAGGATTAGTTTCAATAATTGCCAAAAAAAAACATTGGCAAAAGAAACATAATTCTTGGTTCTAAAGACTTTTTCTTTTTAGTTTACTTTTGTTCTCTCAAAAGTGGTTGTTCAAGCAGCAAAATGTGCACAATATAATTTGCCTTTCGGTTCCTGCATCTTGAAACAAAATAAGTAAAAATTAAATCCTTTTCCTCCTAGCTTCCTTAGCCTAAATTTTCAAGACTTTCCTTGCTCTATACATATTTTTTTCACTTTTCTTCCAGGAGTTTTCTTGGCAGGGTTTTAATTTTTATAACGATATTGTTTTATACCGGCTTTCAAATCCTATAAAGAAATTAATTCTTTCAACACTTTTATGATAATTTAAACCTCAAGGACTTTTGTCAGTTAAAACTGCTTTTTAATAACTTAAGAAATAACACCTAACGCTTTGAAAAACATTTTTCAGCTTCAAACAATTTTCATTGTTTTATCAATGACGTGCAAAAACCAACACGATCATTCAAACCACTTATTTTGTTTTGCAAAGTAAGTCGTTTTATTTATTTATTTTTAATTTTTCTCGCTTCTTTTTAATTTTTGAGTCTAAATAAGTTTTTATTAATTCTCTGGGATATTCTAGATATTTCATAATTTTTGAGATTCATGTATATATATTATGTATATAATATGTTAACTAACTGTAAAATTTGCTAAAAATAGATTAGAAAACCACAGATCGAAATTAGACAATCGCTTTATCAAACATCTCCTATAGCGCGTATCTCAGTCGTGTTTTCTCGTAAATAAGTGATTACAACACAGGATTTTTGCTTTTAAAATTGAAATCATATGATTATGGAGATAGTTTTGATATTACAGTTTCGAATAACCCAGTTAATATTTTTATAGCGATTGATTAGAATTATATAGTACGATAAATATTTGCAAAAGTAGAATGATATGTCCATTTTAGGTTACAGCGTGATGGCGATAGAGAGAATATTAATTCAACGTTTCAAACGTCTCAGTGCAGATATTCAATAGCTGATTTGCAAATTTTGCTCAATTTAATTGTTTTCCAGAAAGAATTGAGTTCTTTAAAAAAACGTATCAAGTTTTAGCCATGTCAAAAAGGTTATATTACATAATTAGTAACAGCGATTTGAGTCATGTCGATAAATTATAACGAGAGCTTTCTAGAAACCAAAAACAAGCTTAATCAATACATCTCTTTTTGTAGAAATACAGAATACTTTTCTTTACTTTGCATAGATTGCAGCTCGAGTCAGCGCGGTAAATTATAACGAGAGTTTTTAAGAAGCCAAAACCAGGCTAAACCAACATACATCTAAAGCCAATACATCTCTTTTTGTAGAAATACAGAATACTTTTGTTTACTTTGCATAGTGAATTGCGAACTTTTAAGTTAAAATTAAAATTTTTTTCCGAACTTCTTCTGGCTCACTATGAAACTAGAAACTGAAACTAGATTCTTTCTTTGATCATATTCTGAAAGCAAATTTATGGATCGTGCTCCGCTTTCAAAACAACTATTTTTTTCAACAACGGACCTTTCATATCCTAATTTATTAAAGGCAGTTCATAATTCCTTATTTTTGGTGGTGTTGCCCGGGAACATGATCTCGCTATTTCCCAATGCATAAAAAAACATATATTCAACGGAAATTAAAATAACAAAAAGTAAAAAAACAAAAACAAAAAAACAGGAAAGAATAAAGTCTTATCCCTTAATTGATTTACTAAAAAAAACATAGCGGGTATTCTTGACGACAACTGTCAGTCAATTCCTCCTTCTTCTCTCCTTCTCCCTCTCCTTCTCCTCCTTCTCCTTCTCCTTCTCCTTCTCCTTCTCCTTCTCCTTCTCCTTCTATCTGTGAGTTAGCCGTGCCCTTACTTAGATCAGCCAAGAGGTTGTTTCAGGGTTCGATCTGTGAGTTAGCCATGCCCTGACTTAGATCAGCCCAGAGGTTGTTTCATGGTTCGATCAAATTGATATAGTTTATTTCTGTTGGGTGATGCAAATGATTGTAATCGTAATTAGTACACGTTCGTGCGATGAATCCGTGAAATTGACAGAAATAGTCAACCATTTAGAAAACAAGTTCAAATATCGTTTCCAAGGCCATTAAGGACCCTTCAAGCTCCACCAATGATACTCCACAATCGATATTATACCCCTAACAGAACGGAACAAAACTGCCAAATTCAAAACGGAAAAAAATAAGAAAAAAAATTAACAGGTGTGAAATTTCTGCCATTACGAGAAATTTAATGTACAGATCGTCTTTAAAAGAGGTGGCTTCTATATTTAGAACAGAAACATTCCAGCTCATTCCCACGTGCCAAGTCAGTTTCAGTCGTAGCGAAAGGCGAATATATGCCAGAATCTTTGACTAATATCAGAGACTAAAGTCAAAATAATGTTCTGAATTTAATCAAAATAAGGCCGCTGGGCATGTGTTTTTAAGAATATATTTATTAACGATTTGAAAAGCACTTAGCTTTGAGTTACCAAGAGCGCTGAGGTAAATATCTGGCTTTTTTTGACCTGTACTTTAACGACAAAATTACCAAAAATATTTTAATATTTTTGGGCGAATTTTATATTAGAATGAATTGAAGTTTCTTTTCAAGTAAATCAATAGCTTAAAAACGGGATATTTGAAGATTTTTAAGTCGATTTTCGATTTTTTTGGCAGTCATTTTCAATTACAAACGGTACATCAAAACATTTCGAGTGCCATCCTTCGACTTGTTGTCACACTATTTTTGGCAGTATGATTAGTGATGATTTGAATTATAAAGGCTGACAATCACAAGTTACCCTGTGTTTTTTTCGCCGCGGCAACCCTTGGTCAGCCAAGCTCGAAACCGAACAGCTCTCATCAAGTCACGTTCTCAAAAATTCACAGCTGTAAAAAGCCCGCGAAATTTCTGGAACAAAATTTACAATTTTGTTCTAAAATGATGAACCCTTGACTAGCGAAGTTTAGTTCCTTTGTGAGGTAGTTTTCATCGAAAAGAAGTTGGAACTGTATCAATATTCCTTACGCAGAAAAACTATTGACTAATTTAACGTCAAACGCTACTTTATACCACTGTATTCAAAATTTATATCGGTGAAAATATTGTTTAAGGAAGTCAATATATACTCTTCGATCTGAGGCCGGTATTTACGACTTTGAAATTTCGCTTCCAGAAACAAAACGCCATCACAGCCGAATTTGGATCGACTTTGTTACGGTAGGTACAAGTAATTTGACTCAATTTTTCAGTCTTTAATTGTTTTCGACTTGAAGCGCTTTTTAGGTGATCTAAGAATTATCGTTCGATAAATGGAATCAAATTGAGCAATGTTTTTTATGAATTAACCTCAGGTCGATGTACACTGGTGCTTGAAGTAAAAGCTCACTACAAAATCGATGACTTTTTTTCCGAACAAATTTGGCAAAAAAATTAAAACGCTTTGACATTTTTATTTCAGAGTTTTGCAAGTATCAGCGATGGATTATAGCCAGGTGAATCATTCGACAACGTATAATAATAGTGAAGGTGACAAGTACATTTCATCAAATGCTCCAAAACTTCAAGAGAAATCAATTTCGGAGGCGCTAAGCAACCCTTCAACTCTGACAATTTCATTGATGCTTCTTCTGCTTATTGTTATAACACTTGTGGGAAATTTCCTGGTTTGTTTTACGGTGTACGTAACGAAGAGGCTTCATGTGGCCGCGTTCTTCTTCGTGGCGAGTCTTGCTGTTGCTGATTTTATGGTTGGGTTGTTTGTGATTCCTGTTGCACTGGTTTTTCAAGTTGCATTGGGAATGAAAGGTAAGCAATTTATTGCATTAATACGTTGATCCATCCTTCCATCCTTCCATCCTTCCATCCTTCCATCCTTCCATCCTTCCATCCTTCCATCCTTCCATCCTTCCATCCTTCCATCCTTCCATCCTTCCATCCTTCCATCCTTCCATCCTTCCATCCTTCCATCCTTCCATCCTTCCATCCATCCATCCATCCATCCATCCATCCATCCATCCATCCATCCATCCATCCATCCATCCATCCATCCATCCATCCATCCATCCATCCATCCATAGCTGTGCCCTGATCAGCCCAGAGGTTGTTTCAGGGTTCGATCTGTGAGTTAGCCATGCCCTGACTTAGATCAGCCCAGAGGTTGTTTCAGGGTTTGATATGTGAGTTAGCCGTGGCCTGACCTAGATCAGCCAAGAGGTTGCTTCAGGGTTTTATCAAATTTGAAGATAATGATTAAAATTGACGTCGCAGTTAAAGAAAGCGACAGCCGTGGGCAAATATCTCTCAGACTTCTTAAGTACGTGCTTACGGCACTTGTATGAGACTATCTAAGAAGAAAATGCGCAAATAGCCTCCAGCCATTACCATTTTGAACCAATCATAGCGCGTGTAGCTAGATGTCTTTATTTTGATTGGTTGTAACGGGTAACTAAGCACCAATCAGCAGGATAGTTGCTAAGTTGCATGGTACGGGGAAGCACGAGGAGCGTAGCGGTGAGAGCGCTTCCCTCTCACCAAGGCGACCCGAGTTCGAGCCCCGCTGGGCTCGGTGTCGTATGTGAGAAGAGTTGTTTGTTGGTTCTCTCCTGTGCTTCGAGGGTTTTTCTGGGTTCTCCGGTTTTTCCTCCCTCCTTAAAAATCAACTTCTAAATACTCCAGTTTCGCATTCGATGCAAACCGCTGTTTTTGAAGACCACAGACTCATTTGTACAGGCTTAGCCTCGTTTATAAGTCATCTATTCAAAGGCACCATTAAAAGTCCGTGGGATTGGTATTATTCAACTTGCACATTCTTTACATTACAGTTGGCTGTTGCTAATGATTTGCATAAGTCAACCGTAATCTAAAGAATGTGTAAGTTGAACAATACCAATGTTTTGAAATCCCACGGACTTTTAATGATGTCGTTGAATAGCTGACTTATAAGCGAGGCTAAGCCTGTACAAATGAGTCTGTGGTCTTCAAAAACACTGAGCGGTTTCCATCGAATGTGAAACTGGAGTATTCCAATTGGAATGCAGTGGAGGAAGAGCCACTCTGTGGATTCCACTGTTAATCGCATTCATTTATTTTATTTTATGCCACTTAAATATTGCATTATTTGACAACTTTTGTTTTTAATTTTCACACAACTGTTTATAAATTTGATACAAAAAGACAAAGGGTCGAGGACAACTTCAACAATACAAACACTCTGAACTTAGACTGGAACGTGTGAATATTTATTTTCTACAGTAAATTGAGGCTAACTCTGAGCAACGAATAAGAAATTGGAGTATACAGCTATTACCAAAATGGTTGGTGAGGTTTTGTTGCTTGTTGCATACCAAGCCCGAAATGGAGTATGGGTGATAAGAATTCAAAGAATTCAAACAGCGAAAGGTCAAAACGATGTTGATTTTTTTTTTATTTATTTATTTAAAGATTCGCCCAAAGGCAGGTAAATTACAACAGGACACAGGGTCCCCTACTAGGTAAATTACCTAAAATGTTATTAAACTTTGTCTGCAGGTTTTTCCAGCATATTTTCTTCTGTGCTGGCACCACAACTTCAAAAATGTCTTCATTTTTCTTAAATTTATCTTACAATTGCTACTTCTACGTCCATTTGGAATTTTTTACATTTAAATATAATACATTTTAAGCTTCGTAAGCAGCATGCAACAAGCAACATGCAACAAAACCTTCACCAACCTTTTTTGAAATAGCTGTAGACCCCGGCCTTGCAGTACTTCGGAATGCAGCTCAGTTTTAATAACAAAACAATAGTTTCCAGTTCTCAGGAGATTGAAATTCTTTTGTTTTATCCTCAAAATTCAGCTGTTTTGACGTCATGTGCAAGGGGACGTCTATTTATAGATTGATGAAATTAGATCCAATGAGTTACTACGCTTCTCAGTTGAGCTTGGTTCGACCAAAGTTTGTCACGAAGTTTTGTCGTTGAAAAGTGCATGTTGTCAGGGGCAACGTCAAAAGTTTGAAAAGTTTGTTTTCTTTGTCTTTCTAGATTATAATATTTACACAGTAGAAGTCTGTGATGCCTGGATATTCGCCAACATCTGGTTTAGTTGTGCGTCCATCCTCAACTTGTGCGCCATAAGTTGGGATCGCTACGTAGCTGTCCGGTCACCCCTCCGATACGTCGTGCGCATGCGTAGATCGAGGGTCAAAATTATATTACTTTGTATCTGGGTTATGTCATTCTTTTTTTCCTCTCTTTCTTGGCTTGGCATCAAAGCATCGCCCAACAGGATCCATAACTGCTCTGCCCAAGGCATGGACTTTAAATACGCTTTACCAGTCGTCATCGTCTTGTTTGTGATTCCAGTATGCTTTCTTGTCTTTGCTAATGGCAAAATCATCATCGCTGCTCAAGGACAGCTCAAGAAAATCAAAGCGCAATCAACCTTGTCTCTTCATAGTGAAAACACAAGGGACCACGAGCTCCAACCTTACGGACAAAGAACGACCCTTCAAAGAAAGATGGAGTCCTTGAGAATAAGCAAAGACATAAAGACTTTCAAACTCTTTTTGACAGTGATAGGAGTGTTTATGTTCTGCTGGTTGCCTTTCTTCGTTATTACGATAATATCATCGATAAAACGCATCACTGCAGTCTATGACAACATTAAGCTTCTGTTTATATCTCTAGGCTATGTTAACAGTGCTTGTAATGTTTTTATATACGGATTTTTTAATAAGGATTTCAGGAAAGCGCTTATTATTGCGATTCAACGCAAGTGGAACTCAAGGCCGAGGTCTCAGTCCTTCTCTTCGTCATCGGCAGGACGTCGTAATACGCTGGAGAGAGGAGTTGACAATGAATCTTACGTTTCTTCTACCATACCACGATAATAGTGATAATCAGATGAGGATGATGATGATGATGATGACGACGACGACGACGATGATGATGATGATTGATCATGATGATTGATCATGATCATGATGACGATGATGCTGATAATGATGAGGATAATGATGACGACGATGATGATTTAATAATAGTGTAATAATGAAATAATAGAAATAAGTAATATTATAATTATAATACATAATATTAATATTATACACGATGTGAAAATACAAACTGCAGCATAGCTGATGTGTCTAATAAAAGATCACAAACTTTAGGAAAATACGAAATATAGTATATCAAATGAAAAGTTAACGTATGACGGCAGCTTAAAAAAAAAGAGCCTTTTTTATGTGTACATAAATTTCTAAACTAACTCATTTACTGACCTTGAATTAAATATATTATATACAGCTTTAATACAAATATTTTATACTTTTCATTGTCGTTAAAAAGCAATAAACGACATCGGAAACGTAAGCCAATTACTTTATCAAGAGTGAATGGACTACTTTGACGATGCGGCGGCCATTTTGGTAGGGGGCAAATATACAAATCTTTGTCACACGTCGGCGTCGATTTGAATTAACGTTTCACCCCTAGAAAACTTGACAAGAGATGAATTAAGAAGATGGACATGAAAGAAAGACAAATAAACGAAACTCTCAATTTTATCCGACATTTTTGTTTTCTTTTGTCCCCTGGACGCCCCATAATGCATTGCGATTCAAGATGTGAAAATAATGACTGATACTACGTAGGAAAAGGAAATGCTTGTCACTTAACCAGCATGATAGGGCCATAGAAACCCAGGATTTGTTTTTTTCTTCATCAGATTCTACGTATACCCCCGGCATCTCGTAAAAAGTTATTTTCAATAATTCAGATTCAAGATGGCCGCCGCATCGTCGAAGTAGTCCGTTGCTTTGTGGATCAAAAATGTAATTTTAGGCCCAGTTTGTTACGTCCAGCGCTCGCTTCTCACCAAGGCGACCCGAGTTCGAGCCTCGCTGAGCTCGGTGTTGTATGTGAGTAGAGTTTTCTAGTTGGTTCTCTCCTGTGCTTCGAGGGTTTTTCTCCGGGTTCTCCGGTTTTCCTCCCTCCACAAAAATCAACTTCTAAGGCCCCGTCCACACTAGTGCGTTTTCATTTGGATCCGTTTTCGTTTGATCTGAAAACGTATCGATCGATTCGCGTCCACACTACCGTTTTGCTCCGTTTTCGACCGTCCACACTAATACGCTCAAAAACGATCAAAACGATGGCGTGACAAGTTTGACAATATGCGCATGCTCAAATAGACATATGACGTGAGCGTTTTCATTTCGATGCGTTTTCAACCGTCCACACTAATACGATATGTATGCGTTTTCATTTTGATCCACTTTCAAGAGCGTTTTCAAATCGATGCGTTTTCGATGATACGCTCAGCGTTTTTAGTGTGGACGGAAGGCCTAAACGCATCAAAATGTATGCGTTTTCAAACTAAAACGCACTAGTGTAGACGGGGCCTAAATTCCAATTGGAATAACAGTGGACGAATAGCTACTCCTGTAGAGATGCCACTGCTAAATCATATTTATTTTGTTCTAACTTTTCTTTTGTATTGTTTTATTTGTTTTTTGTTAGTGGTTTTTCTTTTGTTCTTAGTATATAGTTTGCATATTTTCGTGTAGCATTTTTTAATGTATTCGTATTTAAAAATACTTTGATTTACGCATAATTAGTCAGTTGCAACTCAGTATCCTTGTAGGAACGAGGTCCTACACGTTTAGAGAAGTTTTGGTTCTCTCGATCCAGTAGAGTGCAAATAATATAACCGTGAAATAGATAGCAAGAAATAGGAGATAGTTAGTGCTTAGTTAGGCAAGACATAGGAAATAAGCGAGGCATGACAGGAGCACGGGCTTTTTCTAGATCAACGACTCAGTGCACAAAAGAATGTGTTTCTGACGTTTAATGAGTTAAAAATGAAGACACAGGTCAATAAATCAAGACGCAGATACAACTATTTGAATTGTAATACTGATAGATTAATGTGGAATAAAAGTTTGTTCAAATTATCACGGTTGTTTTTTTTATTCCGCATTACAAAACCGCAGCGTAGCGGTGATCATTTGACTAATTGAACATGCTTGCACGTGCAAGACCCGTCACGGCTCGCTTATTTCTCCACTAATCAAATTTAGGCAGAACTTAGGACATAATTAGTCATTAGTTAGCTAGCTAACTATTTCACGGTTATATTATTTGCACTCTAAAGCAAATGTATTTGTAAGTATTTCTCCTTTTCTCGTCATTTTGTTTCTAGTTTTGACTTTGGTTGACCGTTATTTCAGTATCTTTGTATTTTATTCATTGCTAGGAGTTTTGTGAATATGTGTTACCACGTTCAAATATATTAGTTTGTAAATTGACTTTTAGTCCTCGTGTCCTACACAGTTCGGACGTCGGACGTTTGCCGCGTCGAATCTAATTGCCTTTGAGGTCAGCGGCTAAGAAAACGCAGAGGACGGTCACATAATACATCAGCTCTTTTGCTTAGCTCCAGGAGACGATATGTGTAAAGTTTGGTCTACATACTTCTACGAGTTTAAGGTAACTCAACTCAATATTTTTGCATGCGCACCTTCCAACTTTGAACCTCATATGCCTAAAGAGTTTAATTCCAATTTCATATCCACCAGAACACATATGTTACATGTGTTTTCTGGTTCTCCGGCACTCTCCGAGAAAAAACCCATATTCTAAATTCCAAGTTTAACCCTGGGTTACTAGCCGCCTTGGCTTTGATAAAATCGAGGCCTGGTTTGGTTTGGTGTCAATGCGGCGTGCTAAGCCGATGATCATATGTTTTATGCGCATGTCCGACTAGTTCGAAAAAGTTTCAATTTATCAAAATGCATCCCACATGGACTAACAACCTGGTAGGCCTAGTGACCAGAGAGATTTTTATATCTGCTGTTTATTGCAAGGGGTTAATCATCTACGGTCTAGGGGCCGACTAACCTCTCCCTTAGGCTTTGGCCGAGCTTCCTGATCAGTCATTATGGATAGCGGTGTCGGGGCCGAAATCTCCGGCGAAATCCTTCGCGCTGCTTCAAGCAATATATAAAAAAATGAAAATAGGTGATGGAGACCTCTGTACTTTTCTACGTGACTTTGTAGCCGTATTACCGCACCTTTTGGGGGGTGGGGGACAGAGCTGAATTTGACACTATGAAGGAGACTACATTTAAATTTAAACTAATGAAATCTAACGAACTGAATTTCAAATTCCCAGTCAGTCCGTCACTGTCCCGCCAGAAGTCCGTCCGTCCGTCAATACGTCCGTCAATACATTCGTCAGTTCCTTCAGTCAGTCCGTCCGTCAGTCCGTCAGTCCGTCAGTCCGTCAGTCCGTCCGTTTGTAAGTTATCGGTAAGATTTCAAGCTTTTTGTCAGTTAAATTTTAGGGCATTTGTCACTGAATTGTCAGTAAACCCCATTCAGGCCCTCACAGACCACTTCCAAGTTTTTCTACCGTTTTAGATTCAATAATATACAATTTTATTTACAATTATATTTCCATAAATGTTGAGTAAAAATATCCTTAAAGAAGATACATCAACTCATTACTCATATAAACTCTGCTTTGATCTCTGTTTTTCATCTGCTTTAAACTCTTTTTACAAGTTTTTACTCACACGGAATTTCGGGTCAATACTATAATAATTTTAATATATCAGTATTTATAGTAGAATGGAATGGAAATGGAAGCATGAAATCTTTTACCTCACTCCATTAAGTCTTCGGTGTCTTATATGCAATATTTAAGAAAATTTATTTCACTAGTATTTGATATTTTCATTATAGACTTTTTATATATCTTATTGTATTTCTTTTTGTATATTCGTATATAGTTTTTTATTATAGTTTTTAGGGCTGTAATTATAAACCATATATATTTTATACTTTCTTTTTTGAATATTCCCATTTTCATAATTTGTAAATTTATGTGGCTATTTGAGGTCTCTCATGAAAAGCACCTAAGGGTGATGAGGTCTCCTCGTTATATAAAGTTTCCATCCATCCATCCATCCATCCATCCATCCATCCATCCATCCATCCATCCATCCATCCATCCATCCATCCATCCATCCATCCATCCATCCATCCATCCATCCATCCATCCATCCATCCATCCATCCATCCATCCATCCATCCATCCATCCATCCATCCATCCATCCATCCATCCATCCATCCATCCATCCATCCATCCATCCATCCATCCATCCATCCATCCATCCATCCATCCATCCATCCATCCATCCATCCATCCATCCATCCATCCATCCATCCATCCATCCATCCATCCATCCATCCATCCATCCATCCATCCATCCATCCATCCATCCATCCATCCATCCATCCATCCATCCATCCATCCATCCATCCATCCATCCATCCATCCATCCATCCATCCATCCATCCATCCATCCATCCATCCATCCATCCATCCATCCATCCATCCATCCATCCATCCATCCATCCATCCATCCATCCATCCATCCATCCATTCATCCAATCATCCATCCATCCATCCATCCATCCATCCATCCATTCATCCATCCATCCATCCATCCATCCAATCATCCATCCATCCATTCATCCATTCATCCATTCATCCATCCATCCATCCATCCATCCATCCATCCATCCATCCATCCATCCATCCATTCATCCAATCATCCATCCATCCATCCATCCATCCATTCATCCATCCATCCATCCATCCATCCATCCATCCATCCAATCATCCATCCATCCATCCATCCATCCATCCATCCATCCATTCATCCATCCATCCATCCATCCATCCATCCAATCATCCATCCATCCATTCATCCATTCATCCATTCATCCATTCAGTAGAGGGTCCTAATTTCGTAAAATGGGAGCTGGGATACGTGTTGTGGCGCCTTTTGCACGAACTGAGAAAACAAAAGAAACAAATAGTTACTAAACTATATAATAGATCTAAAAATCTAAAAACTCTAAAAGTAGCAGTCGCTCTCTGCTTGACTGACGTACGATGAAATTGCAATGGACTACTTCGACAATATGTCAGCCGTAATGAAACGCAAGGCATTATGGGGCGTCCAAGGAGCAAAACAAAACAAAGATGGCAGATAATATATATAGAGAGTTTCGTGTTTTTTTTTTCCATCTTAATTTTAATATCCCTTTTTCGAATTCGTAAAATACTGCTGTCTTCCTTGAGTAGAGATTCATTTACACAGGGTTAGCCTCGATTTTGTGTAGAATATTCACGTGTTCCAGTGAAGGCCCGTGGAATTTAAAAGTGTTTGTTTTGCTAAGTTTTGCATTCTTTACTTTACCGTTGGTATTTGTGAATGTTTTGATACTGAAATGAGGCGAACTCTGAGTAAATGAATCTGTAGTCAATGAACACAGCGGTATTTTGCGAATTCGAAAAAGGGCTATCCATCTCTTGTCAACTGGAATTGTCTTGTGATGAATTCTAAATGTTGATCGACGCCATTACTGTACGTAACAAAGCTTTGAATATTTGCCCCCTACCAAGATGGCCGCCGTATTGTCTAAGTATAGTACATTGCGCATTCCATTCCTTATTTAAAATTTGTGACCCTTACTGCTTTAAATCAGATCATTCAATTCTGCAACATTTAAGACTTTTTAACATAGCTTTTCTAAACTCCCTGTTAAAGATACCATAAATAAAAATGTTCATTGCACTGTTGCAATAACCAAGAACAGCAGTGAGATATAGAATGAAAGGCTTAAACGACATGAAAATATCAACAATCATCGACACATAAAACGGGCACCAACACGCCACAAAAATCCCGATAACGATAAGAAATGTTTTGAATGTCTTGATCTCTTCTTTGATAGTTCTTGTTAGTGTCCTTCCAGCTCGTTCAGAACTCTTATTATCAGTCTGTTTGATGATCCTTGATGAAGACTTTCCGCGGGAATCGAGTGTCGACATTGGACTGTCGACATCTCCACTTTCGAGAGAACTATTCCAGTTGTTACTAAAGCTAAACCGCATCGAGTCTTCAACTGCAGTGATTCTTTTCTTGTGTCTACGAGCTGTGATCCACACTCGTCCGTTCACAAAAATCAAAAAGACTACAGGGATAAGAAAAATAAACAAAACGCCACAAACTGCAAAGGGAATATCCTCCATTCTATGAACCGTACAATTCGATCTCTTGTCAATACTAGAATGTGCTTTAGCGATAAGAATGATTGACATTGAAAAACTCGACGTCCAACTGATTGCGACCATCTTTCGAACTTTTGAATCGCTCATGCGTGCCTTGTAGTGAAGCGGTGACGTCACAGCTACGTAACGATCCCAGCTGACCAGGCAGAGGTTGAGAACTGATGCGGAGCAGAACCAGAAGTTGGAAAGAAGCCAAACTTTGCATGTTAATGAGCCCAGTATCCATCTCCCTAAACCAATAAAGAAAAATTATACATGTGAGATGCAGAATTAAATATGAGGGGTGGGGGGGCGACAGAACCGCCAAATTTCTAGAGAGCTGCCTTTCATTTATCATTTTTGTGAGGACACAGCGAACTTGTCTTTGTGGGTTTTCGAAAGCTAGTATCAAGTCTTTCGCGGGCTAGTACTTTCATGCCTTGTTCGATTCCCGCTCGCCTCGTGCTATCCCAATCCTATCACCACAGGTATCCCGGATGTTTAAAAAACATAAGTAGTCGCCCGTTACAACGGGAAACAAGAGAAAATGAATTTAGACAAGATGATGAGCACTCATTGATGCTTACTTAATGAATGATGATGAAAATAGCATCAAATGATGGTTACAAGTCTAAATACAAATGTTTCCTTCTCTTTCGTTTTTTTGACGATAAATTAAAGAATGTACAACCGCTACAAATACTTTGAAATGAATTCCAAGGACCGCTGCTGGAACACAGTAATATTCTACACAAAATTAATCATTTTGTAATTTTGTACTATTTATGTTCTTTTTCCGTTTCACGTCATTCGTTGAATCAGATCTATTTTTGCAAAAGTAGCACATGGACCCCCTCGATGAGCGCTTTCACTCCTGGTGTTAATGTTTTGAATATATATGTTTAGATTAGAATTAGAAATAATAAGCAACAGAAAATTGAAAAGTGAAATATTTGTCATTAAGTTGACTAGTGAAACAAGGAAATGAATAAGAAAAACTGAAAAAAAACCCCTCAGAATTAAGTATGATTTAGAAGCAAAACTGATTTTCGCGGCCTACACAAATAAGCCTACTTTTGCTAAATTTGAAATTTGTTATTATTCTTATCATTATTTAACAGTTTGAAATGAGTTCCTTCTGGTTTACCGTGATAGCCGGGGTTTTTTTTGATATTGCCATCTGTTGATGAAGCAGATCGAAGATGTTATCGAATTAGATAACATTATCGCGGTCAGACGGTACTAATACGATCCAAATAAAATTGAAAATAGCATTTTCACTTTGAAAACAATACAAAAGTTTTTCGTCCACATTTGAAACTTGATAGAATGTTTTGTATCCACATTAAAAATTAGAATCCTAGGTTTGAACGAATTTAATTATAAACATATTCAAAAACTGTTTGCTTATCTATCCACCGGTGTTACATTTGACAGAAAAATCCAGCCAAAATTCCAAACAAAATAAATTATTTTTTTAATATTTTTTTTTCAAACTAAGACAGTCATTCATTACAAATAACTGAAATTTTGCCGGGAGTTATTTTGTATGACTCGAAATAATCGACCAACTACGCAAAAATATGACGAATAAATTACTGATTACTCTTTCGTTTAAGATACTAGCCATAAAGAAAGTTCCACATAAATTAAGGCTAATTTTTGAATGACATATTGAAAAAAGTCTATCCGGATATTTCTTAAGAGGTATAAAATGTTTTTCAAAGAAAGAAGAAGCTACAAAGACTCGAACTATGCCTATTTACCTTATACGCACTCAGTCGAAATGTTTTTCTTTTCTGCCGTCGGTTTATCACATGAAGAACAACGTTAAAAACTATTATTTGTGTTCATAAGATTAGTTTAATATTAATAATTAGTAAAGGTTATGAAAAAGGTGTATAGAAGCAGGTTTTGTATCTTACCTCTCATTTCAAAAGTCAAGTGATAAGCGAGCGAGATTGGAAGAACAACAAGTCCAACTAGAAAATCTGCCACAGCCAAACTCGCCACGAAGAAGAACGCTGAAAACCTCAAGCGTCGTGTCGTGAAAATAGTCCAAATAACGAGAAAATTACCAATCAGTGTACACAAGATGAGAAGTAATAAAAATACGGTAGTCAAAGCAGTTTTTGGGCTTTTGAGTACCTCGGAAAGAGTTTGGTATTGATAATTGACTGAAGGGTTTGTTGAGTTTTCTTCACCCATTTTGAGTTAGATTTTTTGACGTAAAGTAGTTGAAATTCCGCTTCACTTTTGGCCACTGAAAAATATATTATTGCTTGTATGAATAAATCTCCGAGAACATGCAAAATACGAATTCAAGATCTCGTGAGTTTGTATTAGAGCACTTGAAGTTCGACAACTGAACCGAACCGTGGCAAAAAGATGAAATATTGCTCCTCGGAAGTTTCTGGAGGACGTATTATAGTCTAGCCTTGAAATCGTGCCATGTATACGTAACAGCAATATATACTAGGCTGAGAGCAAACAACAAATCCGGCAAATCAACACTGAATTCAAAACTGTCAGGTGCTGATACGATGTACTTTTGCTTTCGAACGGAAATATTTAGCCAATGTTATTTGACTCTTAATTAGAACAGTGAACTTTTTTTACCATCTACATGATTATTCAATGATATGAAAACAAAAAATTGATCAGTTCTTGTCTGTGCTTTTATCATCTGTTGCCTTCCAGAAATGATTCTAACTGCAATGTACAAGCCATTTTAATAAGAAGCTCAAACGTTTTTGGCAGCTCTATTTTACTTTTTTTCTATTTCATAATTTTTTTAGTACCAAGAAAAAAGAAATTCCTAGTTACTAGTACGGATAAAATCGTTTTTCGTTATGTTGTATTCGGCTTTTAAGAAAGCGAATTTTAGAAATTTTGATTTCCTGAATTGAATATCTTAGATAATTGGGAAGCTTTAGTCAAACTTGTTGTTTACAATCTATTTATATATCTTCTTCGCATGACATTTGGCTTATTTTTGATCTTTTATTTAAACTTTCTCACGAAACAGCTTTTCTTTGTTTAGTTTTGTAATTCAAACATGGGCAAAAGATAAGGGTTTTATTTTCGCTATTGTTCTGTTTTAGTGATAAGAATATCCCACAAGACGTTCTATGGTTAAAAATTAAAGGAGGATAAGAAGGAAAAGGAAAAGGATAAAGAAAGGAAAACAAAGGAACAGAATTTGACTTATTGAACACAGCTTAAAGAAATAATATGTAAACATTACGATGCTGGCTGAGTAATCTCGATGACCTCAGGCTGTTTGTAACGTTTCAATAACCTTGTTCATTGACCGTGTTATTCATTGAACACTTTTCTTTTTCTCACGTGCATGTCAAAACCAAGGTCAATTTAGGCTCGTTTTATTTATATTTTTTCTTCTCTCTTCGACTCCATATTCTAAAAATAACAAAATTACAAAATGTATTGCGCATGCGTAAGAAATTTCCCTTGATGAGCCTGCGTTCCTCTTGCTCAGCGACGAGGACAAAAGACTTGGGATAAATGATAAATGATAAATGATAAATGATTAATGATTAATGACTTATATAGCGCTCTTTCTATGTGAATACTCAAAGGCGCTTTAAAGTCATGAGAGGTTGTTAGTATGAGGTGTAGTGATCACTGAGGGTGGTCACTGCCAGGGTTTCTTTACGTCCTAAGTGGTTCTTTTACGCCACTCCGATATTGGTGATGAAGTGTGGAGAGACGGGACTGCCATTTAAAGTGGTCATCCGAGCCACTTGAAAGTCTAACCATTTGTAGATGTTATTAGTCTTATTACAAAGGCAGCACTTTTAATTTCTCCTCAGTTATATATTCTAAGACCCTGAGTGATTTCCATGCACGATTCTAGAGCGGAAATTCATCCCACCCTGAATCCAGTTACAATAGGGATCCGGCTTGTCATTTTCTTATAAAAGAACAGTGAAACGTGCTGGGATTCTGTTTCACCAGTTGTGCTTATTTCCACGTATTTTTCTGCTTTGAATTCAACAGATGAAATCCACACCGACAATAGTGGTTTCGCTTCTAAATTAAAATTCACTTGTTTTTTGTTTTTTTTAGCCATTAGTACTGAGGAAAAGTTCACGTGCACTTCCTCATTGAAAGAAAGAGTACAAGTAGGCAACATAAGACTGCGTAGTATATATGAACATAATATTTCCCAACCCTCCAATCTGCTTCAAATTCCACACGTAATAATGTTTTCGTTTCAAAAATTCACTGTGTTTTTTAGCTATGACACATCTGACAATATTATTCTCAGTATAGATTCTACATGAGGTAAGCTGTTCAGTGACTCCCAAAAATTATATAGTTTGAGTGATGCATCTTGAAGTTATAAAGGTTTGTCCATGCCATATGCTTATGACTGTGACCAAAATAGTCATTTATGTTTATTTGTTGTTCCTTGTAACTGAAAACACTGGCTGCTATGCGGAAACTAATTAGCAATAGTTTTTAAAAGAGCCATGGGTGAAAAAGTGATGCTTTCCAAATTTAATTTATCTCTACCAGTGAAATTTTGTATACATAATTTTGTATATCAACAGATGAGGATGGACGTTTGTATTTTATTAAATATGGTTTCGCTTCGATCTCAAAATTAACTTCAGGAGTAACTGTTTTTAAGAAGAAAAGGATAAGGGACGTGCAAGAAAAGAAAATACACTCCGGAAAAAAAAAGAAAAGATAGGAAATGAAATGAAATACAAAGAGAGAAGAACAAAATAAAACAAATGAAGCACGAAGAAATAAAATAAAAATAGAAACGAGAATAAGAATAATGAAATAAGAATAAAAGCGTATATTTTATAAGCTTGTAATTTACGTATATTTATTCAGTTGAAAATTTACCCTACTTATAAAGTATAAACGAAAACTATCTATTAATCATTTAACACACCACATTTGAATGTTGTTCTCGGGCTCTCGTACTAGCGACAGGTCATAATTTTCCACTAATGTTTTGACCTCTGCCGTCGCCATCAGTAGCTTAGCAACGCCAGGATGTCGAGGGTAGTTGTATCCTTCAGCTGCATCCTGGTAGCTACACAAAAGATCTTGCAGTTCGGCTGACACATCTGCGCATGCGTGGCTTGAGCCGTCTTCATTCTCCGAGTAAACACTTTGGATGTAGTTCATTTGAGCCAAGACATCACCCAGAAAATGAAGAGATTTAGTGTTCTTTTTGCACGCCAGTTGGTGTCGGTAATAGAAAGCATAATCATCCGCTGATGACGTCAGAATAATTAGATGACGTAACATACTGGAAATTAAAAAAAATTATGTTAAGAAGTAGGTAACTATAATTATTATCAGTAGAATTAGGTAGAATATTTATAGATCTTTGTTTCTTGACTACAGGCTCATTTAAGTAGAATGAGAGTAGCGGTTCTACATCACTATTTTGAGGTACGAGTGAGGTACGAGTGAGGTACATGTTCCATTTTGAGGTACGCGCATTCTGAGGTGCTGGGGGAGGGGTGGGGTAGTCGGTCATGTCTATTTTTAGATTTGAGGATTGCACCACGCGATGCAATGAAGGCTGAAGTTTTTATTCATTTAATATTTTTCAAAAATATACTCCTTGACGGGGAATCGAACCCCGGTCACTTGCTCGACAGGCAAGTATACTAACCACTGTACTATCAAGGATTTTGATATTTTTTCTCTATCATAAAATATATTAGTCTCACGAGTCGGGATCGAACCAACGACCAACAGATGGCTGTTTTTTACACTACAGTCTGTCGCTCTACCAACTGAGCTATCATGAGATGTATACTTTTACTCTTCATTAAAACCCTATATTAGAGTTTATTGAAATAATATAGACTGACTGATTATGCATCATGAGTAAGGATACTGTTTTGTATCATATTTTTCTTTATCTTGTGGGATTAGCCTTGGAATCATACCCCTATTCACTCCCCATATTTCGAATAAAATATGATGACCTTAATGGGATTCGAGCCCATAACTTCTGATCTGGAGTCAGAGATGCTAACCATTACACTATAAGGTCCTTTTTGGTTCTAAACAGCTAAAATTCATAATTATGTTACTAGCCTGGATGGAAAGACACTACTCTGCAGGTGGTATTTGTAATTCGATTGTACACATTAATCTTTGAGATACTGATTTATTGTTCATTGTGTGAATTCCACATTGTACATTGTTTAAGCAAACAAAAGCTATTGTGTTAGATCTGATTTACGTATTTACATGTTTTCGCTTAGTGTCCTTTTGTTCAGTTTTGAAGTATCTTAGTCATTGTTCTATTCGTCACATTCTTTAGTATTTCTCGTCATTGTTAGTTGTCCCTACGGAGTTCGTACTGCTTTATATACGCCCCATATGTTAATCTTTAGTCAGTTGGTGCTTGTCGTTCATCCCGTCCTACACAAATGTAAGTTCTTCGTTATTCCTTTAGATCGTTTTTCTTACAGTTTCTTATAGTCCTGTGTTTCTTGTTATTTCACTTTACTTACTCCTTAATTAATTTATTATTTATAGTCTTTACCTTACTTGTAAGAGTATCGAATTAAAAAAGGAATTTGGGATGTAGCATCGACATAGTAAAGAATTTGTGCCGAAGCAGAACGCGTCATGGAGAAATGGACCGTGGCCCAACTAAGAGAGGAGTTAAAATTCTATGGTCTCAGTCAAAAAGGAAAAAAGGCACTGTTAAGAAACCGCTTAAAGGAATTCTACCAAACTCAAGCATCGTCTCAAGAACCTGCCGTCATTGACGACGATTCAGCCAGCAAGATTAGTTCAGCAAGTAAATCAAGTTCATCAAGTAAATCAAGTAAATCAAGTAAATCAAGTAAATCAAGTAAATCAAGTAAATCAAGTAAATCAAGTAGAATGTCTTTGGTAAGTTCGGTATCTTCAGCCAGAGTGAAAGAAGCTTCTAGATTAGCCGAGTTACAAGCAGAAGCAGCCGCTTTAGAACGAAAGCAACTCCTAGACCAAAAACGACTTGAGTTATTGCAGGAAGAAGCCCGAATTAACTTGGAAACCGAGATTGCCAAAGCCAAAGCCAAAGACCAAATACTTGCTGACCTTGAAAACAATAGACGTAACGAAGACGAACCGGATAGAAAATCATCCATTATTGGTAGTCCGAAAGTACCTCTGATTCCCCCGGACGGTTATATTAATGACCCTAAAAGAAGTAAAAAAGACGAGTCAGCTATAAAACCACCACCTTTATTCAAAAGGTGTGAAGAATGGCTAGAACCACAAGTACAGATTACTGACGACATGTGGCCCCCGAGACCTTCAAACCTCGCAGCGGAGACGAAATCCGAAGTTAAAGGAAAATTGTTCCAGCCACAAAATCATTTGCGTCCCACCTACGACGAAGGTAACAGAGAAACAATGAGAGATTTCATTGACCTCCAGATACAACAAAATGAAATGATGAAGCTATTTCACACCCAACAACAGCGAAGTACTCTGCCTAACCTCCAAGTTCATATCTTTAATGGCGATCCTTTAGAATACCAGACCTTTATCCACGCCTTCGAAAATCTTGTAGAAGCTAAAACTACCAACGACACTGAAAGACTCCACTACCTGGAACAATATACTACAGGTGAAGTAAAAGAACTGGTTCGCTCATGTCACTTCATGGCTCCCCACTCCGGATATTCACACGCAAAACAACTTTTGCAGAAGAGATATGGAAATCAATATAGAATTGCGTCCGCCTACGTAGAGAAGGCTCTGAATTGGCCAGAAGTAAAACACAACGACGCTACCGCCCTACACAGATATTCCATCTTCCTAAGTAGTTGTTCCAACGCCATGCAAGGAAACAAATATTTGGACAAGTTCGAACACCCTGACAATATTAAGCGACTTGTCTTAAAGTTACCATATAATATGAGAGACCGCTGGCGCCGTAAAGCAGATGATATTATGGAAGTCCGTCAAGAACCCGTTAGATTCTACAATCTAGTAGATTACGTTAACCAGGAAGCAAGAATTGCCACGAACCCTATCTTTGGAAAGATCGTTTCAGCAGAGACTTCTCGAGACAAGTCCCGAAGTACCAGTATTATCAGACCTAGTATCAGACCCAGTCCTTTCACCGCCAGAACCGCAAGTCTCGCGGTCCAAGCCAAGCCTCAGAAGTGCTGTGAATACTGCAACGTTTCCAGCCACGTATTGGAGAACTGCAACACCCTCAGAAGGAAGCCATATAAAGAACGAATAGAATTCCTCATGAAGAAACGTTTGTGTTTTGGCTGCCTTGCTGACGATCACACTGTAAAGGAATGCACCAAAAAGCAAGTATGCAAGTTTCCCGACTGTATCAAAAGTCATCCAGCTGTTCTTCATACCAATTCTACAAGAAATAATGCTCCCAATGATGCTGGTGATCCTAACAAGAATATACAACCACGTACTAATGATGCCGGCGATCCTAAGAAGAATCCACAAGTGAAGCCCATAGCTGATGCTACTCCCGTAAAAAACACGTGTATCAAGATTGCTGAAAACGCATGCTCGACAGAGACCGGACAGATGAGTACAGGTATGGCTGTGATACCAGTTAAAGTCAGACCAGAAGGAACAAGTAAGTTCACCGTTACATATGCCCTACTAGACAGTGGTAGTACTTCAACGTTCTGCACAGAATCCTTGATGAACAACCTACAAGTTAATGGTATAAAAACCAAGATTTCACTAACTACGTTGGGAAAGAAAGACAATCTGATCGATACCTACTTAATTCAAGGTTTAGAGATTACAGACATGGACGAGAATCACTTGATTAGATTGCCATCGTTGTTTACCCAGGAAGAGATCCCAGTAGACAAGACAGATATCGCTACCCAAGAGGACGTAGACAGATGGCCACACCTAAGTAGTCGTGTACCAATTATATCTCTCGATTCAAGTACTGAGATCGGTCTTTTACTTGCCAGTGACGTCCCAGAGGCCCTAGATCCACAAGAAGTGATCCACAGCCAGCATGGTGGTCCTTACGCAACTAGAACAAGATTAGGATGGACTATCAATGGACCACTTAAACGATATCAAGAGTCTCGTCGCATCTCTAACTTTCGTGTCAAGGCAGATGTCCAGTTGAACCAAATCATGACAGATTTCTTCAATCAAGAATTTAACGATTCTATTAGCAATCACAGAACCGAGATGTCTACGATAGAGCGCCGTTTCTTAACACGCGTCGAGTCTTCAGTAGAGTTAAGGAACGGTCATTACTATATCAATTTGCCTTTCAAGTATCCGGAAGTCCAGTTGCCTGACAATAAGCCTCAAGCAATATCACGTGCCAAATGGTTGAAGAAGAAGTTCATCAAAGATCCTAAGCTGCATCAAGATTACAAGAAATTCATGTCTGATTTACTTTCAAGAGACTTTGCTCGCAAAATCCCAGTTCACTTGTTGAATCAAAGTCAAGAAAAGATTTGGTACTTGCCTCACCATGGCGTATATCATCCGCACAAGCCAGAAAAGGTGCGAGTTGTGTTCAACTGTTCTGCAAAGTTTCAAGATGTCTCACTTAACGACCATTTAATGAAAGGACCCGATCTTACAAACACACTCCTGGGCGTTCTCCTTAGATTCCGTCAAGAACACATCGCTCTGATGGCAGACGTGGAAGCGATGTTTCATCAGGTGAGAGTACCAGAACAAGATCGCAATGTCCTACGCTTCCTGTGGTGGCCACAAGGAAACATCGATCAAGAATTGGAAGAGTTTCAAATGAATGTACACCTGTTTGGAGCAGTGTCGTCACCAAGCGTCGCAAACTTCGCCCTACGTAAAACCGCCCTTGACAACAAGCAAGATTACAGTAACAGCGTAATCAACACAGTCCTGAACAATTTCTACGTAGATGACTGTCTGAAGTCTTTGCCAACTGTTCAAAATGCCATTACACACTCCAAAGAAATAAGTGAACTCTTGTTGAAAGGAGGATTTCGTCTAACAAAGTGGGTCAGCAACAGTCGTGACGTAATCAACGCCATACCAGAATCCGAAAGAAACAAGAACATCAAAGAACTGGACTTGACGAAAGATAACCTGCCCGTAGAAAGAGCGTTAGGTGTGAATTGGAACATCGAACATGATAAATTTGGCTTCAAGATCAACATCAAGGAACGCGCACTCACAAGAAGAGGTATATTATCCATGGTAAGCGCAGTGTATGATCCATTAGGATTTGTCTCACCATTCACATTACAAGCAAAGTCCATACTTCAAGATTTGTGCAGACTAAAGTTAGACTGGGATCAAGAGATACCAATCGATCGTCATCAACAGTGGCAGAAGTGGTTGAAAGACCTACCAAAGCTTGCGCAATTTACAGTCCAAAGATGTTACAAGCCACCGAATTTTGGTCATGTAGTTTCTAGACAACTGCATCATTTTTCTGACGCATCTCAAACTGGTTATGGTTCAGTCTCATACTTGCGTACCGTGAATGACAATGGCGAAATTCACTGTTCCTTCATCATGGCTAAGTCTCGAGTAGTTCCACTTAAACAGATAACCATACCACGTCTAGAGTTAACAGCAGCAACCGTGTCTGTCCGTCTTGACAAGATGATAAAAGAAGAATTGGAGTTTGAAGTAGACGACTCAGCATTCTGGACAGACAGCACTTCGGTAATCAGATACCTGGAAAATGAGACAGCCAGATTCCACACGTTTGTAGCCAATAGAGTTTCTCAGATTAGAGACGGGTCAGACCCCACACAGTGGAAGTACGTTGATTCAAAATCCAACCCTGCCGACCACGCATCAAGAGGCCTGTCAGCTAACGAACTTATCAAGAACGAGCAGTGGATAAACGGCCCAAACTTCCTCTGGAAAGATGACAGTGCTTGGCCACAGAGACCGAAAGGCATGATAAATTCACTGGAAGGCGATGTGGAAGTGAAAAAAGAAGTGAAAGTATGCGTAGCCACTACTAGTTCTAATGCAGCAAATGAGATATACGAAAGATTCTCATCATGGTACCGTTTGAAGAAGATCATTGCATGGATTTTACGATACTTCCAAAATCTTCGAAACCGAGAAAAACCGGCAAGTATGGAAGTAACCACGCGTTCCAAGTCAATCACGCCTATCTCTCTCAAAGAAATTCAGAACGCAGAAAAAGAGATTTTACGTCATGTGCAGCTGCAGACATTCCATCAAGAAATGCGCGTACTTAAAGACACCCATGACAATCATTCAAGAAAATCAGCCATCAAAAAATCCAGCCCATTGTTCAAGTTGGATCCAGTGCTAAAGAACGACCTAATACGCGTCGGTGGACGTCTTCGCAATGCACCAATATGTGACAAGCCACCGTTTACAGCCGTTGGAGTCGACTATTTTGGCCCATTTTATGTGCGCCGTGGTCGAAGTCTTGTTAAGCGTTATGGCGTCATATTTACGTGTATGACAACAAGAGCCGTACACCTAGAAGTCGCTAGCAGTTTAGATACTAGCTCATTTCTGTTAGCATTAAGAAGATTTATTGCCAGACGAGGACAAGTTGAAGAGCTATTTTCTGATAATGGTACAAACTTTACCAGTGGAGACAAAGAGTTGAGAGAATGCATCAAACAATGGAATCAAGAACAAATTCACGAAAGCCTTCTGCAAAAGAACATCCAATGGCATTACAGTCCACCCTTTGGCTCACATCATGGAGGTGTGTGGGAACGCCAAATCAGAACAATTCGCAAGATCCTATGTGCTCTTCTCAAAGAACAAACGCTAGACGACGAAAATCTGACAACCCTCATGTGTGAAGTCGAGGCAATAATAAACAGTCGCCCAATCACGACAGTTACCGATGACTTAAACGACCTAGAGCCTCTAACGCCTAATCACCTATTACTGTTAAAGTCAGAACAACTATTACCGCCAGGACTGTTTTCTAAGGAAGATAACTATACACGAAAACGATGGAAACAAGTCCAATATTTGACAGACATCTTTTGGAAGAGATGGATTCATGAATATATACCCACGCTACAAATCCGCCACAAGTGGTGCAAGTCCAGCAGGAACTTAAAGAAGAATGACATCGTTCTAATTTTGGACCAAAATGTTCCCCGTAACAAGTGGGTATTGGGAAGAGTGACCCAGACGTTCGAAGATACAAAAGGATTTGTTCGCAGAGCAAAAGTACAAACAAAATCCTCCATCCTGGAAAGACCTGTCACCAAGTTGTGTTTGCTGGTAGGAGCAGACGAAGCTAAGAATAAAGACATGACAAGCGAGAAGACAAGCGAGAAGACAAGCGAGAAGACAAGCGAGAAGACAAGCGAGAAGATAAGCGAGAAGACAAGCGAGAAGACAAGCGAGAAGACAAGCTAGAAGACAAGCTAGAAGACAAGCTAGAAGACAAGCTTGAAGACAAGCAAGAATACTATAGAACTGATTTCATTCCATATATATTATCATTATTACGAACATTAATTTAATACCATTAATTTCTTCGATATTTAATTCTATTTATTTTGGACTAGCTCAAATTCAATATCATTTTTCGTCGCTCAGATCCAAGTTAAATTGATAAGTGTTCACAGGCATCACACTTAGGGGCCGGCGTGTTAGATCTGATTTACGTATTTACATGTTTTCGCTTAGTGTCCTTTTGTTCAGTTTTGAAGTATCTTAGTCATTGTTCTATTCGTCACATTCTTTAGTATTTCTCGTCATTGTTAGTTGTCCCTACGGAGTTCGTACTGCTTTATATACGCCCCATATGTTAATCTTTAGTCAGTTGGTGCTTGTCGTTCATCCCGTCCTACACAAATGTAAGTTCTTCGTTATTCCTTTAGATCGTTTTTCTTACAGTTTCTTATAGTCCTGTGTTTCTTGTTATTTCACTTTACTTACTCCTTAATTAATTTATTATTTATAGTCTTTACCTTACTTGTAAGAGTATCGAATTAAAAAAGGAATTTGGGATGTAGCATCGACATATTGTTTCCATCAACACACGATGTTTATCTTGGATTTGTCAAAATCAATTTTGAATAAATTTGTTTTCGGAGGTTGTGTTTTGAGTGTCACTGGAAATATTTCTCTATGTTTCAGAGAAAAAATATGATCTTAATGGGAATCGAACCTATAATCTTCTGATCTAGAGTCAGACGTGATAACCATTACACTATAATTGTCCTCGTAATAGACAATAACTACGCGATTTATTGTATGATTATATTTCTCGTTCAGTGGCAAAGCTTTTGTCAAGGTTCTTTATTAATTTTGATCTCAATATTACAACTTAGAATTTTTCCCACTTGGGTAATGAAGGAAAGTATTCGAGATCCGTTCCGTGGTTTCCTTCTTCTTCCATTTGTTCGTCTTCATGTTTTGGTACAATGAGTTTCAATCTGTTTGACTTTAACGACATCTGGTGAATAGAATCGCAGTCATTACAGCAGTAAAATGTTTTCTTTGTGTTCTGTACATTAGCTGGGAAAACGGTTGTACAAATGTCACAGTAAACTACATCGTTTAGATGACCAGAGTGACCTTCATGCCAATGGCAAGTTGGGCACCGCACTACAGATATCTTGAGAAACTGTCGGGGTTCTTGACAAACGTGACACTGTCTTTGTTCTTCTTCATCAGAATTCGATTCCTCGTCCATGCTTTGTTCTTCCTCTTGTTGCCCCTCTTCATCATCACTACTTTGTTCTTCCTCTTCTTCATCATCCGGTTCATGATTATGGGATTGATCATCAGTTGACTGACTTTCAGTCTCACTCTCATCCGTGTCTTCATCTTCCGGTTGCGTAGCAACAAGATCTACCAACAATTTCTGATTGCCAATTAGATGTTTGTTAATGCCCAGTTCTACCAATCCATTAGTAAACGTTTTTAAACCTCTGGGTGGTCTTACATCTGGGTTGTAAGGTAATAAAGCATATTCAACTAATTCCTTCATGCTTGTGACTGGGATTCGTCGTTGATGATAAGTCATTTCTCCATGCGAATTCCAATACAAAATGTCCTTAGAAGCGGCCATCGGAATTTTCAGAATATCTTCGCTTCATGATGATCACTAATGTCTTAACAAGATCCGAATGAATATCGAGGGATTACGAAGGACTATTTATAGCAAGAATACATCCCCAGCCAAAGGTGATGCTATATCTTTTACAAATCTGCCGCCCTTTTGGGCTAAAATTATTTTCTTTGTTTTGAAAGGCACTGATGAGTCTGCTAGCGTTCTGATGTCATTAGCATGAGATCTCAATGTTTCTTTTTGAGAGTAAGTAAGTGGAATAACTCCTTTCAATAGATTATGACAGACCTCGCACACTACATGAACTTGTTCAGGAGTAGCAGTAGCGAGCAAGACTTTTCTCTGAGGTTCAGGACAACGACCTAAAAAATGCAAATAGCCAAAATTATCAACAAGTAGTGGACTCATGTTCTCTCCTCGAAAGACGTGTTGAAATAGTAAATTATCTGAGATGCATCTACTATTTATTCTAGTTTATTATACCAACCTATATTGTACCAACCTAATCTTGCACGTCACGAAAGAGAGTGTATTCATGATTTACCCTTTGAAACAAAATTGGGTTCGCAGAATGGCATACATCTCAACCTAACCTAGCCTAGTCGAGCCGAGCCTACAAGCCAAGCCCTTTGGCTCCGAGCCTATACGAGCCGAGCCGAGCTACGAGCCAAGCCCTTAGGCTCCGAGCCTATACGAGCCGAGCCGAGCCTACGATCGAGCTGAGCCCTAAGGCTCGGAGCCTATACGAGCCGAGCCGAGCCTACGGAGTTGAATATGCTTTATTACCTTACAACCCAGATGTAAGACCACCCAGAGGTTTAAAAACGTTTACTAATGGATTGGTAGAACTGGGCATTAACAAACATCTAATTGGCAATCAGAAATTGTTGGTAGATCTTGTTGCTACGCAACCGGAAGATGAAGACACGGATGAGAGTGAGACTGAAAGTCAGTCAACTGATGATCAATCCCATAATCATGAACCGGATGATGAAGAAGAGGAAGAACAAAGTAGTGATGATGAAGAGGGGCAACAAGAGGAAGAACAAAGCATGGACGAGGAATCGAATTCTGATGAAGAAGAACAAAGACAGTGTCACGTTTGTCAAGAACCCCGACAGTTTCTCAAGATATCTGTAGTGCGGTGCCCAACTTGCCATTGGCATGAAGGTCACTCTGGTCATCTAAACGATGTAGTTTACTGTGACATTTGTACAACCGTTTTCCCAGCTAATGTACAGAACACAAAGAAAACATTTTACTGCTGTAATGACTGCGATTCTATTCACCAGATGTCGTTAAAGTCAAACAGATTGAAACTCATTGTACCAAAACATGAAGACGAACAAATGGAAGAAGAAGGAAACCACGGAACGGATCTCGAATACTTTCCTTCATTACCCAAGTGGGAAAAATTCTAAGTTGTAATATTGAGATCAAAATTAATAAAGAACCTTGACAAAAGCTTTGCCACTGAACGAGAAATATAATCATACAATAAATCGCGTAGTTATTGTCTATTACGAGGACAATTATAGTGTAATGGTTATCACGTCTGACTCTAGATCAGAAGATTATAGGTTCGATTCCCATTAAGATCATATTTTTTCTCTGAAACATAGAGAAATATTTCCAGTGACACTCAAAACACAACCCCGAAAACAAATTTATTCAAAATTGATTTTGACAAATCCAAGATAAACATCGTGTGTTGATGGAAACAATAGCTTTTGTTTGCTTAAACAATGTACAATGTGGAATTCACACAATGAACAATAAATCAGTATCTCAAAGATTAATGTGTACAATCGAATTACAAATACCACCTGCAGAGTAGTGTCTTTCCATCCAGGCTAGTAACATAATTATGAATTTTAGCTGTTTAGAACCAAAAAGGACCTTATAGTGTAATGGTTAGCATCTCTGACTCCAGATCAGAAGTTATGGGCTCGAATCCCATTAAGGTCATCATATTTTATTCGAAATATGGGGAGTGAATAGGGGTATGATTCCAAGGCTAATCCCACAAGATAAAGAAAAATATGATACAAAACAGTATCCTTACTCATGATGCATAATCAGTCAGTCTATATTATTTCAATAAACTCTAATATAGGGTTTTAATGAAGAGTAAAAGTATACATCTCATGATAGCTCAGTTGGTAGAGCGACAGACTGTAGTGTAAAAAACAGCCATCTGTTGGTCGTTGGTTCGATCCCGACTCGTGAGACTAATATATTTTATGATAGAGAAAAAATATCAAAATCCTTGATAGTACAGTGGTTAGTATACTTGCCTGTCGAGCAAGTGACCGGGGTTCGATTCCCCGTCAAGGAGTATATTTTTGAAAAATATTAAATGAATAAAAACTTCAGCCTTCATTGCATCGCGTGGTGCAATCCTCAAATCTAAAAATAGACATGACCGACTACCCCACCCCTCCCCCAGCACCTCAGAATGCGCGTACCTCAAAATGGAACATGTACCTCACTCGTACCTCACTCGTACCTCAAAATAGTGATGTAGAACCGCTACTCTCATTCTACTCATTTACTCAGAGTTCGCCTCATTTCAGTGTCAAAATATTCACAAATACCAACGGGAAAGTAAAGAATGCACAACTTCAACAATACAAACACTTTGAAATTCCACGGACCTTCACTGGAACACGTGAATATTTTACAGAAAATCGAAGCTAACCTTGAGCCACAGAGAACTCGAAAATGGAGTATTCATTCGTAAAGGTGAATGTGGTGTACCTTTTGCTTTTGTTCTTCAATTTTTTCCAAGTGTCACGCAACCGATAGACAGGAGCGGAGCGTAGTGACGTCAAAAGTGCTTTGGTAGCGTTGTAGTTGTGTATCTCTGCACAGCGGTCAGCCATCTGAGAAAAAATAGCAAAATGACTTTGTTAGGAATGTGTCTTCGCAAGCGCTACCGAGAAACAAAGAAACATTACTCAAGGGAATGAAACGGGGTCCCACATGGAAAAGCATTACACCCAAGACGAAAACAAATCTAATATTACTTCATCATAGCTTTGGGATCGATAACACAAAACACAAGAATAAAACTTAAGGGATTGACACAAGGTTTGTTCATCCAATGCATTTCTGAACTTACCGGCTACAATTAAGGTCAAGGACTAACTTCCGAAGCCTCAGCTAGTAACAGTATATATGACGTTCAATTCCAGTATATATAAATATTCTGCTTAAAACCATACCTCGTATTTTGCGGTCGAATTGGAATTTACGAGTTTATTTTTGTGAAGGGAGAACCCGGACCAGAGAAAAACACTCGAAGGGCAGGAGAGAACCCGGGTAGCATAATTGCGGATAAAAGGCGGGCTCTGACGCTACGCCGCCGGTGCTTTGCATAGGGATTTCAAATATATAGATATATGTTCTAGCTACCTTGATCACTTTAGCCATAACACGAGCCCGTTGTCCTGGTCGTTTTTGGGCGAGTATTTCAGTGGTTACTATAGCAACTATACGCGAGTAAAACTCTGCCATTGTTGAGACGTTTGGAGAGCAAGTCCACTGTGTAACATGAAAATAAAATTGAAGTTATTGCAGACAAAAACAGCTGCGGCATTTACGTTTAATTGTTATACATATTTTAATTTATCAAAAAGAAAAACAATCTAAGTCCTGATTAGAAG
Source organism: Anthopleura xanthogrammica (assembly GCA_964019055.1). Lineage (NCBI taxonomy): Eukaryota > Metazoa > Cnidaria > Anthozoa > Actiniaria > Actiniidae > Anthopleura > Anthopleura xanthogrammica. Next base: position 9,746,653 of record OZ025217.1, read on the forward strand.
AGCAGGGTTTGTTTTGACCTTCACATAAAGAATCAGTCAAGTTTTCAAAAAACTAGTAAGAATGCTAAATATTTTTCCTAGTCCGGTATCCTATAGATCCTGGCGGATGTCTCGCCTGACCATTGATAGAGAGCTTTACCAAGGGCAATGCAATAAAGTACGAGATCTGATAAAAAGATCTAAAAATGAATTTTACTCGGGCATCATCTCTGAAAATCAATATAATCAGAAAATCCTTTTTTCAACTTTTGATAAAATGATTAATAAGAAAGCAGCTCAACATTTCCCTTCCTGTTCCTCCCCTGATCAACTTGCAAACTCATTTGCTGACTTTTTTGTAAACAAGATAAAGGATATACAGGCTAACTTTGATGACAACCTATGTCCTAGTGATAGATTGACTAAACATTGCACTTGTACGTTGGACACGTTTCTTACTTCTTTTAATGGAATTTCTTCTGATGACCTCTCTAAACTTGTTCTTCCTTTAATTTCCAAGTCATGTGATCTAGACCCTGTGCCTAGTACTGTTTTAAAAAGTTGCTTTGATCTCCTCCTTCCCACCATCACTAAGATTGTGAACCTTTCGTTGACTACTGCGACTATGCCATTGAAGTTAAAAGAAGCCATCATAAGACCAATAATAAAGAAACAGAATCTGTCTCCGGAGGAGTTCTCAAACTTCAGACCTATTTCGAACTTGAGCTTTCTTTCCAAAGCCATCGAGAAAGTTGTTGCAGTTCAGCTGATCAACCACCTTGAGAACAATAACCTTCATGAAACGTTTCAGTCCGCTTATAAAACACACCACAGTGTTGAAACTGCTCTTCTGAGAGTACAGAATGACATACTATGTGCAATTGATCGGCGATCTTCTGTTATTCTTGTTTTATTAGATCTATCTGCGGCTTTTGATACTGTAGATCATGGGCTCTTATTGGAAAGGTTGTCTTTTAGATTTGGCGTGAAGGGGCAAGCTATTAAATGGTTTGAATCTTATCTCAACGATAGAAGCTTTCGTGTAGGTGTCCAAGGTAGCACTTCCACCACACGGAATTTCAATTGTGGTGTGCCTCAAGGCTCTGTTTTAGGGCCCATCCTATTTTTACTATATACCTCACCCATTGGAGATATTCTGAGAAGCTATGAGATCGATTTTCACCTGTATGCAGATGATAGCCAGCTATATATAACTTTTGAAACATCATCATTAGTTGAGCTGGAATTCGCCAAGCAAAGGATTGAGTCTTGTGTAAACGAAATCGATAACTGGATGTCAAGTAATAAATTAAAACTAAATGCTGATAAAACCGAAGTTATTGTTCTGACAGCCTCACATCGTCCTAAACCATCCATTGATTTTCTGAAGTTTTCAGATTTTGATATCTCTCCATCTTCTAATGCTCGTAATATCGGGGTTGTTTTTGATGAAAACTTATCTATGGAAAAGCATATTACTTCTATTTGCAAATCATGTTTTTTTCACATACAGAATATATGGAAAATCAGAAAATATCTCAGTTTTGAGGCTTGTGAAACTCTTGTTCATGCACTGATCTCTTCAAGACTTGATTTTTGTAACTCTCTACTGTATGGTCTTTCTAAATCTTCATTACAAAAACTTCAAATTGTTCAAAATTCTGCTGCGAGAGTTATTTCCTATTACCGCAAACAAGACCACATAAGACCAGTTCTCTATCGTTTACATTGGTTGCCTGTTGTATATCGTATTGAATTCAAAATACTTCTTCTCGCCTTTAAAGCTTTAAATGATGCGGCTCCCTCTTACATCGCTGATCTTCTGAAACCCTACATTCCTTCTCGTTCCTTGCGATCCTCTTCATCAAACCTTTTAACGAAGACTTCGTTTAACCTTAAAACATATGGTAAGAGGGCTTTTTCAAATGCTGCCCCAGAATTATGGAATAAGCTTCCTCCTAACATCAGGTCTTGTAAGACAATTTCCTCATTCAAACGTGAACTAAAAACTTGGCTTTTCAGTCGTGCTTATAACATGCCTTAATTTTCCATATTCTATAATGTATCCGTCCAATTTTGAATTTTCATTAATATTTTAAATTGTTCTTATTAAAGTTTTACAAATTTTCTTAAGGTATTAGTGTTTTTTAATAGTTTTTTCTTAGTCTAATGAATAGTCTAATAAGCTAAATAATATTGTTATATTATGTCAAGTGAATATATACAATTACAAAAAAGTGTTGAGATTTTGCAAAATACTAAATAACTTTAACTTTTTCTCCTTTTATCTTAATTATATCCATTTGTAAAGCGTTGTTGAAAGTACATGAATTGACGCTATAGAAAACATTGTATTATTATTATTATTATTATAGCTAAAAAATGGTGCGTTCTTATTGGCTGTTGGAGCAGGCGATATTTTCTATCTTTATTTGCCTGCGGTCCGGTATCCTGACGTCATCCGCGCAGGCGCATGGGATAACAGATTGCCTAAACAACGAAGAGATCATTGCAAAACCAGTGAGTGGAAAAGTAAATGGAAAAAATTAATAATTTTCTTACCGTCCTAAAGTCAATCCGGATATAGGGAAAACCTAGCTGTGCCTTTGGCCTTGAAAACACATGTTCAAGACCTCGGGTACAGTTTTTCCCAGCCCTGGATCGACTTTAGGACGCGGTAAATAACCTCTATATACACTTACTCGATCTTGGGACTTCCATCTTTTGTCTAAGATCTCGTTCAGTCTTATTCTACCAAACATCTCTTTCTCAAGCATTGTAATTTCTTCGGCAAATACTTTAGTGTCAATATCAGTAAGGTTCATAGGAACATGGTCATGATCTTCAGTACTTGTTACAGGTATTACATTTTTCTTCTTGGAGCCAAACAGCCTTAAAAATCCTTGTCGCAGTCTTTCTCTTATCGCTGGTCTTCGGTTACACCTCGTACTTTGGCCTTGTGTTGTGCGAGTTAGATTTCCGACAGCAAGGGCGTCGTTTGTAGTCTGTGTACGTGGATTATTGCTAGTTGTATTAAAAACTTCGTAGCGCAACTTGTTTGTGTTGGTGTTGGAAGATGGTACTTCGCTTGGACCAGGGATTTGCAAGTTAGTTGGTAATGGCTGTGAAGCACTTTTAGCATGAGATTCAATATCGTTAGAATTGTTTGAACCGAGTGCCCTTGTGTGGTCCTCGAGGGTTCCAGGGAATGGAGGAATCTGTTGTTCCTGGCCATGGTCATTTATCACCACTGACTGCCCTGCCTCATCAGCCGCTGCAACATCACCATCATGTTCCTGGACTGCACCAGGTGATGTGCTGTCCAGCGTCAGTGTTAATGGGAATGGCCCATTCTCTTGTTCCTGGTCAATCATCACCACTGACTGACCTGCCTCACTGCCAACCACTGCAACATCATGACCATGTTCCTGGACTGCACCAGGTGATGTGCTATCAGCCAGAGCAGTATGTTGTTCCTTGTCATTCTTCACCACTGACTGACCTGTCTCACTGCCAGTCACTGCAACGTCATGACCATTTTCCTGGACTGTAACAGGTGATGTGCTGTCCAACTCTTGTTCCTGGTCATCTGTCACCATTTCATTTCTTGCCTGGCTACTCCTCACAGACCAACGTACAGTTCTAGATCTGTATAAGGCCACCCGACAATCAACAGCTCCTTGGTCAAAGTTGCCTCTCAACTCTGTCAGATATCCCAAAGACTGTTTCATCTTAAGACCCATCTCTGAGAAGGGATATTGCAATTGTCCTATGAAAATAAAGCGATGTGTCATGCCGTTAGACGAAAAAAGATCGCAGCATATCTCGGCTTAAATAAATAGAAATTTGGTTTTCCTGCTTTTCGTATTAGTACCAGACATTTGGTTCCTTATTTTAGCATCCAAAGCCTCGGAAAAGAGATATTTTAAAAATAACGGTCCAACAGGGATCACGGAGCATAGTTTTGAGTGGGGAGGCAAATTTGGGGGGTTCACCCACTGAAAAGTCAAGGTCACTCGGAAATGCAAAATGCAAAACTTTTATTAAAAAAATAGAAAAACTTTAATTTGCATCAACCAAATTCTCGAAATGATATCATTACCTTTGAGAATCGCCATTTCTCTTTCTCCTTTTTGTTTGGTGCAAACATCGTAATCTTTAGCAGCTTCTTTCATCGTCAAAACAAAGAAATAAAACTCTTGAATCTTGATGTACAACGAGCGAATTAACCACGTGACCCTGGCTTCTCCAATCAGCTTGTCAATTCTGATACACGTGACCTCCGACAGTGTCTGTGGAAGTCTTGGCAGCCATCTTGGAATGACTGACAGTTCTTGTCTATGCGTTGCTTGCTGTTGAGTTTTGTGTACCACTACCTTCAAGATGGTGTTTTTATCTCCATTATGCAAATGTATATAGATTATCATCTTCTTCTTGAGCTGATAAAACGTTCAATATCCGAGAAAATTATGCAATACAGTTTTCGTCAAATTTAATGAAATTATTTCAGTCTTGCATTGTAATCACTATTGTGACGTCAGCAGAAATTGCGCGCGCTTTTTTTGACGTCACTATAGAACCACACAGGAAGCCCAGTTTGGTGGATCGACATCACGAGGCGCACTAAGCCAAACGAACCGAATATTGACAATAACTTTTTCACAGAAAGAGAAGAGAAGAGAAGAGAAGAATAAAGGAAAGAAAATAAATGAAAAGAAACTGAATGAACTGGGAACAAAAAAAAAAAAAAATTAGATCAGCCCAATGGTTCTTGCAGACAAATGCTCTTATGTCTTTGAAAACACAGTGCATGCAAAGGTTAATGAAAAATTCTGCAAACTGCTCAGGACAACCGTAATATGTCTACTGATCTGATTAATTTCCCGCCAAAATTCAGCTTGTCAAAGTTGTTTTATAGTCAATATGATGCAACTTCTTGGTTATGGAGGGGGAGAGGGGCTAGGGTCACTTGACTGGTTCCTTAAAATAATGTGATTTTTCACGCCAATTCCACAGACTGCGGTTGTTTGGTATGGAGGTAAACTCATTCTTACATCGGCATTTGTCCATGTACAGCTATTTCAAAAAGGGTTAAGGTTTGTTGCATGTTGCTTACTGAGCACGCTGCTCTCGCATCAAATACCCGTATGTGGATACCACAAGGCATGATGGGTAGGATTGTTAAGGGAAGGGGAATCGATAAACGGAATTTTTTTTCTTTTCTCTTTTTTTCTATTATTTTCTATTCCTTTTTCCTTTCCTTTTTTTCTTTTTCCTCAATCTTCTTTTCTTCTGGTTTCTTTTCTTTACTTTAGTTTTTCTTTTTTTCCCCTCCTTTTTCTGAATCGTGTCAAATCGTGTCTAGATAGTTTGGCCGAGGAGGTTTGGTTGCGAGTCAAATATCCCCAGGGAGGGGGGCTTGGGAAATAGAGGGACTGAGTCTAAAAGCACCAGTCTGTAGTTATTTGACTTTGAAAACAGCCCAATGACTAAGTCTCCCTCGTTTCTCTGGCTTGTTTTACCTACGAAATCTATCGAAACTACGAAAAAAAACACCAAGACTGTCCAAGGCTACTATTTGGAGTTGTTTTTACGGTCTACTTCAAGGGGCAGTAGCGATGGAAGAAACACGAAGAAGCCAAGACGGAAGTGCTTCTGGTAACATTCAACAAGTCTTTTACAATTGATAGGTAAGAATTTATGTCTTTAATGCTATTTGTCGCTGGAAATAAGCGCAATCCAAGGCATTGGATACGAAAGGCTCATTTGATTGACAAAACCGAGAAACAAAAGCGAAAATAGCTAGCTTTAATACTAATATAACATATATACCACACCCTTAAAACTTGAATTTGACCAAGTTCTTGAACTTAAAGAAACTTTGTACTTAAATTTAGAAACTTTCGTTCTTAGTATAACTGAGAATTATCATTTTAAAGTGCACATAACCTTTTTTCCAATGTCTTCAATACCGATTCTACAAGAAGTAAATAGTTGAATGGTAAAATATTTCTTGATTTGAGCGATACGTCTTTAAGATATGAAGGATTATACTACCAATATGTTAATGACTGTGACGTCTACTAAGGTATTTTAGTATATTTGTTGTAACTAGTAGTACTAGCCAACTGGCTTTGTATAGCTCTTCAGTTAATCCAGTTGGCTCGCACCTTTATGTAAGGATATAAATATTTTATAACTTAATTGTATACTTAAATTAAGGTGCAAATAAAATCATTGTCATCGTCATTGTCATAATTAAGACTGGCCATTTTAAGAAAACAGATTTAAAATATCTTTATATTTTTAAATACTGTTTGTGTGAACCAGATCAATTTTGTATATTTAGTGAAGCCTTATAATTACCTGACGTCACAGTCATTAACATATTGGAAATATAAACCTTAATAACTTAAAGACGCAACATTCAAATCAAGAAATATTAATATACCATGGGACTATTTACTTCATGTAGAATCAGTATTGAAGGCATTGGAAAAAGGTTATGTGCACTTTAAGAAACAGAAAACTTGATTCAAGATATGCCTTTCTCTTAGTCATGTGACTGTTCTTATTGTAAGAAAATGATTATCTTCATTAGAATAAATGTATTCTTATTTTGAGAACACAAATGCTCTCATTATAAGAAATAAATTAACCGAATTTAAGGAATGGTATACATTGATGTAGGTCAATATAAAACACACCATGAAATCCATATATATGCTTTTTACAAGGTCCTGCAAGATCCTACACAGGATCCTGTAGGATACTAAGCAAGATCCTAGAGACATTCATGATCTTGGTCAGTATCCTTGACATATCCTATAGGATATTCTGTAGGATCCAGAGGTAATATGTTACTACTACAAAGCATGCATGAATTTCAATCACTTCAATGACATCATGAATTGGAAGTCATTAATAAAATGCAAATGCATGCCTAGCCTGTTTGTCTCGGTCAGTTGAATTAACAAATTCAACAATGTCCTTTTCGAGGCGAGTGAATTTTTTTTACAGTAGATGGATTAACATAAATTCTTTTCAAACTTTATTTTCAAACTATTTCTTTGATATTATCTAGGCTATGCTCATAATTTATGACAGGGAGGGCATGCAGGTGAAATAAAGGGGGGATCTGAATTTTTTTATCATTAATATGGGGGGAAGGCTTTTAGTCAAGGGAGTATGTTAGGCATGTTGTAAAACTTTGACTGAGAATGGACTCAAAATGTACCCATAATGGACTCAGAATGGACCCATAATAGACTCAGTCAATGCTTGTAAAATTTTTGATAAAATAATTAATATGATCCTAATATCCTAATATCTTTTGTCCATGTGAGAACAGCGAGAACCCACAAAAATATGCTGAATGAGATTTAAAAGATTCTTTTTTGTGAAGCTACCGGTAGTTCACCAGGTATTGCGTTTAGTTCAGTGGTTGGCAATTACACATTGTTAAATGACAAAAAAAATATGTAGAATATGTCTCTTGAGTGAGTAAGCTTCTGAATTAAATTAATTGTTACAATCAAAGTTTAATGCTACTATAAAAACTTACTGGTATACGATTCTTTAGATAAAATAGTAATACCATTTTATAATAATAATAATAATAATAATAATAATAATATTTAATACTTATATTGCACATTTTAACATTTGAAATATAATGTGCATAATTACACTAGATAAAATACAATACACTATATAAATAAAACTACTTAGAATTATATATACAAAATAGAGTGCTTACACTATGTCCATGAAATAAAATCTAAATAGTTACTACCTAATAGTTTTTATTTAGTGACTATTAGTCACTATCACTCGACTGGAAGAGCTTTGGTAACAATACACAAGGGAAATCAAATACTCAAGACAATAGAAAGATAATACTTTCCAAAGCAGAACAGCATGGAGGCTTCATTCACAGATAATATAGTAAAGCTTACAGATATATTTCCTGATATAGATGTGGCCAGAATTGCAACAATGTTGAAGGAAGAGAATAACTGCCTCGAGGGAGTCGTAAGTAGAATTATCGAGTTCAGTAAGGAAGAAGATGACGAGATTGTAGAAGTGAATGCTCTTCGAAACGTATCTGAAGATAAAGAAGAAGAAATGAAGGAAAGGGTGAGAGAATTGAGCTCTATACCAGTGGATTCTGGTACGCTGAGAAATATTCTATCAAACTTGGCAGCTTGAGAAAATAAGTCTTCAGGGGAACCCAATGTTTTGTCCTTTAATAGACAAGATCCTGCTCGTCAAAGCTGCACCACCAAGTTAAATCCCAAGTATTATTGTCGAAACAATAAAGTATGCCTCTGTTAAATAAATTAAGTATTATCTTTCTATTGTCTTGAGTATTTGATTTCCCTTGTGTATTGTTACTAAAGCTTTTTACTCGTGTTAAAGACATACATAGCTATAACACAAGATCCTCTTCTAATGATAATTTTTATACAAAACATTCTCGCCTGAATACTCAAAGAAATTCTTTTTCACGTTTGGGTACTCGTCTATGGAATCAAATACCAGCACATATTAGAAAGTTGTCTAAAAGAAACTTTAAACAAGAAAGTCATGTCAGCCCTTTTTAATAATTTAATGGCAAACGGTTATGATGTCGATATTTCAAAACTATTTAAGTAAATCTTATTGTCCTTGTCCTTAGAATTAGCTGGTTTTTTTGTTTTTGTTTTTTGTTTTGTTTTTTTTTTTTTGTTTTTTTTTTTTTTTTTCTTTTCTATTACTTTTTCTTTTTTTTCTCCTTTTACTATTTAAATATTAAGATAAAATATACATTCGTAATATCTAATAATAATAAAATTAGTTACTAATTTCAACTATTGTAAAGAAATTTAATTTAACTTACCTAGACTAGCTATTAAGCTAAATGCAAGTTAAATACATATTTGTAAATAATTTCTTCTTTAATAAAATTGAATTGAATTGAATTGAAAGCTGTTCCAGTTGAGTGATAGTGACTAATAGTCACTAAATAAAAACTATTAGGTAGTAACTATTTAGATTTTATTTCATGGACATAGTGTAAGCACTCTATAGTAGTACTAATATTAAGATATTTACATGCAGTTAAAGGGCATATAAGGGTTCGTCAGTTTAATATGAAAGTTCTGACCCTAAAAATCACATAATCAATATATATTTTTTATTCTGTTGCGATTTCATTATTTTTTTGACGGTCAAAGTTGGGCTGAGTCCATTCTGAGTCCATCCTGATTCCATTCTGGGTATACTCTGACTCCATTTTGAGTCCATTCTGAGTCCATTCTGAGTCCATTCTGATTCCATTCTGGGTCCATTCTGAGTCCATTCTAGGTCCATTCTGATTCCATTCTGGGTATACTCTGACTCCATTTTGAGTCCATTCTGAGGCCATTCTGAGTCCATTCTGATTCCATTCTGGGTATACTCTGACTCCATTTTGAGTCCATTCTGAGTCCATTCTGAGTCCATTCTGATTCCATTCTGGGTCCATTCTGAGTCCATTCTGATTCCATTCTGGGTATACTCTGACTCCATTTTGAGTCCATTCTGAGTCCATTCTGATTCCATTCTGGGTATACTCTGACTCCATTTTGAGTCCATTCTGAGTCCATTCTGATTCCATTCTGGGTATACTCTGACTCCATTCTGAGGCCATTCTGAGTCCATTCTGATTCCATTCTGGGTATACTCTGACTCCATTTTGAGTCCATTCTGAGTCCATTCTGAGTCCATTCTGAGTCCATTCTGATTCCATTCTGGGTCCATTCTGAGTCCATTCTGATTCCATTCTGAGTCCATTCTGATTCCATTCTGGGTATACTCTGACTCCATTCTGAGGCCATTCTGAGTCCATTCTGAGTCCATTCTGATTCCATTCTGGGTATACTCTGACTCCATTTTGAGTCCATTCTGAGTCCATTCTGATTCCATTCTGGGTATACTCTGACTCCATTCTGAGGCCATTCTGAGTCCATTCTGATTCCATTCTGGGTATACGCTGACTCCATTTTGAGTCCATTTTGAGTCCATCCTGATTCCATTCTGATTCCATTCTGGGTATACTCTGACTCCATTTTGAGTCCATTCTGAGTCCATTCTGAGTCCATTCTGATTCCATTCTGGGTCCATTCTGAGTCCATTCTAGGTCCATTCTGATTCCATTCTGGGTATACTCTGACTCCATTTTGAGTCCATTCTGAGTCCATTCTGATTCCATTCTGGGTATACTCTGACTCCATTTTGAGTCCATTTTGAGTCCATTTTGAGTCCATTCTGGGTATACTCTGACTCCATTTTGAGTCCATTCTGAGTCCATTCTGATTCCATTCTGGGTATACTCTGACTCCATTTTGAGTCCATTTTGAGTCCATTCTGATTCCATTCTGGGTATACGCTGATTCCATTTTGAGTCCATTTTGAGTCCATCCTGATTCCATTCTGATTCCATTCTGGGTATACTCTGACTCCATTTTGAGTCCATTCTGGGTCCATTCTGATTCCATTCTGGGTATACTCTGACTCCATTGTGAGTCCATTGTGAGTCCATTCCCAGTCCATTCTGGGTCCATTTTGAGTGCATTCTGAGTCCATTCTGAGTCCATTCTGATTCCATTCTGGGTCCATTCTGGGTCCATTCTGAGATCATTCTGAGTCCATTCTGAGCGGTCCATTCTGAGTCCATTCTGAGACCATTCTGATTTTTTTTTGAGTTCATTCTGGGTCCATTCTCGTTCCAGTCCAGTCCAATGAAGTCCACGTTTTACAACATGGTGATTAAAGAAACCTTTGAGCTCAGTCGCGTGTTTAATTATTTCAGTAGATTCGAATTTTCAGACGGCCAGGGTTTTCGAGTATTTTGCTCCTGCATTGAATAATCAGTTATTTAGAGAATGAAGACAAGTTGAACAACATTTGTAAACGAATTTGTATAGAAAATTTGCTAATTTGGTCGTGGAAGGGAATATGAGTAGTTCATTTCGTTTGCTTGGATGACTGCTGTAGTCAGACGGTCAAAAGGTCAAGATGAGTAATATAACGTAACACGCGTAACGCAACGCCTTTTGTCAGCATGAAAATCGTTACTTTTAAACTCTCCAAGAAAGTTTCATTTGTGTGCATGGTTTATTAAATTTTAATAAAATTTAATACAATTCACATCCCTTACAGTATCTTTCAGTAAATCTTTCTATGGGAAGCCTGTGGTTTACATGACGTCAGGACCTGGGCAACGCTTGGCAGAGAAGAAAACTATGGAAAACTTACTATCGTATAACCGAAAAAGTATCTACTTCAGTTAAAAGTACAAAAAGGTGCGTAAAAATGATCTTATATCTCTGTTTTACGTAGTTTCAGCCCAGACAGCCTAGAAACTTCTCTGATTATTGCAAATTTGATAAGAAAGTCACACTCAATTGTTTCTCAGAATCGAGTCATGAAGTTCTGGTTTTATCTTCATCAAAGTAGTCTTTTTTCATGCAACTTGAGCCGCGCGCAGAATCGTCAAGTTGCACGCAAGCATGTCACACGTATTTTTGTCTGTGCAACTTTCGGAAATTTGTTGAGATAGCAGAAACCAAATCAACTTTTCGTGCAACTTTTATGTTTGAAAAATAAGTTGCACGAGGGGGGTTACACGCTATAAAAAAGCTCGTGCAATTTGAACTTTTTTTGCGCGCTGCTCAATTTGCACGAAAAAAAACAACGTGTAACAGGCGCTTTAATCCTTTACCACATTTCTACATTCTTTTATCCTATATATTTGGTTTTAGCATAATTATTGATTGAAATAACTGTACTTGGTTCGCCGATCACTTGAGTATTAAATAGTCAGATCTGTTGGCGACAAAAATTGCAAAGATCGTGCACTTTTGAGTACAAGCACCAAACTTGGCACAAATGTTTGTTGGGGCATACTAAACAGATTTAAGGGTGGGTGCCAAAATATGGTGTTCGGGGGGAGGTAAGCCACATTCTCAACTAGATGGATAAACATCATCAAAATTTATTTGAAACGAAAAACTTTCCTTCACGTTTTGATGGTAACATTTAATATCTCTGCAACAAAAAACAAAAAAAGATATCAACAAACGGTAAACGCCATTCTGACTTTTTTAAACAGCTCTTCCATGTTAGCGTTGAAACTTGAAGGATTTTGTTTTTGTTTCTGGAATAACTAGAGCTTGCATTTTTCGCTTGAATCCAGCTGAGAGTCAATTATAACATAGTCACGATATAACGCGCGCTCTGATTGGTTGAATATCTATGAACAAGAAATGGATTGTGCACGCTCGCGCGCTCACGTCATAAGACTGATTTAGCATCAGGACGCGAACGTCAAATACGACGACGCGAGCGCATTTTTAGCGACCTTAAGATCCAGGACGGCGCGCGACCACGACGGGAAGGGCATGAAAGAGTAGGACTGGGGAAAGGTTCCCGTGCTACAAGACTTACGGAACGTTAAGAAATTCTGCGACGGCGAATTCATGTTTGTTCTAGAATTGTTCTTTAGAATACAACCATTATTTTAGAACACTACAGTGGACTGTTTTGTAACCTCGTAATTTTACCGGCTATCACTGCCAAAATAGCAAAAATTATACGAAAATAAGTAGTTAAAACTATCCTAGTTTGAACAATATGGCGACAGCATTTCACGATCATGATGTAAGCATAAAAGATGTCGTGAGTATTAAAATAACTTTTATTAAAATAACTTTTGCCATATTCTACATTGTCCTGTTTGTCTTTTCTATTTTCATGAAATGAGTTACAAGAAGTCGGCGACGGCGATATTTGGCTTGATTCTATAATTGTTCTATTTACTCCTTGTTTGTGTCTTAAATCGTTTATTTTTTTGTAAAATGAGTTTCAAGAAAGTAAGAGCCCTTCTTGTAGAAAGCTACTTTAACGATGTCATTGACGACGAGGAATTTTGTCTTCTTTACGATGCGAATTTTTCGAAAAATCCTGAATTTCCTTATCAAGATTATGAACAATTTCACTTGGAAGAGATGGATGATGCAGAGTGCAAGGCAGAATTTCGCTTTAGAAAAGAGGATATTCCTGTTCTTGCTGAAGCTTTGGGTATACCAGACAGGTTTATCTGTGATCAAGGGACTGTCTGTGATGGTATTGAGGGTTTGTGTTTATTGCTTAGAAGATTTGCTTACCCTTGTCGATATTCTGACTTAATTGCTCGTTTTGCAAAACCGGTGCCAGTTTTGAGTATGATAAGCAACACCGTCATGGATTTTATATACAATACACATGGCTATAGGATAGAAGAATGGAATGATGATATCCTCAACCCAATAAACCTCCAAACCTATGCTATATAACGCTATTCACAACAAAGGTGCAGGACTAGACAATTGTATAGGTTTCATTGATGGGACAGTCAGGCAAATATGTCGACCGGGCGAACTACAACGAATAGTATACAATGGCCACAAACGTGTTCATGCCTTGAAATTCCAGTCGGTTTCCTTGCCCAATGGTCTCATAGCAAATATGTATGGCCCTGTAGGTAAGTGATATATAATATGCACCTAGAAATAACAAAGGTTTGATTACTTCAATGTTTTTTTTTTCCTATAGAGACTATTGCATTTTGTGATTAAGATTGTACAATGTGTTTCATTGTCATCATTTAACTACTTGCACATGGCTAGTTCATGATAGTTGCAAGGGTAGGGATTTTTTTTGGAGAGAAAATATATACTCCACACCCCTTTATTGACCTACTCCACTGCAGGAAAATCATTATTGGTTGTTTGTTTTCATATTCACTGTGGTTTCTGTTGAATGGCACTAACTATATACTTTTATTGTATTTCTATTTAGAGGGGAAAAAACATGATGCATCAATGTTGGCAAATTCTGGTCTATTCAATGACCTGCAGCAGCATGCATTTTCTCCTACTGGCCAACCAATGTGTTTGTATGGTGATCCAGCCTATCCATTAAGAGTACATCTTCAGGCTCCATTTAAAAATGTGGTCCTAACTCAGCAAATGAAAGATTTTAATGCCAGTATGAGCTCTGTGCGTGTTTCAGTGGAATGGCTTTTCGGAGATATAATTAACTATTTCAAATTCATGGACTTTAAAAAGAATTTAAAGATTGGCTTAAGCCCTATTGGTAAAATGTACATAGTTTGTGCTATACTTCGTAATGCTCTTACTTGTCTGTATGGCAATTCCACATCTGATTTTTTTGAGTTACAGCCACCATCACTTCAGGAATACTTTACCTGATTACTTTTACTTTTTATTATAACATTGTTGTCTCATTTCAAAAATGAAAAGCAAGTTTTACTTCAAATTACTTAAATTCATTATAATCCCAAAATCATGAAATTTCACATCATTGAGTTATATACTGTCCAACAAGAAACATTTACATTAAGGCATTTAATTAATGTTAATATGGAGTAAGTCATACTTCAAGTTCTTTGATTTTATTCTATTTTCAAAATCCTTAAAGTTCACATCATCAAGATGGTAATTATACTGAATAAGAAACAATTAAAGCCTTTAATTGGTGTAAACGTGGAGTGCAAGCATTCCAAATAGTGGAAATTTACCACCTCAGTTATACCACTATATTTAAATACGATATTATAAAGTCCCAATAATAGAAACTCAAAACCCCGGGGGGGGGGGGGGGGGACTCCCTTATAAAGTTGGTAGGTATGCTCGACGGACCTTTTAGGGTCGAAAATAAAACCCTCTGGTACCTTTTAGGGTCTCGAAATGACGCCGTACCTTTTAGGGTCAATATTCTTTTATATGATAAATATACCTGAATATATGACAATACTTTGTTAAAGTCCGGGAATGTTCGGAAAGCGAAGTGTATTTGATGAAATTAGTGTATATTTATCAATTTTAAATTTAAAAAACTGTTAAATGTGGTCGTACCTTTTAGGGTCTGGAATCGATACCTGAATTAATTTATGCGTACCTTTAAGGGTCATTTTTCAATCCGTCCGTCGAGCATACCTACCCATTTTATAAGGGAGTCCCCCCCCCCCCCCCCCGGGCTCAAAACACTCAATAAAAAGTAAGCAATTTTTGTAAAGGGTGGTAAAAAAATAATATAAAATAAATGATCAGTTTTTACTAATTTTACTTGTGAGTAAACTTAGTAAACATGGTCATCATCATTGCTTGGAAGTCCTGGAACTGCTTCTGCTGTTGTTCCTGCTGATTTAAAAAAACTTGCATCATAGTATCATGTTTTTTGGTCTCAAGCTCTAGTTCTTTTTTCCTCATTTCCAACTCTTCTTCCTTATACTTTGCCAACTGCTCGTTCTTCTCTTTTAGATAATGAATGGAATCATTGGATGTTGATCTTCTCTTCTTTTTTTTCCATTCTTCATCATCATCAGTAGTGGCTTTTCTTTTTTGGGTTTCTCCTAGCTTTTCCATTGCCTTTTTTCTTATTTGCTCTGCACTCCTTTTTTCTTGATCAAATTTATCTCTCTTTGTTGCTGATTGGCTCTGAGTTTCTTCTTCATCTGCATCCTCTACCTCTATTATGCTTTCCAATCCCATTTCAATTTCCGTCAGTTCTGGACTAACTCCACTTTCCTTCTCTTCTTCTTTCATTTTTTTTCTGTACCTTTGAGAGAGGAGATTGTATCTGTCTCGCACACCCCTTTTCTCCACTTTAAATAAGGGGTACTGCAGCTGACAAAGATTTTCTGTAATTTCATCCCATTTTTTCCCTCTTTGTACTGTTCCCTTTTTTGTGCCTGTGAAAGGGTCAACAAGGGCAATTTCTCCTATCAGCCTCTTGTCATGTTGTTCAGTCCAGCACATTCTATTAGATAACAAAGCATTTCAATCACATTGCGTCTAAAGAAACACTGTATTACTTAATTGTTTTGAACATGGTAGTCTTTACAGTAATTAAGCTTAATTGTTGTAAATAATTTATGAATCATATTTGTAATGGAATTTGAAAGACAAACTCAGAAGTATAACTTTTTGTTACTCGTGATGCCAGGGCACAGAGCATAAGTTCAAATTAGAATATTAAAGTCTTCTCCCAATTCTGGCTTAGAAGCTAAAAGGGAAACTTCATGGTCCCTAAAAAAACTTACGAATAAACAAAGCAAAGCAGAAGAAACTACTTTGAGTTTGAAATAAGAAAAAGCATGACAAGAAGCAAAACAAAAGAAAATAAACTTCTTTAAGCCTGTTGTAACTTGAAGTCAAAGTTCTATAGGAAATCAATTAATTAAAACCACAAATATTTCAAATTTGATAGCTTGTACTTTTGTTTTAGACTTCGTGACTTTTAATCGATATACAAAACTAAACAAAACAACGGCTCTTAGAGGTACTTACGATGTCTTTGGTCGACTGATTTTTTCTCCTTTCGAGTCTGGAGTGGACTGGAAACTCATAGTAGCGGATTTTAGCTTTGAAAATCTATTAAAATACACTCAAATAAGCGACGTTCTGGACACGACGCCAAAACACAGTAATAGCCGTCGTCCTCACTGCGACGACGGCAGGATGTTTACATTGCTCGCGTGATTCGCCCTTGTGCGCATGCCCAAAAGTTGAAAATCACTTCCGGTACGCCGTCGTGGTCGCGCGCCGTCCTGGATCTTAAGGTCGCTTTTATCGTGCGCGCGCCGTCCTTAACGACGTTGACGTCCTGAACAGGACGCCATTTGCAGCATTTTCACGGCTGCGCCTCGTGCGACTCTTACGCTTCTATCGTGCTTAAGCAACCTCCCTCGTGCATCCAGAACTGGATATACGGACGCTAAACATTGACCATTCCCTTACTGACCTGAATTGTCAGTGATTATACAGACCTGAATAAAGACCAGTTTTAAAAACATTTCTTAATGAATTAATAGATAAATATTTTTTTCGAGATGTGTTGCCCACGATCTAAGATTGTCTGCAAATCGTTAGGCGCTGACGGTATGCTCAGCCAACCAGGTCTGGGTAGGGAGAAGGGAGGGGGGTCATAAACAAGAAGATTTGGATTTCATTAAACGTCATTTTCTTCCTTTTTCTTCAGCTTATCTTCAGTATAGCAGCAATGCCTACGGTTTACTGGGCTACTGCAGGAACTGCCACTGTTGAGTTAACAACTCTGGAAAAGTCTGTTGGAAATTCGAAGAAATCTTCAATCATCCAAATCCCAGGATGCTTCATAAAAAATGATGACAATCTTCAAAATTTCGTTACAAAATTCATAGATGATTCAGTCGACAGGAATAGATTTAATCCTGAAAATTCAAAATATATTTTTTATAGTGTTAGTAACTTCAAAGAAGATGTGAACAAAGCCGTCTTTAGCTATGAAAAGATTTCATGGAGCCTGAACACACCGCAACAGATAACAAAAACATGTACAGTGGAAAAACCATTGGTGATTACATTTGATGGACATTTATTTTTGAGCTGTGATTCTGAAGATCTAAACAAAAGCAAGTTTCTGGAGGAATACAGTAAGGAAGTTAGAATTAATCAAACACTAGATCACAGCAAGGGCTTTTATGGAATAGGCATGGAATATGGCTATCTTCAGTTCATTTCCTTCAGCATGCGCCAAGGCCAATCACAGAATGACATCTATGCTAATGACAGAAGGGTTTTTAACAAACTGGAAGAGGCTGGACCACTTATCCTGAACGATAACAAAACTATAGTGGGATGTTACAGAAAAAGCAACGGCAACTGCAGATTTAAAATTAACATGTTTGAAATAAGTCAAGGTAACGAATAAAACGAAATATATATTCTAATTTGATGGGTTACGTTACATTTTATTTTGATTTATTGTGCTAACGTGTCCATTATTTATGTATCGTGGTGTATTGTATAATTTTGGTGACGAACTCATTAAACTAAACTGTATATTAAGCTTAGATTTTATGATTCAGTACCCCGAGTGTTGCGCAATTCTTCATTCATGTATTCTTTGACCTCTTCCCTTTGTCACTGAAAAACTATGACGTGAATGATAGTGCAAAAGGGTTATAGAAATGTAGGAAAAGATTTCCATACCTTTGTATGTACAATTCAAATCAATTCAAGCAACTGTATATTTATCCTTTTAGGTCACCCAGCACCAGATTCACTACCCGGCCCTTCAGAAGGAGACCCAGTACCACATCCACCACCACCCGGCCTTCCAGGAGACAATCGGCAATTAGGTATCATTTCATATTCTTTTGTGTGTGTGTTTTGATTTCAATCGTTTCCAGCACCTCACCATAGATAATGTGATGTAGCGGTATGGTTTGGAAACGTATGGTTCTAGGGTTTTGTTCAACTTCGTGAGGGCCACAAGTGTATTAGTGTTTTTACTTCATTATGCACGGTCATTATCACGTGATGGTACGTTTCAACATCGCTCACCAAACAAAAGGTGGACGTAATGTTCATAAATAATTTTATTTTGGTGTTAATGTGCCAACCATTTGAACAATAGGTTTGTCACTTTGCTCAACCACACAAAATAAATGTCCTTTATCGTAAGCCCATCTTTAGCGTTATTCTTTGCATTTCCTAAACCATTCTGTTCCATAACTTTGAACGCACGACGAATAACATTATGAAACTTGCTTTAAACATACGTGCATGGAGGTTCTTCTGCTGGTACATAATAGTCAGGTCTGTCAGCGAAAAGATCGTGCACTTTTAAGGTGACTGACTACTTGTGACCGTTCAATTTGAGCCCACGATGTGCGCGCGCACAAAAATCGCTCAAAACCGCATAACAACCTTCAAAATTTTATTGAGGAACCATACACGTTTTGAACTTCAACAGGGCAAAAACTCCGAATTTTGCACGGGACTCTAAATTTTTCTTTGAATTTCTTAAAACAACAGGTAAAAATTAATCTGTTGAGAAAGTTTTGGAAAAACTTAAATATTTAGAACATATAAAAAAAGCGTTTTATGTGATTTTGTTGTTGTCGTTTGAGTACGAGTTTCGGTTGATTGAGCTAACAAGAAGCTGAATTTTTAGCTTGTTTTAAAAACTTTCTTCAAATACTTTTGGTGAGTCTTCAAAAATAATGTTTCAAGTAGATGTCCTGAGAAAATTGCTTCCAGAGCTTCTTTAATTTTTGAGTTTTTGAATTTTTGTGTGGAAAGCTTGATTTCCGCCATTTTTCTTTCTAAAACTTGTCAAGATTGTCATATTCAAAATTCATTATCTCGAAAACGAGCTCGGGACACCCCATTTTTCTTTTCATTTTTGGAATCAGCATTAAATTCTGTGTAAAATATGTTTCTAAGAACATTTTGTAATTATTCCTTGCTAAAGTAGTCAGTCACCTTAAGTACAAGCACCAAACTTGGTACAAATGTTCTTCGGGGCATACTAAACACATTAAGGGGTGGGTGCCAAACAATGGTGGTCGGGGGGAGGTACACCACTCTTTCAACTACAATTTTCATCAAAATTTATATGGGCAACTTTTGATATCTCTAGAACAAAAAGAGATAGTCAACAAACTGTAAACGCCATTCTGACTTTTTTTAAAAACCTCTTCCATGTTGGCGTTAAAACTTGCTTGTACTCAAAAGTGCACGATCTTTTCGCTAACAGACCTGACCATAATAAAGTAAAGTATTCTTAACTCACCAGCAATGCTCAAAACAACTCGTTATTTACGAATTAGATAATAAAGTACGTCGCTTATATGTATATGTTACAGCAGCCATTGAACATCAAGACCCGAAAGTGCCTTTCTTGTACGACCAGCTTAGGATTGTAACTATCCGTTGCCTTGACGACTACATCAAAAATGGAGGAGGCACTCTGGATGAGCTGAAATGTCGCTTTCGTGCAAATCTCTCTCAACTCACTGAAAATCAACGAAAAGAAATCAATACTGTAGAAAAAGTTCTAGAAACCTTGGAAGCCCAAGGAGTTATAGGAGCTTACAATGTGGAGTTATTAATGATGTTAGCTGAGGAGCTTGAATTACGAAAACTGAAGGAAAAAGTTGAGAAATTCGAAGCGCAATGTTCAAGTGATGACAAGAGTAGTTCTATAGCTATACGTTTGAAGACTGTGTTAACAGTATTAGGAACAGGACTATTCTCAGCAGGTGCAACTCTTATGTGTATATATGGGACAAATCCTGAAAGACTGGAAAATCTTCCAACATTTGTGGATTTTGGGTTTAAATTACTTGGTCTCCGTGTAGGCTCGGTCGTCTTCGTCTTGAAAGTCTCAAGCGTTTCATCCCTAAAACGGCTATGGCAGAGCTACAAGGATGGCTCGTTGGAAAAATCCCTGAAAAAAGCCTTTAATGAGATAAAAGAATTGAAGGAAGTAAGCCAAGGAGAAGAGATTGACGTGGAGGTTACGATAGATGAGGAAGAATACCGTGAAGTTCTCTGGGATCTTATCCGGTTGGATATGAAAGGTAGAATATATTTCTCGCAAAATATCAAGCGCAGGCACTCAGTAAGCTGTGAACAAGATGTTCCTAAAGACAGACCAATGAATTTAAAAGATACTAAAAGTCAGCGCAGACACTCAGTATGCTGTGAACGAGATGTTCCTAAAGACAAACAAATCGATGTAAAAGGTAAAATATAACTCTCACAAAATATCATTTTTGTTGCTTTGTTGGTTGGTCGATGGTGTTGCTAAACATTATAGTATTTACACTCCAGCATTGTTTTAGTTTTTTTCTTTTCTTTTAAACAACCGAGGTTTGACTGTATGATCTAGTTTGTACATATATTATGCGTTCGGTGTGAATAATAGAATAAAGAATTAAGAGAAAAATATCATATGCCCTTGGCAGGACTCGAACCCACGGTTTCGGTATACTAGTCCGACGTGTTAACCACTACACTACAAGGTCCAACCACGCTGGTTACGCAGCCAGGCAATGTTGTATATGTGGCAACTGTGGGGGTCCAGGGCGATATTAATCTCATGGGTAAGCTGAACACCGTAAATATTTACGCACAATTGAGGATAATACTAGTGAAATGAAATGCGTTCGGTGTGAATAATAGAATAAAGAATTAAGTATACCGAAACTAGTAATCATTTATCATTATAATCAGTAATTATTCACACCGAACGCATTTCATTTCACTAGTATTATCCTCAATTGTGCGTAATCTTAGCGAAACCTACAAAATTTGAGCAAAATCTATTTGCTACATACATTTTCTTATAAAAGTGGATAACCTGGGTTACCTGTGATATCTAATGCGCTTGTCCTATCGTGGACACACTCTTAATCATTGGTTAGATTTTATCTACGGGATAACGCGCATAAGCAGTTTTAAGTTTGAATCAGCCAATGAAAATTCGTCTGAGAATGGATTATGCCAGACTCTTCGTTTTGTCGGTGCTGACCAAGAGAAACGCAGGCTCTGGGGACTAGATTGTTGAAGATCAAGATTATTTGATGATTTGCATAAGAATCTTCTTGTAAATATTAATAACATTCTAATTCAATTTTTTTTAAGAAACTAAACTGATTACTACAATGGACGTCTGGAAAATCAAGCTCTTTATTCGCGTTTGTGTGCTATTTGCAGCTTTGGATTGTCTTCAGTTAAAAGAAGATGAATTGATCTGCTTACTTGAAGAATGCTTGGCAGTGGCTCTTTTTCTAGAGGATGTCTACATTCAGAGCATCAGTAATATGTTACTTGGCACATTATATGAGCAAATTCATCACATAGGGAAAGTAATTGAACACTACAAGAAGATGGGCGATATCAAAGTAGAATATGTGGCTTACGATAAGTTAGGAAATTCCTGTCTGTCAATTGGGAAATATCACGAGGCAATTAAATGTCACGAAAGGTTTCTTGCCATCGCTACTGAGATTGGTGACAGGAAGGGAGAGGGGACTGTGTACGGGAACTTAGGAGATTCCTATCAGTCACTAGGAAAATATCATGAGGCAATTGAATATCAAGAAAAGTCTCTATCCATCGCTACTGAGATTGGTGACAGGAAAGGAGAGGGGACTGCGTACGGGAACTTAGGAATTGCCTTTCGGTCATTGGGAAAATATCACGAGGCAATTAAATGTCACGAAAGGTGTCTATCCATCGCTACTGAGATTGGTGACAGGAAAGGAGAGGGGACTGCGTACGGGAACATAGGAATTGCCTTTGGGTCATTGGGAAAATATCACGAGGCAATTAAATATCAAGAAAAGTTTCTATCCATCGCTACTGAGATTGGTGACAGGAAAGGAGAGGAGACTGCGTACGAGGACTTAGGAATTGCCTATCGCTCATTGGGAAAATATCACGAGGCAATTAAATGTCACGAAAGGTGTCTATCCATCGCTACTGAGATTGGTGACAGGAAAGGAGAGGGGACTGCGTACGGGAACATAGGAATTGCCTTTGGGTCATTGGGAAAATATCACGAGGCAATTAAATATCAAGAAAAGTTTCTATCCATCGCTACTGAGATTGGTGACAGGAAAGGAGAGGAGACTGCGTACGAGGACTTAGGAATTGCCTATCGCTCATTGGGAAAATATCACGAGGCAATTAAATGTCACGAAAGGTGTCTATCCATCGCTACTGAGATTGGTGACAGGAAAGGAGAGGGGACTGCGTACGGGAACATAGGAATTGCCTTTGGGTCATTGGGAAAATATCACGAGGCAATTAAATATCAAGAAAAGTTTCTATCCATCGCTACTGAGATTGGTGACAGGAAAGGAGAGGGGACTGCGTACGGGAACTTAGGAATTGCCTATTGGTCATTGGGAAAATATCACGAGGCAATTAAATATCACGAAAAGCGTCTTAGCATCGCTATGGAGATTGGTGACAGGAAAGGAGAGGGGACTGCGTACGGGAACATAGGAATTGCCTTTGGGTCATTGGGAAAATATCACGAGGCAATTAAATATCACGAAAGGTTTCTTGCCATCGCTACTGAGATTGGTGACAGGAAGGGAGAGGGGACTGCGTTACGGGAACTTAGGAAATTCCTATCAGTTACTAGGAAAATATCATGAGGCAATTGAATATCAAGAAAAGTCTCTATCCATCGCTATGGAGATTGGTGACAGGAAAGGAGAGGGGACTGCGTACGGGAACTTAGGATTTGCCTATTGGTCATTGGGAAAATATCACGAGGCAATTAAATATAACGAAAAGTGTCTTAGCATCGCTATGGAGATTGGTGACAGGGATGGAGAGGGGACTGCGTACGGGAACTTAGGAATTGCCTTTCGGTCATTGGGAAAAGATCACGAGGCAATTAAATGTCACGAAAGGTGTCTATCCATCGCTACTGAGATTGGTGACAGGAAAGGAGAGGGGACTGCGTACAGGATCTTAGGAATTGCCTTTGGGTCATTGGGAAAATATCATGAGGCAATTGAATATCAAGAAAGGTGTCTTAGCATCGCTATGGAGATTGGTGACAGGAAGGGAGAGGAGACTGCGTACGAGGACTTAGGAATTACCTATTGGTCATTGGGAAAATATCACGAGGCAATTAAATATTACGAAAAGTGTCTTAGCATCGCTATGGAGATTGGTGACAGGGATGGAGAGGGGACTACGTACGGGAATTTAGGAAATGTCTATCAGTCATTGGGAAAATATCACGAGGCAATTAAATATAACGAAAAGTGTCTTAGCATCGCTATGGAGATTGGTGACAGGAAAGGAGAGGGGAATACGTACGGGAACTTAGGAATTGCCTTTCGGTCATTGGGAAAATATCACGAGGCAATTAAATATCAGGAAAAGCGTCTTAGCATCGCTAGGGAGATTGGTGACAGGAAAGGAGAGGGGACTGCGTACGGGAACTTAGGAAATGTCTATCTGTCATTGGGAAAAGATCACGAGGTAATTAAATGTCACGAAAGGTGTCTATCCATCGCTACTGAGATTGGTGACAGGAAAGGAGAGGGGACTGCGTACAGGATCTTAGGAATTGCCTTTGGGTCATTGGGAAAATATCACGAGGCAATTAAATATCAAGAAAAGTCTCTATCCATCGCTACTGAGATTGGTGACAGGAAGGGAGAGGGAATTTCGTACCGGTTCTTTGGAATTACCTATTGGTCATTGGGAAAATATCACGAAGCAATTAAATATCACGAAAGGTTTCTTGCCATCGCTACTGAGATTGGTGACAGGAAAGGAGAGGAGACTGTGTACCGGTTCTTAGGAATTGCCTGTCAGTCATTGGGAAAATATCACGAGGCAATTAAATATCACGAAAAGTTTCTATCCATCGCTACTGAGATTGGTGACAGGAAGGGAGAGGGGGAGCGGCTGATGGATGCATAGGAGAAACCTATCAGTCACTAAGGAAGTACCAAGAGGCCATTGAGTATCATAAGAAGCACCTAAGTATTGCTGTAAAGATAGATGATAGAGATGGACAAGGACGGGCGTATCTTAATATCGGTAAGTCTTATGATATCATAAAAGGTAAATATAGCTATACTGCAAGAACTTTTAAATTGCACGTATTTTACTCATTAATAGACCTTTTTACCGATACGGCGGCCATCTTGAATTCTATTGTTTAAGTAAGACATGAGATGCCAAGAGGGAATTATTGGAAAATTTATAGTATGCACAGCTGTCAGGGTGTCTTTTTTTATAATTTAACTTTATCTAATGACAAACAGCTAAAAACCAAATAAATTTGCTGGTAGTTGATATGAAGTGATATGTGAAACACCAAAGCGTAAAATCATTTGAGAAACAGTAACCCCACCACTCTATGCTATACAATATTTCCACGTTTGCCCGCTTGGCATCCCATTATTTAAGATGGCTGTCATATTGGTAAACAATTCTATGGGTTTGAGCTGTGCATGATGTTAGAAAAAACAAGCTGAGAATTTTTGGTTGCTTACTTAAAGTGCACATAACCTATTTTTCGATACCTTCAATACTGATCGTGCATGAAGTAAATAGTCGAATGGTAAAATATTTCTTGATTTGAGTGTTGCCTCTTTAAAGGAGCACTTGGATTCAATCAAATATTTGAGGATAATATGCCACTCAATTATGATTATGAAAACCAGATTGGCGAAAATTTCAGTTGAGAAATTTTGGTTTAAGAGCTAAAAGAACTTTATCAGGTGTAAAGGTCCATGGGTGTGACGAGTATGGGTGGTCTAATAGACCATTTCACGGTTGTCGTCGCTCAACCTCAGCCTCGATAGCGTGTAATTTATTCTTTAGAATTTGACTAAAGTGTTTCAATAGATATTTTTGAAAGCGCTCGTGCATCTCGAAAATGGTCTATTGTTTGATAATGTGTACATTCCTTAACTTACCGTGAGCTGTAGTCAAATTCTAAAGAATATATTACACACTATCGAGGCTGAGGTTGAGCGACGACAACCGTGAAATGGTCTATTGGACCAAAGGCTTATGGATTATTCTTGACTGAGTTTTTTAATAGCCAATGTGCATGAGCTCAAAATTATAGCACAAAGCATGATGGGAAAGTGAGTTCTTATGCGTTTTTGGCTCCTCTAAAAATTCATCTCATAATTTTTCCTTCAACATTTTCTATGGAAATAAAAGGATTTCAGCAGACGAAAATAACAGAGTAATTTTTTTCTGATAGTTCCTTTGATTTCCCCTTTACATTTTTAAAGAACTCACTTTCCTAGAGTGCTTTGTGAGCTTTGATGCACATTGCCTATTAAAATTCAGTAATGATATTATACCGAAAAAATACCCATTGCAATCATCCTTATGCTTATATACTAGGAAGTTGCTATGGATCACTGGCAAGACTGCAAGATAGCGATCAACCTACCAACATGAAAGAAGCAGAAAGTTACTTAAAGAAGAGTATACAATCTTTTGAGTCGATGTTTGATGACCTGGAGCAAGACCAGTACAATATATCAAATATCGAAATATTCATCAAAGCCTACAGGAGACTGGCGCATGTTTATGTTCAGACTAAACAGATGGAAGAAGCGCTCCTTGTATTAGATCGTGGACGAGCCCGTGCTTTGGGGGATCTTTTGACTTTTAAATACAACATGAATAAAGAAACTACATCAAAAAGTGGTTCCATTGAAGTTAACAACATTGAGACGATCTTGTCGAGTTGTAATTTCTGCATTCTGTTTTGTGCTCTACAACGAGATGACTTGGCTGCTCAAACTTGGGTTCTAGCACATCAAAGTCCACCATATTTTCATCAGAGTGAGATCAAAGGATTTAGATCTTCAATAAAACATTCCTCGTTGTCTGAGGATAACTCAGAAGAATTTAATGAAAAATACATCTCAAATCTTGTGGAAAAAAGCTATGACGAAATGAAGGTCAGGGAAGGAGTAAAGTGTGAGGACAGGTCACTGGGATTAATCGAGGTTGAAGACCAAGATATTGAAGAAGAGCCTGTCTCATCACAAGTCGCAGAGCAGAACATCACAACAGGAAGAGAACTTGGCAAAAACGTCGACAAAACGGATACTAGATGTATATACGGTGGAGGTCATGATGATGATGAGAAACCGTTGGAATTGCTATATGATGCATTAATTGCTCCAGTGCAAAACAAGCTTGTCCAGGATGAGATTGTCATTATTCCTGATGGAGATCTGTACACGGTGCCTTTCGCAGCTTTCCAGGATCCAAAAACAGGGCAATTTCTATCGGAAACTAAGCGCATTCGCCTGGCCCCTTCTTTAACGACTTTGAGAAATCTCCAAGAAACCTCGGATGATCAACTTAACAAGTCAGGTGCATTAATTGTTGGAAATCCTGAAATTGGGAAAGTCAAGTTTGAAGGCAGTGAAAGATCGTTTACAGATTTGCCTGGTGCAGAAGATGAAGCTAAAGAGATTGCCAAACTACTTGGAGTGGAGCCATTGATAGGAAGACAAGCAACTAAAGAAGCAGTCGTCCAAAAACTACAGGTTGGCGTGTCTGTCATCCACTTTGCAGCACATGGAAGTCAGGAAAATGGACAAATTCTTCTTGCTCCATCTGCGTTGTCAGTACTGAACAGCATTCCAGACGAGGAGGACTTCGTTTTGACAATGAAAGAAGTACAAGAAAGTGGTATCCGCGCTCAATTGGTTGTGCTGAGCTGCTGCCACAGTGGTCGTGGCGAGACCAAGGCAGAGGGAGTGGTAGAGATGAGTCGAGCGTTTCTTGCTGCAGGAGCCCGTGCTGTTGTAGCGTCATTGTGGGCCATTGATGACAACGCGACTAAAGTATTCATGTTGAAGTTTTATGCTCATCTAAAGAAAGGAGAGAGTGCAAGTAAGAGCCTGCAACAAGCAATGAGAGAAATGCGAGAAACAGAGACATACAAGGAACCAAGATACTGGGCTGCCTTCTTTCTTATTGGTGATGACGTCACCATCAGTGTATAACTTTCTGTTCGAGTAGAACAGTGAAGACTAACTTAAATAGGAGACAAATTGTTATCAGTATACCAAGTGTCAAAGTTCATTTTTCTTTCTTCTCACTGACCAAGAGTGTGTCACGTGACAGTCGTCAAATTTCATTGTTTCCCGGCAACCGTTCTGAGTGGGCAACATCACATTTACCCACTCTTGTATAAAGAACCATAAGTAATTTCACAGACCTTTTTTAACTCCTTGGACAGTTATTCACATGTCTCTCATTGCAAGGTTACCTATGTCTCGCCTTGATGCAAAGTCTTAGCTACCTTTCAAGATGGCGCAGGGAACTGTGAAGGGGACTATTGGAAAAAAAGGATTCTATGTTGAGATATAAATTCCTGTCTCTTGTTAAGGCCATTGTGACGTAAACTACGTAGTTGCGTGGCCAAATAGGCCTCTCGAGACAAGAGTTCAACTTTTGTATTATCTAGATCAGTAGTTTGCTCGATACAAATAAAGCTATATAATAAGCCCCATAATGCATTGCGATTCAAGATGTGAAAATAGGGACTGATGCTACATAGAAACATGAAATGTTCGCCACTTAACCAGCATGATAGGGCCAGAGAAACCCGGGATTTGTTTTTTTCTTCATCAGATCCTACGTATACCCCCGGCATTAATTCAGATTCAAGATGGCCGCCGCATCGTCGAAGTATTCCATTAGTTTTCTTGGTTAGTATGACCGATTTATGGTTTCGGAAGCGAATTGGTTAGAGGTAAAACCAAAAAAATAAGATAAATTATATTGTTAGAAGTGCAACTAATGGCTTGTTTGATCTTATAAGTGTGACCAGTGGAAAAACTTTTGAGATTATACGATTGCATCAAGAAAGTTTTACAGAGATCATTATTCATTATTCGAATATTTAGTTGATTATTCACTTTGAATTTTCATTAATAAATCGAAGACTCCAAACTTCACATTCATTTCACAACTAAAATTCTGAGGGATGGCCTTTCTGGGGAGCCTTTCTACCTTCATTGGCATTATCTGAAGTAGATAATCTATTTTCAAGTTTGGAGTCAGAGTGAATAATGAACTCAATATTCGAATAATGAATTCATTAAGGGATTCTAGGGGGGTACGCATGAGCTGTTTTGACTGTAAAGCAACCATTTTTACTTTTTATTGATTGAGAATTATTAGTCTTATATCTAGAAGGTATATAGAAGGGTTGGGTTCTAGCGAGTGAACCAACCCGTTGTAACCAGTTGGTAGCCAAGTATAATCAACTTAGGGATTTTGGAGTTTTCAACTCGTTCTAGCGGGTTGACGTTCAACCAGTTGTATCGGGTTGGGTTCTATTGCAACCCGTTGTAACACCAACATGTAATATCCTCTATATATCCCCTCAGTTTTGTATTTCATAATATAGTTTTGAGTGTTTCGTTACTTATTCTAAATCGTACTCAGTAATCACTTATTCATTATACTTTCGACACAGCCTGTAATTCAGTTATTACTACAATAGTCTTGAATAAACAAATTGCAATTATTACTGTGTTACCTGTGGTAGCTCAGTCGTAAAATGCCTTTGTTTTTTTTCCTGATTCCTTCGCGACAAAATGGCAAAGTTGCGCAATAGTACCCAGGGGTCTTCAGAACTTTACCCAAGAGGCCTTAGCGGGCATCTGATACAGGGTTTCTGTCTATAGTCCGATCAATTAACATGTGCCAACTGTCAATCAATGTCACTACCCTGCTAAGTGATTAAGAGAAGGCGGAGCTAGCTTATCACGTGACATAAACGTGTGTAAATTAATGTCTACGCATGCTCTATTTCGTTGACTGCTGTGATTCTAGAGTGAGCCCAGTCAGAATTTTTAATTTGTTCGTAAACAAAGATAATTATATTCTAATCAAACCAGGAATTCTGAAGAATTTTCATTGCTCACGGCAAATGGCTAACTTTGATTAGCTACTCGTGCTTTGACTCAGCTATTTAAAGCAGTATTATGGGCTTATTATCTGTAGAATAACATTTATGAACTGTCGAATGATTTACAAATATATACGAGCATAGAAAATTATAAAATGTAAAGCAATTCTGAGGGTAGTTTTGAGCAATTATTTGCTCGTCTTACCGTTCTAAACGAAGGATTCATGTAGTAAACAAATAATGCTGACCTCAAGCAAACGTGTCTCCGTCAGCCACAGGGAGCCCGGCTTTCCTTTATTTGCCGCATTCAACGCACTTTCTAAGCTGTCAAAAGCGGAAAAGAAGTCATCATACGATAAACTCGCTTAGTTGCGTCACTTCTCTTCTTTTGACCGCTTGTTATTGATTTGAATTTAATCGGCTATCAATTTACAGTTTACATTTATAGAGTGAACACCAAGAATGCAATAGTTAGTGAGGTGAAGTCTGTGAAGTGTCTGATGACAGCACCGTATGGAAAGTTGAAATACCCCAGACTGTCCAGACTGTCCAGTCGACTACAACAAGAATTTACCAGCAGGTCTGAGGTGTCAAACCATTTATAGATAGTGAAGAGTCATTGTGTGGTGGGACATAAAATATGAGTAAACCTTATAACACTTTTGGTTATAATTTAGCTTGTACTATAATTGTATTAATTTTACAGGTTCATGCAAGGTCAAAAAACCAAAGTTTTTGAAAAAGCAGAATGCCTTTAAGCCTTTTTGCTAGTTCAGAAAACTTGCCCAAGAGCCAGAGAGTTGAAATATCTTGAACAAAGTACTCTGGCCAGTTAGATTAACATGAATTTAGTTTCATTAGTTTCCTATAGTTTAAACATACACCATATCTATGAGAGTATAATTTCCAATCCTTCATTTCTGCTACTAATAGTTAGGCTGTTTCAACTTCTCTTTTTCCTGTGTAGCTTCAGCTTTAAATATCCATAATATTAGGAACACTGATAGTTTGAGGGGGTACCTTCAAGTGCCCCTGGCTCAGGAGAATTGGGCAACCACTCCCTGTGTGATTGAAGTAAAGTATTTGCCTTTACCTTTTTTTCTTTCATGCTCGAAGAAGCTGATAAGGTAAAAGAATTTGTTACATACTAGATGGAACCACACAGGTAGCCCACAAAAGATGCATACTGTATTGTATTGTATTGTATACTAGATAGAACCACACAGGCAGCCCAGTTTGGAGGAGATCTCACAGCCACTCAGTCAAACAAAGTGAAGGTTAACAATAACTTTTTTTTAGAAGTAACTAAAATCAATCAAAGAAGTATAAATTTATTAAATGAAAAAGAGAAAGGAAGTGAAAAGAAATAACAGGAACAAGACAAGACAAAGAAGAGAAGAGAAGGAGAGGAGAGAGAAGAAAAGAGAAGGAAAAGAAGAAAAGGAAAAGAAGGGAAGGAAAGAGAAGGGAAGGGCCGGTGAAGAGAAAAGAAGAGTAAAGGGAAAAAATGAAAAGAGAAAGGAAAGAAACTTAAAGAAAAGAAACAGAATGAAAGGAAAACAAAAAGGGGAAATTAAAGTAAGATAAAAAAAGAAATCGAGGCCGAGGAAGAATAGAAAAAAGTAGAAAATTATTAGAGAGCTTAAGATTCGCGTTTTTTTTCTCCCGCAAACGGCAAACGTGACCAAGTTTTCTTCGTTTTCCTGTATTTCACTTTACCTTTTGCAAACTTTCTTAACAAAGAGAAATATTATTTTGTTTATCTACGACTTGGAGATTTTTGTGATTCCTTTTTACTAAATTTAAAGAACTTTTCACTGGTCAACTGACGTTTCAAGTTTGCCGTAAACGGGATTCTTAAACTATCTATTGAGTAGACATTCCCCTCCCCTCCCCTCCACTCCCCTCAACATTTTACAATCCTACCCATCATGCCCTATGGTATCTACATACGGGTATTTCAGGTGAGAGCAGCGCGTGCTTTAGTCTTTGACTCTTACACACCGCCATCTTGGTTCACATTTTAAACTTTTTGTCAACTTTTAACCAAAAAAATAATCCATAATGCCTATCAGAGGATCTGGAAAAGGCGATGATATCGGGTAAGAAGAATTTATAATCATTCTCTGAAATTCTTAACGAGTATTTCTGTGTTTTTTGGTGTTTTTTTTTTATTCGAAATGTCACCGTTCGAAGAGTCGCTTTAATTCTTAAACCACGAGGTTTTTTTCCCTTTCTTTCGTAGAAAAATCTTTGTTGGTGGTTTGGGACCCAATACAAGCAAAGGTAAGCCATGAATACTCCTTTATTAATCTATAAATTGATTCGTTTTTATTAAGAACTAAATAAAAAACGAGATAGACTTAAGTCAAAACATTTCTATGATGTTCACTGACTTTCACTGTCGTGAGTTGTTGTTAAATTTAATCTTATATCTTGTATGTTTTTCTCATGAGAAAGACTTTGATTAAGAGTTGAGGAAGGTAAAATTTTAAATAAGAATACATTTTTTTTGCAGAATCATTGCAAGAGTATTTTGAAAAGTTTGGACCAGTCACAGATTGTGTACTAATGACAGATCCTGTCAGCAAGCATTCTAGGTAAGATAACTGTTATAAATCTTCTTATTGGTTGTGAAGGCGTGCATTATGAAAGCACACTTGCACAATTTCTATTGCCTTTATTGGAATCCAAAATAATGGCTACTCTAATTTGTATTTTATAAAACAATTTTAAAAAATCTTGCTAGCTGTGCTGTGTGGAGTCATAAAGCACTTGGGGATTGGCAGAACACTCAAGAAGTGTTGAGAAGCACTCAGCTACGTGGCAAGCTTCTCTTAACACTTTTCTTATGTTCTGCTATACTTTGTTCAAATGGTATGTCATGGTGGCCATGTTGCTAGTATTTAACAGATTTCTTTGGGTAGTGCCTTCAACATGAAAGCTATGCCTTTTGGCTTTCTTGGGAATAAGCTCAAAACAACTTAGAAAGTGATACTTAAGCTCAGCATGGAGTCACTAAACCTACAGCAGATTTAGCATTTAACGGCGCTATTTGCCACCATATATGCATTTCTAGATGCAGAATGCACAATGTTTTTAGGGGGCTGGGAGCACTTTCGGCTGATAAGATTGATTTTATCAGCTGAACGTGCTCCCAGCTGCCTAGAAACATCATGCATGCTGCATAGAAACATGCAAACTTAACAGTCGCAAATGACTGTGACAAATGGCACCATTAAATGCTCAATCTGAATCTGCTGTAAACCTTGAGTCTATGATGCACCATCCCTCATGGCTGATCAGTGCCAAGCAAGCTACTGAGCTATGACTAACGAAAAGCTCAATTTTTAGCCTTGAATGTAGTCAAATTGTGTCTTAAGCTTGTAAGAGAACAGCAATATATTTGTATTAATCCCACACCATAGAAAATACAGCCAATCAGAAAGCAGGAAAGCTGTTGTATATTCGTCGGTATTTCACTCTTCTCATCATGCACTGTGCGTTGAATCTACACATTTGTATCTACTATGGTGTGGATAAAATGGTTATACAATGGTTTCTTGTGGCATACCGTAGATATCCCACTCGTCACTTGTATTTTCTTTGTATACACACTCGCCTAAAGGCTCATGCATATATTAGAAACTACAAGTGACTTGTGGGATATTCCACGGTATGCCACTTGAAACCAATGTATAACTAGTATAAATTACTACTAGTAAATTAACCCTATTTCACATATTTTTTGTAGAGGGTTTGGTTTTGTAACATTCAGTGATCCGTCAACTGTCCAGGAAGTTGTCAATACTCCAGTCCACCACCTTGACGGCAAGAATGTAAGTAAAGTGTTATAATAGCCCTTTTCAGCTGCACAGCATTAAACATTTTTTACCAATCACAGTCTGTTGTGATTTTTCTGTTAACATTTTTGTGGCATGTAAAAATAACATGTCACAAAAATGTTCACATATTGAGATATTATGTTTTTGATTTAAGATTGATCCCAAGCCTGCCGTACCAAGAGGACCAGGACAAGCACAGCAATCAGGAGTAGTACAGGTATAACATTTTAACTTTTGAAGGCTTCTATAAGCTTGACCATTCTATGACACAACATAGCTTTCTTAGAATACCAGTAGCTCTTTCAAGGATTGCTCTAGGACTTTGTAATGTGTGCCCTTGGACCCATGTGTGTGGGCACATTGGGGTCCCTAACATTTTTGATAGGATTCTAGATCGCATTCTTTCGTAAGCGAGGAATTTAGTGTAATGGCAAGAAATGAAGCTCTCAGGTCCCGGACGAAAATAAATTGTCAAAAGGCATTTTCTTTTAGCTTTTTCTTGCGTAAGATTGCAAGATTTCTGCATTAACATGAACCCTGTCTTGGCAAAAATGCATGTAGGCCATGGGTTCCTACCCTCTAAAACCAGCAGTTGTGTCAAAATTAACTCCAAAATAGAAAGACCACCCAATATTACCGACAGGACAAATCTTCAGTCCACAATATGTGATACATATCAAATGGCATGAAATATAAATTTTAAAATTTTAATACAATTCCCATCAGAAAATGTATTGGATGGCAAGCTTCTTTCAAAATCCCTCTTAAAAATACAGGCATCTCGGTGATCGAGCTTTTCTTTTTGCTGCTCCAAAGCTTTGGAATTCCCTGCCTGTTGCACTGCGTGAAATCCAGTGCATTGATATTTTTAAGCGACGTCTGAAAACTTATCTTTTAAATTAGCTTAATATTAATAACTACTTCTTATCTTATTCAAATATTACTAGATTTATAATGTTTTATTATGTAAGAGTTGTAATGCGCATTTGAGCATTTTTATGTAATCTGCGCAATATAAATTAATAAATTATTATTATTATATTAGGGCAAAAAAAATGTAATTTTTTCATTTTCTTTTTTTAGCAAAAAATCAACAACAATGAATTAAAGGTTTTTATTGGTGGTATCGCTGTTGGGACTACAGAAGAGGACATTAAACAGTACTTCAGTGGATTTGCTGTGGTAAGTAGAGTTTTTTGATGATAACCACTGTATTATGACAGTTATGATGTAACATTGATACACAGCTCAGATTCCATGTGGTCTCACACCCTTAATTCGATTGATCTTTTTTAAATTCCTGAAATGCTGCTATGTTTATTGGTTATAAACTCAATTACTCAGGGTGAGCCTCATTTCAGCTGCAAAACAGCAGGGCTTGAAATAACAGCCGGTCATGGTCATTTTGACCAGTAATGTTGAGCCAGGAACAGGTTATGACCAAGCCGAAACTAAAACTCGTCATGGTGGGCAACTGACTGGTTGTTATTTCAAGCCTTGAAACACTAGAGTAAAGAATACACAACTTCAACAATACAAACATTTTGAAATTCTATGGACCTTCACTTGAACATGAATATTCTACACAAAATCAAGGTTAACCCTGAGCAACAGAGAATTTGAAACTGCAGTATTTTGTCTAACCTGATCCATGTAGGATTTATTTGATGATAAGAGTAGATATACAGCACACTCTCTCCCCATGAATAGTCTTTATGGTGAAGTTAGTATCAAAAATCTCTTTCCTTGTTTCAGTGATAAATAAAAAAATGACTATGAAAAACTTACAGTATGGACTGTGCCTTGCCGTGACCATGTTAATGCCATTCCATGTATGAAAATATTCTGCATTTTGTGCCGTGTTTGCACCACTCTGTAACTGTTGTTTGATGTGACTTTTCACACTACGAAATCTGCCCTTGAAAACTTTTTTTGGTAACTCTGTGGTTGTGTTGTAGGTTAAAAATGTTCAGCTGATATCAGATAAAACGTTGAAAAAACCAAGAGGTGAGTTCATTACTATATTACCAAAAATAAACATAATACAATACATCCAAGTACATAATAAATCCATTCAGTTTAAACTAAAAAAATGTTTCAGGGGAAAAAGCCCTACTAAATTATTCCAAAGCTTTATTATTTTTACTTGTTTGGTAAACATTCTAATATCAGAGTTATGGATCAATCTCGGTGATGTGTTGTCCAACCCTGTCGTAACTAACAGTCCACTGAAAGGGACATTGATTCCACACATGGTGGACACAAACGGACAGCCTGGATTGAGGAGGTGAAAACGAGGCTAGTCAGTCATCTGTGGAAAGCTGGCTTTTCCCTTGGGAGTGTAAAAACAATATTATTAATGGATGTAAACACCAGTCACAAAGATGAAGCTTGAATGGTGAATAAAGAACACAGATCATGGATGACTGAATAGCCTCGTTTTCATCCCCTTCACCCAGGCCATCTATTCATGTCTGTCGTGTTCGGAATCAGTGTATTTTCTAAGATATTTGAGAATAACTATTTAACTACAGTACTTTCTTTATTGATTATGAAGGCACCAATAGAGAGGTCATATTATCATATTATGCATGACCTTGGATATCTGTAGTCCAAGTTTGATTTTAAATCAATGGAGAGTAGAGTTTGACCTTTTGGGATGAATTTATTGACAATATTACTGTTATCTGGGATGGTATATCAATATATATTTTATTGTTAACTCTCCTTGCAATAGGATACATAAGCTAAGTATGTATGTAATTGACAAGCCACATTTAATTCTAGTAACCTCAAAAAAAAAACAAGAAAGAAAAAAAACAACTATCAACTAGATCGAAAATATGGCATTGTATAAAATATTATTGTAAATTGAAAAAAAATTGTGATTAAGAAAATTGTTTATTTGTACAGAAACTTGGAATAAGTTTATTTGAAAAATGAAAATTATTTTGAGCTTATACCTTATTGTTGGGGAGAGAAGTATCTTAATTGTTCAAGCTGCAAGCATGATGATGTTTCAATTATAATCTACAAAAAATACTTCAAAACATATTTCATTTCTTACTTAAACATTTTTGATTTGAGGTGTCGTGGGAATTTTTCTGGTATTGAGAAGTTGAAACTTCATTATGTGTTGTGAAATTTTATTATTATATTCTATATTTAGTACTAACTGAGTGTGGTTTTATTTATTATTTTAGATACAGCCCTACTACATCTATTTAACCCTTAGCCTTATTCTACTATAGCTTTTGTCTTAACAAACCTTCAATCTTTATATTTTTCTGTGCATTGTTGTGTCATGTTATCTTTGGTCTTGTATATATTTGTGGTGTTCTATATGTGTATCTGAATATTAAACTAACTCTTTCAAAAATACTAAAGTTATTTCACTAAACTTCACATTTTTTTTGGTTATTTACATTGTTTATTAACCAAAATAAAATACCTTAACACTTAATATAACTGGAAACAAATCAGAAGTTAGTTTTTTTATAGTTTACTTTTACTTATACAATCGTCAACCATTCTAAGGTTTATTCCTAAAAACTAATAACATTACAGTCCTTCTCAGTCACACATGCCAGTTCGAGACAAAATATCTCGCCTCAGATGTGAACTTGTTGGACATTAATCAAAAGTATTTCAATGGATTTCCATGATCTTTGTTTCTCAGATGTACGAACTTTCGTAAGAGAAGATTATAATACTTATAAAAAATACCATTTTGTCATGAATAAATTGTTCTGCCAGACAAAACCAAATCTTTACAAGAATGATTGTCGTTGAAAGCTTTCTGTTAGTTGCTTCTCACAGCGAAATCTAAACTTTAATGGCCGGTAGATGAAAACACATTCAGTGTATGTCTGTTTTTTAAATCAAGAATATTTCTCTTGCCAAATGCTTCATCCATGCTAGAGTCGTCTTGAGGTACAGCTTTTAACTTTTATAATAATGCAGAAACACAAAGTTTTGGCTACTTATTTATTCCTTCACCTTAGCAAGTCCTAAAATAACTTGATGATTGTTGAATATTCAAAGCTACTAGGTGCCAATGAACAGCTGGTTACCTTAGAAATGTCTTTGATTGACGTCCACCAAGTTCACGTCTGGAGGCGAGATGTTTTGACTCAAACTAGCATGTGTAACTGAGAATAGCTGTAACAACTTCCAGTTTATTTCTATCATTTAATACCTAGATTCCATACAATATAATAGATATTGCATTTAAAAAAATTAATTATCTTAGTTTTGATTTTTCCGCTTAGTTTCAAAATACAACTTAGTTTTCTACCTTTGTGGTTTTTTTTTCATGGATTGTTGGGTGTCTCTAATGTCAATGTAGCTGCTTTATTTGTTGTTGCTGCTGTTGTTGTTGTTGCTGTTATTTCCTGCTTCTGCTTCTACTGACGCTGCTCTTGTTACTGCTGTTGTTGTTGCTGTTATTTTCTGCTTCTACTGACGCCGCTCTTGTTGCTGCTGCCATCAATGTATTTATCTTGATATTGCGATAACTACTGTTGTTTTTTCCCAAATAATTTCTAACCTTGTGGCCATGGAAATATTGCTTATTTAATTATATACATGGCTCATGTCAATCGTCTGGGTTTCTACAAGAATTATAAAAAGTATTGTCAACCTACGAGGGAACGCACCTTATAATTAACGTCTTTACTATTCTATTATATTATGGTAGGCTTTGGGTTTGTAACATTTGATACAAAGGAAGCAGTTAACAAGGCAGTTGATATGCACTATCATCAAATCAATGGAAAAATGGTGTAGTTAGAGCTCTATGATAATCATTGTTGTTGTAGTTCTTTATTGGATTTGCTGACATTGAACTAGCTGTTGATAAAACATCTCATGATTACACTAGGACCTTTCATGTGACATCAAAGCAGCTCAATCTGGAGCACAAAACAAAAGAATTTCAATCTCTTGAGAATTGAAACCTTTTGTTTTGTTCTCCAAATTGAGTTGCATTCTGATGTGTTGCAAGGTCTATAGCAGATATCAGCCTTACATGACATTGCCTTTAAACAATTGTTTCATGTCGAGGCATTTGGGTCAACAACACAGTAAATGTATAGAAACTGACTCAGATGCCATGACTTAAAGCAGTGTTGTTTAAAGGCAATGGAGTGTAAATTTGATATCTGCTTCAGACCCAGACTTTCTCTCAATGGAATTTATAATAATTCTCTTGTATTTTACTGTAAGCTTTGCATTCAATCAAATTTTAAAGAGGCTCTGCTCAAAAACTATTTCTAAATTTAAAAAGTCTTGTGTAAAAAGGCTTACAACTATTGATTTTTCAATGTCTAGAAAATGATTTTCTTTTCATACCAGCTAGTTCAAAATCACAATACAGAACTGCAAAAAATCATTGTTGTCTTTGTCCCTGTCGTTGTTGTGCTTTTGTATTTTGGGTCTTTTTTGATTGTACGTTTTGGTTTGTACGTTTTACGTTACAGTTACGTATGGGAAAACTCTGTTCAAAGATAGAGCTTAGATTATATGTGTGAAAATTATTCTATCCTTTAAATGAACATAATCATATTGATTATTTGATCAGAGTTTTTCTCCAACCTACACTGATTTCAAACAGAAACTTCAAGGCTTATTATCAATCATTAGTTTCCTTTTTTTCCTCATAAATAGGACAATTAAATTATAAAGAGATTGATTCTATAATTTTTATTATTATTACTGTTGTTTTTGAAAAAAAATTTGCCATCAAGCTACCATTTTTACATTTACTTGAAGTTTCTGTTTTTGTTTTTGTCTGTGGTCATTTGCTGTTATTTTGATGTTGACATAGTGCTCTGTGTTGTATGTTTAATGTTGTAGGAAAAAGGGAATAAAATTAATCATTTTCCATTTACTTCCAATTAAAGCAAATTTATTCCAAATAGCATATTTTAACTTTATATGAGACAAACACCTAAAATTAAATTGAACACCTAGCATATTTTTAGCTTAATTTAGGCTTAATTAACTTACAAATTCAATTACGAATTAGAGTATTTAGCTTAATACTTTAATACATCCTTGGATGTTCATGACTCTTATAATAAGGGCTTGGAAATCCAAGGGTACTATACTAAAATTATCCTAGATCACACCAATTACCTTAGTTTGGGGGTTTGTATTTGTTAGTTGTAGTTTTCCAGTGTTAGTATTGTGTTGTGAGCTGCTTGGTCATTGGTCTTCAGTTCTTATGGGTCTTCTTATAGTATATTTATATTTTCTTGTTCTTGATTGGTTTACAGGTTGAGGTTAAAAAGGCAGAGCACAGAGTCGGACAACCAAAGACCCCCTTTGGTGGGCAGGCTAACCCACTGGCTACCCCAGTACATGGGATGCAGGGCGCTATGGGGCGTGGACAGTATCCACAGCAATATGGAATGCAACCAGGTATGTATTGCTACTGCGGCGCATCTCATTGATGTGGTCAGGTTAATTCATGGGACTCATCATCTTATGCGAGTAGAGTTGCTTGATAGTTTCTCCTGTACTTGAGTGTCGAGGGGATTTATCCAGATTCTCTGCTTTTACTCCCTCTGAGAATAACTACCGGTAGTTCAAATGTAATGTCAAATATATCCATCTATCTTCTTCCAATGATTTCAGGCAGTGTGGAGGCAGGGGGGCTTAGCCTCCCTGTTACTAGCCAAAACGTTTTTATGAGTTGCCTACAGAAATGCTTTGACATGACTTAAATGCAGTTGTAATTGCCCCCCAAAACCATATTATATTTGTAATAGAATTTTATGATTATCTTAATAGCTTATCACCAACAAGCTGGAGCCATGGCAGGTGTAGGGCGTGGTGGATATAATGCAAATGCTGGTTATGGAGCATATGGTGCCGTAGGGGCTGGTGCTAACTTTGGCTACGGTGGTAAGTGGCTTCTAGATGGATTTTACACTTCATCAATGTTGCAAAACATTTGAAAATGAGAATCAAGGGGGATATACGTAGCAGGGTTTTTGGGTTTGATTCCTTGGCTCGGCATCAAATGCAAGTAGAGTTTGTTGGGTCGCCTTTGATTTAATAAGTTGTTTTTTCCAGTTCCAATCTCCAGTTTCATCCCAACACAATTTTATTTTTGAAGTGCCTTGACTTTGGTCAGCCCAGAGGTTGTTTCACGGTTCAACAAACTTTACTGTGATTCTCAATATTCGACGAACTCGGATATTTCAATGGCTTGTTGTGAATTTTTTTTTGCTGCCATCAATCAAAACTAATCAGTTGGTACCTTTTATATTTTTGACTGGCAGAAGTGAAAAAACGAAATTCCAATGAGCAACTCTCAACAACAGAGTTTGCAGAATATCGAGAACCGTAGTAAATGTGCCATGTATAAATATACTTTTTTTAATTTTAATATGATTATTATTAAGGTGCTTTACCTTGATAATAATAATCATATCAAAATAAAAAAGTCTCACCAAATAAGACAACTTCTGAATAAGACAACTTCTGAATTTAGCTCCCCAGACACCTCAAGGATATAATACAGCTGGTATGCC
Source organism: Anthopleura xanthogrammica (assembly GCA_964019055.1). Lineage (NCBI taxonomy): Eukaryota > Metazoa > Cnidaria > Anthozoa > Actiniaria > Actiniidae > Anthopleura > Anthopleura xanthogrammica. The sequence continues at coordinate 9,787,319 of OZ025217.1, forward strand.
GATGGGTGGAGCCCCAGCAAGTGGAGCAGGGTATACCCCAGGTGCTTATGGAGCTGCCCCTCAGATGGCTGGTTATGGTGTGGGTGCTGGTAGAGAACCTGCTGCGCCTTCATATGGAGCAACACCAGGTAATAATTGATTCATATGGTGTAGTTGTGGTCGATCAATCACTTGGTTTATTCAGAATTTCTCTATAGACCCCTTATGACATGTCGGAATGCAGCTCAATTTGGAGGACAAAACAATAGGTTCCAATTCTCAGTAGATTGAAATTCTTTTGTTTTGTCCTCCAAATTGAGCAGCTTTGACATCACATTGAAGGGGTCTATACAAACTTTAAGGTAAGGGCACAATGTGATTTTTCATGCACAATTAAGAATTAGAGATTTCACCATGTGACCACTTGTGCAATGTTGCTCGCTTTATTCAACCCTTCTTACTGTGCTACTACAATACCATGAACACTTCCACATGTTTTTGACATGTTTGAATTATCATATTCATTACTAATTCATTAGGGTGAGACCCAATGAAATCATAATACTGGGGTCACATAAGAACACTGTAAACCCCATACAGCTCAGCTAATTAGTATTCCCATACAACATTGCCACTTATATTGTATCTATTACTTGTGCTCTTTACCGTTATACCAATTAGGTATCAGTGCTTCATTTTGATGTCTTGATATCATTACATCAATGTACAAACTCTACCTATCAAAACATCAAAGTGAAGCGCCAATACCTAATAGCAAAGCACACAGTTGATATCATTACATCAATGTACACGCTCTACCTATAAAAACGTCAAAGTGAAGCGCCGATACCTAATAGCGAAGCACACAGTTACTATTAAAAGGCCAAAATTCAGACAAACAAACCAAAACTGAATCTCGAGGGATTCGTAACTAGTCATTTTCTTTTGTTTTGAATGCAAGAATTTTAAAAGAATAAAATATAAAATAAAAAAATACTGATGTAAATAGAAATATTAGATTATAATTACATTACATCGAGGGAAAAAAAATATATATATATATAAACCTAAAAAAACATGAATTCTGACATCATCGGTGCGCTTCACTTTTGATTAGCAGTAAAGAGCACATTTTTTTAAATGTCCAAAAGAAGTCAAAAACTTGTGGAATTGTTAACTGTATGGCATGTAGCACAGTAAAACCTAAACACCAGATAAGCCATGCCGTACTTGTACTTTAGCAATCCAGACGTGACACCAGTGAGAATGTTTGTTTCAATTCTTGACACTGCGTCATGATCATGCTTGTAGGGTATGGTGGTAGTTACCAAACCCCAGGTGCACCACCCACAGGATCTCCAGATTATGGCCAAGGAATGCCTGCAACGTCTTCTTCTCTTTCAGGACCTGGAGCTGGGGTACCTGCTCACGGGGAAACACCTGCCGGAGGGGACTACTCTGCCTACAGCGCTTACGGTATGGGATTTCTCCAGTAAATATGGCTAGAGGTTGTTGTCTATTAGCTTTTCTGGAGTTGTATTATGGGGCTGATTTTTTTGAGGGATGCTTTGTCAGTCAGTTGACATTTTATGCATCAAGAAACAAATGAAATTACGAAATTAACACAATTAAGGTTTTCTATCACTTTTCACTATCAGCAAGCGAAAAAGATGCCTTATAAGTATTAAAGGGTCCCCTAAACTAGCCCCATAATTCAACAGGGTATAGTTCAAAAAGGGGAACTGGATATTGGGTAGTAATTAAGCAGTGATGAAATGACCTGGTCTGATCAAATATTAATGTTTTAGTAGGGGCGTAGGCAGGATTTTGCCATAGGCCAACCAAAAAAAATAATGGCCAACCAAAAAATAAAAGCCCCCCCCCCCCCCCCAAAAAAAAACAGGCAACCAAAAAAAACGGGCAACACAATGGACAAAGAAGGTGCCTGGGCCCCCCTTGCTACACCCATGTTTATTAATTATGGGTAGTAGCTAGTTGGAAAACAAGTGGATAAATTTACCTGCTACAAATGTGCTATTATGGGAACAACAGTCTTTAGTAGTCATTTGCAAGATATGTTACATAATATTTAAGGAATCAAGGTTGGCATTTGGTAGTGTATTTGCCTCTCAACAACTCAACATCTCGTGAAAAATCTCGCGTGAGTAGAGTTTTAAACTTGATTTGAAGGTTTTCCTCTGGGTTCTCCAGTTTTCCCCCCTCCACAAAACCTAACATGCCAAGTTCCATTCAATCAGTGAGTTAGCTGTACCCTGACTTTGATCAGCCCAGAGGCTGTTTCAGGGTATCAATAAAATTTGAAGTTTCTTGTTGATGGAAACAGGTATACGCCGAATGCAATAATGGCAGCTATTGACTTTTGGAAATAAAAACTAATCTTTAATCAAATGTACCCAATAGGTAACTCGTGGATACAATGACGTGCATTTTTTTTTTTAATGAGTTGTGAAGAGAATCCTTTCATCAGTTGGTCAGTGCTTGAACAACAAGACTTCGATAGAGCCTTCTTCAATCTTTATTATAAAATCTTTGCTGGCTTTTACTGTAAATAAAGATGAGTTATCAACACTATATTTTCCTTCGATTTTCGCTTTGTCTGTAGATGCCTGTAGATTTATTAAGATGGGCTATTGACCTCTTGTTTTTAAAAAATCGCTTGCCAACTGCAAGAACTCCTGCCTTCTTCTCCCCAATTGTCAAATGAGAGGACTTTAACATGTTAGGGTTTAGTTTTGAGACAAAGCACATCTCTTTGATGGGCTGCCTGTAAATCTTGGTGTGTGCTTGTGCGCGTGCGTATTACCAACACCCAACATCCCACATGGGAATTTGCGACTTCAAATCCTCCTATAAATATAGTAAAGATCCTTTTAGATATAATGCTAGTTGATCTACCAGGACTCGGAAAAGGTAATTGGAATAAATCTTTCTGGAGCTTCACTCGGCAACATTCGTCAACGTTTCGTCGGATATCAATTAATTTATAATCATTCAATTATTTAGATATCAATGTGCTAACAGATGATTGAGTGAGCGAGTGACACATTTGCATATCTAGAGTCCTCACAGCAACTCATCCCTACGCTTCGCGTATCCACGAGTTAAAAATTGAGCACCACTATCAGAAAGAGCAAGCAGAAATATGGACAGTTTTATTGCTAAAAATCGAATTCCAGTAAAGTTATTTGAAATGAAAAATACAGAGATTTGTATGTGTTAAGTAAACTGAGGACTGACTAGCCTCGTTCTGCTGTTTTTCCAGTGTTTTTCACAATTCTAAATTTTCATAACTTCTCAAGACTTTAATATTTCTTCCTCAAACTTTCTAACTTTGTTGTTATCATTCTAATCGATAATTTTCCTTAAGTGCTGAATTAAAATATGAATTTATAACATGATATTAAAGTGGCGGCCATTATTGTATTCGGTATATGTCACAGCAATAATTCTTTTCTACAAAGAGTTTTCCATAAGAACACAGAAAGTAACAAACTTTTTGTCTGATTTGGTCTATTTCAGGACTCGGCAATTACCAACAACAAGATTCACAGTATGGACCTGCTAGAGGGTCATTTGGCGGTGAAAGTGCTTACTCGGCATACCCCTCAGGAGATACTTATGGCAGTGCAGCGGGTCCCCCAGGATATGGTGGAGGAGGTAGTGCCGGAGAATCCTTTGGAAGAGGTGGGGGAGCCGCAAGAGGATTCCACCCATATGGACGCTAAATACCCTACATCTAACTATGACATACATATTACACAGTTACTCTATCAGCCTTAGAGACGGGCTTGAAACTTTAAAGTTTCGTAACGAGACATCAAAAAGCTTGATCATGCCATGGTATACGACTTCTAACTTTAAAATTTCTGCTCCTGTTTTGTTAGCAATGAAAAAAGAGATTTTATAGTACCTTGCTATCATACCTTGGGAACATTAAGAGTTCTATAATTTTTATTTATTAATGCTCCAAATACAGAAATCCTCACCACACATGAGGTTGTTATGGGAAGTTAGTTCATGTATTCCAAATGCTTCTACATTTATAGATCATTCAATACCAGTTACAAAGTTACACTCCATTGCCTTCAAACATTTGGTTTGCCACTTTTTAGATTTCTAAGTGTTGATCAAGGCAAGTCATCACGACATGAAATTTGGGCAATACACTGCCGTCAATCAAACAAATTGTTCAATACCTTTACATACTCTGTTTGACTCGAAATAGCGGCCTGCCAATGGCCAAAAGCCAGGCAAAACTTAAGGTTTGGCAGGCAAAAAAAACGGTGAACTGCCAAATCGAAAATAAAAATATGAAAAAGACAGGCAAAATATACTGGACTGGCAGGCTATAATTGTTTCCTATTTCGAGCCCTGAAACAGTGGTAGGTCCTGACATTTGGGTCAGTTTCTTTACATTTACTGTATTGTTGACCCATATGCCTGGACTAGAAACAATTATTTAAATGCAATGGAGTGTAACTTTGATATCTGTTATTTCAGTAACAAACGTATATATTCGCAGATTGATAAACATTTGTATGTGGAGACCAAAATTCTCTTCTTCTTTCCCCTCCTAGTTTTATTACTTTGCTTACTGTAAAGATTTTAGAGCCACTATGTTTGTAATTAGCTGAAAAATGCTAGAATTAAAAGTTAAGTAATTTCTTTATTTTCTGTATCACTGATGAGGGATGCGTTAGGGAAAACCCTTCTTTAATTGGGAGGGATGGGTTGAACACCTTGGTTATTGGGAAAGTTGGAGTACTAGCGAAACTAACCTTCATTGGCAGAGAACGAGCAGAAAAACTAGGCGAACCCTCGATAATTTGGGAGGGAAAAAAATTAAAATCGTAATTATTGCTGTACATTCGACTAAAACGTTCAGTTGTTGAGTAGTGAATTCACTAGAATTTTTACCAAACTTTTTTATTGTCGAAAGGTAGGAACGTCGTATAATGTACACTATTTTATTCTTACCAATAAATGTATTATGTGATCCACGTGTTTATACCGTACATGAAGCACTATACCGATACGACTAAACCCTTACACTCAAACATCAATCAAGTCTGATTTTTTTAAGATATTGAACGTGTTCTATTTGTTATTGCGGGAAGTAGGGAAAAATACTTCATTAGCAAGAAGGAGAAAGAGAGAACGCAGGAGAAAGCATTGATATGATTAGGAAGGAAGAGGGAACAGCCCAGGGGAAACCCTTGATTAGTGAAGATAGGATAGAAAACTCAGGGGAAACCCCTGATATGGAGTGGGCGGACTCGAATACAAACTCGGGGAAAACTCTTGGTTAGGATATAGGAGTAGTTATATACTGTTTTAAATCTCGCGATCCGATTGGTTGGGAACGCGTGCATTATGAGAGCACATAGCACACGCGTAAGGCACACAAAATGGGATTTTCCCAAACTTTGTCTGCAGGTTTTTCCAACATATTTTCTTTTGTGCTGACATTATTTATGTATGAATTTAATACATTTCAAGCTTGGCAAGTAACATGCAAAACCTTCCGTCGTCATTTGTTTTAACGAGCGGGTAGTACTGAAAAACCAATGGCTAACAAACCTGTGGCCCTCGTTCCATCGAAGGGGAATAATGAGAAGTTGATTTTTGTGGCTTGAGGAAAACCGGAAAAAAAACCATCGAAGCACAGGAGAGAATCAACTGGAAACTACTCACATACGACACCGAGCCCCGCGAGACTCGAACCCGGGTCGCATTGGTGAGAGGCTTCCCTTCATCAACCTTTGTTTTTGAAATAGCTTTGTTCTTGTGCATCTTTAGAGTTCCTATGGATAAAATAATAATATTCAAGGCAAGACGTCATTCACACTTCATTAGGATATGACGTCCAAGGTGATTAGTGGTCCATCATGATCTATTCATCTATTCAACATTCCTTTGAAAGTTCAAAGGGGCACTTGGTTGAAAATTGGAAATGAATTGAAACTTGATTAAACTTATCTATATGGCTAATATAGGCCTCAAGCATGATGACGTTTCATACCTAACCTTCCAGAATCCCTTTCGGTAGCATTGTCTGTTGTGCTAATTTTCACCATTGTCTTGGTATTCTCAAAGGAGTTTTAACATTTGAATATGAAAAGAGATTTTGAAAAGGATTTTGGTAGTTTAGGTATGAAACGTCATGAGATTAGGGGGTCTATAGTAGCCAAGCAACATATTATCTTCACAGTCAAAAGTGCCGGATAAGAATTCGCAATTTTTTTCAGCATCTCAGTGTGAGTAAATGACGTCATACATTCAACCCTATTGTTCTTTTAGCTTTTAAACCAAAATTTCTCAACTGCAAATGGCTTCCAGGCAATCGGGTTTTCACAACTCATAACTGAGTCATATTATCCTCAAATATTTGAATTATTCGGACTTTCAAAAATATTGGGACGTTTTCACCCAAGTGCCATTTCAAATTCAATTTTACTGCGATTCTCAATATTCTGCGAACTCGTGGGGGGGTCTACCCTACACCCCATGGATTTGTGTGACCACCAAACAAACTCGAATTCAGAAGGTTTTTTGGTAGTTATCGATTTTTTAAATGTACCTTTAGAATGCGTTTATTCTAAGATAGATATCTGCAATTTTCAGCAATCGGTGTCTATTCCGTGCGGTAAAAAATATTTTAGCGCAGTTGTCCGACATAGCAACAGTAACTAGGGAAGCAGAACAATGATTCGGGAAGTTAATTTTTTTATGAGTTGAATGATCTTTTTTTTTCGTATTTTCTCCAAACTTCTGTGTTAGAAACTATACATTTTCTCCCAAATTAAAGCTTCTAGATGTCTTCTAGTATTCTAGCTAGTTTTTCTTTCTTTTTGTTGTAAGCGATCCCAGAATATGCAAAATTAAAAGCAAGTGCACTTTTCAAAGTGCTTCCCGCCTTGCGCGTGTACACCTCAAATTTCTCACCAAAAGAGCACTCGAAAATTCTAAAAATTAGACATAGACAAAACTGTGTTTTCCGTCCTCACGTATTAGTCAGACATTGGGCAATCGTTCATTTGTTCCCTCGCTGTTTTGTTGCGTTCAATAGCCACTTCTGCTATCTGTATTTTCGTAGGATCACTTCAAACAAAATTAGTGAAATGAGAGTTATATAGAAACTACGCAATACTGCAAGATAAGCGCGTCATTCGAAGCTGTAAACCCGCTCGAAACTAAATGACAAAATAAATGAATGAATAAATAAATGAGTAAACGAGTTAAACGCATAAATAACCAGTAGGTGAAACAGATGATGAATAAATATATGAAATAAATTAAATTAATCAATAATTTAATAAAAGTGAAAATAATAATTGCTAAAAAATTAGAGTCAAAATCATTCTTTTGAAAGGACAAAATTAATAATTTATGTAGCGAAATTTATTTCGGACGCTTAGAAATGTTTTTTTGTTTCTTAATTTTTTCTCTTTTTTTTTCCAATTTTTTTCTTCGCTTTTCCTTTTTTTTAGTAAAATACTTTTTTTCACCTGGTAAAGTATTAACTGTTTTTTTTAATTTAATGAACACTGCTCGGGTTTGCATCATTTTTTTCAGTTTTTTTCTCCTTACTCTATTCCAAACATTTATATTCTTGATCAATATTTTGCTTCCTACATTTTCCTAGGTTTACGTGACGCCAATTTACGATCCTTATTCTGGTAGCTTCCTATCCTTATAGATATACGTCATACTACTCTCTTCCATCCACCTTACCTACCCCTCATAGTACTAACTGTCATTTCAACTCCTTCAATTTTAGCACATCTACAGGTCTGGCAAAAATTATTTCCATAGAAACAGAACTCAGTCTAGATATCCTCGTTTGGTAATTATGATAAGTTCGAGTCGTATTTTAAGTCCTACGCTTTGTTATTGGTCGACTTAATCCCAGACTAGTTGAATTTAGAATATAAAACAGGTTGATGACGAACAGTACCCCTCTTGGGTGAGAGATTGTCAATGCTGGTGTTCTCCAGGTGCAAACAGCGCGCAATAGCAAACTAGATCAAGGAAGTTAAGGCGGCCGAGCTCAGCGTGGTTTGAAACATTCATGGCAAAAAACCCGTCGCTTTATGAACTCCTGAATTCGCTTTACAAGAAGAACCGCTCAAGACTCACTGAATAAGGAGAAACCATAGTACTAAGAGAGTTCTTCTCGACTTGAGTGAGAATGCATCAGTTGACGACTGTTATTATTTTGGTTGCGATGTGAACATACAACGCCAACTGAAGCCGACAGCTAGCTCTCATATCATTCAAGTCTGAAACGGGTAGCGAGTGAAGAAACATTTGAATATTCAAATCCCCAACTTGAAAGAAAAGAAATGCGCTCTTCAGCCCGAATTGCTGAAGAACAAATCCTATACCTCGGATCTTTGGCGAGACAGTACTTCACGCTAAAAGGCCAACTATATTTGAAAGCCAGTGATACTGGGAAATGGCAACTCAAATTTGCAGCTCTCTACCAAAACTTTTTATTTTTTTTCGAAAATGAGGAGTCGACGAAAGTAACTGGGGTCGTCTTGCTCGAGCATTCTACTTGTGAACATACTTGTTTGGTGAATGTTAAAGACTTAGAAAACCAGGTAAGGTTATATAAATAAAGAAATGCTCACTCTTAAATTGATTTCTTGAAGTACTGTGCATGTGAAATGGCTTACGAATTGTTATCAGCACAAATGAAACTTTTCTTAATTCGCCGAATATTTATTTTCAACTCCTCCGCTTTCACGGCTCAAATGAAAATGCACTTGAAAATCGTTTATTAATCTAATGTATTATTACTAATTTTTGGGGATATTTTTCGGTGCCTGGTAAAACTGCAATATTTTATCAGAATCCCATTTGTAGCATTGGAAGCCATTTGAGAACTATATACCTTAGAAGTATATGACTGCTCGATCAATATTATCCCACCCGTGCAATTTAACTCGATGTGTTTTCAACGCATAAATTTCAAATGCTCATTTTGAGAAGTGCAGTCACGATTATTGTTTAAGGAACGCGTTCTTTTGAATATTCATTTACGATCAGTTTATATATCTTCCAAGTACTTGATCTGATATCAATGAGCAGCTTGTAGAAGTCGTGTGTTGTCGTAGGAGAAAAGAAAACACAAAATTTAAGAGGGAAAAAGCTAAGCTTTGATAGAAATTATAACAGCGGACGCTAGCCATTACGTTACCATACCTAAAAGCCATTGTCTTAACTCGAATCTTTTGTAACATTTCCCCATAATCACATCAAGAAATGAGAATATTTTGTCTCTCGAGATCAAAATACCAAAAAAATTCACCGTCTACATTTTTGCAGATCAGCACTATTTTGGGGGATAATTCTTCAGGCTGAATTACAGATTTGAAGTAAAAGGTTTTGAGCTTGTGTGTTAAATAACATAAAATGACTTGGCCAGCTGGATGATTTTTTATGAATGGACAAAATCATCACTTCGGCATAACCTTTTTGCTCTAAATTTTACCGACAATGAAATATTGCTTTAAAACTCTTGGAAATCGTCACCGAGCGACTAAGCATTTGTGCTGACTGCTTTATAGTTTTATTTTAGTCTTAGAGAAATTCTAAAAATAAATGCAAGGTTTACATTGTAATTATAAGGTATATTTATATTTTTATTCCAAAAAAATTGGAGATTTTTAAAAGGGTTGAAATAAATTGATAATCTTTCGGGGGAACAAGTGTTTGGTTTGATTTTCTATCAGTCTGGGAGGCATGAATTGAAGTGGAATTGAAATTCTGCTCAAAAACAAACAAACTAGCTAGTATTCATACACACTCTGTCATGAGAATTGGCGTTTTTAAATTGTCATTATCGCGAGCGAAGTAAACCCTGATAAGAAATCAAATATTTATGATCTTTTGCGACTAATATTTTTTTCGCTTTTTTTTTTATTTTTTATTTTCGCATCTTTAAAACAATAACCCCTATTGCTAGAGTCCAACTCATGAGCTTACAATAAACTCTTTTATCAGGGTAATAGAATAAACTTACTGCTGAGAAAATTGGGATAAAATAAAAACGAAAAGATATTTCAATAGATTAAGAAATTTTCTATTCTTTGTTTTTCAAAAACAAGTCGTAAAAATACAGCAATTTAGTGCAAAAAATAGCTCCAAATCTCGAGTTACCACTTAAGAATGCATCACATTGTAAAAACGAAAATCATTCCAAGTCTTATACTTCTTATCTAAAGTGATAATATTTTGAAGGTGGGTCTGATCGTAAAAATCTTTTTTTTGGTTCGTATTTTTCCATGAATGCATAATGTTATTCATTTAATAATTTATAATTTGCGGATATGCATTCTAAGTACTCCATATATCTTGACAAAAATTTAAGACAATGAAATTCGCCTTTAATTGATCTTAAGTTGAGGGAACACGAAGTACAGGCAGATTAAAATCTACGCGTATTGGTGAACGATAAGTGAATAAGATTATAAGTCTCAATTACAATGACATTGAATAAGATTTGTTGCTCAGCCAAAAATATCGGGTTTCATCTGTTAAATTACTTAAAATTAGATAAAATTTATACTTTTTTTTGAACAGAAGGAATTGCAGTAAATTTTTTGTTGACAAAGGAATTTCAAAGAAAGTGTAAAATTGATTGTAAAATAAATAGAGGTTTTATAATACAGTAAATATATATAAGATTTCAACAGTTAAACCACTTACAAGTGACATTAAATAGTTGCTTATTTTCAAGAGAAAAAGGAACCAACACACTGTGGGAAATGTGCAAAGGTGATGGTGATGGATGGTGGTAGGTGTTATGATGATGATGACAGTGGATGGTGGTGTTGATGATGATGATGACAGTGGATGGTAGTGTTGATGATGATGATGACAGTGGATGGTGGTGTTGATGATGATGATGATGTCAATGGATGGTGGTGTTCATGATGATGATGATGACAGTGGATGGTGGTGTCGATGATGATGATGACAGTGGATGGTGGTGTTGATGATGATGGTGCCAATGGATGGTGGTGTTGATGATGATGATGACAGTGGATGGTGGTGTTGATGATAATGATGATCTCAATGGATGGTGGTGTTGATGATGATGATGATCTCAATGGATGGTGGTGTTGATGATGATGATGATCTCAATGGATGGTGGTGTTGAGGATGATGATGATCTCAATGGATGGTGGTGTTGATGATAATGATGATCTCAATGGATGGTGGTGTTGAGGATGATGATGATCTCAATGGATGGTGGTGTTGATGATGATGATGATCTCAATGGATGGTGGTGTTGAGGATGATGATGATCTCAATGGATGGTGGTGTTGATGATGATGATGATCTCAATGGATGGTGGTGTTGAGGATGATGATGATCTCAATGGATGGTGGTGTTGATGATAATGATGATCTCAATGGATGGTGGTGTTGAGGATGATGATGATCTCAATGGATGGTGGTGTTGATGATAATGATGATCTCAATGGATGGTGGTGTTGAGGATGATGATGATCTCAATGGATGGTGGTGTTGAGGATGATGATGATCTCAATGGATGGTGGTGTTGAGGATGATGATGATCTCAATGGATGGTGGTGTTGATGATGATGATGATGACAATGGATGGCAGTGTTGATGATGATGACAGTGGATGACATCCAGCATCTGGACTATCCCCCTGGTTGGTCATGATGATGGTGATGAATAGCGGTTATAATGATGATGGATGGTGGTGGTGATGATGACAATGGTTAATAGTTGATCATGATAATGGTGATAATGAAGGATGTTAATGATGGTGATGCCGCATGATAATGAATAGTGTTGATGAAAAAGAGTAATGGTGAACTGATAACAATAATAAATAATACAATTTTAATGATTATTATTCTAAAATTTGAACTAATGAACTTCTATAAACTGCAAAACAGTTTATGAACAAGTCAAAAATATCATTCTGTGATAGTGGTAGTTGCTATAGCAACTATATGATTTTAATATTAATTTTAATTGTTTTTAAACAATTGTTATTAAAATAACAATTCAAGGGTAATTAATTAAAGTAATTTAGATCATAAAAACTAACAATTCTGAGATCTACTTAATGAGGTGTTGATTGAGCTCATGCTTAAAACATTCTCAAAAATTTGTCATATAATTTGAATATTTCTAGACGGTTAAATACATATATATTTAAATAGGCATATGTGTACATATATCTAAATTATATATACCTGAAAAATTGATGAAAAGACTCTGTGTTGCTATAGCAACCAGACTAAAATTTAAATGCTAATCTACATATTGTATACTAGACAGATCAGTGAGATAAGAAGGTAAGCCAACAATGTTTGAAAGCTCACATTAACTTTGACAATCTTAAAAGCTCTGCTCTTGAATTTGTGCGGACTTTGTGGAATTAGCTAAAGAAGGCTTTTTAGAGTCGAGGCGCATCAAAAATTATCCTTTAAACAGAACTTAATTACTGAGAGTCTGATTTTTATAAGTTAAACAATATTTTGAATTAAAAAAAAAATTCCAAGCAAATTTATTTATATATTAATGGGCCTCTCAACTCCTAATACAAAAATATTTTTTGATGTATAAATTTTGTAATAATCTATTAGAAATTTATTACAAAGTTATTATTTTTAAAATTTCTATTATTATTATAATTTTTATTATTATTATTATCATTATTATTATTATTATTGCTCAGAAAAGTAAAACAGGAATAACAATATCTAGACATATCGAATTGAATATTCATTTTTTTGTGATCAAGTGTGCAGGTAAACTGACATTGTGCCCCACCTACCTAGTTTTTCAAGGTTTCCTACAGCTCTGTTGTCACACTAATTGCCACTTATAATGTTCTAGCACGACAATCTTAACAGCAGCTGCAAAGACAAGCAAAACTGCAGTTTGAGACAGAAAATGGGTCTTCTAGACTGGAAAGATTAAGATATCTCAATGACTAATGACATGACCATAGCTTCGTCTGCAGGCAACTTCTATGTTTGGAGTTCCTGTGTAATACATCTCTGGTCCCCTATAGACCCCTTTCATGTGACATCAAAGCAGCTCAATTTGGGGGACAAAACAAAATAATTTCAATCTCCTGTAATTTGGAACCTATTGTTTGTCCTCCAAATTGAGCTGCATTCAGATGTGTTGCAATGGGTCTATATAACACCACAGGACTCCCATAAGATTGAGTAGCCTGCTGAGGCTGATGCCAAGGACGTGAGACATGACTCATGATTGATTGAATATTTTTTCATGTTTCAGAATTGTTTTACTATTTTTGTTCCCCTGGGAGAGAACCAAAAACAGCTGATAACATTACGAGCAAGTTCAGAAAAACAGTGTACAGCATGGATCGAAAACATAAGGAAATCAAGGTATTTATTAGTCAAAGAAATGAGGAATAATAATAACTAGCCATAAGCTTGCCTAAAAAGATATATCTTAAGACGTGATTTAAATGTTTCAATACACTGGATTAAACATAGTTCTTTTGGTAAGTTATTCCATAGTTTAGGAGCAGCAAATGCAAAGGCCCTGTCACCTAATGTCAGCTTAGATTGAACAGAAGGAACACTCAGGAATGGGAGAGGAGGGATCAATAAAATGAATGAATGAATAAGAATGATGACAGAATCTAAAGGGAATTTTAAAAGAAGATGCAGACATAAAAGAAATAAAGATTGACCAGCTTCCCAAAATCTACTTGATTGGCAGATCTACATTGTGGGTTTGGGTATTCGTTTAAATCCCCTAAACCACAATCAAACCTCTTAAATAAGGACAAGATACCCCCTATCTATAAAACATCCATTGCAAGAAATCCTTTTTGTTTTTGATTTGGTGCTTTGAGTGAACCCCCCCCCCCCCCCCCCCCTCTTTTTGGTTCGGCAGTTTGCCAGTCAAACCCCCTAACCAAAATTTAAACCCCGCTAGCAAAAATCCTGGATCCGCCCCTGAACAATGGTTTCAAGTTGAGGCTGGACTTAATAAAATACAGTAAATGTATGAATTGATCAGGTCCAACCTCAACCTCAACATAGAGCCATTGTTTCATGGTCCCTCAAGTGAACTTGTTAAAGGTTTATTAAATGAGTAAATGAATCATTTTCTAAGATTAAGATTGAAAAGTTAATGATATTTTCAGTTAATAATTTATTATGAATATTCATTTTTGATAGGGGGAAGCAGTATATTGACTGCTATATTTTCAAATTACTACCCCCCCCCCCCTCCCCAAAACACACACAGATATTTTAGGGTGCACTGTAGTGATTGACATGCCATTCCGATCCCTTGATTATTATTTCTTTTATTGATCTCAAGGGTATGACAATACAGAGGGTCCTGAAGGGAGGGTCCAAATTCCATTCCCAGCCCAAAGTTTTGCAAAATCCCAGTCCTGGTCATGAAAAATCTCAGTTCCAGTTATAGTGTTAGAGTTAGAGATTTTCCAAAATCCCAATCCTAGTAATGGCTAAATCCCAGTCCCAGTGCATGAAATCCCATTTTTCCATCCCCCCCAAAAAAGGCGAATCCCAGCTCCTATTTTTCTAAGATGGAAAAATATTGTACTAAAGAATGATAGTTTAACAGAATACCACTGTGTTCCTTGATTATTACAGACTCATTTACTCAGGGCTAGCCTCACTTCGTTGTCTAAATATTCACAAATGAGAATGCACGCACAACTTCAACAATTATACAATGTCAAACACTTTGAAATTCTTTGAACCTTCACTGGAACACGTGAATATTCTACACAAACTCGAGGCTAAACCCTGAGCAACAGAGAACTTGAAACTGGAGTGTTTTAGAGTGAAAAAAGCTTACCTTTTCTTCAAAAACATGCTGTTCAGTTGTCTTGACCATGAGTTTTATATTTTCATATTCTCTCAATATTCGTGGTCAGCGTACTGTACATGCGCATTCTCTACAAAAGAATCAGAAAACTGGTTTTAAAACCATTTGTGAATGAATTTTTTGGAATGTTTATTTCAGTACTTGTCAATGCCTTTTTTCAGTTTTTCAGAGGTCAAATCCACGATGAATGAGCTAGACGAGAAGTACAACCACTTGGTGCAGGTGATGGAAAGCGAGAAGACTGCGAAATGGCAGTTAATGCAACAGTGTAACGATCAAGTAGAAACCATCGCCATACTTAGGAATGAGGTGAGAATTCTTCATTATCCTTAATTTACATTTTGAAACCACTATAATACTACTAGGAATCTTTTCTAGTTAATCTCGCAAACTAGTTCAAACATTTGAATAAGCAAAAAAGAGAAAAACGAATTAACCTTATCTTCTTTTCTGGGATTAGTTTTGATCAAAAGCGGGCTCCCTGTGTTCAGAAAACGTCATCTCTTGAATATTATTTCTTTGTTTTCTGGTGACGTAAAAAGGGAAATATTAAAATATAGAGGGTTTTTCATGCTTTTGCTATTCAAACTTGGCACGTTTTGACTTTCGAAATAAATGAATAAAAGTATTTTTTCTCTATTCTATTTTTCCGATCAAAATTGGGCTCCCTGTGTTCGAACTCATGTCATTCTCTTGAATATTATTTCTTTGTTTTCTGGTGCCACTTGTAAAGTTGGGTCCTGAGGGTTGATACGTGGTCTAAAATATATATTTATAAAAAAAATCTAAAGAGTTGGTTTCGCGCATATTGAGGTAGACCTACTTCGGACAGGCGGGGGTGGGGAAGGGGTATGTTCGTCTTCTTCCGATAAAAAAATAGTTCGCATGCATCCCTTCCCATGATAATACGTTAAAGGGAAAATGGACATGGCCGCCATGTTGGTTGATGTAGCAAAAGAAACCAAGACTACAGGCGCGGATCCAGACCGGTTTGCAACGGTTTACGGATATTGTCAGATTTTACTGTTCACACATGGTGATATAAGCCAGTTCAAAGTTTAAGAATCGTTGTCAGTGCGCATGCGATTTTTTCCCGAATTTCTCACCTTCTTTTGTTTAAACCTTCTTTTTTTTTTGATTAAACAAAAGGTGAGAAATTCGGGATAAAATCGCATCCGCACTGAAAACAATTCTTAAACTTTGAATTGACTTATAGAGGATGAGTAATAAGGTACGGAGTTGCTGTGTCAGAATAACGAAGTTATGTCAAATAAAGACAATACAAATGTTTAGGATGACATAACCGATTACATAACCTCGAACAATGCCAGGTTTATATAGTGGAAGAATAAATTTAATCTAAGAAGGCAGTTAGACGTGAACGACACAACATGTACTGAGGAATGGAAGAGAACACGAAAGGATAAGCAGCTGCAAAGAAACAGAGAAAGAAAGAACATAACAAGACCAGAACAGAACAGAACAGAACAGAACAGAGGACACAAGCGGATTCAACGGAGGATAAAAGCAAGGACAGTAGTATTGAATTTCGAACAATTAATTGCAACGTATAAATTTAGAATAAGAATCGTTTGATTGAATTATAATTGAGTTTCGTTCTTGAGAAGATTAAAGAATTTGAATTTGTGGAAAAATCTCCTAATTGCCTCTCCTGAAGATCCAAGTCTGGACATGCTGTTTCATTTTGAGTTCAAAAACCGGTCAACTTTTGGTCTGGATCTGCCCCTGGACTAAAGCTTCGTTGAAGTCATCCAACATGGCAGTCATGACGTCACACGCAACCATGCAAAAAATAAGTGAATCTAGGAAAAAAAAACGTTTCATTGCAGTCACTTTTGTCTTGTCAACCAACATGGTCGTCTCCCCCGCAGCCGTTTTCAGGATCGTCACGCAACGCTCTCTAGACACTAGTTTATAGGGGGTAGATAGCGTTGCGTGACGACCCTTAAAACGGCTGCGAGGGAGACGACCAACATGGCCGCCTTATCTCTCTAGGCAATGATTGTGAACTATCCAATATATTTTCTTCTCAGATTTCATTATTGCGTCAAAAGAATTCTGATGGAACCAAAGAAGAAGAAAGCGAAGAAATAAAAAGTATTAAGAAGGTAAACCGGGGGGGGGGGGTGTTTTTCTCAGATGAAACCTGGGCCAATAAGGCCTGTTGCACTGTGCAATATTGTCAGCAACTTGTCTCTCGATGCTTGAAAAGGTAGCGTTACAGGTTGCCGAGGTGAGGTGTTACACTGCAACGCGATCTCAGCAACTTAACTTAACAACAAAGGATAAAGCTAAATTGTAAATTCAATAATGATAAAATTTCATTCAACATTTTCCTTAAAAACATTAAAATTTTAAATTACTAAAATAGGTTCAAAGCCTTATTCGTGGCTGGCTCTGCCGAAGACGATGGCACAACATCGTACAAGACTACATCCGGTCTCCGCACGCAGAGAGCATGCGCAAGCGGAACTCAATCTGCTTCCACTTGGTCGAGACGGAAGAGGAATATTTAGACAATTTGTCGACGTTGGTGTCTTGTTTTTATCGGCCGTTCAAAATGGCGGCCAGCTCGAAAAGACCTCCGATAACACATGAAGAAGTGAACTCGATATTTCTAAATAGGTATTTTACAAATGAATAACTTAGCAAATAAATAGATTAAACATTGTAAATATATATGTTTAGCCCCCTTCACCTCCCTAAAATGGCGCTATTGAAATACGGAAATAAAAAATTAATCAACTTTCTTTTCAAAAAGTGGCGCTATTTGAATTCTAAATCAAACAGTTAAACGATCTAAATAAACACGCTTTCGCCCAATTCTTTCACCCGTTTTGCCCCAAAAAGTCGCACTATTTGGATACTAAATTAAACAGTTGAACAATCTGAGTAAACTCGCTTAGCTCAATTTCAAATTTTATCGTCCATTTGCCAACACAGATGCTTTCGTAAAGTTCACTTTTTCTTATCTTTTTTCTTTTCTTTCACCAGTGAAACTATTCTTTTCCTCCATCAAATATTCCTCAAAGGTTTGAACACGAGAATGGAGAGCTGGCCAACATTAATCTTAGGTGAGAAAATGAGCTTCACGATAACTAATGGGCAAAATTAGGGAAGTCGAAACCATGAATTATGGTGTAGACCCATTGTAGAACGTCACAATAGAATTAAATCTCCTGAGAATTGGAAACCTATTGTTTTGTTCTCCAAATTGAGCTGCATTCCAACGTGCTGCAAGGGTCAATATCAGTGGTATATATTAGCCATTTTGTAGAGAAAACCAAATCAAAAGAATGAAGTGTCGCTGTCCGAGGAAAAGCTAAATTGTATAAGCAACAACACCTTAAAGTCACGTGCACAATGAGTCACGTGCGTGTGCAGTGTTATACACGTGACATTGTTGTCACGCCAGCCATGTTGCATGTACGACAGAGCAAAAAAAGCCTATTTGGGAATCTGTTTTCTTGTAAAAATATTACATTATTTCTGCCCAGTATACAAAATATTAGCCGTGAAACTGTCAAGGTTTTTTGTGTGTGCGAGAACCGGCTGCAAGAAAGAACAGGTTCGCTATGACTGCACGCTAATTTAGTTATCGCTCAAAGTCTAGGATTTCATTGGCTGACCTTGACTTAAGTTTGAAGGTCAAGCCAACTGGTGGAAGTGAGACAGCAGCTGACAGAACTGAGTCAAAGGTTAAATTACATTTTAACTTGGACTAAAAAACATCGTGAATTCGAGATTTTCCACTTGTGAAAATATGAGAGGTGGTTGAATATTTTCAACAGTTTCTTTCCATAAATATATTGGATATGTTTTTGCGATTTTAATTTTCGTGAAAAAGGAAAGAAACTAAGCCATAATATGTCGTTTAAACATAAGGTATGTACTTCATGTATTGTAGATATTTTTGTTTTTTTATATTGTTGGAATAGTAGGGATACTTACCGTAAAGTACGTGAAGTATTATCCTTAGTACTAGAATACGTTTTTGAATTTATTTTTACTATTTTCAAATTTTGGTTAAATATTGGAAATTTTTAGACGAAAAGCGAAAAGCAAACCAAATTTCGTGACAAAAGGCCGAGAAGCCAACGGATTGCTGAACCTGGGGTGTGCAAGTTTGCATGTGTTTTTATTGTTTCTTGATTGGTTCAACAGGTGATTTGTTTGATATGCTTCTACCCATGCTAAGTATCTACCAAGAATACGTACGAAACCATCACTACAGTCTACAGGTAATACTCTAGTTTCGGATAACCTTTTGTGCAATTTTTCCCCATTTCAGTCCACGTGTTATTCTCTAGAGAATAAGATTCTTTGTTTGAGTTGTATCCATATTCATGTTTCTTCTCATGCGCAACCGTTAAACAAAGAAATGATACTCTAGAGAATGGCACGTGGTCTGAAATGGGAAAACATTAATCCCTAGCCGAAGAGGTCTGTTTTTTTTTGTGTGTGTAGAATATTCATAAGTTTCAGTGAAGGTCCTTGGAATAGTCCATTTGCATAATAAGCAGGTCAAGTGACTCTACACCCTCCTCGTAAACCAAGGAGTTGTTTCATAATGAACACCAGAAATTGAAAGACTGTCTCGATATTAGAAGACTGAAATTATTATAGATTAATTTCTTCTCAGTAAATCACATTTCAAATGTTAAAATGCGCAATATAAGTATGAAATATTTTTATTATTACTACTATTATTATTATTATTATTATTATTATTATTGTTATCATTATTATCATTATTATTATTGTTGTTATTATTATTATTGTTATTGTTATTATTGTTGTTGTTATTACTATTATTATTATTATTATTATTATTATTATTATTATTATTATTATTATTATTATTATTATTATTGGAACAAAGGACCAAGTCTAAACACACAATCAGACTCCATACGTGCAAAAATATTTGTTTAATAATTTGTCACGCGCATTGATCCCAAGAGGATAATTCATCTCAATGTAATATTCAAATTTATCGAATAAACCAACTCACTTGAAAATGATGTCAGCGACATCGAAACGTCGTAAAATAAGCGTTCTGTCTTATATTATCAAAATTTGTCCAAAAGCCACTCTTTTGAAAATTATTATTGTTATTATTATTATTACTATTATTGTTGTTGTTGTTATTATTATTATTATCATTATTATTATTATTATTATTATTATTATTATTAATTCTTCTCAGTAAATAACATTCTCTTGCTTCAAAAACTCTCATAACCTCCCGCACAACAGACCAACTGTGTTTTCAATTGCGCCGGGCTTTCTGTGGCGACTCGTGATAAATAAACTTGGCTTGTATTGATCCAATAATGCTCATATATATATGATTAAGTGTTGCGTATACATTTTTTGACAATTATTGTTGTATTTTGTTATAGACTTTAACGGAATGTAAGCAGCGACCTGCGTTTAATCGTCAGCTCAAACTATACGAGGAGAAGCCAGTGTGTGGAGGCAGATCTTTGGAGTCTTTCTTGACTTATCCCATGCATAGGGTGAGTACCATGAATAACCAAATAGATCTGCATGTACTTCTTCAATTATTACAAAGTTTATAAATGGGTTTCCTGTGGTGATGACACATTTGTCTTTTTTTGAGCCCGCGCGCCCGGCTGAGAATAAAACCGCAATACACAGGAAACCCAGTTTTGACATATTTCCTTGTTTGAAACATCTTTGGTAAGAATAAGCTAATATTTGCTATTTTCGCAAAAAAATAAAATCTCGAAAATTTCCAAGTATTTTCTATTATCTGTTGTCAAAACCAAATATTTACCACCAACAACGAAATATGCTTTTTTAAAAGGTATTTGGTGAATTTTTTCAGGATGAGTTTTATTTTCTTTATTTTTGAATAAAAGCTGTTGTTTATTTTATTCCTTATTTTATTTTATTAGTTTCGCCAAATAACTAATTATGTATAACAACAAAACACAACAAGAACAATGTAAGGCAGGGTAACCGCAACAGCCGTGGTAGGCCAATTACTGCGGGCCCGTACTATCACTAATAAAACATATACCGAAACTATAAAATCAGTAGCAGCAGGTTAAGGGCAGTGTAAGGCTACGCGAGGTATTGCACTTCGGACAAACAGTCTTAAAGGTTCTAGGATTTTCAGGGTCGTAAATAGCTTGCAATAACTTGAAATAGTAATTGAACATTACAGCTTTGAATGAGCTTAAATTTACCATATTAAGGTTCAGTTCTCAGATCAGAGTGTTCCAGATTCTAATTGTTCTTACAGTAAGTGATCTGAACATTCACCTGGAACTAGGAAATATTGAGCTACGAACAAAATGTTCGCCGATTGGCGGCAAATTCGTTTGCCCTGAGAGAAGCGAGATCATCTGGAAGGAAATATTGGTTTTATAGAAGAATTCAAAAGTTCCGAAAGAAAAATCTCGAAGATGCAGTGAACTTCAACACGTGGCGACAAGTTCGAGAATCAAAGCTGGTGGCAAAATAACATGACATCACCGATACAAATATTTTTCATTAGGTATGGATGATTAAGACCAAACCAAGCCGGCAAACATCAATTTATCAAACCCTGAAACAACCCCAGGGCTGATCTAAGTTGAGACACGGCTAACACGTCCAGGAAAAGCACTCAAATACCCAGAGGCGAGAGACCAGTGCACTACCGCTATACACCACCCTTGGTTATTCTTTTTTAGATTGATGAGGCTAACACAAAAGTGCTAAAGAAATCATGTCTTTCCTTGAGGCAATATGAGGTGTTTTTTTCTATTTTGCTTTGAGTTACTTGTACATTGGATTTCTCAGTTTGTTTTAATTTGGAAACGCACGCGGATATTGACGGCACGCAAGGCATGTCGCAACACTGAAATGGCTTACTATGAGTATGGTCACCATATTGAGGAAGAACATGAATAACATTGAACGGAAATAGCTTCCCGTAAGAATGTTACGAAAATGACGTACATGCAGCGCGTACACGGTACGACATGCCGTAACATTGGAATGGCTTCCCATAAGAATGGTTATCGTATGAGTGGGAAACGTACGGCACAGACTTACAGCATGTACACGACATGCCGTAACATTGAAATGGCTTCCCATAATAATGGTTATCGTATGAGTGGGAAACGTACGGTACAGACTTACAGCATGTACACGACATGCCGTAACATTGAAATGGCTTCCCATAAGAATGGTTATCGTATATGAGTGGGAATCTCATAGTAATGACATGCAGCTAGACTCGGGCCCTTTCCTGATAATTTCGGCTGTACTGCATATTGGACACTAAAATTTTAAAATCTGTTAGCTAATACATAGGGAGATTAGAACTCCCTCCCCCCAAATATTTTTGACCTTGCTACGGGCCTGTAATACACGGTACGGCATGCCGTAACATTAAAATGGCTTCCCATACTTTTCATTCAGAAATTCCAGTTTGATAAGATCAGACGAAAATACAGTAAATGTCTAAATCTAGATTATAATCTTAGTCAAATATGCGTAGAGTGAGTGTTCATTATCTAGACTTCTGTTTCAGCCTTCAACGCCGGATAAAATTCGAATTTAGAAGTTTATTTTTGCGGAGGGAGGAAAACCGGAAAGAAAAGGAAATTGCAATTACCACGCGGCTTTAGAACCAGCAAACAACTCTACTTATGTAATAGCGGTTCTAGGAATCGAACGCATGACCACTGCGGAAAAAGGCGGCACATTAGCAGCACCCGCAAATGCTATATATTTCCGTCAAGTACGAGTGTAAAACTATGCGGTATTCGAGTCGTTTTGCTCCGTTTTTTTTTTCCTCCGCAAAACCTAACACGCTTAATTCTAATTCGATCTTTGAGTTAGCCATACCCTTACTTTGATCAGCCTAGAGGTTGTTTCATGATTCGATCTGTGAGTTAGCCGTGCTCTGACTTTGATCACCCCATTGGTTGTTTCAGGGTTCGATAAAATTGATTCTTTTTCGACTATAATTTGCAAGCATTTCCCGTTATATCCTTCCTAAAATTAAAGATTCACCTACCTTCCAAAAAATCTTTCCTTCAAATCCCTCAAGCCGGAGTCTATAGAATCCCAGCCTTGTGTACTGACCGACTTATGGGTATATAAGATGACAACATCATCTCCAGACCTGTCATTTAAAAAGACATTTTCCTGTCCATGGCCAGATGAAATCTTATGTTTGATGGGAGATTTTTTTCCCATATGGTTAATCTTGCTCATGGTCTTGGAGTCTCTCGCGTCAGAACTCCTCTAAAATTCTGTCAAAGTAGTCTCTCTGAACTCAATATTGAATTGGATTTACCATCATGATAAGATTGAGTGATAATAATTAGATAATTATTTAGAACCAAAAATTTTCCAAGTATGGTATTATTTGGAGGCGTTCAAATGTTTTTATAACGTGGTCGCAATGGAATTTTCCAGAATAGGTTAGTTACTTTATTCATAAAAGACTCGTTTTTAATTTTAAGTTCTTGACATGTTTGCGGTCAATATTATGTATAAGAGCTTGCACAAATGACTTGTCTTAGGGGGTAACGTACTCCTACGTAGGGATAAAATATGGGATAACAATGCATTTTATACTTTCGTTCTTTCTTTCTTTCTTTCTTCGTTTTTTTCTTTATTTTTATTTTTCTCTTTCGTTCTTTCTTTCTTTCTTTTTTTCTTTCTTTTTATTTTTCTCTTTCTTCCCTTTCTTTCGCATTCTTTCTTTCATTTATCTCTTTTTCATTTTTTATTTCTTTGTATTTCTTTTCATTTCTTTCGTTTCTCTTCCCCTTTTTCTTCTTTTTCTCTCTTTATTTTTAGTCTTTCATTTTTCTATTAACCCCTTCTTTCCTATCATCACTATTCAAATAATTATCCTCAAAATAAACTCCCCCTTCATGATTTTAAATTTTCTATTTCAAATCCCACTTTCCCTTAATTTTCAATCATTTCATCTCCTCCGCCCGTCATCCGTCTGTCTGCCCGCGAACGGTCGTCTAAAGCAAATGTAAATATTTAATAAAACCTCACAGACACTCATTTCATGTACAATACATCTGCATATCAATCGTACAATCCCGACACATCGCGGTTTTTATCGTCCTCCATATGTCATATCTTAATGTTATTACATGAGCTCTACCTTTGTTTTGAGTTTTTGGTTTCATCTAGTTCCGCTTCCAGCCAGTCATAATCCATAAAATACTACAACTAAACACTGCGCTCCTTCAGGGCACTACCCATTTCATTCTACGCTTTCTCAAATCGTGAAAAATCTACTCTTCCTTATCAATATCGGGATAGTGGCCAGACAAATTGTCATTATTTCAAGCATTTGTTTCTGGTAAATATTCTACACAGATTACTAAAGGTACTGTAAACTATTCATATTTTTGTACATTGCATGAGCAACCAGCGTATTTATCAATCTCTACTGCGAACTTACACATTTATTTGGTATCATAGTCTAAAATTTATTTTAATATTCTTATCTTGGCGAGGAACTAGCAGTTCTCGCAGTTCTAAGTGATTTTTAAAGACCTGTATTCCCAATATTCATTTATATTTTCAAAACCAGAGATCCTTCATCTGTTACAGAACCATAATTGTTCAAACTAAAACTCAATAATAACAAAAATTAATTCATTTCTTAAGCAATTTTGTGGCTTAGATATTCGTCACAAGGTTATTCGACACTTGAATTATTACTAACACTAAATTCACCGCTTAAAAATTAGTTTTAGGACATGAAACATTGTAATTTATCAGGCATTTTCCGCAACCTTTGTGTTCAAATTCTTTCAAAAATGTCAATCTGTTCAGTTCCTGTTTTCCAGACTCCGTTTACTTGTAATCTTAGCTTTATATTTCCTCTGATTTGGTTCATGGCGAGAGCGCTCATTCGCCACAAATTTATTTTGACTCTGTATTTAATGAGTTACACGTTCTAGGTGATATTTTACCGGAATATCATTCAGAGAATATATATGATAATATTCATTCACAGCCATAAGCCATATTGCTCAGAGACAGACGTGTTACACTGAAGTCTTATGAATTTAATTTGCTTTGAACAATTTTCTTCTAGAATTTTCGGTTCATAATTTAGTTGATGAATTACGTTGTATTTGAATCCAAGAGTCACGTGACTGAGTAAAAGGACTTCCGGCTTGCGATTTGTAGAACATTCTTCGCAGAGCAGTTGGATTTGCTTTTCTCGTAAAGTATTTCAGAACCCTTTTTTTTGAGGGCTCCACTAAAAATTTAACTTGGAGTGGAAATAAAAATTGAAACAGAAAAATAAAACAGAGTAGTATGAGATGGATTAAATGACGCCCCAAAAGTTGTTACGTATGCTAAAAAGTACTTATAAATGACATGGCTATCTCCCAATCCAAATATTAATTAAAGTATTCTGTATTTATGCATAAAAAAAAGAGAACTATAGGTAAAACATGTTGGTTTAGCCTGGTTTTGGCTTCTAATGGACTCTCGTTATAATTTACCGCGATGACTCGAGCTGCAATTCACTATGCAATGTAAAGAAAAGTATTCTGTATTTCTACAAAAAGAGATGTATTGGCTATAATAGGTAAAACATGTTGGTTTAGCCTGGTTTTGGCTTTTAAAAGACTCTCGTTATAATTTACCGCGATGACTCAAGCTGCAATTCACTATGCAAAGTAAAGAAAAGTATTCTATATTTCTACAAAAAGAGATGTATTGGCTACAATTGGTAAAACATGTTGGTTTAGCCTGGTTTTGGCTTCTAAAAGACTCGTTATAATTTACCGCGATGACTCAAGCTGCAATTCACTATGCACGAGAATTTTTTTATGAAATAGTTTATCCAAGCTAGGAAAATACAAAATTCCACGAAAGCACCGTCTGGCCAATCACAAGCTTGTATAACGGAAGCCATTTCACTGTTACGCTAAAATCTCTCGTGAAGATAAAGCCAATCAGAGAGCTTGTTTGAAATCCACTTACTAAAATCCTTGTATAAAATCCAATCAATCAGAGTGCGTCTTACAATTTATTTGCTGTAATAGAATTTCTGCAGTTATCTTGTTTTGGATACTGAGAGAAATTACTTTCATTGCGTCTCCAGGAAGTCGAACTAGTTAAAATGAAATCGTTCACGGCTATTCTTTTAATAATTTTAAATTACATGAAAAGGTTGAAGTGCTTCTTTCATTTGGTCCGTTATGCATAACAAATGCTTAAAAGAAAATATTTTCAAGATGTTTTTAAAATAGGCCACGTTCTCTTTTTTACAGAGTTAAGTAGGGTGGTACTTCACGTAGGTACTGAGATACGAATACCAAATATAAGTACTCTAAAGAAGATATGAATATGAACAATATATGAAGTTTCTACCGCAGTTTGCAATATTGCAAAAAAATGCGAAGCTTTATCTGTACTTCGTCTTGAGATTTGTTGAGGTTTTTCTAGCATTTTCGATCCTCAAGAAAGGTCAGTACTTCATGCTAGAACTTATGTGTACAAACGTATTTTAGAATAGTTCAAATTTTATCGATACCTGAAACAACCTTTGGACTGATCTAAGCCAGGGCGCGGCTAGATCAGTTGAATCCTGAAACAACCTCTAGGCTGATCTATAAGCGGTAGGGCGCGGCTAGGTTGAACCCTGAAACAACTTCTGGGCTGATCTAAGTCAGGGCACGGCTAACTCACAAATTGAACCCTGAAACAACCTCTGCGCTGGTCTAAGTCAGGGGCTCGGCTAACTCCGGTCACAGATCGAACTGGAATTTAACGTGTTGGGTTTTATGGAGAGAGAAAAACCCTTGAATCAAGAGATAAACCTAACAAACTCTACTCACATGTGATGACGAGTCCAAGAATCGAATCCAGACCCCAAAGGGGAGAGGAATGCACTGACTGCTACGCCATCCTTGATTCCAATATAACCTCTTCTCTATTACGAGGCTACTGGCAAAAAATTATCATTCCAACCAACCTGCCGCTGCCGCGTGAGAAATGCCTTTGAAAAGGAAGTGAACAAAGCTACCACGTGCAGAGTTTTAAGACTTGACAAGGTAATTCTTATAAAATTACCTATACTAATTCCATCCAAGTCGGCTAGTTTTATCTAATCATCGCTTCGGGCTACTGTTTTCGAAGTTTAGGAAAAGTAATAGCGTAAAAAATGGCACCTTTAGGCTTGAATCTAAAATGAAGAGTTTAAGACACGTAAATAAATAAATATTGAATAAAAATAAAATGAAATGTAAAAAAATAGTACAACGATAAACAAACAAAAATAAAAAAATATAGGCGATCTTAAGTTTGGGAGAGATTAAGGAATCAGATAACTATATAGATCAAAGCTGTAGTTGTCGAATAAATTACGTTGAAAAAATAAGTTAAAATTTCACCGCAAAACTCTAAAGCTAAACAATGTCTCAGTCAGATATTTTCCTTGCTTTCCTACTACACTCTAGATAAAATCATTTGTACTTCCATTAGTTAGGTTTTCTATGCACTGATGTATGGCTTTGTTCATTCTTAATTGGACTTACCTGCAATTTAAGCAACACATTTATCAATATTTTCATTCTGGTGAAGAAATTTCCACATGGCGGCTGCTTGGATGTTTGTTTTCGAAGATGAAGTTTGGGAATGTAGTAAACGGTGTTCAAATTGTGAACTAAACTTAACAGATTTTTTTCTTGATAGACATAAATCACTAATACATTTAAAGCTATTGACCAAGTTTCTTCCTGGGAGCTCTTCAGATCATATCAATTAGTCTTACAAATGCCAGGAAAAATGCAAATGTTGTTGGAATCTCAAAGACCGTCAACACGCTTTCTGCACGAAACCAACCATTGGTGTTTTGATGGACTTTTAATGCATTCGCTTGAACCGAAAACTACTCAGAAATATCAAAGCATTGAAATATCAAAGCATTGAAATATCGCATATATGCAAAGCTTGAATTTGTTTGCTCGGAGTTTTTCGTTGTCAAGCTGGTCGCTTAAGTTCAGTCTATTCATTTAGACGCCATTCAGTAGCTTTCCTTCAAAGTACATTGTTTTGTCTTGAGCTAAAGTGTTTCTCATGAATCTACGATTTTTCAAGGTAAGACTATATCTAAAAGACTCCGAAATATTATTTATACATATTTTTTCTTCTAATTTCTAAAACATATCGACAGAATTTCATTCTACATTTAGAAATAACTTTAAGATATTGTTCTTGGAATAGTTAATTCTCAAGATTAACCCGTAGGATTCCACTCCCACGCGTACAAAAATATATCGAATTTTAGAAATAGTCTTTTGTTTATATTTTCAGTGACTTTTCTAACTTTCTTTTTTTTTTGTTTCTCATATTTTTGCATGTTTTAAAGTCTCATACGATGAATTTTAAGCTTACGTGCAACTAAATCTCTTTTCAAATCCCCTCTTATGCATATGCTGTTAGCTTGTTTTTGTTAAAAGCATTTTATTTTTTAACGCTAACGTTGTAATCGGTGTCTTTACAGTTGCTGTTTACTGTTTATCATAAACACATATTTTTTTATATTTTTATGAAATATTAATTTTTGAACTCGAAAAAGTCACTTTTGATAACGATTTTTTTATCGTGCAAACTTGATGTTCTTTCACGATTCTATAGTGAAACGTCATATTAAAAAAACTTATTCTGAGTAACTTTAAAAATAGTATTATGGAGTATCTATACTATGTACTATAAGAATTTACGTTCAGCGAAAAAAGTGCAAAATTATGTTTATTTATTGCCGTACCGGCACCCACTTAGCCGTTGCCTAGAAACTTAACTGTTACAATATAAATTGAATGTGATCATACTGACGAAATACCATTTGAGTGTTGCATAACTGCGTGCTTTCGCTGACTTCGCTCTGCATATAAAAGAGGATTTCATCAAGTAAGTTTTTGTTTAATGTTTCTTTTTCGCTGTCGGTTAGTTTGGAAAACAGGAAAAACTTCAAAGAAAAAACTGAAGAAAGAAATTCAAAAAGCTTTCTACAAATGAAAGATAGTTTTTCAGGTATTTATAATTTTATGTCAATATTTCTAAACGCATGGAAAAAAGAAAAAAAAAATGTCGAAGAAAGAAAAAAAAACCACAATTATCGTGGGGAACCAAAATTTCATTTCTTTTTTTTTTTAGTTTAAATTTAATTATTGCCCTTGTTGGTTAGGTAACTTATTGTTCTACAGGACGGATTCGAGTGAAAATAGATTGTGTCTTGAGAGAAAGAAGATTATTCCTAAATTAAAGGTGTGATTGGAATTGATTGGGTAGCAGGCTAGACATGTGTTCTTATCTAAAGTTATAGTTTAGTTTCTCTCTCTTTCAAATTTTATCTGTTGTTAATTAAACCTTTGGCTATCAAACCCTGAAACAACCTCTGGGCTTATCAAAGTCAGGGCACGGCTAACTCACGGATCGAATTGGAATTTAGCGTGTTTAGGTTTTGCGGAGAGAGGAAAACTGGAGAACTCGGAGAAATCGGAGAATCGTTGAAATTTTCAACACTCGAAGATAAAATTCGTATCTCCAAGCGCCCATGTAATATTCTGTTTATTATATAATTATCAATGAAAAAGAAAAGAAAGTTTTTTTCGAGCTTTTTTCTTCTATAAGAAATATGTAACCATAGTGACGATATTTTCACATGTGAAGATAACATGTTATCTTCACATGTGAAAATATCACATTTTTGAAAATAGAGAAATATAGGTATTTCATTGATAATCATATAGTAAAACCCTTTAATCAAGCGAGAGACCTAATAGAATCTAGATGGATTTCTATTTAAGCAGTAGGGATACGATCTAGCCAGAGACAAACTATTGTTGTTAATTAAATCTTTGATTAACCGTTATTATTCGTTCATCATGCATAGCCTGTGGCTTCATCAATTTTATCGTATCATAAAGCGAACCTCTGGGCTGATCTAAGTCAATGCATGGCCCCGATATAAACACTTTTTTTCGATTTCAGCCAATCAGATTATGATTTCAGGTACTTATAATTACTTTGCTCTGTGATTACCTTTTTAGCCGATTCGCTTTTAGTACAAAACGATGTAAGTCCGCGTAAATACCACTTATGATATATCAAGATTAATTGCAGGTTCTAGTCATAGTAGTCTCGGTCCTCCGCAACCGTGGCCAACATTTTTAGTGCGTCTTTTTTTCGTCACATATATAAAGACGTGCAGAAGCTAGACGCATTAAGGTTTAGACGACCTTTTTAGAATAATTCGTCTTTCAAGACGGACTAAATCAAGTAATGCGTCTGAATGCGTCTGAACGCATAATACGTCTTGTGCTCGTCTTCATATCTGACGAACTTAGAGACGCATAAAAAGACGCACTAAAAATGTTTGCCCTAGTCCGACAGAACTATTTATGCGTCTCTAGTAAAAAAGCTATTTATGGATTCCAGCGAAAGTCTAGAATTCCCAAGTGTTCGTATTGTTGAAGATGTGCATTCTTTACTTTACCGTTAGTATTTTTGACTATTTAGACACTGAAATGAGACTATCCCTGAGTAAGTGAGTCTGTAATCAATGAACACAGCGGTATTGTAGGAATTAAAAAATGGTCTGTTTACAATACCTATTGTCTATTGCAGAAACTTCTCAGCCGTTGCTAATAGATAAAGAAATGATAATAAAGAGAATGAATTATGGTTCGAAATGAGAAAACAGCGTACAAAGCTTATCAACTCGCGAGTTTCCCGATCTTCGCGCACGATAAGAGAAACGAGATCCTACCTCAAAAATTGTTTTCTTAAGTAAACAACCTCATTATTGCATTTTAAAGTCCAACCTTCATAAGGCTCTTATCACTGTTAGAAAGATCACCAGAAATATACATTTATTTATCGAGATCTAACAAAATTCCCGCAAGGTTTATCACGATTTCATTACGATTGTGTGCCTTACGGCGCTTACAACGGCATCGTCCAGCGGTGATACCCATAAAAACAAGATGGCTGAACGCACGGTTGACAGACTACAAAAAAAAGATACTTTTGTAGCGGTCTTCCTTGAATTTAAAAGCTTAGTCTTAAACCAACCTATTTAGAACTTTAAAATCTTGAAATTAGAAATTTTAGTCTTGATCTGGGAATAACGAATTTTTTTTCTTATTTGTCAGTCAAAAGTGACGATTTTTGCGTGGTTGACCGCCCTCCACTCCTCTCCTCCGACAAAATCCACCTAGTTTTCTTTTCGTTCATATATTTCAACTTGACTTGATGTCTTTTAAAATTGTTGACATCTGAATACCGAAGTTTTCGTGCTTTTGAAATTTAAAACAGAAAGAGTTTTTTAATAACATATAGTTACTATTTTAATGATTTTTTTTTAAGGTCGAATTTTATCTATTGTTTGTGGCTGTATTTGTTTGATATGCACTGGATTTTTGAATAATTGGAATAACCATTTAAGTATATGAATATTAAAGGTGTTTAGCGTATGACAGTTGTTCACTAAGAGTGGCCATTGTTTTCATAACCGAGGCTTTCAATGCACAACCTGCCTCGCGAGCATCACAACAAGATCACATCTCTTTGCAAAATTCAACCATCTTCAAGATATCCTGAAATATAGAAAGCAAACCAACCTTCAATAGTCTGAGCAGCAAAGATAGTATTTTGAGTAAGTAAGATTTAAATAATTAATTGTTTTTATTCAGTGTTCTCTGCGAGAAAAACAACTTGATTTTTGAACACAAAGCCGCAGCAAATTCAGTACTTCAAAACTAAAGAATTATTCAAAACAGAATAAACCAGACAGAAAAACAGATTTTTTAGACTGAAAATTAGTAATTAATTCAGTTGAAACGTGGAATAATATCATTGAATAATATCATCAGCGTTTTTTTAAAGAGACATGTAGAGTAAGAATGAACTCGAATTTGTACACAGTTTTTTGGAGTCCTATTATTTACATCAATATTGAACAAGCCGTATTTTCATATCTAATTTTCCCTTATTATATTCTTCAACTTGCAAGTTCTATTTTGTGAATTTACCAAAGTACTAAGAAACTATCATCTTGGAAATATTCTTTCATCAAGAGTTTCTTTTTTAAATCGGAATTATGGTAAGTTTATACTCCAAGTTTCGCTTCATGCTTTGTTTACGTTGATTTTTCTTCCGGTCTAGCTCACTCTTGTTGTCACGCTAAAAAATGATTTTTCCATAATAAATTAATACGTCCTAATAGCAAGTATTAAGGTGATATATACTAGAACTGATAAATATTGATAATATTTCTACCAACACATTTGGCAAAGTAAGAGAAAAACAATTAGAAATTTATGGTGTGTTTCAGGTGTATTCTAGTTCGCGAGACACGGCTTTCTTGTCCATTGTCTCGCCTCAAGCGTATTCTCAATGAAAGAGTATTTTTTCAAATAACCGGTTTAGGATATTAAATCCTCAGATAGATTGATGCAGAACTACACCTTGGATTATATAACAATAAAATACATTTTGCATTTCTGTGAATGTGTCAACAGAAGAATATTGTTAGTCGGTGGAGACGGAGGAGCTATGGACGCCGCCAGATTTGAGTCGTTTTTCCTAATCTGGACTCAGTCTTTACTAGCGAAAAGTTGAGCTAAGGAGCTAAAGCTCAGTTATTTTTGACATATATACATTACTGGATTAGAGTGAAATATTTTATTTTATTATGTTTTTTTTTAATGCACGCAATATAACGTGTGCTTTGTTGTCGTACCTCGAAAAATGTCCGTCGCCAGCTCTACGTTTATCCGACAGATTATCGATTGAAACGTCAACAAGTTTAATTGATGCACCGAGCCTTTATTTTCTTTTGTTTGCCTTTGAAATGGAAGGCTCTCTAGATACTTAAACTTTTAGAAAACTTTGTCACCAACAGGTAGACACCGGCGTTTTTTTAATTGAAGTTGCGATACCAAGTTGTACATCCGAGCTGCCCTAAGGCTTTTTCAAAAGTGACATAAATATGACATTTAAAAAGTTGTTCAATTTAATTTTAAAATGCAATATTTTTACAGTTTAGTAGTTTTGGTTTAATGCCGTATTCTGAGATTTTCAAAGGGTAGCTAAAAATCGTTCCAGTTGTGATGCTTTTTATCCTGAAAGGTTTTCGTGACCGGTCTCTCTACCAAATTTACCGCGGCCTGCTGCGTAGAGGCCATGATTGGCTTTCAATTAAACGTTATCTTTATTTTTGTCTAAACAAATTGCTAGTTAACTTAGAGTGCTTCGTCACATGCAGCTTTGCGTTTGAAATATGAGTTTCTTTTAGAATACATAGCAACCGACACTACAGGCACTAGCCTTGGAGAATGCAGTCTGCCAGTAAAATCATGCAATAGTTTTAGCTGAATTTAAGCTTGTCTTTTATAGGAAACTCCGACCTTAAAACTTTAACGAGCATCGCGTGCTAGATTCTTCGGTAAAATAATGCACAGACTGAAACGCTGTATAAAACAAAATATTCTAAATTTAAAATAACAATGAAAAATTCAACGGTAGTCGGTGCATTTAAAGCGAGAGACCTCCTCGTAGATTGTTTTGTGAATAAATTGTCCAATATCTGTTTCATTACTTCACAACGCAGGTGCATCGACGTTGCTATGACAACTCTAACCATACGTTCATGTTTAGAGGGATCAAGACAAAACACACAAGCCATCATGTACAAGCTCTCTAATTTGTTAGTTGTATCGGTGAAAAACACACATTTCATAGCGTTTTAGTGTAGTCATCTTTTCAATTTTTTGCAGCAAATTTTGGTTTCGATTTTCGAGGTTGCCTTTTGCCTAAATTTTCGAGTTCTCTTAGAACGTTTTTGTTAGAAAATGCTTTAACTGGGAAATTTTCTTGAATGCAAATCAAGCTGGAAAAATGCTTTCAATTGATTGATTGATTTAAGTGTCTGTTATTCTTAAGAGTTCTTTTAGTTTCGAGGTCCGTTGGTGAAGCACGAACTGCAAGCGTTGCTTTGTTACTCGAACCTTCTTTTACGTTGTTTTATTTTGCTGTAACAATATGACGGCGATAAAGATATATTGGCCAAAACATCGAATAATTCTAACAATACAAATTCTAAATCACGACCACTACATTTTTTTCTTTATTATTTTATCTAAGTAAAACATTTTGAACAGAATACTGAATTGCTGGAAGTTAAGGTTAGGCAGATTCCATGTCTTTAATGTTTTTTCAGTTTTTTTTTTCAGTTTCTTTTTTTCAGTTTCTTTTTTCAATTTTTTTTTTTTTTTTTTTTTGGTTTGTTAGCTGTTTTTTTTCCTTTTTTTTTTTTTTTCTTTGCGGGGACTTCGGGTTCGGTTCCTGGACTCGGCATCACATGTGAGCAAAGTTGTATTAGTGATTTCTTTCCTTTGACATCAATTCGAGGGTTTTTCTCCAGCTTCTCCAGTTTTCCTCTCTGGTCCCCCACCCTAACACGCTAAATTCCCATTCAATCAGTGAGTTAGCTATGCCCTGACTTTGATCACGATCAGGGGTTGTTTCAGGAAACCGGCGATAAAATTGATGTCTGGCTTTACTTTTTGGTCTTAAAAAATGTAGCAATTGAATACGAATTTTTACGTGAAAAGGAGCAAGAATAAAGCTAGGTTTCTCACTCTTTGCATTGTAGCCAGAAGTGGTATAATCTACATCTGGATCATACTTCTCTAAAAAAGAAAAAAAAAAGACAAAGAGAGGGAGATATAAATGCAGAAAAAGAGAATATATTCAGCGTCGAAGACAAGTGACGACAAGCTACATGACTCATTTCACAATGGAAAGAAAAACCACTTCGGATTCAGTTTTGTTTATCAAAGTACATTCACTTATCATCAAGACTAAGGCAATTGGTGTGAACACTGACATGAAACAAAACCTCCATTCGCCATTGGATAAAAATATTTATTTTTCTAATTGACATAAAGCGACTTTGACACGTGATCAATAAGTATCAAATAACGTAATGTTGTCGCATGAACGAGTTACCATCGCGGCAAAATGACATAAATCATAGACTGATTTGATACGTAGTGAAAAACTTATCTTTGCCAGTTGAATTACAAAAAAAAACTATTTTTCTGCGGCTGAGAAAGGAATATAAAAGTCAAAATGCACAAGATTATCGAAAGAAAATAGCAATTTTGAGGTAAGGCGACATTATTCAAAACATATTTCATGACTAATCTTTGGAAGAATCTTTTAATGACTATTTTTTTTTTATACGTGGAAAGGTATTTCATTTATTGATGTACGCTCGCTGTAAACCATTGCAATTTTGCTTCAAGCTAAAAACGAGAGAGAAAACGTGTATGTTTTGAATGTAAAGCGTTGTCTTGTACCTGACTTATTTCCTTGTTGTATACAATGGTCTTTCTCGTTTTTTCCTTCGGCACCGACTCTCCACTAATCATGTTTCGTCTGTGCATTTTTTTCCTCGCTCGGAACGAATTGAATTCTCTATAAATTAACAACCCATTTACAAAATGTGTTTTTCTGTCAAATATTGTTGACTTATCTCCGATATTCTAGACTCTTCGAATCGATTTTTCTAACCTGGTATCAATGTCTTTCATTCAAAATCTTGATGAATTGATGTCTTGCTATGCTATAAATACTGTAAATCTTTAAATCACAAAATACAATCATTTTGCATATACTGCTATGATTCAATCTGGTTTTTCTCTAACTACAAGAACACCGTGGAAGGTTTGTCAATATTCTATTTTTGCAGCTTGTTCGAGAGATTCCTATTTTAGGTCGTAAACAACATTTTTTGTCAATAATTGAAATAGTAATATTAGTGTCTAAGGCCTTTTTCGTAGTCATAATTTCAAATTTTCGTATCAAACCTCTAATTTCCAATATAAAATTATTTTTTATTTTTATTTTTTGTTTCAGTTTTTAACGCGGACAGAGTTCGTATTTTTTTCGGAAGTGACTTAAGAACCTTAGAGACTTTCAACACGACAAATGGGTTTTAATAGTTTACATGCTGTGATTTCTATCACAGTACTTAGGGGAATTAAATTGGGCTTATAATAGGTTGTTTCATGCAGAGATTGAGGGAGAAAGTAGCGGTTTATAGCATGAAAAACATCTCCTCTTTAAGCGACATAACTGAAAACCCTAGCGTAAACAAATGGCACTTCACATTGGGAATAAGACCTGGTTGATTGTAAAAGTTCATTCGTACGTGCACGAAGATGCTAATTAACATTTCTAAAGCAAAGAATAGAGCATGATACATCGTAATAATATCTATTTTTCTTGTAATTGTTTGTGTTTGTTATTCGTCATCTTTTTTACCTCGATCTTTCGATCACGTAAGCACGTTCAAACGAAGCTCAAAATAATAACATCATCCGTGTTCCTTAGCAACGATGGTTGCTAGGTGATGCGAAAAAAACTGTGACGAACTGTCAAATTCTACGATGCATATGTATTTTCATTGACGTTTTTTTACGCACTCGTGTCGTCAAATCTGCAACGATTTTCTCGCTTTGTTTTATATGACATCTGAAAAAACAATTCGTGTGAAACTAAATGTTATAGTTCGACATTATAGTTCTTATTGAAATTTGCTGGAATTTCAAAACACGGAGAAGGGAAATTCTCACTCAAATTCTCAATCAATTATAAAGCCCTAAGATAAAGTACAGATAGTACCATGGTATACTACTTCGTAAAAAAGGTTTAAATTCTTGTAATTTAAAAAACATAATTCTAGTTCTGAGTTTACCGTTCACTTTTCCCCCATTTTCAGATTAATATATCGCTAAATATTTTTTGGTACTAGCTTTCTCCTTACTGATGTTTCTCTTCGTTTTACGTTTTACATCGACAGCAATGACGTCCATTATTAATAACAAGATTTATTAGTCATTTTCTTAAGTTTCAGAAATCTTTTTCTCTGCTAATTTTCGAATAACATTTTGAATTCTTAATGTGGGAGAATTGTATCTTTTGTATTTTTTTGTATCATTGTGTACATACATTTCTTTAAACAAATATCTGCTTGGTTCTATATAACATTAGTTATGACTGTTTTGGAAGCGAAAACTATTGGTTAAACCAACAAGCCACGTTCTAGAGATTACAATCCTAGCACGATACCGACGCTCTCCAGAATAAAATGTTCAAAATTGCATTAAATCTCAAAAGATTAAGTAGATATAGTGCTGTAGATTTGATTATAACGTTGTTGAGTAGTGAATTGACTAGCATTTCTACCAAAATTTGTCTTATTATTGCCAAAAGGAGCGTACGTCGGGCAATAAAATGCATGTATTTAGTGATCCACGTGTTTGTACCTTACATGAAGTACCATACGATTAAAGCCTCGCGATCAAGCCTGAATTTTAAAATATCAAACGTGACCTATTAACAGCTGAAATATTAACTTATTTGCCAACATATTTCTATTTCTATCGATGCGGAATCTCTTTCTTTACGTTTATTTTCTGGATGCACGCAGTAATTTTCTCATTTTCGTTCCCAGGTTCCCGCGTACATCATTACTCTTCACGAGCTTCTCGCTTTAACTCCTCATGATCACGTGGAGAGAAATGCATTGGAGTATGCGCAGAGTATTTTGGAGGAACTCTCCACGGTAAGTTCTCTTGCATCCTGCTCCTATCTGAACCCGCGTTCCCCAGTTGGTACTCTTAGTTCCTGAACACTCTCGTACCCTAAGCCCACGTTCGAAGGTAAACACTCTCGTCCCCTGATCACACGTTCCATGGGAAGCACTCGGGTACCCAGAGCCCGCGTTCCGCGGTGAGCACTCTCGTCCCCTGAGGCCATGTGCCATGGTAAGCACTCTCGCCCCCTGAGCTCACGTTCCATGGGAAGCACTCTCGCCCCCTGAGCTCACGTTCTATGGTAAGCACTCTCGCCCCCTGAGCTCACGTTCCATGGTAAGCACTCTCGCCCCCTGAGCTCACGTTCCAGGTCAAGCTTTCTCGTACCCAGAGCCCGCGTTCCTCGGTGAGCACTCTGGTACCCCGATCGGCCCGAATGGGCGTAAGTTGATCTCCGCCAAAACAAAAACTCAAAAATCCCGAATGACTCATATAGACTCAGTGTGAATGGTTATCAAATGTTCTTTATGTTTTCTTTTGAAGGTGATGCATGACGAAGTAAGCGAAACAGAGAACATACGTAAAAACTTGTCGATAGAGCGACAGATCGCTGAAGGATGTGAAATGCTCCTTGATGTTAACCAAATATTCATAAGACAAGGTATAATTGACTTTTATTTTCGGAAGAGCTGGGTTAACGTATTGATTAACAATTTCAGATCATGTGTCAACATCGAGTAAAGCTGGCTCCTTGCAGAAATTTTCTGAGC
This sequence comes from Anthopleura xanthogrammica, assembly GCA_964019055.1. Classification (NCBI taxonomy): domain Eukaryota; kingdom Metazoa; phylum Cnidaria; class Anthozoa; order Actiniaria; family Actiniidae; genus Anthopleura; species Anthopleura xanthogrammica. Next base: position 9,825,641 of record OZ025217.1, read on the forward strand.
TGCTCAATTTTCAGGGCCGTAGCAAGGGGAGGGGCTGCTGGGGGGCTTGAGACCCCCAAGTTTTTCCCAGAAAAGTAAAGCAAGTATGGAATCAAATTTTCATTTTTCGTTGTCACGTGCTGCTTTGTGCCCTCCCCCCCCCCCCCCAACTGAGTTTTTCGAAGCTTGCTACGGCCCTGATTTTTAGGACAATACAGTGAATCTTAATTTTCATGGTAGTATAAACATTGTATGGGTTTGTCCAGCACATTGAGCTTCATTAGGAATATGATGCATAGTGCTTAAATTTATGGAGTCAATTTTGTATGACTCTGATTAGCGTGCATTACGTACGTACCATACCGTTACGTCACCATGCGCTTTAACAGCCATACAAATTGTGCCCTAATTTCTTAGTTTTCCGGTAACACTTGAGAAGACATGTTAACATGGATGAACTTTCTTAGACAAAGAAATGTTTGAGAAGTTTAAGATGGGGAAAAATTATTACGAAGAGTCTCTTGCAACTTGTTACCCGAGCAATTCATTGCGATACTAGTTGCAAGGAATATTATTTAGTCTAAAGAACAAGCCCTGGTTGCTTTCGGCCAGTGATTGATACTTGTTAGGGGTCTTTCGAGCGTCTGCAATGGGTTTTTTTGTCTTTCGGGGAAATCATGCTTTGCGCGCCTGCTAGCACACCTATTGTATTCATGTGTAAATAATGTCAGCACAGAAGAAAATATGCTGGAAAACGTGCATACAAAATTTTTGAAAATTCAAAATTGTTGTGACCTTTCGCTGATTGCATTCACATAAACCATAGTGCATTTCGGCCTTGGTATGCAACATGTAACAAGCAACAAAACCTTCACCAACCTTTTCTGGAATAGCTGTATACGCACGCTGGCATAGGTTTGTGAACTAAATTTACAAGAAGCGAAGCTGAAATCTCTATGATTTTCTTTGAAGGTAACTTAATTCAAGTAACAGAAAGTCGTAAAGGCAAATCATTTGGCGGCATATCCCTCAAGTCCAGCGAAACTCGCAAAGAAAGTGTTCGTCAGTGTTTTCTGTTCTCCAGTTACATGTTGCTAACTTCGCGTTCGTCAAGTGGTCGGCTTCATCTCGGAAAAGTAAGTATTTAAGAAGTTTCTCTTCGTCTCCACGGACATCGGAATGCTTAATGCGCATGCTCGGATAATCAGCTGAAAGCTTTCTTCGTGCTCTGTTCAGTAATAAAGCACGTAGGAAGTGACGTAAGCAAGAAAAAAGTGTGTGAAGAGAAGCACGAGACGTATGCGTCACCGTGCACCGTTCGCTAATAAAGCACAGTTCTCGTCCAATAAGCGTGCGAGTACTATCGTCCGTAGTTCGATCTCCGGTTATCTCTCATACTTGTTAGGTCTTCTCTCTCATCAACAGCTTTCGCTTGAAGTCCGGAGCACGCGCGATTACAGACGCCTACGACTCGTGCTTCTAGCTCTTTACACTTCTTTCTTGCTTACGTCACTTCCTGCGTGCTTTATTACTGAACGGAGCACGGAAAAAGCTTATTTATGAATTGTCCCAGAAAGAAGATTCTGGTGCTTGGTCTCGCCGAGAGGCCTCTTTTTTCTTGACGCGGATCAAAATGAACGTGGGCTGTTGGGACGAAGGTGCGCTGTTGCCATGGGTGATGTTTCACTGCACGTGAAAATGAACATATCAGCCGACTTTTAGATTGACGTATATTGCAATCAAAAGAGCTTCTTTTTGATTTTCGTGCTTTCTCTAAAAATTTAAAATCAAGATTTAGAAATATTAAAAATCCGAGAATGCGTCGTTGCCATGGGTGATGTTTCACTGCACGTGAAAATGAACTTAGCCGACTGTTAGTTTGACGTATATTTTAATCAAACGAGCTTTTTTTAGATCTTCGAGATTTCTCTAAAAAAAAGATTTGATAATAATTTGCTTGAATTTCTTTGAAATATTACGTACATAGACGTCTAGTTACGTAGACTGTTGTCTTACTGTTACAACAGTGCGTGGATAGGGTCGTAATGAGTGGGAATAGAATGTAGTTTAAATTTGTTTTTAATGACTTTTGCTCCCAAAAAAATTATTTACTCAGGTGCGCTCTTCTTCTCTTTGGACTGAAACACGTTTGAATTCTAAGGCTGGCCTTACGCGGTACCTGACGAATTTTTAACCGTTGAAAAAGTTATACGTTTAGGCGTTACGTTTACACGGAACTGTGATATCCGGACAAAAATTTAAACGCCTAGCCGTGCAAATGAAAGAGAAGATTCCGTGTAAATGGTATAAACTGGTAAAAAATTTTGAACTGTTAAAAATTTGTGCGTTAAAAAAATCCGTCAAGGATTATTGTAATCCGTCAACCTTAGTGTAATTTTTAAAACTTTTGTTGAAGTTTAATGCACATCTAACCAAAACGCAGAAACTTTGCAAAAATAAATAAATAAGTGAAATAAGATGAAAATATTAAAAAAAGATGATTAAATCAAAACCAAAAATAAAGTTATAATTAAGCAAGTATAATTTTCGAAAAAAATACTATTTTGTGAAGCAAAAGACAAGAAAAATCTAAGTTATTTCACATTTTTTATATTTCACATTCACATTTTCAGGATTTTCATAAGCAACAGAGTTAGAAAGTTTGAGAAAAAATAATAAATTTCTGAGAAGTTATGACAATTTATAAAAGTGGGGGAAAACACCAGAACGCGGCTGGTCAGTCTTCAAGTCACTCTGCTATTGTGATTCCAAAGAACTTCATTCGAACTTTGATGATAGAGATCAAACTTTCCAAAAATAAACATTTTGTTTGCTCTAGCTTTCTGATGGTGATGCTTATTTTCTAAAAAAATAGTTTTATTTCTGTAAGTTAATGGCTGCCATTTTCGCTGTCGTATTTCATGTGTATGACGTCATACGAAGCTCTATTGAAACTTTCTTTACTGAGTAAAACTTGACAAGCTTTGCCCCGAACATAAATAGACGAGAATACGGTCAGTTCTAACTTGATGTTTGATTTTATTCATGTTGCAGAGTAGTTCAGTGATTTCTCTTGCGGATGCTACGTTAGTTGACGACTGCTTTGATGAAGGTAACTATTACATGAATAAAACTAAAAAAACGTATTTTTTTCATCTAAATCCACTGCTTTTTCAAATGGTAGTGGAATTAAGTAGTTTTGCTTTCGTATTGGCGAATTTTGGGGTTTTGGCGAAAATTTCATAAACTTTGACTAAACAATCTAAGCAATTTTGCACAGTTTAATATACGAGCTGGAGTGTTTTATTGGGTTTAAAACACGAGGCAAAGCCGAGTGGTTTTAGACCCAATAAAACACGATCTGCGAGTTTATTAAACAGCTTAAAAAACCTCTAGGTGTATGTTCACATGTTCTACTGATTTTTTTACGAATGAACCAAGTTTGGCAGAGAAAATCCTAGTTAAAGTTTATGGAAATGAAGATGATATTTTATCAGATTTAAAACCATGGTCGATGATTCTATTGTGCTCTCCTCATTAAATATTCATGAGTTTTTTAACATTTTTTTAATGCGTAAGGTATTTAGAATTGTTTTTTTTTTTGTTTACACATTTATTTGGCATATAAGAATAAAAAGATTACAAATGCTATCTACGCTACCCAATGGGGAAAGTGCGAACGGGACTCTAAGTCCCATGCTAGGCGCTTCCCTTTGAAATAACAATGAAAAGGTATAGGAAATATAGAATAACATCTGAAACTGATAGTACAAATCTAAATAACACTAAAACTAAACTGGAAGAATTCTAACTTAAGAAAGAATACTAACATCATCTGTGACAAGGACACTGGCGTACTAGAGACCATGTGCATGTTATAAGTCTACATCAAATATGTCATTGTGTGGGTCAATTAACTCTTGTTCCTTGAAGCGAGCGCTGGAAACCGGTATTACCGGCCATGACGTTTCAAATATGTTTTTCCCTTATCTTCGTCCAGGTGAGCTGGATGGTGAAATGCTTTGTGGTGTTCGCTCGGCCCAGGAAAACTACGACCTCGATGACCTCACTTTTAAACTCATCGTAAGGTCACGTGACAAAGAGGGCAATCCGCTGACCATCACGCTAATGGCACCCTCGGCGCAGGAAAAAGCTGCTTGGACAAGCGACATCAGCCAGGTAGGTTTCACACACTCTCAAATCTAATTTATTCAGTTGGGGTTTCATATATTAAAGTGCCTCTAAACTTGATGGGTTTCGTTGCCATGGTAACTTCACATTTAGCATTGACCTTGACTGCCATCAAATACGTCATTGGAAAATCAAAAGACGAAAAAGAGGCCCTTGGTCTTTTTTTCAATATATTAATTGCGACTGACGTTCATTGAATACTAATTACTTTTAGAATGAATTTTTGAAAGTTTTTATTGCTGTTCAGTGCCGTGTATACTACAGTATCAAGCAGCCCTTGTTTAAGTAAAAACATAAAACGATCCTTGTTGTGATCTTATTTTTGCCCATTCAACTGACAACAATTTCGTGCAACATTTGTGCGCTGAAAATTGCTGGGTACATAACCTTATATCCACGTCCACTCCGCGCGAAGCAAATTTTCGTGGATACGGAAAGAAGAGGTGGTATCTACTTTATTTACAAATCATGAAATTTGCTCAGCCACGTCCAAAAAATACTATAGTAGTCGGTGGTTGTGTTCACAAGTTTTTCTTCCGTGTTCTATCTTAGTTGTCTACTTCGATAAAATTATCGATTGCCTGCTCCCATAAATTCAAGTGGCTATGGGTACAGGACACATTGGTGTATATGCTCAAACCGCTACGTGAGATATATTTGTAGTTCGGTAAGCCTGCCATCCGAATTTACAAGTATTTGAGTCGATTTTTTTCCTTTGACAAAAAATCCTAGAAATTTTTTATTGATTGCATCGCGCGCCTAGATACAGAATCGCGTGGTCGAAATTATGCGACACAACGTGATTCTTTTTTGTAGTATTTCGAAACGTTTAGCCCTAAATACAATTCAATATTTCATATGCAAGTACTTGAGTTTGATTTCTAGACAATTGCAATATAATAATAACTTTGATTGTTTTTGCGTCATAACACGAGACCGTCGTCTAGGCGAGATTTTGAACTCACGTACCTCTGCTACATCTATGGGAAATTTCAAGCGATCTTAAACACATATCCTAATATCGTTCAAATATTTTCATTCAAGGGTAATCGGGACTGATGGAGCTAATCTAAGTGGGCCTCAGTGATCTCCTTACGTCAATGTATATAATTTATCTGACTAGATACGAGAAAACGGATAATTTTTTTTCCTAAATTTTGAAAGTCTTAGTGGGAAAAAAGGGCCTTAAAACTTAATTTTCAATCCGTAATTTTTAAAATCTACTCGAATTTTATCATCTAACTTCTTCTGTAGCCTTATCGATCTTAATATCGAGGTTTTTAGCAACGAAAATAACGGTTTGACGACCACTCGTGTCAGATTTTGACGTCAAGGAAGATTTCATAAAACCTTTCTTACGCATGCGTGACAATTTTTGTCACACAACCATTCATTCTTTTTTAAATTTGCCCTCAAGTTTTGAAGTCTAATAACTCAGAAACTTCGCTTTTGAATTTTGGAGTGATTTAGTTTATACATATACATATATACATTTATGCTTTTTATTTAGGCAATATAAAAAAAGAAATGTAAATTTAAGCAGTCATGGAGCGATTGATCAAAGTCGTTTTGCATTACAATGTAATATTTCTGGTTGTCATGGCCGCCATGTTGGCTGAATTAAAACAAATTTAACCGAAAATCATTCGGCTTTGACTTGTTTTTAGCCTAGACGCGTGTTTCCTTCCAGATATGGAATACGTAAATAATACTGCCAAACTAGTCTGTTAGGAGACATGAAAGACGATTTTTATCAAATATATATTCACTTTCTGTAGCAAATACATCCAGTTTCAATTCTTGTATAAGAACGGAATACTTCTCTTTACTTTTGCATTCATTTTCAAGACGGATGCTTTTCCCTCTCTAGACAAGCTGTACAACCTTGGTTAAATAGCTAAGAAATCATTCTTTGTAAAAGATAATTAACTCACTCGTATTTCACTGACTTGACGTAATCATAATTCATATATGGGGATTTATTCCTCAAGCATAAGACTATCGTATCTCAGCATCCGGGATCCGGAGAACCTTGCCATTTCCTTTAAAAAACCTAATCAATCAAACTTCATTTAAAAATATTACGAAATCTCGCCGAGTTTTGACCGTAGTAGTAACTGGATATTCAGTGTCTCTGACGCCAGTTTACGTCTATTCTACAGCTCTAAATTTGTTCGCTTCAAACGGTGTCTTTAATTTCTAATTTCTAATTTTGGTGTTCTTTAATTTTCTATTTACTGTTTTGCTTGTTTGCTCGCCCTGACCTTGGTTGTTTGCTTGCCTGTTATCCAGCTGCTGGCAGAGTCCTCACTTGTTGTTTTTTAATCGGCTTTCTCGCTTGTTTGTTTGCTTTATCGCTTGTTTGTTTGCTTTCTTGGTTGGTTGTTTGTCTTCCAATGTCTTGCTGTTGTTGTTGCTGTTGTCGTTGTTGTTGTTTGGTTTAGCTTTGTTTTTAGTTTTGTTTTTCTTATTGTGTGTGCGTTTGTTTGCTTGTTTGCTTGAATGAAAATTCTTATTCAAAAACATCCCGGCATTAACCAAATTTAAATAATATATTCTTGAGAGCAAAAATATAATTTTCCGATGACAATGAGTGCTATTATTTTTTCTCCAAATTATCACAAAAGTCTGCAATGACAAGCAGTTCTATCTATCACAAAGATAACATGACATAATTTTAGTAATCATGTAGTTTAATATATCTGCAGAATATTTAATACTTCCATGAATTAAGAAAAAGCAGTTGAAAAGCGAAAACGATAACTACAAAAACAAAACAAAAAAACAAAACATAAAAATTCTATTTAACTCAGCTTCCGTCTTCTAGATTCTTTCTTTATGATAATTAAATATTGTCATGCAGAAATTGGTTAAAGCTTTTTTTCTTTCATGATGTTATTTTAGACTGTCTGCAGGCGAATTATTTTTAGCTTTGATATCTTCCGAAAAAAGATTTTTAATTTTTTTCAAAGAACAAATAAACTCATTTCTATTTATTTTCCTTGGTGAGTTTATTACAAAATGGCTGAATTATTTAGCTTTCAAGTTAATTTGAAAACAGCGAGAGACTACTTAGTTCGTGACAAGATCCATATTTTCGCGAAAAGTGTTTTTTAGAATATTAGATATTATGTATTCTTTGAATATGTGAATATTTGATTCAGAATCTAATATTTTCTTATTCACTCCATACATTTGATATTAACTTGAATAAACGTTGTTTCCATTTGAGAAGAGAAGAGAAGAGAAAAGACTGCAAAAGTAGAAATTTAGAGTATTTTTTCGAGATATTTTTATTTAAGATATTTTTATTTAAGATTTTTTTCTGTATATTTTTGATTTAAGATGAGATGTATTTAGTATCACAGACGTTTTTGTCTCCAACGCGTACAACAAAAGCCTGTTTTGGTGGATCGATTTGGAAATTAATATCACGCAAATCATCCCATTGTTTTGATCGCTTTATTTTTCTATTTTTGTTTTGCGTGATCTTTTAAAGATTTTCTTTACTATCACCGATAGGCAAGAGAGATACCCCCTAAAAAGAAAAGAAATGAAAGGAAAGAAAAGATAGAATTTTAAAAAAGGAAAAGAAAAGGAAAGGAAAGTTCGTATATAAAAATATATATTTTTACGATCTTAGTGAATTTTAAATTGCTTAATATCAATATCTTAGCATCTTTTCTTTCCTCCCTGCTCAAACAATTCCACATATTTGCTTTGGCACATACGTCACTTTACGTCATCAGTCTTCACAATGACGTCATATTTTTTTGGAGTTGCTATATTCAGATGATCAAACATTTAACCAGAATCAAGAGTATTTCATAACTCATTGGATTTAGACACTCCCACACGTGTGGTAGTTATAGGAGCCTTCTATTAAGAGCTTACGCTGTGTTTTTCATACATATTTAATGGCAATAATTCTAGCAATTTATCTTCCTTGACAACGCGATTTAAGCAGACTTCGCCGACACATCTAACGTGTTTGGTGTCATTTACGTTTCGCAAGGCAAACGTCTCCTCTACTTGGCTTGCTTGAGTGGCGCGCGCGTTCATATAAGAAACAACATGTAATCGCAACCTCACTGAAGTAGTAACTTATTGAAAATGCCGAGTAAAAGAAGTCTTGTGATGAAGGGCAGAAAAAAGCGTCCACGACGAATGTCAGCGCCAGGCACGGTAGGTAAACTTGCAAGAGCTAAGAAGGTCGTCTCCTAACTACTTCCTAATTATTTATGGATTTTAACTTGAAATTCATTAGAATCTAACTAGTTGTTTTGTCTCGTTGGCGATGGTTTGCTTCGTGTTGGTTTGAGCCATTTTATTGAACGTGCTTTTAATATTCTTCTAAAAATTGCCAGAGGTCGCATTTTGGTATAAGATCCTTCTTTCTTCCTTCCTTTAGGTATTATCAGGTGAACGTCCTTAAACACAAATTTACCACTTTATCAGCATTTCCAATTATATATATTTTTGGCTTTCTTGCTAATGTGTTTAGTGTGTTATAAAACCATTTGCAGAGCAGCTATTATTGCCCTAAATTTTTGATTGATAACAATATTCATATTAATTATTCCTAAACTACAACATAATATCCTTCTATCTCTGTTTTATTAAACTTATTTGCAGTTTTAACACGTTTGTTTTTATGCTGCCACAACTCGTCTCCACAAACAGGAAGTCAAAGAAATTATTTGTTTAAAAATCCAATTTAAATTTTCCAATTCAAGCAATGAATAGTTGTCAATACGAAAGATTATTTTGATCATGCATACAAATGATGCTTTTTAAAAAAATTTAGTCTTCTATCTAGAGCTTTAACATGTGGTTAGTACGTTGTTTATTGTCCAATAATATTCAATGGCATATGCTTTCAGCTGTGTTTACGTGAGAGAAAGAAAAGAAAAAAAATTAAGGATTCACTTCCGCTGTTTCAAAATCTCTTTGTTTATATAGAAAAACAAAGTCGGCTCATTTTCACATTCAATTTTTTGCCTTTTTTCATTTAATTTTTTGGGTCTTTTTCCGAGATATTTTTGAGACTTTTTTCGAAATTAGATTCAGAAATTTCCATTTTATAGTATAGTCCTAGGCTTTCTTGATTCTAAATCATATATCGATCCATTGTCCTATTTAGATCTGATAATAATGTTTTTTTTGCAAAGCTTTAGTGATTGTAAAATGATAAAATGGCTCGACGACACGTTATCGTTCAAACCGGTTCAACACTAAAAAAAATTCTAATAATAATTATTTTGCTGTTCTACTCCAAATTAGCATAATTCTGATTATTTGATATCATATTATCTGTACTTTTGGCTTTAAAAATTCCATCGACTTGCTAAGCGCAAAAAACAAAGAAGAAAAACCAAAGCAGAACGAATAAAAAGACGATCGAGAAGGAAAAGTTACTGTGCTCCCTTATTAGTTTTGTGGGAAAGAAATTCATGAAAAACAATTCTCAAAACATTACCCGCTTTTTTTTTTGTTTCTTTAAAAAGATCGCTAGATCTATTTTCATACCGTCTCGTAAGAACCTTTACTGCTGGGAAACATAGGAAAGTGTCACGATATCCGAAAAAATACGAAATGATGAGACTGTCAAACAGTTCAAAACTTTAGTTAAAACACATCTTTTTAGGATCGCTTTTGATATGCCTCACTGATATATTCTTACAGACATAGTTTTCCATCATATCATCATATTATGTCTACATTTAATTCATTATTTATATTCTAATTTATAGCTTTGTTAACTAATATATATATATATATAACTTTTATATAATCAATATTATATTCTTCATTTATTCAGTATCATTTCATTGCATCGTATTATTTTCATAGTTTAATCTTTGTAAATATTGTAAAAGCATTTTATATTTTATAGCTAAATTCTTGTATATACTGTAAACGCATTTAGTGTTTAGTCAAATATTTTAACCAACTACTCTTTCGTATCACGTGACGTCGCAACAGCCATGTTGGTGTACAGAGGTTTTCCCTTTAGCTTCTGTTGCTACGTACACCAACATGGCTGTCATGCAAGAAAAACCTGCCAAACCTTGGGCTTCCTGTGTTAGCAATTCTCCCAGGCCCTCACTCAGCTGTAAGGTTTTGGCCGAGAGGAATCTGGGTAAAAGTACTAAGATATGCTTTGCTTGTCACGTACAAAGGTTTCAGTACGAGGCTCCGTGCTAAATTAGATTTATTCTTTTTTCCTGTCACGAATCACTGAGTATTTAGCACAGAGCCTCAAAATGAAATCTTTGTACGGCTTTTGCGCTGACAAAAAAAAAAACACCAAAAGACTCTAGTAAAAAGATTCTTCTTCTACACAAAAACTGCTCACAGATTTCATCTCCCTTTCTTATCCAGTGCATTGAGAATCTTTCACTCGTCGAAGACGCTGACACGTTATCCATAACATCGCGGCAAAGTCTAGCAAGCGTAAGGTAAGAGATTGAAATTTGGAAATATGCCACTTGATTTCTTAACTTGGGAAGGGTATCGACCTTCAATAGTACGAAGCTGTTGATTGGATGAAATAACGACCTTTCTCGAATGAGTGACCACAAAACAATGGCTCCAAGTCGAGGTTGGACTTCATGAGTAAGAATGTACTCATCAACCTCGACCTCAAACCAGCTGAGTTGACCTTCACAACGAACTCAAGGTCAACTAATCAGAGTTGAGGATCCCACATTGTATTTCGATAAGCATTTCCCATGTCCCTGCTCTGAAAACGCTACCCAAAAATAGTTGACCCATAATTCCTTTAGGGGAACACAATCAACTCAGGTGGAATGTACGACAATAAAACTTGATGACTGTCACGTGGCACCTTTTCACCAATGAAAAGAGAGTAAATGTCCTTTGACACTTGGTATATAACAAAGTACATGGTTCAGCATTGTTTATCCTTTTTTTTTTTTTTTTTTATTTATTTCCGATAAAAAGTTCCGTTATATCCCATTTTAACCCACATACCAACCCCTTGAGTATTATTTTTTCTTTACCGGTAACGCTTGAGAAGATGCATAAATGGGGATGAAAATCAAAGGTGGAATCTAATTCCCAAGGGGTATGTAAGAAATAGGATCATTTTGCCTCAAGTAAAAGGATCTATTGGCACTAACTTCATTTCAAATCTTTGTCTGACACTTTCCAAACATGATTATATAGCTCGTTGTGGCAGTCTGTGTTATTTACAGGGTATGGGCTACCTGTGTTCTTCTTACCTGTGGACACAGAGTAGACTAGACAGACTGGACATATATAAAGACAAACAGACAGACAGACGGAAAGACAGAGAGAGAGAGGCATGTAGGCATAAATATACAGACAGATGGACAGACAAACAGAAAAATGTATGCATGCATAATGAAAGAGTCGCTAGGCAGACGGACAGAAAGACAATCAGATGGACAGACAGACACATACAAAGACAGATAGAGAAATGCCAGCATGCATAATGACAAACAGGCAGACAGACAGACAGACAATCAGACGGACAGACAAACAGACAAACACAGAGACAGACAGAGAAATGCATGCATGCATTATGACAGACGGACAGACAGACAATCAGACGGACAGACAGACAGACAGACAAATACAGAGACAGACAGAGAAATGCATGCATGCATTATGACAGACAGGCAGACGGACAATCAGACGGACAGACAGACAAATACAGAGCAGACAGAGAAATGCATGCATGCATTATGACAGACAGGCAGACGGACAGACAGACAGACGGAGAGACAGAAAGGCAAACATGAATAATGACGGACGAACATGTAGGCATATATAGAGTACATATAGATCGATAGACAGGCAGACGGACGGACGGACGGACGGACAGACAGACCAATAGAGACAGAAGGTTCAAAAATCTTTTAAAAACAGAGCTCAAGAAAAGATAAATCAACTAAAAATCAAATCAAAATATTAGAAATCAAATAAAGCAGTAAATTGTAATTTTTTCATCCAAAAAAGGAACAAAATAATCGAAAAATAATAAAAATAAAGACTAATTACTGCCCCCCAAAAAATCAAACATGCCGCTTTTGAGTGTTTTGCAGTTGCTAAGGATTCGATTGCATAGCAACGATGCCCGGTCCTTTTAAAGCTTGTAAGATTTCGTACTGAAGGTCCGAAATATCTTTGACATCGTTAATTAGCATTTTCATATTCTTTTCTTGTTTTTTTTTCCAAGGTCGGACTCGAGGCTTTTTACTGACGACGTCGACATAAAATACTGTAAAGCCCTGAACTCTTGTAAATTACCAAAGGTAAGAAACGACATCTAGTTATCTGTTATTTCACTTCCTATTCTATTATAAACAACGACAGTTATAGATTAAATCGTTAGAGGGATGATTTTTTGGTGATCGTGAGGGCAATAAAAGTTAATGTAAACAAGGGTCCGGTGTAGAAATAATGGCCAAACTCGGAGTGAAAATTCATTGGTTTAGTATTTGTGGCATGTTTGAGAGAATAATAATATACCTCTATTTGTGTATAATCTCTTACCTAGAAAAAGCAATAGAGAGTAACTTTCAAACCCTTTAGACCAGTATAGATTAAAAAAAAAAAAAAATTAACATATTTTAACGAACATTAACCATATTCAAAATTTTCAAACATTTATAAATTAAAATTTCACATGATACACTAAAATGTTTGAAATGAAGAGGCTAAGAACTTTAAAAAGAAAAATCTGTGACGATGACTTCAGTTGAAAACATTGCAATTTTTTTTCTTATCTCCTCTGTCCTTGTTTGCTTAGCCTTTCGCATGCGGTTTATATCCTAGGAATATGTCAAAATTTCAAAATTTAGAGTTTGTTCTAGCAGAGGAGAAATACTCTCCCCTGGTCTAGTTAGATGGGTGTGTGAGAGAGTGATAGTGACTAAATGAATGGAGGATGAATGGGATGGGATGGATGGATGGATGGATGGATGGATAAATAGATGAATAGATTGATGAATGGATGGCCATGGATGGATGGATGGATAAATGGATAAATGGATGGATGGATGGATGGATGAATGAATGGATGGATGGATGGATGGGATGGAATGAATGGAGGATGGATGGATGGATGGATAAATGAATGAATGAATGGTTGGATAAATGAATGGATGGATGGATGGATGGATGGATGGATGGATGGATGGATGGATGGATGGATGGATGGATGGATGGATGGATGGATGGATGGATGGATGGATGGATGGATATTAACGTTCACTACTCATTCAAAATATCTATATTTCTTTAAACTAAATAATATACTTTTCTATTTACTTCAAGATCCGTTACGCGAAACTCGAGCGTTTATTTGAACGACTGCTAGACATCCGTTTCCTCAGCATCGACTTTCTCAACACGTTTCTCATCACTTACCGCGTGTTCACGCACGCCACCAACCTCCTCGACACTCTTATTCAGTTTTATTATACGCGTAACACACGAGATACACCATCTCCACTCAGTGAAGTCTTCTCACCGATAGCTCGAAAAACACGGTCAGTGTCGCTCCCTAGCGACAGAAGTAACAACAAGAGACAAGGTTTGTTGACGTGCAAAATAGAATAGACATTTCACGGTTGTCGTCGCTCAATCTCAGCTCAACCTCGATAGTGTGTAATATATTCTTTAGAATTTGACTACAGCTCACGGTAATTTAAGGAATGTACACATTATCAAACAATTGAAATACTTAAAAATTCCACGGGCTTTAGTCAAATTCTAAAGAATAAATTGAGGCTGAGGTTGAGCGACGAGAACCGTGAAATGGTGTATTGTTTATGGCGGCTATGTTGTATAACGCGAGGACAGTGTAATGGTTTTTTATGAAAAGAATTTCATTTGCTTAACCAACAACTTCATCATGTTAACTTATAAAGCTTTTTTAATAACCACATATTCATGATTAATAATTCTTTTTGTTTTCTATTGCTGTTATATATACAGTATATATACATTGAATTCGCCACGCTGTGCTTTAAACAGCTGATGATGACAGTGGATGAAAACGTGAACGATTCCATGCGTCTCGTTTCACAGAACACGAGGCCTAAAAGCCATGTATTTCGGATAAACGTGCACTGTCTCATGAAAAGCGGTATATCTTTTAGAAGTCCAGCATATTAAGATCCCCATAATTCTTTTCTAGAATGGTAGATTATAAGTCACAAATCATGCAAAAAAAAATCAAAAATGGAAACGGAAATTGTCTTGATAATTGTTTCGGTCTTTTCTCCGTTTCTTTTCTATCTGACAGCTGATATATATCAAGGATTCTGATTGGATGATTTCTAATTGGTTAATCAACATTTTCGAGTTTCAAAAGGCGAGAAACTAGTTGCGCTCGCGTCTGTAGTTGACATAGCAAAGATTCTTATTGGATGATCTCTAACAAAAATGTTGATTGGTTAATGCTATTTTCAAGTTTAAAAAGGCGGGAAAATAGTCGTGATTCGCGTCTGCAGCTGATATAGAGATTTATATCAAGAATTCTGATTGGATAATTTCTAACAAACATTTTGATTGGTTAATCGCCATTTTCAAGTTTAAAAAGGCGGGAAACTAGTCGCACTCGCGTCTGCAGCTGATATATCAAAGGTTCTGATTGGACGATTTCTAACAAAAATGTTCATTGGTTAATTGTTATTTTAAAGAAAAAATTCTATGTTTTGCAGGAGGTCGTAATCGTGAGAAAAAGACATCACCTCAAGAAATATCAATCACAGTATCAGGCGCCAAGATGGCGAATCCGAACTGTAATTCAACTCATGTGAATTGCAACGTTGAAGAACCTCAGAAATCTCCTTCACGGCTCATGCCAAATGCTTATCACTCATATCGGAGACATTCCTCTCCGTCAGCCTTAGGAGACAGCGCAGCGTTCGAGTTTCCCGCTACCGCTGGTGATGTACAAAGTCCGACTGAGGAAGTACCTGAAAAACAAACAAGAAATCAAAGCTCGCCTTTTCTGACGTGTGGGAATATTCGATCGCGCGCACAGAGTACAAGTTCTGACTTGACTCAGCGGGCGATGAACATTTCGCGGTGTCCCGAAGAGACGTATAGCCTGTCGTCATCGTCCACGGACGAGGAAGATGATCCAAGGTTTGAGCTTCAGTCTCCACCGAAACTTCGCATTCGACATCGAGCGTGTTCGTCAGGACAAATTCTCGTGACTTCGCCGACTGTGGACGAAGATTCGGGCTCAGAGTTAGGAGCAGATCCATTTAGTCCGTCACCCACCCTCAGTGCTCCACCAAACACACCTCTAACAGGATCCTCGTCGTCGCATTGTCTTCGCCAGTCCAGTTCTGACCAGGAAAGTCATATCGAGAAGGCTAAGAAGAAAGCACTTAACGTCATGGGAACCGACCAGGAGGCCGATAATGGGTCGCCGAAGAATATTAAATCTAACAGCCGGTCCCAAAGTCCCGAAGTATGCGAATCTCCAGGAATTCCTCCATTAGTAAGTGAGGAAGACGTGAATCTAAGTCCGGAAATGCCTCGGGCGAACCTCGGCAACCGTCGGCCCAGCTCGCCATCACGATTTGCCAAATTCGTTAAGGAAGCCGAGGAACGCCTTTCTGGAATTACCTCGCCGCGTCGACCCAGTTCTCCAAGTTTGCAAACCATGGATCGCCGACCCAGTCTCTCAATGTCGCCTTTAAATTCTCCGCGCTCGCCTCGTTCTCCTTTGTCTCCTTCGACCAATTGCGTTAATGCTGGAGTAGTCGTGACCTCGTCGAAGCCTTCGAGGAGGAGGTCCAGTATTTCGCAAGCTGCGGCCGCTTTTGCTGCAGCTACCGCAGGTGCTTCTCCTTCTCCTAGTTATGGCGGGAGTTCTCCTACTATACAACGATTTCGATTCGGTAAGTGTGGTGTCTTTCTGGCAATGTATTTGTTCGTTTACTGACAATTTTGTCATGTAGCCCGTCTGTCTGTAGGTGTGTCTGTCTGTCCGCTTGTCTATCGATGTTTCTGTCTGTCTGTCGGTGTGTGTGTCTGTTTGTCGGTCGGTGTATCCGTCTGTCTGTCTGTCGTTCGGTCGTTCGGGGTGTCTGTCGGTTTGTCTGCTTGTCTTTCTGTCTGTCTGTCTACTACCTACTTGGGCGTGGGTCGGAAAAAAGAAGAG
This sequence comes from Anthopleura xanthogrammica, assembly GCA_964019055.1. Classification (NCBI taxonomy): domain Eukaryota; kingdom Metazoa; phylum Cnidaria; class Anthozoa; order Actiniaria; family Actiniidae; genus Anthopleura; species Anthopleura xanthogrammica. The sequence continues at coordinate 9,841,986 of OZ025217.1, forward strand.
GAAAGATTGGTTATGAGGAAGTGGGGCAAAGCGTCTTCATTTCCTCTCCCCAGTCCCTACTGTCTCCTTTCCTTAGCCATTTCCCCGATTCTTCCCATAGCTCTTCGTACTTTTAACCGACAATGTGCTGTCGTTCCACTATACACGAAATGTTATCACGTGACTAACCATTGTACTGTGCTTGATTCCAGGGTTGACTGTACGTCATATCCTGTCACATGACACACATCTGGCTACGATGAGAGTCCTTACAGTATTACGTCATTGGGTGACCAAACACCCAGAGGTAAGATCTCCTCAGTACAACATTGTTCATGCATTTGAAATCTTAAAACAAATCATTATGATTGGTTATTACCCAATTAACTATAGCCGTCTGGTATAATCACAGGGAGCCCAATTTAGATAAAAGTAAAAGGTGAAAATAAAATCAGGAAAAAAATCGCGTTTAATCATTTTTTTTATTCCAGGTCAAGATAATGTCCTCTATAATACGAACGAGCAAAAAAATCAGTAAAAAATGCACTGGAACATTTTTTTTCGCGCGCGCCTTTGTTTTCCTATATAATTCCCCTATGGTATATGTGTGGATTTGTGTCAATATACTTTAACAAGGCGCGCGCGAAAAAAAATTCATTCTAATATTCATTTGCTATTGGTTTTGTAGGATTTCGATTCTGACACCAAGTTACGGGAGCAGTTGATATCATTCATGGAGGAGATTCTACAACATGGAGGATCATCCAATCTTGAAAAGAAGTTCGCCGGAGCGATCATCAGGTAGGTAACACGTGGATATGTCACGTGACTTATCCCTAGGCCAACTGTCAATAAACCACGTGATGAACTTTGGGGCCAATGTGCAATAAATCACGTGACCCATCGCACGTGGTGAAACACGTGACCAGGGAAAATATGTGAATATGTCACGTGACTCATTCCCAGGCCAATTGTCAATAAATCACGTGATGAGTTTTGGGGCCAGCGAGCAACTAATCACGTGATCCATCCGGGACGGTGGATCACGTGACCAGTGGAAAGGTTGTGTCAAGATTCCGTTGTTTCTTTCACACGACATTCCATCCTTAATTCTAGATATTATCTTTTCAAGTTAGTCTTGTCACTGCAGCTAATATTTCTTCTTTTCTGTCATAGAACATTAGAAAGGAAACACGAAAACTCGAACTTCGAAAATCTTCTTCTTAAACAGGTACAGATCAGAACCTTAAACAACCCCACCCCCTCCCCCAACAACCTCTGGGTTGATCTAAGTCAGGGCAGGGCTAACTCCCAGATAGAACCCTGAAGCAAGGCCTCTGGGTTGATCATAGTCAAGGGAGGAACCCAAAAAAATCAACTCCCATTTGAGTGAGAGTAGAATAGAATATTCATTGACTGTTTTTGTTTGTTGTCATTTTAAGCCGTCTCAAGTGGATCCCAACAGCTTCGATAAGATCTCTGCCACCCAACTTGGTGAACAGCTCACTCACATCGAACATCAGCTTTTCTCTAGAATACCAGCTCAGTAAGTCTTGCTATTAATGTTCTCCCAGTTCGAACATTTTTACCTTTTTACCTTGGGCGTAATGAGGTTCCTGATCCCATTTCCGAACCCAAAATTTTGCAAAATCCCAGTCCCAGTCATGCAAAATCTCAGTCCGAGTTATAGAGTTAGAGTTAGAGATTTTGCAAAATCCCAATCCTAGTAATGGCTAAACCCCAGCCCAAGTGCACGAAATCCCATTTTCCCAGCCCAAGAAAAGGCGATTCCCAGCTCCCATTCTACCCCTTCAGGACCCTCCGTAATGTTTTCCCATTTCAGATCACGCACGTGTCATTCTCTTGGGAATAAGATTCTTCGTTTCAGTTGTATCCACATTCATTTGTAGATGCTAGTAAAGAATGAAAAATGCTCAACTTTACAATTTTTTTCCTTTCTTTTCTTTGTCTAGTGAATTTCTTAATTTAGCCTGGATGAAAACGAACAAGAATACTCTTGCGCCGAACATATTAGGAGTCAGTCAGCGGTTTAACGAGGTAAGATATAAGAATTTAAACGAGTGGAGGGTTGGGGCGAGTCAGCGGTACTAGATAGAAATTCATCGAATACCGCTGCGTTCATCGGATTACAGACTCATTTACACAGGGTTAGCCTCATTTCAGTGTCAGAATATTCACAAATACTAACGGTAGTGTAAAGAATGCACAACTTCAACAATACAAACACTTTGAAATTCCAAGGACTTTAACTGGAACACATGAATATTCTACACAAAATAGAGGCTAATCATGAGCAACCCTGTGTTTGTTAAGTCATTGTTTGTTATCTGTTCTCATAGTCACATTCCCTTTGTTATCGAATTTATTTTTAGGCCAGTGCTTTAGTTGCTTCTGAAATCCTGAAGCGCCAAACGCCGTCAGCGCGCGCAACTGTCATCGAGAAATGGGCCAACGTGGCGGAAGTCTGTAGAGACTTGCACAACTTCAACTCCGTGTTAGAAATCACTTCAGCATTCCTAAGCAGCTCTGTGTTTCGACTTAAAAAGACCTGGGAAAAGGTCTCTAAACAGGTACGAAACTTGAGATTTTGTCAATACCCTGAAACAACCTCAGGGCTGATCTAAGTCAGGGGATGGCTAACTCACAGATCGAACCCTGAAACAACCTCTGGACTGATCTAAGTCAGGGCATGGCTAACTCACAGATCGAACCCTGAAACAACCTCTGGACTGATCTAAGTCAGGGGATGGCTAACTCACAGATCGAACCCTGAAACAACCTCTGGACTGATCTAAGTCAGGGCACGGCTAGCTCACTGATAGCTCACTGATAGAATTAGAATTTAGCTTGTAGGGTTTTGGGGAGGTAGGAAAACTGGAGAACCCGGAGAAAAACCCTCGAATCAAGGGAGAGACCTTAGAATACAAACTCTACTCAAATCTGATGGCGAGTGTGGGAATCGAACCCCAGACCTGAGAGGCGAAGGGCGATCGAGTGTACTACCATGGCACTGCGCCACCCGTGATTCATACCCTTGATTCCACGTCATATTCATATTTCTGGAAAATGGTGGGAGACTGGTACTGATAAACATGAATACTAGGCTAGTTGCTCTTTCTCAAAACAATTATAAAATTTGTATTGAACTTGTTCTGCATTTGTTCTTGCAGGCTCGTTCGCAAATCGATAAACTTCAAAAAATTGTGAGCTCTGAGGGACGTTTCAAGAACATGCGAGATGCACTGAGATGGTGAGTCACGTTTGAATCTCCTAAATCTCATTACCAGCCTTCAGTGAAGGGCAAATACTGCCCGTCGTGTGCTATAAACCAGAAAGTATTCTTTTACTTGGTATCAATGAGCTCAATGAATCTCATGAATCTCAGACTACAATGACAGGCAAACACTGCGCTCCTTAAAGAAGAGAACAGAAATGACGTCATCATTGCAATAACCTATATATAGACCCCTTGCACGTGACGTCATACCAGCTCAATTTGGAGGACAAAACAAAAGAATTTCAATCTCCTGAGAATTGGCACCTATCGTTTTGTCCTCCAAGTTAAGCTGCATTCCGACGTGCTGCAAGGGGTCTATGATACACACGAATTCAAGCCCATCCTTTATTGTTTATTCTATATTTATTACGTAATTTTCTTTTCCTGCTCAGTGCTGATCCTCCGTGTGTACCATATCTTGGATTCTACCTGACGGATCTGGCTTTCATCGAGGACGGGACGCCGGACTGTACGGAAGATGGGTTGATAAACTTCTCGAAAATGCGAATGGTATGTTACGTTGTACATGTTCTGTTTACATTGTAGACCCCTTGCAGCACGTTGGAATGCAGCTAGTTTTGGAGGACAAATTAATAGGTTTTCAATTCTCAATTATTTTGTTTTTCCTCCAAATTGAGTGGTTTTGATGTCACGTGCAAGGGGTCTATTGAAATAGGCTCCAATGGTGGTTCTCATACTCATTTACCACCTAAATTACCATGCGGTCCCAGTTTCTTTTGTTTTTCCTTAGTCCTTTTTTCTGTCATCCTTCCTTTCTTCCTTCTTTCTTTTCTTTTTCTTTATTCCTTTATTTCTACTTACCACTATCGATATATCGGTTCACTGATCACAAAGCACTTTCAATCGATGCTTCAAGGTAGTTTCTAAGAATTATTGAAATTTGAACCTTGCAACCTCGACTGAATGCTTTGTGTTTGACCAGTGAACCAATGTATGGAAAGTGATGAATCTTTTTTTCTTCCTTCCTTTTTGCTTTCCTTCTCTTTCTTCCTCCCTTTCTTTTTCCTTTGTTTCTCTCTCTCATTTTGCCAAACATGGGCATCAAGTACCAAGTATGTTGACTTGAATATTTTTATTTTGTTTTGTTTAGATTGCACAAGTAATCCAGGAGATTCGTCATTACCAGCAGACAACGTACTCGATAGAATGTGATGCTAAGGTACATTTGGATCCTCCATATCATCATCTCTAGCTATCGTTAAGCGCAAAATCAGTCATTGTTTCATCAGAACTGGGCCATCATTTTTTGGGAACATTTAGTTGAACCCCCGGAATTTCCAATCGATTTTATTCTCTTCTGACTCATCAAAAAAGGATAGTCCCCTTCACAGTTCCCTGCGCCATCTTGAAAGGTAGCCGTGCCTTTGCATTGAAGCGAGACATGAGGTGAGCTTGCAATGATAGAGACCTTTTTTAACACCTTGGACAATTATTCACTTGTCTCTATCATTGCGAGGTCTCGCTTTGCGGATGCAAAGGCATGGCTACCTTACAAGATGGCGCAAGGAACTGTGAAGGGGACTGTTGTACGAACTGCCAGTCTTGTGATCACCGTTATTAGAGTGTTTTTCGTAAATAACAAAATCCCTTTATTTGCAGGTCATCCATTACTTGATGGCAAAAGATCTCCTAATGGACGAAGACACTTTATACAAAACATCGCTTCTTCTCGAACCAAGAAAAAGAAGCTCGTCCAAAACAAAACAACCGATTGAAACCGAGATTTGATCCAGAAGAAAAAAGGGAGGTCCCACCTCCAGTAAGTTTGATAGTTTCATCCTTTCTGTGGATGGTTTGACTACAATTGAAAGAAGCTTACGCCTTATTGGACATTTCAGCCTTTGATTGACAAGCATTCAATTGGTCTTTTCGTGTACTCTATTGGATATCAACGTGTTTGATTGACAGACATCGGAAGGGTTTTCCTCATAACATCGATAGGTTTGAATGGAAGACATTGAAAGGTTATTTCAGCCTTTGATTGACAAGCATTCAATTGGTCTTTTCGTGTACTCTATTGGATATCAACGTGTTTGATTGACAGACATCTGAAGGGTTTTCCTCATAACATCGATAGGTTTGAATGGAAGACATTGAAAGGCTATTTCAGCCTTTGATTGGCAAGCATTCAATAGGTCTTTTCGTGTACTCTATTGGATATCAACGTGTTTGATTGACAGACATCGAAAGGGTTTCCCATATAACATCGATAGGATTGGAAGACATTGAAAGGCTATTTCCATGGCGACATCAAGGGTACACGCTATTGGTTATTGATGCGTTTGATTGACAGCAAGTTAAAGGGTATTGTGTTTCTACATTTTCGTAGAGTTGCTGCAGATACAAACATGGCTTCACTTAGATTCAAGATAAGATGTTTTTTCGAGATTCTTTTGGGACTATAAGATTTGGTCACACAAGAGTCAACTGTGTTGAGGGATGGATATGTATGTCCGTAACAAGCCAGCTGAGTTGACCTTCAGAGTGAACTCAAAGTCAACCAATCAGAACTGAGAAGGAACTGAAGGAAGTAACATCCGAGGAACATCCACTCTGCATAAAGAATCATCAGTGCTCGAGCTATTCTTGCATTTCTGCTTCTAAACTGGATTTATTAGTGTTGTTTGGTGTGGTGACTTTGAAAGCATTTTACAAACACCGTTTCCAGCTGCTACTCTTTTTTTCCCCCGGTTCAAAACCGGTTTGGTGACATCACCGAGGAGGAACTTACGTTATCATATCAACTAACACAACGGTCTCGATCTGCAGTTATTCTTGTTTTTCCGGTTCAACTTGCATACGATGAGCATCCCATATAACGAGTGATCCTTCGAGCTATTCTTAAATTTCCAGTTCAAGTCGATGTAATGGCTTTGAGGCATTGTGTCTGACGATCATCCAATCTACAAAACAAGTGGTCTCTCTAGAACGTTTACTATTCTTGATTTTCCGGTTCCAAACCGGTTGGAGAGTTTCTCACGTAACTCAATTATTCGAATGTTCCTTCGTCAAGTTTAGTTATATCTTCGGAAAACCAGTCCGATATTGATGTCCGATATAGACAAAGATTGTACGGAGCCAAGTGGGGAAACCAAAGAAAGGAAAAAGTAGCTTAAATTGTCCAAAAGCAAGAGAATAACCTCGCCATTGGAGAGTTCTTCGAAACGGAAAAAGAAAACAAAAGCGAAGCAAAATTATTAACTTGTAAATTGTAAAAAAAAGTTCTTCAGCTGTGCGATAAAAATGCTTTTGAAAATGTATATTTACCGACTTGATAGTATTTATTTTAAATATAACTTAATATTTATTGAGATTGATAAGATTTGCCATGGAATTTTAAGCTTATATTTGCGCTAAAAAGAAAGCAATTTATAACGAAGTTTAATGTAGAATTTCTTTGTCAAAATCCTTATTCATCTTCATAGAGATTGAAATAAAAACAAAAGAGAGTGAAGATGTTTTGTTCGTAACGAAGTGTCTCCGCGAAATTTCCCGCCAAATCCACAGGAATCCCACCAACATAAGTCAAAGGATAAAATCAAGTCACCCCACAGCAAAGTCAAGTACTTTCAAACAACATTGGAATGATTTTCATCTAAGTTTTATTTTAATGAGCTTTTGAATATTTTTCGAAACAATTTTGGTTTCCAATTTGTTTCTGGAAAATTATCTTAGGATATCTACTCCTTCGGCTTCGCCTCGGGAAACAAAACATCTGGGATACGACTACTCCCTGATTTCTCTCGGAGCCAGGTATTTAGTGCTTATTATTATTGTTATAAAGGAAATGATATGAGGCCTGAAATTGTAATATGTCTATTGATCACGTAAATTAAATAATCGCAAAAAAAATTACTTGACTTCGAAAACTCTAGCGGCTTAGAAAACATAATTCTTATATAATAGAGAGATAATTCAATTTTGAAATAACTGCATGTATAAACTGAATTGCTATAGACCTCTTTCAAAATTATTTTGAATACGAGTTTAACAGAAAAACATAAAAGAAATGGCATTTCAGAAATTGAGAAAAAAATTATCTTGAAAGGTAGCCGCGTGCCTATACATCGGAGTGAGACAAGGGGTGACCTTGCAATGATAGATACATGAGAATAATCGTATCATCGTGTTAAAAAAGGTTTTTATCAATGCAAAGGCACAGCTACCTTTCAAGATGACGCAGGGAACTGAAGGGGACTATTTGGTTCAATTCTGAATATTCGGAAAGTTCTATCAGCTCATTGTTAAAAAAAAGCTAGTTCAAGGTCTGCAGCGTCCAACGAATCGTGGATAGAAGCAAACATCCCGGATGTGATGCCTGTTGAGAAGCCACGTCAGAAAACGTTCTAGACCCAGGCCGTACCCGCCATGAGGACAGCTGCCATATTTACGCTGAAGAAGAACGCAAAAATTTAATGTTCAAAAACCAATTAAAAAAATTGTTGTTTTTTTTCTTTTCGCTGTTAGAAAAAAAATAGCAGTAGTTTTGTCATAAAGAATCCTAGTTAAATACAATGCAATCCGCCATTTTTTCGGGCAAAATGGCGGTTTTGTAGGTGAAGTTTGGGAATCGAGTTCCATCGGTCTTGTTATTCAAGCTAGAAGTTTTAAAACCATCAAAATATAATGATAAGTAATTACTTCATGTTTTTCGTGGGATTTCATAAATTTTGCCAATGAATCTAAGGAAAATTCGTATGTGAACAATTAGGCGCGCGGTGCATTGTAGTTGACTAGGATTCTTTGAAGAGAATGAAGTGACGTACCTGGTCAGAGAACCAGTAATAAGGGGAGGGGTCGATGCCTTCACGCTTGTATCCTTCCATTAGCTCATCCTGAAAGAGGAAACTCATATGTTACAAGGACCGCGGAGCACCCTAAAAATTACTGGGGCTCATGCGAATTGAAAATATATGAAACTACTGTAGTATAAGAAGAAGTGGGGGGCTACAGCCCCTTTCACCCCTCCCCCTCCACTGTCCCTATGTTATAGATATGTCAGTTAAGAAGCAAAGCCAAGACTCTTAGGAGAGGTGGTTGTAGCAGGAGTAATGAAAAAGCTCCATTTATGGTTCCGATTCCCCTTAGTTACCGTTGCTATGCCGGCCTCACAAGGTTAACAAATTAGCTAGAATATCTCAGAATTGAAAAGTAGACCCTAACCCTAACCCGAAGAATCGGGCCGATAATCGCAGCGTGTAGATGGGCCTTCACTTACATAGTTCCATATCCTCATAGAACCCCCGATGATTTCTCCAACACCAGGCATGAGCAGATCAACCTGTACATCATACGAAAGGAAAGTATTAAAATTCACACTAGTTTCCTCATATAAAGGGAAAACCAGGGACAGACTTGGGTATTTATTTTCATTAAACAAAGAGAGAGGTAGATGAGATTAGTCGTAGAGTAGCTTACTGAACTAACAGGTTAATTTGCAAAGAAAAAACAGCATCGAGTTTTCTGGACGCCATCTTGAATCGATGACGTCAGACAACTACATGACGTCATACTGTACGTGATGACATCGCATTTCTTACCGACTCAGTAAGTCTTCTGTCTTCGGGACATCGCTGCATGTAAAATGACTTGATTTCAACTGGGAAGCGACACAGAAGAATTGGCTGCAAGAAAGAAAACTGTTCAGTTACTATGACAACAACATCCAATCAACGAGAGAGAGGAGTGACATCACTGCTTCTCAAAAGGATATCTAACTGAAGCGGCCGTGGCGTAACCGTGGAAGGTGCTTTGCTTAAGCATTCTGATTGGTTCAGCATTAATTCTGTGTCCGCTGATTGGCTTAACAGATTGACCCCTCGCAGCACGTAGGAATGCAGCTCAAGTTGGAGGACAAAACAATAGGTTCCAATTCTCAAGATATTACTAAAATTATTTTGTTTTGCCCTCAAAATCGAGCTGCTCTGACGGTACGACGTGCAAGGGGTCTATATTGTCAGTTTCGTACCGTTACCATGCCGTGTGCTATGATTTTCTACATGGCCATACAAAAAGTGCTCTAACACATGTACAGTCCAAACTTATGGCACATGACACGCCCATTTCAACTATGCAAAGTGTGGTCATAAGTGAGAATGCAAGTTTTCAGTTCGTACCTCGCCAATCTGGTCTGTCATTTTTCGCTCAGGCATCTCTGGAATGTCCTGCGAAAACAAGAAAGATAAGATAAGAAACTGTATGGCAATAGTATGATAACGTCTCTATTCGAGCAACTGGATTTTTGGTCAGCCTTCTGGTCAGGCGGAAAGAGATGATAACTAGCGGTAAGCTAGTGTGGGCTGCGTCGGTGTTTCTAATGAAACAGTATGGATAAAAGTTAAAATTTACACCGTAAAAAATAGGAGAGATCACTTACTGACCATTCGGACGCTAGTCCTTCGTCGGAGTAAAAGAGAGAATAAGAGTGGAAGGTAGTGTATATATGATAAAGATAGAAAATAGATAACCAATGAGAGCAAGGTAGGCAAGGTTACAAGAAAAAAACAATAAAAAATAATAAAAAAAGACAAAAGAATGGATTAATTAAAAGCGAAGCGTTCATTCATCCCACTGGTCAGGCTTCAATTAGCATCTTTTTTGACTGCCTGGCTGTAGCCAAAAATCCATGATGTCTTAGTCACAGTTTAATTCTGAGTCTTGCTATAAATAGAATACATTTCTTTTCCACACACCTCTCCAAATTCATAATATGTGCCATCTTCCTTCTTGATGTCATGTTCTTTCAGATATACAATTGCATCAGCATAATTCATTCGTCTAGAAAAGAACCAACAATTCCAATCAAAAACGTTTCTACCTTACAATGTATGGTTGTCAAAAAATCATTCAATTATTACTAACCTAAAGGGTCTCTTGGGTGGCTTGAAGTCCTAGAGATCAAAAGTTAAAATTAATGTTGAGGTGCAAATACATGGTGCAGGCAATCGATGTTGCGAGCCACAATGTTGGTGAAGTGGAAAACGATCCTACTTCAGCAACACTGCCTGCAATATTGCACTTAATGTTGCACCGTGTGTCAGCGCCTTTAGGCATTTATATTTATCTTTTTGAAGGTCACCAAACTAGGGGGTTAGGCAGGTAGCAGTGTTGGGTTCTGCCAAGGAAAGAAATTGGAAAACCTGGAGAAAATCCCTAGAATCGAGAGAGACTAAACAAACTCTACTCACATGTGATGCCGAGCCCAGGAATTGAACCCGATATCTCAGAGGTGAGGGGCGAGTGTACTACTGCTACAGCAACCTCGCTTCCCACTTCAAGATAACTATAATCTATCGTATAAGTACCAGCAAAACGGTGAGGAGAGGAGACCAAGGAAAAAGAACAGTCTCTAATAGTTAGAAGATTTGCACTCAAATGCTAATGGTAGATTTTGAAAGGAAGTGCTCTTGTTGCTTATACTTACGGGGTTCAGCTCGTGTAGAAGATGTGCATAAGGTGATTTCAAAACCCTGTCAACAACATCACACACCTGAAAGAAACAACAAACAGAACTTCTTTTAGGATTGAGATTAAATGAGATTGAATGAGATTAAGAATTACAACAGCAACAGCAGCAGCAGTAACAGCAGCAGCAACAGTAGCAACAACAACATCAGCAACAGCAACCACACCACCACAAACAGCAAAAACAACAACAACAACAGCACCACCACAAACAGCAACAACAACAACAAAAACAGCAAAAACAGCAAAAACAACAGCAACAGCAACAACAGCACCGGCAACAACAACAGCAGCAGCAGCAACAACAGCAACAGCAACAACAACAACAGCAGCAGCAACAACAACAGCAGCAGCAGCAGCAACAACAACAACAGCACCGGCAACAACAACAGCAGCAGCAGCAGCAACAACAACAGCAGCAGCAGCAGCAACAACAACAACAGCAGCAGGAGCAAGCAGGAGCAACAACACCAACAACAACGAAATACAAACATTGTAGTCCTCCCACCCATTACCCCCTTGTGATCTAGTCCTGCAACTCTACTCACCAGATTTTCCAGTCGGTCCAGAAGATCATCAAAGCTTATAAAAGGACATTCAGCTTCTACATGGGTGTACCTACGATAGATCAAACATTCTCAATACATTTTTCATCATATCATTAAATTTTGAAATCTGTTTGTTCTCATATATATAGTGCTTTCACAAACAACCATGGTAAAATTGGGCAACTACTCCCCACATCCCAAAGTAAAATAAATTGCCTTTGCCTTTTGAAGTCTACGTACTTACTCTGACAGATGTCTCCTGGTCCTTGACTGTTCAGCTCTGTAGGATTCTGCAATACAGAACACGTCTCCCAAGGCTGGGATGGCAGTCTCCAGGTACAACTGGGATGACTGAGTTAAGAATGCCTGGAAAATGCCAAGTTTTTAAACGTGTTAGATATTAAGTGTTTTTTTTTTTTTGCTTGGTATAAAGAGTACTCAGGTATTAGAAGATGTGATTTGTATCGTCAAGCAAATTTTTCTTCGAAAAAATTTCCAAGCTTGTGGCAGGATTCAAACCCACGACTTTCAGGTTGCTACTGTAGATAGTTATTGAGGTTAAACATCTCTCTACCATTTTTGTTTTGCATTATGGGAATCAAGGGTGGCATAGCAGTAGTACACTTGCCTCTCACCTCTGTGGTCTTGGGTTTGATCCCTGGACTCAGTAATTCACATGTGAGTAGAGTTTGTTAGGCCTGTTCTTTGATTTGAGGGTTTTTCACAGGGTACTCCAGTTTTCCACCCTCTGCAAGTTGTGTTTGACCGTTTTTTTTCTTCAAAGTTTTAATTTTTACTCAGAATAAAGAAAGTCCACACTTACATCTTCACCAAAGTAGTCAAATTTGAAGAGTGTAGACCCTCCTTCTACTTGTGTCTGCACCATGCAGGGTGGAGTCACCTACAATGGGATATATCAAATAGATTCATAATTAGAATATTATCAAATTATAAATAAATTATGAGGAAAAACACAATAAAAATCAGTCACCCAAGAGAAGTTATTGACGTTGTAAATCAGATACAGAATCATCCTCATTTGCATTCAACTTTAAGGGGGCTTTCCACTAGTTGGAACTGGCCGGTCAGACTGATCCATTCATAAAGAGAATTCCATTATTAATTAGGACTGTCCAGCCTGATCAAACAATCCCTACATTGTATCCACTATTCTGATGGAATGTAAAAAAAATATAGGGAATACCCTCAAGAAAAAGGCCTTCTCTCTTTTAAATTGATGGTTCAGGCCGGTCAGTTCCAACTAATGGAAAATGTCCTAACATGTATTTTCTCAGTCAAACCCACTCCAATCTCAAAAACTTTATTTATTTACCTCAACATAACCACCATGGAAATAATGTTCTCGGAAGCTAGAAGAAACAGAAGAAAAATTAGTAGCAATTCGTGACTTAATGAAAATATACAAAGTTTTTAAACATTTAATGCACATTTACTGAGTACCAGATGACTATGATTTTGAAACCCATTTGCATTGCCACTTATGAGAGCCCATTCTTGTTGGTGAAACGCTTTTTTGATCTCCTGAGGTGGTCGGTTACAAAAGATTTGACTGTATATATATATAATTATAAAACAATGAATGATAATTACCTTTGAGTGACCACAGAGCGCATTCGTAGGATACGAGACAACTGCAAGGAAAAAATCTTATTTTCAGCAAATGTACTTTTAGGAATTAAATGGTTTGGAATGAGAGAATGAAAAATGAGAAATGGGAAACGAATACTTACTGTGTCACCTCGGATCATAATGTGTCTATTATCCAGCTGGGTATCAATGGCAGATTCCTGAAATATGAGTAAATGGGAAGACAACTTAGATGGTCGGATTTAGTCCTTGTGGATAACTTATTAGCAACCTTAAGATTTGCAAAATCTGAAATGGAAAAACAGCCCAAACGAAAGTACTGTACGATACAATAATTAAGAGACTCCAACTGACCTCGTTAACCAGGTTATCAACACCACCTGGAGGTGATGCACCAACTAGTTCCCAGTAATCCACAGCCATTTCATGACCACCTGGAGCCTGGGAAGAGTGTAAATTTCTTTATTAATTTTGAAACACTGTATAAAAAGATAAGATAATCAGAAAATAGTAGCAAGATGATTGCCATCATGGATAATCTTGTATGTTATGTCCAGCTGACACGTGTCGGGTAATAATGGGCCGACTGTTGACCGACACTTGGACAACACTCACTCATTCATATAAATGAAAGACTAATCCAATAACAAATTGAATAGCCGATCATTGATCTACAATTTGCCAGTTCTAATGGGCTGACTGTTGGCCAAAGAAGGTCAACAGTTGGCCAAAAGTTTGTCAACGAAAATGTGTCAACTGGTCATAAAGCACATGATTACCCCCATCATGAATTTACCAGAGAATGAACTCTCTCATATACTTACTGTCTTCCCTTCAGGAAGTTCTTTCACCACTCCAAACAGACAGACAGTGGCTTCAGTAGCTAGGATTAGGGCTTCATAGGTATGGCACTAGAAAAACAAGTAAATGTAGTTCTAAAAATATTGACTTAATTTCAATAATGAAAATACTTTTATTAGGTATTTACAGAATCGATAAACTTAAGGTGAATATCTTTTTTCCAATCTGGCCCATAAACTGTATTCTTTCTTTCCTCAAAGGCAATTAGATTTGACTCGGCAAAAGCTTGATGTATGAACTGTGCTATACTATATATACTAGGTGCTTACCAAAGTGTCATTCAGGACACATTGAATAAAACCAGTTCCATCACGAAGAACAAGAAACATTAAATTCTTTCCTGGAATTCAAAAACAATTATAATGTATGTCATTTAGGGTAATCCAATATTCTGTTTTATAACATAAAAAACACAACATAATGAAGGCAGCAATAGCATTATTTCTGGTACCCCATCCACTCTAAAACATTTTAAAGATTTTTTAGTAGTTAAAGAAATGCCAATGCATGCAATATTATGAAAACTAATTACCCCAATAAATATACCACCTCAAAAAATATTTTATTTCTTGGACATTTTTGCTCTTACCTTGTCTTCTCAGTCTATGAACCCATCCACAGATCTTCACCCTTTGCTCACGATGGCTATTTGTGTCTCTGATTTTAATCTGGTACGAGAAAAAAGAAAATATGTATATTTTCAAACTTTTTTCATACCCCACATACAAACGTCTGTAAATTTGCATGTAATGAATCTTAGTGGAGTTAAAAATGTAAGGGAGCTCTTTCTAGTGCTGGTATACTGTACGTAGGATCATAATTTTAACTCATTCGAATTTGTGGCCATCATTTCCAAAAAAGGTCTGTTTCCACCTGGAGGAATTGAAACTTTTAACAGGAATATTTGCTTGATGAAACAAAATTTACAATCCATCTTTAATTCTGTTAGTGCTTACCTTTTTCGCAGCAGGTAAGCTTTCATCCTCTTTAATTACGATTTTCTTTGCTTCCTCTAGATTCTTTTCCCTGTGCTCTAGTTTTTCTGCCTAAATTCAATCAAATTAAGTGAAATTAGAATTAAAAGGAAAAATCATAATAAAGGTGCTGGAAAAAACTTGTAAGGCTGTTGCTCAGTGCAGTACATTTTCTTTACCTCTTTCTTCTCTCTTTCTTGAGATTTCCTCTTCTCTGCGGCATACATTTTTGTGACTTTCTTCAACTGAGCTTTGGCTATTTTATCAAATCTCTGCTGTAAACATATTAAACAAAAATGTTTAAATTATGCTTCTTGAAGTAAGACTAATTTTTCATTTGGAACTTCTTTTTAAATTTTGAATCAAGAGTGCTGTAGCAGTACTACAGTACTTCGTCTATCCTTGATCCTGTGTCTTGGGTTTTTTCCTCTGGGATTGACATCACATGAGCAGGGTTAAGAGGTTATTTGATTCCTTTGATTTATTACAAAGTAATGTAGATCTTAGAACACCTTAATTCCAGCACTTACTTCTCCGCCTTCTTTGCCGTCCACCATTATACTTGGCTGAGGTTCTTGGCCATCAGCTTGGTGCAATGCCTAAGTCAAAATGAATAAACAGAATCAACAAAGGCTCATATGTTATAGCACAGGTATATTTCTTTCTGTTAGCATGAAGTATACCGGCAGAGAATCACTTTTTCCCCCTCTCCCTTGGATGCTAGGAAATAAAATAAAATAAATTATTTAGGAAGCTTTCATTTATTAGTGTTTGGGGGGGTCGGCAAAATCACCTGTTGACGTTTCCAAATATTACCCTTCCTAGTTGGCAAAAATATCATAACCCCCCTATATTTCGTCCAGTTTATTACTAACCCCCTATGAAGCTGCATACAATTAGTATCAACCCCCCCTATATAGCTTCTCAAAAATAATGTAACGCCCCAATATTGCCAACCCCCCCATACACTAATGAATGAAAGCCCTCTTAGTAACAGTACATTCCAGTACATACATGCATTATAGTTTTGAATGGCTTCTGAGAAGATCCATCTCCAGTCTCATCACTCCCTTCCTTTTCCGACGTATACATCACTGGACCATTTGCTAATAATAAGAATAAGAAAAATTCTAAAATATCATTTTTCAATTCTAGTAAAAATTAAAGGTACAAACTGGGGAAAAAAACATATTTTCCAGAGGATAAACTTAACTAGATAACCTAGGGAGTTACTACAAGTAAACTAACCTAATCCTTCTACTGATGAGCGCATTCTAGCACTCTGTGCAAGTGAGATCTGCAGGGGATTTCGGGGAATAACTTTTTTGGCCTCAATCAATAATGATTGATTTCTGAAATGTGAGGCAACAGCTCTGAATGAACGTGGTGACAAGACTTTTCTCAGCTGCCGTACTCCTAATCCGTACATTGTTATACAGATTGTTTTCCTAAGAGAGATACAGGGGAATAATGTTACCAGATGATATCATGAACGATGATTATATACAACATAGTTCTTTTGAAATCTTACAGCATATTGGACTACCTGTGTTAAGGATACATTGTGAGGTGTGTCTAGAATGAGCGTGGGTGTACAGTACACAGAGATATAGAGGTAAATAAAGTTTAAACTCAATAGATTGAAACAACCTCTGGGCTGATCTAAGTCAGGGCACAGCTAACTCATAGATTGAACCCTGAAACAACCTCTGGGCTGATCTAAGTCAGGGCACAGCTAACTCATAGATTGAACCCTGAAACAACCTCTGGGCTGATCTAAGTCAGGGCACAGCTAACTCATAGATTGAACCCTGAAACAACCTCTGGGCTGATCTAAGTCAGGGCACAGCTAACTCATAGATTGAACCCTGAAACAACCTCTGGGCTGATCTTAGTCAGGGCACAGCTAACTCATAGATTGAACCCTGAAACAACCTCGCTGGGCTGATCTAAGTCAGGGCACAGCTAACTCACAGATTGAACCCTGAAACAACCTCTGGGCTGATCTAAGGCAGGGCATGGCTAACTCACAGATTGTACCCTGAAACAACCTCTTGGCTGATCTAAGTTAGGGCATGGCTAACTCACAGATTCAACCCTGAAACAACCTTTGGGCTGATCTAAGGCAGGGCATGGCTAACTCACAGATTGAACCCTGAAACAACCTCTGGGCTGATCTAAGTCAGGGCATGGCTAACTCATAGATTGAACCCTGAAACAACCTTTGGGCTGATCTAAGGCAGGGCATGGCTAACTCACAGATTGAACCCTGAAACAACCTCTGAGTTGATCTACATGTAATTCAGGGCACAGCTAACTTCAAACATTACACCCTGAAACAACCTCTATGATGTCATGTGCAAACGACAATTAATAAAAACATGCTCAATTTTTTTTACAATTTATAAAAGTTTTTAATATAAAAATAGAAATGCAAATGCATGATAATTCTTCAATGGCCAAGTTGGTAAATTGTTGGGCATGTAAGCCAAAGGTTGGAGGTTCAAGCCCCGGTGAGGCGAGAAAAAAATTAAATGAAAAAGTAATAATAACTAGTAAAACAGCACTGGGAAGAGTTTTTCATTTTTTTAATTTCTAATTTTTATTTAATAAAAAAATTAAAATTAAAATCTTTATATATTCATGTATGCATAATAATATTTATTATCTATTTATATATCTATTTATAATTATATTATAAAAGAGAGGGGGGGGCTTAATAAATTTCTTCCTTTAAAAAGGGGGGGCTTATTAGAGAAGGGGGCTTATTTGAGAGGGGGGCTTATTTGAGAGGGGGGCTTATTTGAGAGGGGGCTTAATAGAGGATTTATGGTAATCTCATTTCAAGAAACTGTGGCTCTTGAAGTGAGATGATATGTTTTCTGATTTTGAGATAATTAAAATATCATTTTGATAAATTCCAAACCTCCAAATGAATAACCATAGCAAGCTTATCTTATCTGGGGACCTTAAATAAGAAATTTTTACTAGTTTTAAGAAAATCAAGTTTAAGGGTGAGAGGTAAATCTCTTTATATAAAAATTATTATTTCTTGAATATGAAATAACATTGAACAAATTTAAGAACAAATACAAATCAAAGGCCATGTGCAATCTGGTCATTTTGGGAGTGTAAAATACTTCCTTCTAATTCTTTAAACATTTAAGGCAAAAATCTTTACCTTGGAGGCTCATATCTTCTGCTTTTGATGCAAGATCACTCTCTGCCATGACTATTCAAGGTACTGACGAAGTTCTGTAGTTCTGATCGCGTTTTATACCGAGTTTTTGGAGGAATATTTGATCGAAATAACAAAAGACCGGCTTCTATTGCATCAGTCTCGTACCCAGAGCTCCTCGGTCTCGTCCCTCAAGAATGATTCCTCGAATGCGCGCGCAAGACTGTATCACAGGGACCCCACTTTAGGTAAAACCAATAATTAAAAAAAATCATAAAATGAAATAAAATTCTTGCATTTAGAGAACAAAATTATTTGCTAACTATTTTGACTCAACGTAAAATTTGATAATAATATAAGATTTGATTTATTAGGGTACTAATTATTTTCGTTCCCTCTTTCCTATTTTACCAGCAACCTGTGAATATGCTAAGGGAGGGGATTTTTTTTCAGCTTGTTTCTCATACAACCTTTGCCAACAAAATGTACAAGAGTTTATTAAAACTGGTGATTTTAGGTGATTTTAGTGTCGTCTGACCCTCCCCTCCCCTTTCAATTCTATGATTGGTCGCCAGTCTTCTATCGGACAATGAAAAAGAAGATGGCGGACGAGGAGCGCAAGTTCAACATTCTTCAAAAAATCTACTAAAATGGACGAAAATACATGGTTTGAATAGCTATAATATGATAAGATAATGTATTTGCTATCTCAGGAGTTATGAAGATGTGCAAGATACTTGATGAAAAATATTGGAACTTTTGTGCAAAGTTTGGAACAAAATGGAACAAAATTTTGGTACAGAATTAAATTCATTTTATCTAAAAATAATAATGAATATAATGTGCAACACGACAGAAGGATTCAAATGCATTCAACGGAAAGTATAGTTGTAATAACAGAGAAAAAATCAGAAAGGGAAGAAGCATTTTTAGCTCTAAAATGTACCGAAATATGTTGAAGAAGTCCTGCAGAGCTGTCTCTAGAAGGCTTCGTTTATCAAGTGGCGTCCACGAATGTATGAAATTTAGAAGAATTGGTATTAGAACTTATTGTTCTACTTCAAATGACGGACAGAATGCCAGGTTCAATCCAGTAGAAATTCAGATGCTATCTGAGGCGCTATATAAGCAAATCTTCCCTGGTGAATTTACAGATTATAATACAGAAGTCATAGAAAAATGTGTAAAACATTTAGAAGAACATCAACTTTGGGGCAAAGGCAAGTCTGTACTTCCTGATGTCAACTTAAAACTTCCATCCTTACTTGGAGCAAACATTGACGAACATTTTAAGATTATTGCACAGCAACAAAGCAAGCCATATTTTGACATGACTGAGGAGTTAGCAGTGACGACGCTTCCACCACTGCCGGAAGAGTGGGTATTTGCACCAGGATGGCATAAATATGAAAAGGACGATGCAGGGTTTAAGGTTGTTGCAGTTGATTACCCAGAAGAAGATGGTTTTGTTTTTGATGTGGAAGTCTGTCAGAATGGAGGACCTTTTCCAACCCTGGCCGTGGCTGCTTCTTCTAAGGCTTGGTAAAAAAACTTGATACTCTGATAACCGATTGATAATTATTAATTAGTTCTAGTTCTCCTCTCCTCTCCTCCCCTCTCTTCTTCCTTTACTATCCCTTCTATCTGCTTCCTTTCCTTTCCTTTCTCTTCCCTTTCCTTCTCTTCTCTTCTCTTCTCTTCTCTTCTCTACATGACCACTAAATTTTTATTTCCAATATATTTAGGAAGTGAGTAATAATTTTTCTTATTTCTTCTGTGTTTTTCATAGGTATGCTTGGGTCAGTCCAAAGCTAGTAGAAGAGACAGGCTACCAATGGCTAGTAAAACCAACCCCTAGTTTATACATACCACTAGAATCTACTGACAGTGAAGAACTCTCTAACAAAGAATGGAGAGAGAAGCTTGTGATTGGACATTCTGTGGGCTATGATAGGTCATATGTCAAAGAACAGTACTACATTAAGGTACATAGCCCCATAGTGAAGGGCAGGGGCATAGCCAGGGGGACCCAGGGGGCCGCTCCCCCCCCCCCCCCCCCAATTTTTTTATTATTTTTTTGGTTGGGCATTTTTTTTTTTTTTTTTTTTGGTTGGGCATTTTTTTTTTGGTTGGATATTCTAAAAACGGGTTTTGTCCCCCCCCCCTCCTTATGGTAAAATCTTGGCTATGCTTCCTGAAGGGTTACTGAAACGTAGCAGCCCCCCAACCATTTCCTTTATTTCATTTCCATTCAGGGACCAAAGACATATTTCCTGGACACCCTCAGTCTCCATATGTGTGTGTCTGGACTAACTGGCCATCAGAGACATCTATGGAATGCATCCAATGCTGGCCGTAAGACAAAAGAACCTTGGATGGATGTTGGGTCTGGGAACAAGCTGGAAGACCTTTATAAACTGTATAGTGGAAGAGATATCCTTGATAAGTCCATGCAACAGGTGTTTGTAGATGGTGATCTGGATGATATCAGAGCTAGATTTCAGGTAATAGACCTAATTTATCTTGATGTAATGTTGTCCCATTTCAACTAGACCATGTGTCGATGGTTGCCGTAGTGGTTTACCGCTCACTTCTCATTGCTGTGGTTCAGGTTCAAGCCTCAGATCGGGTTGGATCATATGTGATTTGAGTTTGTTTGATGTGTTGTTCTCTCCCTTGCCATGAGGGTTTTTCTCCGGTTTTCCTCCCTCCGTAAAAATTAACATGTGAGTTGAGTGTTGTATGTTGTAAAATAGAATATAGTGGTAGTGCATGTGGAGCAAACTTAATGTATGATATGATGGATTTCCTAATTGTGGAGTGTTGGAGGGTGGTTTGTGTTTATTTTCTCCCTTTCATAAGCCACTGCTGGTTATGAACCCATCCAAAAACTTACAGTAAGCAAGTAAATTAGCCAACTTTCAATATTCTGGTTGAGTGATCACTCACAAAGGAGTTCAAGGCGAGGCTCGGGAAATAAATATATGGAATAGAATATATTAGGATTACTTCATTGTTTTGCTGGAGCCTCGTCTTGAATTGCTTTGTGCCTGATCACTCAACCAGAATATCAAAAGTGTGCTATTGTACAAGCCCTGGGCAAATAATAATAATATTAATAATAATAATAATAATAATAATAATAATAATAATAATAATAATAATAATAATAATAATAATAATAATAATAATAATAATAATAATAATAATAATAATAATAATAATAATAATGTAGAGTTCTTGAAATGCATCTAACTAAAATATCAATACTTTTAACAAAAGGAGCAGACAGACAGCAGGTTGCGATAAGTAAATGGTAAATGAAAAATATAGTTCAAAAACTCCTATTAAACAGGAAAGTCTTGAGTGCAGATATAAAGGCAGGAACAGAGTCAGAGTACTTTACAGCATCAGGCAGATTATTCTAAAGTACAGGTGGAGCTAGAGCAAAGCTTCTGTTACCAAATGTAGAATAAACTGGGATTCTACAGTAAACAAACAAATTCATCCAACTTATTAAATTTCATTTCTCTTAGGATCTTACAACATATTGCGCAATTGATGTTGCCAGCACACATGAAATCTTCACTGTTATTTGGCCAATCTACAAAGACAGGTTCCCCCACCCAGTATCTTTTGCTGGGATGTTAGAGATGGGTTCGGCATATCTTCCTGTTGACGAGAGCTGGGAAAACTACATCAGGGATTCTGATCACACATTTGAAGACTTGGAAAAAGAAATGAAAGGAATTTTAATGAAGTTGGCCAATGAGACGTGTAATTATCAACATGGGAAAAGGTCGGTAAAAATTTATTTTCTGTTAGGTTGAATAGACCCTTGCAGCACGTCGGAATGCAGTTAAATTTGAAGGACAAAACAATAGGTTCCAATTCTCAGGAGATTGAAATTCTTTTGTTTTGTCCTCCAAATCGAGCTGCAATATTGAGCTTTCCATACAAAATGGTCTGAACTTCTGCGTTTTTGGCTTCAAAGCAATTTCTTATGATTGAACGGGAATTATCGAAGTTACTCGATGTCGCTCACGATTGGCGCGCTTCCTTCTTTCTTTCTTTCTTTCTTTCTTTCTTTCTTTCCTTTATCCTTTCCTATGTCATTTGTTCTTTCCTTCTTTCTTTCGTTCTTTTGTTCGTTTTTTCTTCCATGCTTTCTTCCCAGTCTTGTCTAATAATATTTCTACTCCGCTTTCCCAGATATCAGCAAAACTCATGGTTGTGGAGTCTAGATTGGTCTGTACAAGACATCCCTATCAAAGTACCCAAAAAACAACCAAAAAAGAAAAAGAATGACAAACAACTTCCTTCCTCAGACCTCAAACTCGAACACAATTCGAATTCAAATAACCACATTGAAGCCATTGAATCTAAGAAACTCGAGGAAAATCACATTAATATTGAGGATTTAGAGCTTGATGAACGAACTCTTTTAAGAATGGATAGATCTGGCAAACATGACTTCGACCTTAAAAGTCTGGAAGAAGAAACACAAAACATAAATGATGTGATCGCTTCGATTCCTGCTGCTGAAGATGTTATGTACAAACGAAGAAGACACCTTCCTGGGTATCCCTTGTGAGTACACTGTATATTACTTTTTATCCCACACCATAGAAAATACAGCCAATCAGAAAGCAGGAAAGCCGTTGTATATTCGTCGGTATTTCACTCTTCCTTCCCATCATGCACTGCTTATTGAATCTAAGCAATTGTATTTTCTATGGGGTGGGATAAAATGGTTATACAATGGTTTCTCGTGGCATACCGTGGATATCCCACTCGTCACTTGTATTTTCTTTGTATAAACACGAGCCTAAAGGCTCGTGTGTATACTAGAAACTACAAGTGACTTGTGGGATATTCCACGGTATGCCACTCGAAACCATTGTATAACTAGTATATACTTGCAAATCGAGTGTGGCGTAGTAGTAGTAGCACACTCTCCTCTCGCCTCTGGGGTCTCGGGTTCGATTCCTAGACTCGGCATCACATGTGCATGAGTAGAGTTTGTTGATTCAAGGGGTTTTCTCCGGTTTTCCTCCCTCCGCAAAACCTAACACACCAATCTGGGAGTTAGCCGTGCCGTGAGTTTGATCAGCCCAGAGTTGTTTTAATTTAGGGTTCGATAGAATTGAAGGCTAAATTTTCAGATCCATCACTAATGTTCAAAGTCAAACATGGTGCACGTGTTTTCGACACGTTAAAGGAGAACGCCTCAATTTTGAAAGTCCAAGTAGTTCAAATATTTGAAGATGACTCAATCATGATTATAAAAACCAGATTGGCAAACATTTTAGCCTGGGTGCCGCTTGCAGTTGAAAAATTTTGGTTGAAAAGCTAAGAGAACCATAGGGTTGAGTTAATGACCTCATTTACTCACAATTTAGATGCTAAAATAATTGACAATTTTTATCTGCCACTTTTGACTGTGAAGAAAATATGTTGCTTGGCTACTCTTGGAGCTATCATAGATAAGATTAACCAAGTTTAAAGTTACTTCCAATTTTCATTCAAGTGCCCCTTTAACAAAGCTCCAGGTAGGGGAAAACGTCCAGCCCCCAGATTCAAATATTCATCCTTGTTTTCATCAAACAGGTGGTATCGGAAAATCTGCCCAAAGAACGGGGAACTGGGATCATCCCTTGTGAGCCCGCAGTGTCAAATAGCGCCATCACTACTGCGCATGACATGGGATAGTTTTCCGCTGCATTATAGTCGTAAGCATGGCTGGGGATATCTTGTCCCTGGAAGAACGGACAATCTAAAACAACCAGATACTGAGGAGAGATGGGAAGAAGAGGAAGATGATGAGAAAGTTGAAAGGGATTCGCCGGATATGCCGTTTCCTACAAAGTAAGTTCTAAACAAATAATTATCCATCCATCCATCCATCCATCCATCCATCCATCCATCCATCCATCCATCCATCCATCCATCCATCCATCCATCCATCCATCCATCCATCCATCCATCCATCCATCCATCCATCCATCCATCCATCCATCCATCCATCCATCCATCCATCCATCCATCCATCCATCCATCCATCCATCCATCCATCCATCCATCCATCCATCCATCCATCCATCCATCCATCCATCCATCCATCCATCCATCCATCCATCCATCCATCCATCCATCCATCCATCCATCCATCCATCCATCCATCCATCCATCCATCCATCCATCCATCCATCCATCCATCCATCCATCCATCCATCCATCCATCCATCCACGCTTTCTTTCGAACCCTTACCTTCATCCACGCTTTCTTTCGAACCCTTACCTTCAATATTTCTTGAATACAGATCGTTCCAAATGTTATGGCAGAACCATCATCTCAACAAAGACTCGACTAAATCCACATCACCAGCCAGTATCCTTGACGACGAACTCGACGTGCGGACCTTGACAGACAGTGACCTATGGTCCGATATAGATGACGATGCGCTCAACAACGCTAAAGGGACCATCAGTCCTAGTGCCAAAACAAAACAAGCAAAGATGGCGACCACTGAACATGATGAATCAAGAGGTTTTGTTAGTCGTGGAAAGAGTAAACCTCGTCATCACCATGGGGTGGGGCCGTTCAACGATGTTGATTTGCCTGGAGTCTGGTTCTTTCGTATTCCACATAAGGTACTCAATCTGTGAGTTGGTCGTGCCTTGACGTAGATCAGCTCAAAGGTTGTTTCAGGGTTTGATCTGTGATTTCGCCACGCCCTTACTTAGATCAGCCCAGAGGTTGTTTCAGTGTTCCATCTGTGAGTTAGCCATGCCTTGACTTGGATCAGCTCGAGGTTGTTTCAGGGTTCGATTTGTCGGTTAACCTTGCCCTGACATACATCAGCCCAGACTTTGTTTTTTGTGAGTTATCCATGCCTTAACTTAGATCAGCCCAGAGCCCAACTCAGCCCAACTGAGAAAGCATATAGTTTTAACTATTTATTTTTGTGTTTTCTCAAGAACGGAGAGCAATACCGTTGTGGGAACCCATTAGCAAAAGATTACATCAGCAAGCTCGACGATGGGACCCTGGTGACTGCAGGTGACCGCAATGCACGCCGGACATTAGTTGTTAACAAAATGATTTCATTTTGGAGAAATGCACAAAAGCGTATCAGGTTTGTATTTGATAGATATGAAATTCCTGTGTTTTTTAACCAGTGTAAAGTGCATGTTATACTGCGGAAGAGGGGTACAATGTGTTTCCATAAAAATGTTCTTTTCACCTGTACTTCAGGTCCCAGATGCCTGTTTGGCTAACTGCAAACGATTTGGACGGTGAAATTAAAAGGTTTGTCGTTTTGTTCTCTATATTTATTTATTTTTTTTTTTTTTTTTAATAGGTAAACATACACTACACTACAAAACACTACCCTACACTACACCACACCACACCGCAACACACCACGCCACGCCACGCCACGCCACGCCACGCCACGCCACGCCACGCCACGCCACGCCACGCCACGCCACGCCACGCCACACCACGCCAAACCACACCACGCCACGCCACGTCAAACCACACCACGCCACGCCACGTCAAACCACACCACGTCAAACCACACCACACCACGCTACACCACACCACACCAAAGCACATCACACCACTTCGCTCCAGACCACACCATATATCCCACCATTCCATACATTTCATAAGTACATTATGAAGTATGGCTACTTGAAACGTTACCAAGATTTTTTTATCCTCAAAAGATCGTCTGACTTCAATCGTGATGCCAACTATGGTGCAATAATCCCGCGGGTCATACCTGCAGGCACAGTAACAAGAAGAGCAGTAGAAGCCACGTGGTTAACAGCAAGTAATCCTAGAGTAAGTCTGAAATAGCACCCATAATAAAGGGGCCTGTACTTTTTAGTAGGGGCGAATAAGTAGCTCATTCCATTAGTATTTTCAGCAAGATCGTGTAATGTTTGATATAAAACCCATGATTAAGGCCCAACTAGGGTACTTATTAGTAGGGACTGATATAGATAGCTCATTTTAATGTTATTTTTCAGGAAGATCGTGTAGGGTCTGAGATGAAACCCATGATAAGGGCCCCACTAGGGTACTTATTAGTAGGGTCTGATATAGATAGCTCATTTTAATATTATTTTTCAGGAAGATCGTGTAGGGTCTGAGATGAAAGCCATGATAAGGGCCCCACCAGGGTACTCATTGGTAGGGGCTGATGTTGATAGTCAAGAACTTTGGATAGCCGCTGTTCTGGGTGACGCCAACTTTGCAGGCATTCATGGTAAGTCTCTCAGCGAAGAAACCCCTTGGGTGGGGTGGCGGAAAGAACACTAATCAAGAAGCGAGTCGAGATTTATGTAATTTATTGTGCAGGGAGTACCGCTTTTGGATGGATGACGTTACAAGGAAAGAAGTCGGATGGCACAGATCTTCACAGTAAAACAGCAAGCACTATCGGGATTAGCCGAGATCACGCCAAGGTAAAAAAACATACTAACATTCGTTATCTGAAGGCACCAAATACTCCTTTTCGGCTTGGGCGTAATGTTTTCCCATTTCAGACCACGTGTCGTTCTCTTGAGAATAAGATTCTTTGTTTGAGTTGTATCCATATTCATGTGTCTTCTCATGCACAACCGTTAAACAAAGAAATGATACTCTAGGGAATGACACGTGATCTGAAATGAGAAAACATTACGCCCAAGCCGAAAGGGCTATTAACCGTCTATCTATTCATTCAACATCATTCCCTAAAGCTTTCTGATGTTGATCGGTGAAGAAACTTTACGCTTCTGGTGCTGACCAACAAACTGAATTACTCAGTTGTATATACCATTTCTCTTCCCCCGCAGCCTTGGCAACGCCCATGCGTAGCTCAGTTGGTTAGTGCGCGGCGTTCGGGGCTAGAGGTCCATGCACGGTTCGATCCTCAGGATCTCCACGTCTGTTTCTACTTCTCTCTAACCCTTGTAGCTTCAGTTTTCAATACTCTTAAAGGGCTCTTTGATGAAAACGCCCCATTTTTTGAAAGTCCGAATAGTTCAAGTATTTAAGAATAATATTACTCAATTATGATTATGAAAACCAGATTGGTAAAAAATTTTAGCCTGGAAGCTACTCGCAGTTGAGAAATTTTGGTTTAAAAACTAAAAGAACAATAGGGTTGAGTAAATGACGTCATTTACTCACAATTTAGATGCTGAAAAAAATATATAATTCTTATCCGCCAATTTTGACTGTGAAGAAAATATGTTGCTTGGCTACTATTGGGGCCATATAGATTAGTTTAACCAAGTTTCAAGGCATTTTCAATTTTCATCGATTTTCATCCAAGTGCCCCTTTAAAGCAGATCAGTGATGGAGAGACGGTTAAGTGCGCACCGTCGGCTTCCTGGGATACCAGCCAAGTAGCTGAAGAAACTACTGACGTTAAATATAGCTACTTTACCTTTTACCGCGTTAGAATACATTTTTTGTTTGTGTTTTTAGGTCTTCAATTACGGTCGTATCTACGGCGCAGGTCAAAAGTTTGCCGAGCGGTTACTGCTGCAATTCAATCACAGACTAACTGATATAGAAGCCAGACAAAAAGCTGAAACACTGTACTCTAATACCAAGGGAACTGTCAAGTAAGATCAAGTCACGAATCACTCTCATTTTTGCAGTCGTTCTCAATAAAGATAGGGTTTTAGTAGACGTCAATCAAGGCCGGCTTTTTGTAAACTTTGTGCTTAACGACAATGTCATGGTAACACTTTGACTGACGTCCATCAAGACCCTATCTCGTCGCGACGGCAAATTTCACTGTAAGGACAATCATAATGGCAGGAAAATAGAATATTTTTTCTTCACAGTTCGTTCATTTTGTTCCAGGAACATATTGTCTGCTGCTGCTACTATTGCTACTATTGCTGCGATTGCTGCTGCTGTTGCTGCTGTTGTTGCTGCTGTTGTTATTGCTGTTGTTGTTGCTGTTGCTGCTGTTGCTGTTGTTATTGCTGCTGCTGCTATTGCTGCTGTTGTTGCTGCTGCTGCTATTGCTGCTGTTGTTATTGCTGTTGTTGTTGCTGCTGCTGCTATTGTTGCTGTTGTTGCTGCTGCTATTGCTGCTGTTGTTGTTGCTTCTGTTGTTGCTGCTGCTGTTGCTGCTGTTGTTATTTCTGCTGTTGTTGTTGTTGCTGTTGCTGTTGCTGCTGCTGTCGTTCCTTGTCCTTCTTCCGAACCCCAGGTCCATGCAGGCCTACAAATGGAAAGTCCCGACGTAGACTCGGTTGAATGTGAAGAAAACCCGCATCCTTTTGAATTATTTATACTTTTTCTGTTTTTAGGTATCTATTGTCCGATTACGGCCATGAAGTAGCAGACAGAATGGGCTACACAGATAAAATCGATGAAAAAGGATGTGTGGAAAGAAAGGTCTACTGGGAGCTGGTCCGATCTGCGAGACGCGGAAGGTTGTTTTTCCATTCTGTAGCAGTTTTTTTCACACATTCTCTGTTTGTTATCCCAGTCCTGTTGACCACCGTGCCATTTGATCCTGATTAATGCTGATATCGCTAATAATTTCAACAATTTTCTTTCTCTTCGCAGAGGCAGAAAAACTTCGAAAATGGTTGATTCAGGTCGTGTTTGGCAAGGGGGAAGGTGAGAACTGTGTTCTTTGAATAAAAATGAGAATAAATGGGAATATTAACAGTGGATTCCACAGAGTGGCTCTTCTTCCACTAGACCTTTTTGGTCTTTCACTATGCTCGTATTTCATTGTTGTTGAACAATATTTGTAGTCAAGTTATAATTTCAGCATACGTCGTTGTTCATCGGTATGGCCCGACTCGTTGTTAATTACAACAATGAAATACAAGCATCTTTTTGTTCAAATTCTAAAAAATGTTCTAATTTCGTACAATCATTGATCTCACCTATTGTTTTTAAAGCGCACGAAGACGAAAATAGTGATAGAGCAAAAAGGTCTACTGGATTCCAATTGGAGTTTAGAAGTTAATTTTTGTGGAAGGAGGAAAAATAAGTTTAAAGTTTCAGTCAGTTTATTTCAAAAACGAGAAAGTGATGGTATTTCTTCCGAAATCCAAACACTGAGAAATGGTGTTGTAGTGATGGTAATGGTAATGGTTATGATGACGATGATGATGACGATGATTTTATGATCCAGGTTCAGTGTCGTATGTGAGTAGAGTTCCTAGTTGGTTCTCTCCTGTGCTTCGATGGTTTTTCTCCGGTTTTCCTCCCTCCGCAAAAATCAACTTCTAAATTCTAATTCAATCCAGAAGGGCCTAGATGAAAATTACTTTGTGTAACTATAGTAACCCTAGAAAATTTTAAATTGTGTAGTATTTTTCACGGGGGGTGGGAGGGGTGGGGGAACGACAGGTGAACTCGTAGAAACGCGTACGCTATTCACTTGTGTGGAATTCAGTAATAACTGTTAATTCTTTATCATCAGTGAATCAGAGATGTTCAATAAACTAGAAATGATCGCGCAGTCAGAAGAACCCCGTACACCGGTTCTTGAGTGTCGAATAAGTCGTGCTCTGGAACCTTGGATTGTTGGAAATGAGGTAAGATAGCAGTTTAGGGCTTGTTTGAATAGACCTCTTTACCTTCGTATGCAAATTGCCCATTTCAGACCACATGACATTCCCTTGAGAAAGGTTCTTTTGTTAAAATATTTACACATGAAAGAATCAACTCCCAAGAGTGGCATCACGTGGTCTGAAATGGGCACAACAAACAACGAAGGTAAAGAGGTCTATTCAAGATGAAATAGAAAACGAGTGTGCATGTGCAGTTATAGAACACACGGGGATTGGCAGAACACGAAAGGAGTGTTAGGAGAAGCACGACGAGTAGTGGAAGGGGAACCGCGCGTATTATGCGGAAGACTGATCTGGACTGAGATGTTGTAATGCTGCCCATCTTATTATTCTGTACCCCAATGGCTGTCTCTCCTATTTTCTATTGCAATGTTCACCAACAAATACAAAAAAACAGGATCGTTTTATTATCGTGTTTTATTATCATGTCGTTAGCATTTGGAATGATTTGATATGTTCAAGTATTAAGATAATTCATACATATACTGTAACTAAAATCTCTCCACAGCGGCCACCTCTACCCAACGACCAGGGAATGTTGTCCCAGTTATCAATGAGTTCATAACATATAGTGTAACTAAAACCTCTCCACAACGTTGAGGAATGTTGTCCCGTTAACCAATGAGTTTATACATAAACTGTAACTGAAACCTCTCCACAATGGCCACCCAGGGCCACAAAATTTTGTCCCAACGGTGGCCGTTGTGTAGAGGTTCAACTGTATTTAGGAATCTTCCGCAAGCGTGTATTTATTAACAGAAATTACCAAAGTCACCAAAATCTTCTCTTTCCAGTTCATAACAAGTCGGGTCAACTGGGTGGTCCAGTCTTCTGCAGTGGACTATCTTCACCTGATGCTCGTGTCTATGAAGTGGCTGTTTAACGAGTACGATATTGACGGTCGTTTTTGTATCAGCATCCATGACGAGGTGTGACACATTCCTTACTGCGATTGGAGAGAAGATTTTATATTGTCGTGAAAAGCTCACGGTGCTAACGTAACGCGTGACCTTCACGGTGTTGTCTCTGAGCATTCTGATTGGACAAAACGTAATCTCGCGCGCTGTGATTGGTTCATAAATTTCGTGCGGCGACCGTGCCATGCCGTGACCGTGACAGTAACGGGTCTCAGCATTGTGATTAAGCCGCGGCTACACGAGCGATTTTTTGCTTGCACAGGCGACGCGATTTTTTAAAATCACCAACGCGATCTCGAGCGCTGTGATTGGCTGAACAGATGTCGTCGATTCCGTGCCGTGACCGTGAAAGTGCCGTAAGCGTTTTACAGTGATATGAAATCTGCTCCATAAATCACAATAAAATATCTTTTCTCCAAGGGACTGCATTCTTTCTTGGTGCAAAATAAATTTTCACTGTCATTGGGAAGCCATTTCAATGTTATGGCGTGTCGTACCGTGCACGTGCTGTAAGTCAGTACCGTACGTTTCCCACTCATACCATTCTTATGGGAATTCATTTCGATGTTTGATCTCCAAGGTAAGATACCTCGTGGCTGACAAAGACAAATATAGAGCAGCTCTGGCTTTGCAAATCACAAACTTGTTAACAAGATCAATGTTTGCCTACAAGCTTGGAATGATGGACCTTCCACAGGTAGCCTAATTTAGATAAAAGTCTCGTACCCAGAGCTCCTCGGTCTCGTCCCTCTCTCCTCTTCGGGAGAGGGACGAGACCGAGGAGCTCTGGGTACGAGACTGAAGACGTAAGTGTGAGAAAAACGTTTGCGCATGCGCCAAATTGTCCATGAAAACAAACAAACACGAAAATTGCTGAAGTTATCAGGTAAAACATGTTTTTCAACATAACGATTTTTCAAACCTTTTTTTTCAAGTCAGTAGCATTCTTCAGTGCTGTTGATATCGATAAAGTGTTACGTAAAGAAGTGACTCTCGATTGCAAGACACCATCCAATCCACATGGATTGTTGGAAGGACATGGAATACCAACTGGTAAGTTCTAAATTTCTTTTCTTTTTACACTAAACGCTCTTGAAGTCCTGGAGGTTCCGCTTAAATGCACACATTCTCTACCTTCAAATTGCCCCTAATACATTGGTTGGTAACCCGGTAAAAACCGCACACATGCTGAAGACTAATAGCCAATGTACATGAGCTCGAAATTATAGCACAAAGCATGATGGGAAAGTGAGTTCTTACGCTTTTTTGGCTCCTCTAAAAATTCATCTGACAATTTTTCCTTCGACATTTTCTATGGAAAAAAAAGGATTTCAGCAGACGAAAATAAATTAAATGGCTTAAAGATATGAAGTTTATCAGTCTTCTCGTGTTGAAAAATATTTCCCCACTCAAAGATAAACTTCATATCTTCAAGCCAACGTGTAATATCCTCTATATATTTTTCATTTTTTTAGGTGAAGCTCTTGATATTTACGAAATCCTTGAGAGAACAAATGGCGGCAAGCTGACCAAGGAAGAACCTCGAATCAAGGATGAAAGACTTGAAAACTAGTGACTTGAAGATAAGTAGTTAGACAAACCATAAATTATTATAGTATATCAAGAAAATATATATAGGATTTTTGCTGTTATTTTAATAAAAACAGCTTGAGTGCTTTCACATCTATAGTTTCTCTTACAAAATATTTTTACCGAAGTTTCTTTGCTGTTTCATTAAGCGTTTTTTGGTGAGTTGTCATCATACGTCTTCTGCAAAAACGAAAGCAAAACAAAAACAAAAAAATAATGATAATAATTTATGATTCATATGGCGCTTTTCTATATTCATTTGATATAATCAAAGGCGCTTTTACAATCATGAGAGGTGGTTAGTATGAGGTGTAGGCACTGAGGGTGGTCACTGCCAGGGTTTCTTTACATCCCTCCGATATTGGTAATCCGAGCCACTTGAAAGTCTAACCATTTGTAGATGTGATTACAAAGGCAGCACTTTCTCCTCAGATATTTTAAGAACGAGTACGAGTTTTGCAATTGGTCATATGCTCGTGCCTAACACTGAATCTTTTTCAATTTCCTATTTTTAACAATCTAAAGTTTTAATCTACGTACTCCACCAGGACTACGAAATTATAGTGCCAATGTTTGAGAGTTTAAAACTCGTTCTCGTACTCGTAGTCGGATCTGAAGCCCGGGGGGGGGGGGGACTCCCTATTGAAAGAGGGTGGGGATGCTCGCCGAAAATCTTAAAAATGGACCCTAAAAGGGACCTATGTTGTCAGTTTATGGGCGTGGCAGGGATAAAATTCTACCCCTAAGAGGGACCAAGCAAAAACGTATCCAAGGCTGGGTTTCTCGATTTAATTTATTAACATCAAACGCCTTCTGCTCGTATGAGTTTATGACGACGTCGTCATATACAAATCGTTAACTGAACCCTTTTATAATAGATTTTGAATAAAATGTATAAAATAGATAAAATAGAAACCCCTAAAAGGGACCACAAAACTCAGCTGGTGGGCATTCTCGTTCATAACACCCTAAGCGGGACCGAAACCTCGATTTCAACCCCTAAAAGGGACTGCGAGCATCCCCGTCCCTTCGACCTCCGAGTCCCCCCCCCCGGGATCTGAAGGTCGCTATTATCTCAAGGACTCAGTCAACAGAGTCAAGTGCCCTTAGAAATAGACTTGGAATTTCAGCATTCTTTCAAGGACTTTGTAAAGTAGCACGAACTCTGATACCTTTAGCTCAAACTTTTGACTTATAATTGTTTTATATTACGAGCGGGCAAAAATTGACGATTCTTTACCCGCTTGGGCATGTATATTCCTCCATTGTTCACGTGACTTAGAAACAGCCAATAAATGTGCACAATAGATCTTAAGAAAGTAGTTATTTAACAATAAAGTGAGTGAAAAGCAGTCTGTAGCTAGTTATTGAGTCGTCAGGAGTCCTGCTGAGAAAGTCACGAATAGCTTACAGAGCTTTCAAAATGTCTTCACTGGCAACCAAAACTTCTAACCCAAGCACGAGCAGCACCACGAATATTGTAGAAAACGAAATCATGGAAAAAGAAGAGAATTTGCCTCAAAATGGTTCAGATGACGAGGTATTTCAAGAGGATAAAAACCTCGCTTGGGGATGGAAAAGTTTTAAACCGTCTTGGCTGCAGTGGCTGAATTCGCCGAATTGGTTCCTATTTTTCCTTTGCTGTTTCACGTTTCTCCAAGGTAAATTCTGATGTTATCAACTTTATTTGCCTTGATATTGCATTTTCAATACCTCGAGGGATACTTTGTCTGCAATCAAAGTGTCATAAATGTGTCATCAGTTCAAGACGAGATGATTCTTGTAACCGGTAATTAAATTAGGGGATGTGGCTTAGGGTGTGATGAAATGTAAACAATAAACTCGTGAGAAAGGATTAAAGATAAATATAAATAGTGCAAGGGCACTAGTAGACAGAAAAAAGAAGAGCTCTTACATTTTTTTATTTTTTTTATTTTTTATTTAAACATATTTTTTCTCTGTGCTCTCTTCAAGAGCCGATAAACGGCTCATCGAGGAAGATCACACTACATTTTTGGTTTTGCTATCTCTTCGACGGTTTTTTCAGGGGTTGATGTGTGATTAGCCGTGCTCTGACTTAGATCAGCCCAGAGGTTGTTTCAGGGGTTGATCTGTGAGATAGCCGTGCTCCGACTTAGATCACCCCAGTGTTTCAGGATTCGTTCTGTGAGTTAGCAGTGCCCCGATCGATGACTAGACTACGGCCTGTCTTTTGCAAGGCTTTCACGGAAGGCATATTGACATATCATCAGTTCTGTTACCACCAATTTCATTGCTACGCGCCCGACTTTGTTGTGCGAGTTTGCCGATTCTCTTCCGTCAATCAAACCGTTCGGAATTTATTAAGTCGAGTGTTTGGATGGAAACTCGAATAAATATGTCTTTATATAGAAATTTGAGGAAAGAATACTGATACTTTATGGTTTTTTATTTTAGTTTTGATGATCTGATTACCAGTGAAGCATCTTAGAGTCCAAAATCATATGTTGTCGGACGTAGCTTTGAAGTTCTGTTGGCTTCCCCATAGATTTAAAGAAAGCTTTGTAGCCATTCTATCAGGGTGTGATCATGACAATCGTACAACTGCTTTTTTTTTGTAATTCAGAAAACGTCCGGTATTTGCAGTGACTATTTCAGTTTTGGTATCTGGCTTCCGTCAATTAATCGAACGAGTTGGTTAGCTAAGTATAGTAACTACAGATGTTTGAAGCTTTTATGTGAACCGACAAGTTCATAGACCTCTTTTACTTGGGTGTTATTTTTCTCATTTCAGACCACGTATCATTCTCTCAGAAATCCTACTCTACGTCCTCTAGGGAATGACTAGACTCAGATTTCAGCCGTCGGAGTTTCCCCATCGGAGTTTTCCCGAAGGCTGAAATCTGAGCCTAGGGAATGACATGTGGTCTGAAATGCAAAAATATTTGCCCAGCATGTTGGCTGGATTATTGCCATGTAACTTACTAAACATTTTGAAAAGCGCTTCAGGGTGAGTTTACAGGAGCGACAAGGATTTTTATTCTCTATTTTCAATAATATAGTGTAACCCGATTAATACGGTCACCATTACATTAGTGCATTCCTATTTATTTCCAGGAATGGGAGTCAACTCGTTCGTCAACCTTGCCCTACCAACCCTCGAAAAGCGATTCAAGCTGAACAGCAAGTTAACTGGTTTCATCATCTCGTCCAATGACATCACAGCATTAATTCTTGTCATGTTTGTAAGTTTTTTCGGGAGCTACGGACACAAGACCAAGTGGCTTGGTTATGGTTCTATAGTTACTGGAATTGCTGCGTTAGTATTTACAATCCCAAAGTTCATGATCGGCAAATACCGACCACCCGACTGTAAGTATATCTAGTCCATCCATCCATCCATCCATCCATCCATCCATCCATCCATCCATCCATCCATCCATCCATCCATCCATCCATCCATCCATCCATCCATCCATCCATCCATCCATCCATCCATCCATCCATCCATCCATCCATCCATCCATCCATCCATCCATCCATCCATCCATCCATCCATCCATCCATCCATCCATCCATCCATCCATCCATCCATCCATCCATCCATCCATCCATCCATCCATCCATCCATCCATCCATCCATCCATCCATCCATCCATCCATCCATCCATCCATCCATCCATCCATCCATCCATCCATCCATATATTCATTTATTCGATTCCTTTATATTTCCAGTAAGATCAGCTGGAAGTTCGTTATGTTTTCTAAACGCCACATCAGTGCAAGCCAACGAGTGCAACGAAGACTCTAGCTCCGTCAGTCTTTACTACTTGTTATTCATCTTATCTCAGCTTCTATCTGGTGCTGGTACGACTCCTTTATTCACGTTAGGACCAGCTTACATAGACGAGAATGTTCACCCGAAAAAGATGTCGTGGTACCTAGGTGTTTTTTATCTCTCGTTTTTTCTTGGTCCTAGCGTGGGGTCAATTCTTGGTGGACGACTTCTATCGATTCATGTTGATCTGTTTTTGGTAAGTTTGTGTCTGTAAGCTCGAAGCAGGATCCTGGATTTTTTGAGGGGTGCACCGATTTTTATTTAGGAGAAGGTGCACTACCTTTGATTAGGACGTCCACGCTGAAGCTCATGACCAATAGCGCGGGTTAAGTATTAAGTTTGTTTTTGCTTTGTTTGCTCGCCTTGGCTCGTCCATAAATCCTGCTCATGAGTTGCTTTTGTAGAGTATCTTAAAGGGGGGTTCCTCATCCCATTTCCCAGCCCAAAATTTCGCAAAACCCCAATCCCAGTAATGGCTTAATCCCAGTCCCAGTGCATAAAATCTCATTTTTTGGGCAACTTTACATGTTGATGCCTGACGCCTGCATAACCATACTTACGAAAGGTCAAATTCTCAATTCTGGAGGTAGTCCCGAGACTCGAACTCACTTTTTGTGTGCTCCGAAAAAAAATTGCCATTGGTTCGTCAACTCAACCCAACTCGGCTTAGTGTAGATTGCGCTGGATGATTAGAGTTCGTTGGGCTTCTTTTCTGAGTGCCTGGCAGCTTGCTTCAGTGCTTGCTTAGCTTTGCTTTGCTTCTTTGTTTGTTTGTTCGCTAGTTTTTCTGGCTTTCTCGCTGGCATGCTTATTGCTTGTTTACTTTCTTGCTTGTTTGCTTGTTTGTTTGCTTGTTTGCTTGTTTGCTTGTTTGCTTGTTTGCTTGTTTGCTTGTTTGCTTGTTTGCTTGTTTGCTTGTTTGCTTGTTTGCTTGTTTGCTTGTTTGCTTGTTTGCTTGTTTGCTTGTTTGCTTGTTTGCTTGTTTGCTTGTTGTTTGCTTGTTTGCTTGAATGTTTGCTTGTTTGCTTGTTTGCTTGTTTGCTTGTTTGCTTGTTTGCTTGTTTGCTTGTTTGCTTGTTTGCTTGTTTGCTTGTTTGCTTGTTTGCTTGTTTGCTTGTTTGCTTGTTTGCTTGTTTGCTTGTTTGCTTGTTTGCTTGTTTGCTTGTTTGCTTGTTTGCTTGTTTGCTTGTTTGCTTGTTTGCTTGTTTGCTTGTTTGCTTCTTGCTTCTTTGCTTCTTTGCTTCTTTGCTTCTTTGTTTCTTTGCTTCTTTGCTTCTTTGTTTCTTTGCTTCTTTGCTTCTTTGCTTCTTTGCTTCTTTGCTTCTTTGCTTCTTTGCTTCTTTGCTTCTTTGCTTCTTTGCTTCTTTGCTTCTTTGCTTCTTTGCTTCTTTGCTTCTTTGCTTCTTTGCTTCAGTGTTTGCTTGGTTAAGTGCCTAAATGATTGCTTCCTTCCTTCAATTCTATTTCTACCTATTGACTAAATCATGATCATTGATAAACAAATTTGATTTTTCAGCGCGAAGGTTTCAACCTCACTCCAAGAGATCCACGGTGGATCGGCGCCTGGTGGCTTGGTCCATTCTTCTGTGGATTCATCTTGGTTTTATTAGGTTGCATTTTGCTTGGATTTCCTCCAATACTCCCAGGCTCTATTGCAATGCGAAAAAGAGCAATCCAAAAGGGCTACATCAAAAAGAACAAGGACGAACTGACAGGCAGCTTGAAGAAAATTTTACCTTCAACTAAGTCACTTCTGACAAACTGGACTTACTTATTTCAAGCGCTGGGATCTTCATTCAGGTATGTTGATGGTGATGGCGATTGATAATGATCACTTCATGCTCTCAAATATAATTTGAAGACGCGACGCAATCTTTTCACCATTTTCACGCCTTTTGTGTGCCGGTATATAGTACACTCGCCTCACCTCTGGGGTCTCGGGTTCGATTCCTGGACTCGGCATCACATGTGAGTAGAGTTTGTTAGGTTCTCTCTTGGTTCAAGGGTTTTTCTCCAGATTCTTGCGGTTCCCCTCCCTCCAAAAATCCTAACAAAATTCCAATTCGATCTGGGTTTTTTAAGCTGTGCCCTGACTTAGATCGACCAAAAGGTTGCTTTAGGATTCGATGTGTGTGGTTTTTTTTGCTTTGCTTTGACTTTGATCAGCCCAGAGATTCAGGGTAAGTATAAAATTTAAAGCGGGTTATTTGTCTTTTAGCAACAACAGACAGAATTTTCAAAGTCAGAACAAACTCAAGGTCAACGAATCAGAATTAAGGAATTCGACATTCGATTTTGATTGGCATTTCTTAGTTCTTTCTTCTTTAAATTTATCGTAAACGCCTTCTTTAAATTTATCGTAAACGCTAGTCAAACTCATGGCGGAATTTTATTTCAATCAACAAGAAAAGTCTACATTTTATACTTGGAAAATGCTCGAAAAATACTAACAAAAAATAGTGACCCATAATTCCTTTCGGGGAAGGCGATCAACTCATCTTGTTATTATGCTTAGTTGCTTGTATATATTTGCATTTCTTCATCCTTCAGTAGACCTGACGATGTTAATTTTATAATACAATATTTTTTTCTTTTTTTTTTTCTGTGTTTCAGTATACTGATTGGCCTTGGTGTTGGTCCATTCGTCTATAAGCTTCTTACTGGTAGATACGGGGCATCGCTTACCGAGGCAGGCATTGGTATAGCAATCCTTCTTCTACCCAGCTCAGCTGTGGGAATATTTATTGGTAATCATTGAAATCTGATAAAATTTACAAGTTGTTTTGAAAAAAGCTTCCTATATTTTAAACATTTCACTAATTTCACCGTCTCCTAACTCATTAATAATCTGCCCGGAGAATATCCTAATTTGGTTGAACTGTATACTGTAGTCTATGAGGAACAACCTGGAAGTCGTGGGAAACTTTGATATGTTTCTACCACAGAAAGAGCGGGAAATTCGCTGATTTCTGGTAATTAATGAACACGCGTCTACCATTCAAAAAGAGCGGGAAATTCGCTGATTTCTGGTAATTAATGAACACGCGTCTACCATTCAAAAAGAGCGGAAAATTCGCGTTGATTTCTGTTAACTAATGTACACTCGTCTACAATTCAAAAAGAGCGGGAAACCGGCGTTGACAGCAAATAGTATACACGTCTATCCACAAAAACAAGTAGGGAACGTTGACTTCTGGTATATAGTACACACGTCTTCTCCAACCGTAAAGAGCGGGAAACGTTGACTTCCGGTAAACAGCACACGCGTCCATGCCATCCAGCAAAAAAAAATTGAAATCTTGACTAAATCCCTAACTGGGGTCAGAACAATGAAAAATATTAAAATCAAAAAAGATTTCAATTTTCAAGAGAATGGAATTCTTTTAGGTTAGTTTCGACCCACAGATTGAGAATTAGTGCAAGTGGCCTATTGTGGAATCTAATTAATTTGAAATCTTTTCCCAACTAGGTTCCTTGATTACCAAGAAACTCGGAGTACGTGACTCCTGTAAACAAGCTGCAAAAGTAACGTTTCTTCTACAGTTGATAGGAGTCTGGGGCTCGCTGAACTTTTTGATTCCCGGATGTGACTATGACCAGTATGCAGGCGTGGATGTAGGATACAGTACCAGGTATTCAGCCAGAGCCAAGGTCAAAACAATAGACGCATCAAGAGTTCCGCGCTGCTGCTCAATGCGCATGCTCAGGGGATTAAAAAGTGGGATGATATTTTGTATGATATGCAATTTTTCGGTATATTTGATTCAGAATTCGCTTAACGGTACGCGATCTTGAATATTTAGTCAAAATTGTACTTGACAAGAAAGATACAACTAAAATATAGCATATTTTACAAATTTTATCCCACTTTTTAATCCCCTGAGCATGCGCATTGAGCAGCCGCGCGGAACTCTTGATGCGTGTATGGTCCAAAATAGGGCCCCGATTTTATTGATTTAGGTGATAGTTACCGATAGATACTATTGTTGCTGCTATCGTTTCAGTAATGTGAATTTATACAATCTTATGGACGCGTGTTCTATTATTATTATTATTATTATTATTCTAATTATTATTATTATTATTTTAATTATTATTATTTTTATTATTATTATTATTGTTATTATTATTTTAGTTATTATTATTTTAATTATTATTATTCTAATTATTATTATTATTATGATTATTATTTCAATTATTTTTATTATTATTATTCTTATTTTAATTATTATTATTTTAATTATTCTTATTCTTATTCTTATTCTTATTCTTATTCTTATTCTTATTCTTATTCTTATTCTTATTCTTATTCTTATTCTTATTCTTATTCTTATTCTTATTCTTATTCTTATTCTTATTCTTATTCTTATTCTTATTCTTATTATTATTTCAATTATTTCAATTATTATTATTATTATTATTATTATTATTATTTTAATTATCATTATTTTAATTATTATTATTATTATTATTATTATTATTATTATTATTATCTTATTCAAAGTTCTCTTGGTAAATTCACCTTACAAGACCAGTGTAATTCAAGGTGCCAGTGTTCTACTTCCAAGTTTAGACCAGTCTGCGCACCCAATGGCATCAACTATTATTCTCCTTGCTTAGCGGGATGTACTCAATATATTCCTAATAAGGTAAGGTAAATGTTTCCTATCCCCTCCCCCTGGGGAGAAATGCATTCTATTATTAATTATATGTGTTATTTACTGGCAAGGAGGCAAGGATAGGGAAAAAACTGTGCACGAGGTCTTCAACATAAGTTTTCAGGGCTAAGGGCACAGTATTTCCCTATCCAGACCGCCTTTAGGACGGTAAATAACTTATTCATTTTTGTCCATTGACTTTTCCACTTGTTTTGCATCCGTTATTTCATGCGTGCGCGCGCACCGATGACGTCAGGAAACCGGACCGCGGGTAGATACCGAGGAAAAACCGCCCGCTCAACAGCCAATCAGAACGCGTGATTTTTAGGATACCGGAACGGAAAAAAATAAAGTGGGTTTTTGGTTGGGGGAGGGTGAGGGTCCGAATGATTGAATGAATGAACGGAAGGACGGACGTACGGACGACAGACGGATGAGTGGGTGGGTGGGTGGACGGACCACTGAACGGATGGACGGACGGACCGATGGGTGAAAGGATAAACAAATAGATGAATTGAAGGATATCGATAGCTGTCAAATAATCGACAATGCGTTTGTATTCATTCAGGGATTTTCAAATTGCTCATGCGTCAACCCTTCATTCAACGTGTCAGCTAACCACACCCAGCTGCACCCGATCCTCGCAGAAGGATTTTGTCGTAAAGAATGTTACCGACTTAACTACTATGGCTTCATAATTGCTAGTCTTGTTGTTGTTATCCTCGGATTTTCAAACGCAATTCCTAGTAAAATTGTAGTTTTAAGGTAAAACCCATTGTAAGTTCTTAACATCATCAGCCCAAAGGTTGTTTCAGGGTTCGATCTGCGAGTTAGCCGTGCCCTGACATAGAGTACCGAAGTGTGACGTCACGAAAATAATTATTTTGCTTTTGACAATTTTCGATCTTCAATTTCGATAGAGCATCAAAAAAGACGTTAACAAGCCAAATTTCATGGGAATTGGTTAAAAAACAACAGAGATATGGCGTTTTGAATATATAATT
This sequence comes from Anthopleura xanthogrammica, assembly GCA_964019055.1. Classification (NCBI taxonomy): domain Eukaryota; kingdom Metazoa; phylum Cnidaria; class Anthozoa; order Actiniaria; family Actiniidae; genus Anthopleura; species Anthopleura xanthogrammica. The sequence goes on from OZ025217.1 coordinate 9,883,514, forward strand.
TCCCCATACAAATCACTGTATTTTCGGCTTGGTTCCTAACGTTAGGAACCAAGCCGAAAATACAGTGATTTGTATGGGGAAATTATATATTCAAAACGCTATATCTCCGTTGCGTTTTAACTAATTCCCATAAAATTTGGCGTGTTAACATCTTTCTTGATGTTCTATCGAAATCGAAGATCGAAATTATAATACGGTCAAAAATCATTTTTATGACGTCATCACTTCGGTACTCTATTGATCAGCTCAAAGGTTGTTTCAGGGTTCGATCTGTGAGTTAGCCATGCCCTGACATTGATCAGCCCAGAGGTTGTTTCAGGGTTCGATCTGTGAGTTAGCCGTGCCCTGACTTAGATCAGCCCAGAGGTTGTTTCAGGGTTCGTTCTGTGAGTTAGCCATGCCCTGACATTGATCAGCCCAGAGGCTTAATCGACCTTTTAGAAAATCTTTGGGCTTTTTAAATTCTTTTTTAATCTGACATCTTTTTTTACAAGTGCCTTTTCTCATCTATGTTCAGATCGGTTCCCAACAATCTCCGCGCCTTTGCTTTAGGAATCCAGTTTGTTTTTGTACGTGTATTCGCTGGGCTTCCGGGTCCAGTTATCATTGGAGCTATCATCGATGAGACATGTACGCTGTGGAGCACCAAATGTGGAACACGTGAAAACTGCCTGAATTATGACTTCTATAAGCTGGGATGGATCATTACTGTTTACGGTTTTCCGCCTCAAGGTGCGTGTGTATTGATAGACATGACGGAACTTTGTGGTAAAATACGTGTATTTATCTTTGTATCGACCATTCTTGTATTCTTCCATTTGAAAACTTCAAACATATCCATCCCTTTGTCCCTCCCTTCATCCCTCGCTCCCTCCCTCCATCCATCCATCCATCCATCCATTTCCATCCATCCATCCATCCATCCATCCATCCATCCATCTCTTGAATGAACTTTTTATTTAACATCATGCGATAACTAACCTTGCTTATTAATTGTGTCTTTCAGCTCTATCACTGCTCTTCTATTTTCTCTCGTGGTTTCTGTGCAAAAACTCTGAAGATTCCTCCGCGTTACTGCAGACCGGCGAACATAAAATGAACAATAATGAAATGCAAGAATATGGCTATGAACATGACAAGAACAATGACTCCGCTGGTCAAGGCGTCGAAAATTTTGGAGTCGAGACGGAGGAAAAAAATGCGGATAATACTAAATTTTAAAACAAATATAAATAATATATATGAAATTTATTTTGATTGAATGAATGAATCAATCATTGCAAGAAGTTAATTGATTAGTTGATTGATTGATTGATTAATTAATGAGAGAAACAATCAGCATATAAATTAAATGAATGAATGAAACAGTGAATGAATGAATGAAACAGTGAATGAATGAATGAACGAACGAACGAACGAATGAATGAATGAAAGAAAGAGAGAATGAATGAATGAAAGAGAGAATGAATGAATGAAATAGTGAATGAATGAATGAATTGGAGTCGTATTTAATAGTGTAGCTCCTCCTCCACGAGATCTTATTAAAATTATTTCAGTAATTAGTTTTTATATCATAATTTTTCAAACCGAGGCATTTTTACCAAATTCGTCTGAGGTTATTACTGCGCATGGTGTAGGTTTACAATCAATAAATTGTCCGGTTTTAATGGAGCCGGTTGTAAATATGTGGAGGAGCAGCTAAGATAAATGAAAATGTACCAAGCAACTGAAAAATGAATTAAATAATGTCGTTATTTGTTGAATTGGTATGTTGGGTATGGTTAACAGCGTCTCTGGAGAGGATGGGAGGATTCATGAAATAAGAAACAAAACGAAAACTTAAGAAAAGGAAATGAAAGGAAAGAAAAGACAATTTGTGATGTCCTTTTCCTCGTTTGATAGTTTTACCTAAGTTTCTTTATATTCAGAATCTTTTGAGGTAAAAAAATGCAAAAAATTCCCGCTGGACGCCATTTTGAATATTGCAAACTCATTATCTTTTGATCCTAAGCCTGCACTATCGTTGATCAGCAGTTACCCCAAACACAAAAAAACAAAATGGCTGTCTCCATGTGGAGTGTGAGTTTGTCTTCACTGCCTTCTCGTTTATAAATAGCAATGTTTAAACCCAGAATACAGTCCTAGAGAAGTCCAGTAGGTTAAATCATCTTGCATTCTTGAATCCAGTGAAAAAATTAGGCTTGAGACGTCAAGTGTTGCCGTCACGTGGTCTGAACAAGATTCACTAGTGTCTAATTTTTGGACATATTCTTATCATTGAAGCATCTTTTTGCCTTGTTATTGTATGAAACTTGAGTTTAGATAATGGAGAGCTTATGAGACCACTTGATGTACAGCAAAGATATAATAATTTACGGTATTAAAGAAGAGAAAATTGTAGTAAACTCATTACTGCAGCGTGATAATGGAAGGGTCAGGAGTTGTAGGAATTGAAGCTATCTTTGAAGCACTTCAACACGCGTCTAGTCAGAATCCTGACTTACTAAAAACTGCTGAACAGAGGTTGCATTCATGGGAGACACAGCATGGCTTTTATACTGCATTGATGGTGAGTGATATTTAGATTTATAATTTTTCCTATTGTTTTGGCTGTGTAATCTTTTTCCTTCTTTCAAAACATGTTTTTTTCATGTACAGTATATCTAGACCCCTTGCACTATATTATCAGTTTGGGAATACCTTTCTCTTGAGGATTGAAATTTTTTTAAATGTTAATAACATTCATTGTTTTGGTCCCTAGGTAGGGATTTCAGCTCTTCAACAATTCCCAGAGCTGCTCAGTTCTGGGACAAAAAAATTAATTTTAATTCTTGATGTGTTAGGAATGTCAATAGGTTTCAGTTCTCAGGAGATTGAATTTCTTTTGTTTTGTCCTCCAAATTGAGCTGCATTCCAATGTGCTGCAAGGGGTCTATTATTGTCTGAATTAATTTTTGCCTTTGCAAAAAATATCAAACATTTATTCATTGAAGGGACGTCACATGCCAGGGGTCTGTTGTGTTTTAAATTTTAACATGTATTTCAATTCCAGCACATATTTTCCAATCGATCACTGGATGTAAACATTCGTTGGCTAGCTATCCTTTATATCAAAAATGGTGTGGATAGATACTGGAGGAAAAATGCCCCAAAGTAAGTGTAAAAACTTAAAACAACTCTTCTCACATATTATGAGGTCAATCCAGGGATTGATCCTGGGTTGCATTGGTGAGAGGCAAGTGTTCTGAAAAATGCATCCTGGGTCCCATCCCTGGTACTGTACAATGTCCATGCTTCTCAAAAACATAGAATTAATTACAATGAAGAAATGAAATAGAAAACATGCAAGAAAAGTGTTGAGAAAGCCCTCTGCATTGTGCTTCTCCTAACACTTCTCTCATGTTCTGGCAATTCCTGCAAGACACAGCACAGGAAGCAATTTTTTTCACATAGTACAGCATGCATTTTTGTTATGAAATACAAATTAGAAAAGCTAGTAGGGACCTGAAACACAGCTGCAGTGGGTTTATGTTTATTGGTTTCATCTAAGATTAAATTCAGTGCAAAAACAAGTGTCCAAAATAGTGCAATCCTGTAGGCTGGGGGGAAGGGGGTGCAGTGGGTGTGGATGCAACCTCCTCCCCCCCCCCCCCCCCCTCCCCCAATGATCTCTTAAGATATTCCAACATGTCCAAAAAAAATTTAAGCCTGTATTTTGGTTGTCTTTATTTTTGTTTGTCTGTGTTTCGGGTGGTCGGTCGCTTTGGTCGGCCATATATTTGATTAGCCATTTTTCGGGTTAACGCACCCAAACCCTGTCCAAAGTCCATGCTACAGGCTTGAAGTGGGATGTCCATTCCATATAAGTGGGTGTCCAGAGGGGTTTGACAGTATGTATCTTTTGAATTTTGTCTTCACATTGTGTACTGTGTTTTTTTTAAGGGCTATTCCAGAAGAGGAAAAGGCAGTCATGAGGCACACGTTGATATCATCATTAGGTGAACCTGTCCATCAGGTACTGTAACAGGCCATACTTGATCTTAGGTTAATGCATGATACACATGCTATTTTCACATGTGAAAATATCATGTTTGAAATAAAGAAATATAGGTTGTATTTCATTGATAATCATATAATAATAAATTTTCTTTTCATATATTTTCTATGGTCTTCTTTGAAGTTCACATATTTACATTATTTTCTAATCCAGTTATTATAATAACAACTTAGAAATCCCAAGTTAGATTTGATAATTTTTTTCCAAAAACAGATAGCAACACAAGTGGCAGTTTTAGTTTCAAAGATTTCAAGACTTGAACTACAGAGTTGGCCAGAACTTTTTCCTGCTCTGTTTGAGGTAATTAATGATTAAATGCATTGTTGTGTGAAAATATATAACATACTGTAATTGGAATACATAAATGAGACTAAATGTTAGGATGTTGGGAATAAGTAATGGATAGTGGTAATTTAACAGTGTTTTCACTATAGCAAAATGTTCAAACTATGAAAACTCAGTACACAAATTTGAAAAACTACTTTGAACTTTCAATCATAACTAGGATCTTGATCACAATGACTGCAGTCACACTATCATGGGTTTGTTGATTCTGCCACTGTCGTGGTTGGAATCAGAGAGGCTATCCACATCAGATTTGAGAAACCCGATCTCAGCCATGACCAGAATCAATTTTCCTCACACCTGCGACCACCTACTACAGTTGTGTGTCTCAGCACCGATATACTATAGATCCCTTGAAGCACATCCAATTGCAGCTCAATTTGGAAGACAAAACAATGGGTTTTCAATTCTCGGGAGATTGAAATTCTTTTGTTTTGTCCTCAAATTGGGCTGCTTTGACGTCATGTGAAAAAGTCTATACTTGACTTTGTTGAAACTTCTTATTAACTTTTTACTATATAGGGAGTTCAGAATCCATCTTTTTTAGTAAAGCACAGATCTTTACTGGTATTGAACCATGTCACCAAGATGTTGTCATCTAAGAGACTGGCTAGTGATAGACAATTATTCAGACAGGTAAGGTATTCCATCATATACAATCAAATCTCTTGAATATATGTGGATACTGAAGGGATTGATTCGATATTCAGATGTGATGAAGTTGTATCCTCAACCATTGTTTATTTGTGTTTTTTTTTTCCAGTTATCTGAGAACATCTATGGGATCATCCTTGATCTGTGGGATGCTCATTCTACTTTGTGTTTTGAAAGAGTACACCAACAGGTACAATATATCAAGGACAGTTGAGTACACTAAAAAGTGGGGGGAGACAAAGATTGGAAATTATAAGACTTGTATTCAAAAAGGAAAAAGTGGGGGGGGGGCAGGGGGTGGCTCAGATTAGAAGATAGAATAGACTAGTAAAGAAAGTGGAGTGCGCTATAGCCTCCTCCTCCAGCTCCCCCCCCCCCCCCCCCAACCCCCTCAATGGACCCTATTTAATATTCACAGCTGTTGTGGTACAGTATGTCAGTGAAAAACATGAGACACTGAAGAAATTTTTACCAGCAATCTACAGCTAGCAAATCTTTTGTGTAAATGCTAAGACTCTGAGTAATCAAGGGTGGTGTAGTGATAGTACACTCATCTCTGAGGTCTGGGGTTTGATTCCTTGACTCAGTGACTCAGCATCGCACATTAACAGAATATAACCTGATATAAGTCATGGTAGTCACTAGACAATGTTATTTTGTTTTCACAGGCTTCAAATATAGAAGATTCTTTAGAACTAAGTATATTGTTAGTAAAAGGTATGAGTAACTAAGAGAGTAAGAAGTAAGAGAGCACATCTCCCATACATAGGTCTGTTCCCATAAAAATTATCCCCATGAAAATCCCTTTTTAGCTCTGTGCGGAGCTATTTTTAGGAGCGCGCACAGTCTGAACTTAATCAGGAATCGCATGGTAAAATATTTTAGGCTGCGTGTGGAGCTAAAAATAGATGTTCAAATAATTATCACAGGGCAACGAGATGTGCTCTCTTACTTCATACTCTCTTGGAATAACACACTGCAAAATAATTCTCACATTTTTTCTAAAATTTATATACAAAATTACAGGGAGTTGCTCATTAATTTTTCGTTTAGTCCTCAGGAAACTCACTGTACATGGTCACAGAGGGTTTACACCAGATTCCAAACCAATGGTATGCTTATATTTATTCATGTGCATCCTGTGTCTTTGTCGCGGGTGGGGGGGGGGGGGGGGGTAGCAATAATGCCTAAGATAACGGTCTCGTAGCAAAGACGTCTAATGCATTTTTTGTTGTTTGTTTGTTTGTTTGTTTTTCAGCTGTTTCTAAGCTCTAGTTTTGACAAGATAAGACATTTTTTGGAATGCCGTAAGTAAAGACAAGAGACTATGAAAGATGGTTTGATTCAACAGTTATATTGATAATGCTCTATTGATTTTAGGGAGACAACTAAGTCACAGTGAAAAATTGATTGAAATGGTGGAAAAAATAGCCAAGCTCTTGAGCAAATCTGTAAGTAGGAAAAATTGAAAAATTGTATTGAAAACTTAGAGGCTGGTGATTTTTTTTGTCAGGAAGTGAATTACACATTAGTTTTGGGTCCTGGAACTTCATCATCATCCTGCATCAACATCATTCATCATCATCATTCATCTTCATCATCACCATCATCATGACCGAACAACATGCTGATTTTAATAGTCTTTGTTTCTATGGTAACTATAGCTTTTGGACAGCCTGGATCACCATCCATCGTCTTTCATCCCATTGGTGCAAAAGAGTCTAGAGTTCTGCGTCACTTATTTATTTAACTCGGAGGCAGCAGGTAAATTGTAATGTAACGAATGTTTGACGGAGAGTGCCGAAGGCTTAACGAAAAATAACGATGGCCTAACGAAAAATAACGAATGCTTAACGAAAAATAACAATGGGCTAACGAAAAGTAACGTTGGGTTAACGAATAATAACGATGGGCTAACGAAAAGTAACGGTGGGTTAACGAAAAGTAACGGTGGGTTAACGAATAATAACGATGGGCTAACGAAAAGTAACGATGGGCTAACGAAAAGTAACGGTGGGTTAACGAATAATAACGATGAGCTAACGAAAAGTAACGGTGGGTTAACGAATAATAACGATGGGCTAACGAAAATTAACGATACGAGAATTTAGAAGCATTTTTTCTTCTTCTTGCTTCAGGGCTTGGGTTTGAGTTATTTCTTGTTCAGTGTTGTAATATTGTGAGAGGCATTCTCCGCTGTGAAGTGTACCGTCCACCCAAGGATATTAAAGGTATTGATGCAATGAGAAATGCTATATGTTGTACTTCATGTTGTTACCCAGCCCAAGTTGCATAGTTACACATACATAATACGAGTAACAAAATCGTGCAACTTGTCGCGCAGCATTGTTGCATTGCGAGTTGCAGAGCGAATGTTGACTGTATTACCAACCACGCACGCAACTTGTCACGCAACAACTGAAAATCGATGTTGCAAGTTTTCATCTTGGCAACTTTAGTAAATTGTCTTTTATCTAAAATTCTGATTATTCATCTCTACTCCAGAAAGCACTCCACAAGAAACTATTGCAGTTCATCAGGTATGTAAACTTACGAGCGGTTGATGATTTTTCATACGACGTCGCAAAAATTAGAAATCGCACCATGTGACCACCCGTGCAACGTTGCACGTGACGTCACCGGCGACGTCACAAAAAGTAGAAACGAGACGTCGCAAAGGTGGTCACACGTTGCGATCTAGTTTTTGCGACGTCGCATGAAAAATGGCATCATTTATCCGCGCGTTAATAGACCTTAGACTTAATGTGTCTATTTCAATACATTTTTAGTTCAATTTCATTTGGTATCGAAACTGAACTCCTTGAGTAATCGCACTAACGCAGAAATCATTAATTTTTATGCAAAATAGGACCGCATGCATTTTAACTATTTGGGTGCATCCCAGGACTCTTTTTATTCCTGTTGACAAGAGTTTTCAAAATATATATTGGCACCCAAAACACAATGCTGGGGATCCCAATTCGAGCAGTTATGTGGGCCCCAGGACCCAGATTAAAAAATCATAGCTCGATCTCTGTTAGAACTCTCATTTCTTTATCTGTCATTTTCTCTAGAATAAGATACAAAATACACTCTTTCTTTCTTTCTTTCTTTCTTTCTTTCTTTCTTTCTTTCTTTCTTTTGTTTGTTTGTTTGTTTGTTTGTTTGTTTGTTTGTTTGTTTGTTTGTTTGTTTGTTTGTTTGTTTGTTTGTTTGTTTGTTCATTCTTTTTTATCTTTTTTCGATAGGTCAAGATGTCGTTTTTCACTCCTTCGGTGTTGACTGAAATTATACAAAGACTTGTAATGCATTTCTTTCTGTTAAAAAAGGAGGTAAGAATCTGACACTTATTTCCTTCACAACATGTGAATTTCAGATCAGCTGGATATTGATGATATTTTTTCCTGACAGGAATTAGAAAACTGGGAGTCAGATCCAGAAGATTTCGGTAAGTTACCATTGTATTTCTCTATTCATCCATTCGCTCTCGTGTTGATTTTTCTTTCAATCATTTATTTTATTTCTAGTAAATGAAGAAGTTGGAGAATCGTGGCGTTATCAACTAAGGGTAAGTGACCAAGATAGCTGCTATCATTAGTTGCTCACGGACCCCTTATCGGCACTAATTCCCAATCTGGGGTCAAAAAAAAAAGAACTCCCTTCTCTTGAGGATTGAAATATTTTTTGATGTTAATATTTTTCATTGTTTTGACCCCCAGGTTGGGAACTAGTGCAAGGGTTTATACTCGAATTTCATGACAGCCATGTTTGAAGGATAGAAATATTTCAATGGGGTTTTTTCGTAATGAGAAATTAAATTACCAAAATGCGGGGGCCTAATTTATAAAAAGAGCTTTTAAGTTGTGACGTATTTCCGGGTCCAACTGCTAACAAAAACCGCAAATAATTTTTTAACAAAAATAAAATGAAAAATGTCCTCAATGATTTGGACAAAAAATCCAGTCATGAAGAAAAAGTAAGAAAAATCTTTATAGAACTGCTTTTTTTTTTTTGTTTTTCGACCCGGAAGTCGTTTTTCCATACGAGTGACGTCACACTTGAAAGCTCTATGGACCCCAGCCCCTCGCTCTCTGCTGTCCTTGTATATTGGTCGACACTGCAAACGAAACTAAGACAAAAGTCACTTACACCACGACAACAGTGATACTCTATTTATCTAATGTCCTTGATTCTATGCTTTTCTACAGCCAAGCACAGAAGTCTTGTATCTAACGTTGTTCGCAGAGTTTAGAAGTATAGTCACGCCAGTAGTGGTCAATATGATTCATACTGTACAAGGTTAGTTTCCATGGTAACTTTGGGTTACTAAATACAGTCATGTAGTCTATATGACAATAGGGACCTTAAGCACCAGGATGGGAGGGCGAGGACGGCGTCAAGTCCAAGAAAGGACTAGGTCGAGAACGCCGTCGGTCCTCTCGTCACGTAACATTAGAAACCTTAAGATCCACGACGGGAGCGGACGGCTACGGCGGACGATGATGCCAGCACGTTTTCAAAACGGTTTTTCGTGTGCGCGCCGTCGTCCTTGCCGTTGCTGTCCTCTCCAGAACGTCACTTAGTGCTTTTTCACGTTCTAGCGAGGACTGCAGCAGCAAGGACGACGGCGCGCGCACGAAAAACCGTCTTGAAAACGTGCTGGCTTCACGTTAGTATTTTGATTTGGTGAACTTTTGCTTGTTTTACCGTCCTGGTGCTTAAGTGTTACGTTGTGTGAAAACCGACCGTCCTCTTCCTCCCGTCCTGGTGCTTAAGGTCCCTAAAGTTACGGCATGTCGTACCGTGTACATGCTGTAAGTCAGTACTGTACGTTTCCCACTCATACGACAACCATTCTTATGGGAAGCCATTTCAATGTTACGGCATGTCGTACCGTGTACGTACTGTAAGTCAGTACTGACTCACTAATACCATGTCTTGTTTCAGCGTCACCAGATTCTGAAGACATGAATTTCTTACTTCAAAAAGACGCTGGTAAGTATCATTAATAAGAGTGGGACGTCCAAAGTAAGAAGCATAGAGCATATCCTATCTTCCATTTTCTTGCATTACCTTCTCTTCTCTTCTCTTCTCTTCTCTTCCCTCCCCTCCCCTCCCCTAGCATTATCTTTTCATTAACAATAACCAATGCCATTTTCATTACAGTGTACACTGCTGCTGGCTTAGCGTCGTACGACTTATTTGGGGAAGTTGACTTTGACGCTTGGTTCAAAGAATACCTTAGAAGGGAAATGCATACGAACTCTTCCAGGTAAACTGTTGCTATGACAATGTTGTAAGGTTGCTCTTTCAATGATTCCCTTTTCCTCTCTACCCATGCATCATAGAAGCTTTCAGTTTTATCGCAACCTCTTGGCTGATCTAAGTCAGGGCATGGCTAACTCACAGATCAAACCCTGAAACAACCTACGGGCTGATCTAAGTCAGGGCACGGCTAACTCACAGATCGAACCCTGAAACAACCTCTGGGCTGATCTAAGTCAGAGCACGGCTAACTCACAGATCAAACCCTGAAACAACCTCTGGGCTGATCTAAGTCAGCACGACTAGCTCACAGATTAAACCCTGAAACAACCTCTGGGCTAATCTAAGTCAGGGCACGGCTAACTCCCAGATCGAACCCTGAAACAACCTCTGGGCTGATATGCGCGCGCCCCCTGAGCGCGCCAGCCTTGATTCTAATTATTTGTAATAGGTGGTGATTTTTTTTTTCTGCAGAACTAAATTACTTCGACGGCGTGTACCGTGGCTTGTTGGCCAGTGGGTCAATGTCAAGATGTCTGCATCAGTTCGACCCTTGCTTTATGAATCACTCATCTACCTCATGCAAGAACACGAGGATCTAGTGGTAAATATAGAGTATAAACCTTGGGCTCCCTGTGGTAAATATAGAGTATAGACCTTGGGCTTCCTGTGGTTTATCTTATATCACTTACGCTAATCTTTACTATTTTTAGGTTCGACTAACAGCAGCAAATTCCATGAAGACTGATATCCTTATATACTCACTTGATTACCATGATTAATCCTCGTAAAGAGGTTCTATCTTGAAGTACTGGTAGCGTAGCGCAGAGAGCGCTCGCCTCTCACCAATGCGACCCGAGTTCGAGTCCCGCCATGCTCTGTGTTGTATGTGAGTTTCTAGTTGGTTTTCTCCTGTGCTTCGAGGGTTTTTCTCCGGGTTATTCGGTTTTCCTCCCTCCACAAAAATGATCTTCTAAATTCGATGATGGAATGAGGGCCACAGGTTTGTTAACCATTCGCTATTAAGTGCTACCGCAAAACAAGGACGGTTGTTTGGTTAGTTGTTGTTGAAACGAGAGCCACAAACCTGTGGCTCTCCGTTCGTCATCGAATTTTAATTTAGAAGTTAAAACTTCTAAATTCAACGAAACGAACAGGAGAGAAGCAACAAGCAACTCTACTCATATATGATGGATAGTCTGGGATATAAACCCCTTGCAACACGTCGTTAATGCAGTTCAATTTGGAGGACAAAACAATAGGTTCCAATTCTCAGGAGATTGAAATTCATTTGTTTTGTCCTCCGAATTGAGCTGCTTTGACGTCACAAGAAAGGGTTCTATATACTGATGTGCTGTTGCAGCTGAATTGAGTATTTTATTATCCTTAACTGTTCTTAATTGTTGATGACGTAGAATTCTATCTCGATGATTTTGAACCGGTAAGTAAAATCTTGAGAAAAACCTTCACATTTTATCGCCACCCAAAAACAACATACAAGGCCAAGGGATGAGAATTCTGAATCAATGTCAGCAGTTTTGTGATTTAAGGTGCAGACACGATACAATTTTTCATGCAACATCGCAAAAACTAGATCGCAACGTGTGACCACCCGTGCGACATGTTCACGCGGTGAGGTTCGTCGCGCGCGGCGTTTCAAAAGTAGAAATCGTTTCTTCCTTTTGCAACGTCACATGGGTGGTGGCACGGTCTGTGATGTTCGCGACGTCGCATGAAAAATCGCATCGTTCGTCTGCGATTTTTCATCGTGTGTCGCGCCTTTACTCATTTTATTCTTGATTGTTCTTGTTTTAGTTCATCAATGGAAGTTTTACGTCGCTTTTTCATCTGCTGCGACAAGTGACAGAATGTGACACTAAGGTAGGTGTTTAGGGTCTGTAAGGATATGTCGCATCTAAACACATGGTTATTGTACATTTTACTCACCATCCCGTCTCTGATCACTGGAAAAATATATTGGAAAAGGTTAGAAGTTAGACCTCCAACCATTAGGACACTTCCATGGTTTGGAAATATCGAAATATGTTGGAAGTTCTCTGGGAATGACGCATACATGTTGGAAGTATGTTGGAAAATATTTGAAGTTAGACCTCTAACCTTTTAAATAGGACACTCCCATGGTATGGAAATATGTTAGAACAAAATGTTGGAAATATCATGGAAGTATATATGTTGGAATGACGCGTACATTTTGGACGTTGTGAATATGTTGGAAGTGGCGACTTCCATGATATTTTCATAATTGTTTCATTTCCAACATCTTTCCGTCACTTGGAGCGTGCACGATTTTTCTGGTGTGATTGGCCGAGAACAATAGCTAATGTGTATGAGCTCGAATTTCTAGCACAAAGCATGATGGGAAACTGAGTCCTTACGCTTTTTTGGTTCCACTAAAAATTCGTCTGACAATTTTTCCTTCGACATTTTCTATGGAAATATAAGTATTTCAGCAGTATTTTTTTCTGATATTTCCTTTGATTTCCTTGTTCCATTTTTGCGAGACTCCAGTTTCCTAGGGTGCTTTCTGGGCTTTGATGCACATTGCCTATTGCGGCCAATCCCTGATAACATGTGAACTTGACATGATAAATATATTCTTTGTATGTTTTTTCTAGGGAATAATAAATCTTATTTTCTTCTCGCATACAGATGCATGTTCTCCATGTATTGTCAACCTTGATTGAAAGAGTAGAGACAAAGGTACTTCATATATGTTGTAATTAGGGAAGCAAGGGTGGCATAGTAATCAAAGTGCTCACCTCTCACCAAGGCTTCGATTTCTGGACTCGGTGTCATGTGAGGAGAGTTGCTGTTGGCTCTCTCGTGCGCTTGAGGGTTTTTCTCCAGGTTCTCTGGTTTTCCTCCCTCCACAAAAATCAACTTCTAAATTCTAATTTGATCATGGAACGAGGGCCACAGGTTTGTTAGCCTTTGGCTATTAAGCATACCCTCGTAAAAACAAGAACGATATATTTTTATTTTATTTTTAGAGATATGAATAAGATTTTTACTGCTTATGTTTTTTGTCAGGTCCGTCCCTTCGCTGGTTTGTTAACGATGTACCTGCCTCATCTATGGCAGGAATCCGAACAACACAATATGTTACGATGTGCTATACTCGCTACACTCAACCATCTGATACAGGTATAGACATCTTACAAAGGTTTAGATCGTATTCGTATTTGATTACAGACTCTCAGGAGTTTGTGCTACAGCACTAAAATGTTGCTCAATAGATCTCTTTACCTTTGGCGTAATGTTTCCCCATTTGAGACCACGTGTCATTCCCTAGAGTATTATTTCTTTGTTTGACGGTTTCCCATGAGAAGACACATGAATATGGATACAACTAAAACAAAGAATGTTATTCTGAAGAGAATGACACGTGGTCTGAAATGGGAAAACATAACGCCCATTAATAAGCATGCTGTTTCAAATGCTGGCTGTGGTGATTTCAGGAGTGTAATGGAAAGACATGATACTTTTCCATGGCTTTTTTTACATAGGATCTACTAGTATATTATTTCAGGGACCGTGGAGCATAGTTTTTAGTGGGGGGGCTAATCTGGGAGATCCCAACCAACCCAAAAAAATTGGGTTTTGAGACTCTTGGAAATGCAATAATCCCTTTCACAGTTCCCTGCGCCATCTTGAAAGGTAGTCGTGCCTTTGCATCAAAGCGAGACCAACAGTGGGCTTGCAATGATAGAGACATGAGAACAATTGTCCAAGGTGTTAACAGAGGTATCTATCATTGCAAGCTCACCGTTGATCTCGCTTCGATGCAAAGTCACGGCTACCTTTCAAAATGGCGCAGGGAACTGTGAAGGGAACTATTTTCAGTGGCGCAGTTTGAGGACAATTGCGGCAACATTTATTGCATTAAAGTCATGCTAAAGCTTTAGACAATTCATAACATGTACAGAAAATATTTTTTAGCTAAAAACGTGCGGGGTTAAGCCCGCCCCTCACGCCCCCTGCCTCGTTTGTGCCTGTATTTCACACGCCAGTCCATCCAAACCCTGCTACAATGATTGTGCAAAACCTTTTTGAAAGGTTCTTTCTCTCTCCATTCATAGGGCTTGGGAACAGAAAGTGTTAACTTGTATCCTTTTCTTCTTCCTATCATACAACTAAGCACAGATATCACACAGGTTAGTACGACAGTTATTTTCATTTAAAAATCCGTTTATATTCTTTCTCTCTAGCCAACGCGGAATCGTCGTCACGACCAAGTAGGTTTTAGTGGACGTCAATCAAAGCGTTTCCATGACATTCCATAAACACATTCCCTTGACAATTTTGTGTTTTCCGACAATGTCAAGGAAACACTTTGATTGACGTCCACCAAGACTCTATTTTGTCACGACGGTAATTTGTACGACTCCGTGCGTGATATCTTCTGTCACTAATCACTGAGCATGCACAAAGCCTCACATTGAAACCTTTGTGGGTGACAAGTGAGGCATATCTCAGAAGTGGGCAATTCACAAAGACATATTTTCAAGAAAGTGGGCTCCCTGTGTATTAGTCTAATAGTTTGTTACCCTGTTTTCATTGTAGCCTCCGCACGTTTATCTGTTAGAAGATGGACTAGAGCTATGGTAAGGGTGTTTTATGTTGGTTCTCCTTTTGTTGGCTCTTTGGTTTATGAATAGAGGGTTGATTAACTGATTGATGAATGGACGGACGGACAAACGACGAACGGACGAACGGAAGGACAGGAGAATGGTTCGAGTGAGAATACATTTCTGAGAACCTTAATTTGATTCCTTATAACCTTTTTTATTAATTGTTTTTATCAGGCAAAAGACGATTGAAAATGCAAACAAACTAACTCCAGAGCTTCTACACTTGTTCAACAACATGCCTGCATTACTGGGTTGGTATCAAACGAATAGGGGTATTAGTAAGGGGGGGGGGGGGAGAGGAAAAGGGACTTCAGTGATTGACTTCTGAAAATCAACCACCGTTCATTAAAGTCTGAAACACCCTCTGGGTTGATTTAAGTCAGGTCATGGCTAACTCACAGATCATCGGAATACACCGATTTAGCTTGGGAGTAATATTTTTTTTTCCCAATTCAGTTCACATTAGAATAAGATTCTTTGTATGAGTTTTATCTACATTCATATGTCTTCTCGTGCATAACCATTAAACAAGGAAATGATACTCTAGGGATTTGAATTGGGAAAACAATACGTCCAAGCTAAATCGCTCTATTGGAGGGAGGATACCGGAGAACCAAGAGATAAACCCTCAAATCAAGGGAGAGACCCAATCCCGGGGGGGGGGGGTGTACTCCCTATAATGGACTATACGGGGATGCTCCGCCCGAAAGGGGTACTTTTTTCAGGCCGCACGTATAGAAAAGGGGTGGAAATTTGTGAGTTTTGGTATAAAAAGGGGTAGATTTTCTTCAAAGGTATATGAAAGGGGTACCTTTTCAGGCAAAAAGGTATAAAAAAGGGGTAACTTTTTGCTGAAATTTGGTATAGAAAAGGGTAAGGGGTCGAGAGTCCGGGCGGAGCATCCCCGTATGAAACGACCCGAAGTACCCCCCCCCCCCCGGACCCAATAAACTCTACTCACATGTGATGTCCTGGAATCAAATCCGGGACCACAGATGTGAGAGGCGAGTATACTCTCGCTATAAGCAACATCCTTCCCTGATCGTCCGCACCTGATTAAATTTCAGAAATCAGCAGTGAAAACTTAAGAACTTGCTTTGGAATCATCGACCGTTATCTTCTTTTAGACGGGAAAGAGTTCCTAAAGGTAGGATAAAAATTAGAATTGTTTTCGTGTGAGTGGGAAAAGATAGGGCAAATAGTCCCCTTCACAGTTCCCTGCGCCATCTTGAAATATAGCGGTGCCTTTGTATCGAAGCGAGACGAACGGTGAGCTTGCAATGATAGAGACATGTGATAAATAATTGTCCAAGGTGCTCAAAAAGGTCTCTATCATTGCAAGGTCACCTTTCCTCTCGCTTCGATGCAAAGGCACGGCTACCTTTCAAGATGGCGCAGGGAACTGTGAAAGGGATTCGTATTCGTACCGTATCTTACCGTAACCGGATAAAAAGGTTAAAAGTTTTACCTGTTTTCCCACAGAATTTCGGGTCGTCCGTGGTTCGTTCCTGTGAGAACATGGTGGGGAATATCAAACCCGAAGGAGGGATGATTGTAGCCAAGGTATGTGAGCTTGTAGCCTCTAACCAGGATTGGGTTTGGGGTTCCTATGGGAAAAAAGGGACGAGGGATGAGAAATATTCCCCTTCCTAGTCCTTTATTCTTCAATCATCTCTACAGGAACCCCCAAAAGCCAAAAAAAAACCGGTTCTCTATTCAGGCCTCTACTCTCCTCTATAATCTCCACAGTAGTTCCTAAACAGAAAAGTGAGTAAAAAGACATTCCTGCCCAGTCCTTTTCTTTTTTATCTCCACAGGCCACACCCCCCCCCCCCCCCCCCCCCCCCAAAACAGAAATGCGGGGCGAAAATGATACTTTACTGCGATTTCAAGATAATCTGATCCTGGCTGCTTGATTTTCTAGGTTATCGAGACCATCGTCAAATCTTTTCCTGTGGACGGAGTCCAGTTGTTGCAGCCAGTTCTAATCAAGATGTTTAAACTTATTTTTGACGAAGAGGTAAGCCATATTCTATTCGCTTGGGATCCCTGTGTAAAAAAATCCACTATGCAGTAAATGTGTGGATTTGAAAACTCCAGCCTGGACTTGAATTTTTTTGTTCTGTGGTCAGTTAAGCCAATAGCCAATGTGCATGAGCTCGAAATTCTAGCACAAAGCATGATGGGAAAGTGAGTTCTTACGCTTTTTTGGCTCCTCTAAAAATTCATCTGATAATTTTTCCTTCGACATTTTCTATGGAAATAAAAGGATTTCAGCAGACGAAAATAACAGAGTAATTTTTTTCTGATAGTTTTTTTGATTTCCCTGTTACATTTTTAAAGAACTCACTTTCCCAGAGTGCTTTGTGAGCTTTGATGCACATTACCTATTCGGGAAAGGTCTATTCACCATGCAAGGGAAGCGTTTGATAGAACTTCAAAGTATCCTGGAGTTTGATGATAAATAACTATTATATTTTTGTGTTTGATCTCCAGGAACACACTCCTTTGCTAGTCATCTACTTGTGTATTTTTGGGGAAATAATTCTAAAAAATCCATCCTACTTCTCGGACTTTATCGAAATGATGGCAGGAATGTCAAATGCGCAGGTAAGGGTTGTGAAGTTAATTTTCAAGTTTCTCTAAAAAAAAAAAAAAATTACACAGGAAAAACATGGATTTTGAAACATTGAGATGTTCAGGGACCATTGAGTGGAAGGGGATGGGGTAGGTCAATAGACCTCATCGGCTTGGGTGTAATGTTGTCCCATTTCAGACCAGGTGTCATTCCCCAGAGTATTATTTCATTGTTTAACGGTTGCGCATGAGAAGATACATGAATATGGATACAACTCAAACAAAGAATCTTATTCTCAAGAGAATGACACGTGGTCTGAAATGGGACAACATTACACCCAAGCCGATGAGGTCTATTGGAGACTGAACCAACAAGATCATAGTAGTCTCTATAGCGTGGTGGTAAAACGCTCACCTCTGAGGTCCAGGGTTCAAATCCCAGTCCCCCATGTGAGTTGAGTTGGTTGCTTCTCTTCCTGTCAGAGGCACCCTTATTTTGCTTTCAGTTCAACTCCGGTGGTGATAAGCAATTAAAAAATATTTATATATATTTCTGTTTTCAGAGTGTGGACCTTCTTGGACAGTTTTTAGACGTGTGCCTGGATAAGGTAGAGAATGGGTGTGGTTAATAGGATGACAAAATTTGATTTGTTACTTACATGCATATCAAATATTTTCTGGGGTTACCCTCCTTTTCCCCCTGAGCCTTACATATTACTATTTAATTTCTAGATCTATATATCGAGGTTTTTTTCATGTGACGTCACAATTTAGAGAAATTTCTTTAATCTGAACAAAAGAGTTGATATTCAAAGTTTTCATACAGATATTAGTAAAACTGTGAAGTTTCGTGAAGATCGCGCGTAAACTATCGAAGATATGAATTTTTAAAAACATGAAATTTTACAAAGAAATGTATGTTGGCAGACAGAATTTGCCTGCCAACATACATTTCTTCGTAAAAGTTGTCAAATTCAAAAATTCATACATTCTATGGATTATGGACAATCTTCACAAAACTTTGCAATTTTACTAATATCTACATGACAAATTTGATTGTGAACTTCTTTTCTTGATTAAACAAAAAAAATGTTTTTTTGGGATTACGTGACGTCACAGTGAAAAACCTCAATAGGTTCCCAATATCTATATTTCTTATACTAGGTAATAATTATCATGGCAGGCTGATGAAAGCTTCAAAATAAAATTTGTTTTTATTGTTGTGAACCCAAACAGCTTGACTCGATGACTCGATTGGAAAGAAGAAAACTAATAGTAATGGCGCTATCGTCACTTTTACCTGTAAATTCAAAGTAAGTCTTATTCATTCTTGAAAATTCCATAAAATAAACCAACGGGCTTGATAAACCCAAGACGGCCAACCTATATTTGTCGTCCACTTGACCGGCCCCAGAGGGTGGTCGCTTAATAGAGGTTCGACTGTAGACTGCATTGCAATATGATAACCATAAGCACCTGATTGTCTCACAAATCTCATAAGTCAACCACGTCATCATTATGCAACTAGAGTGGTATCTAACCTTAACTTGACTATTCCCAAATCCAAAACTAATGCTGGGAAACGTCGATTTTCCTCCACGGTACCTTCCATTTGGAATGCACTACCCCCCAAAATACACCAGATATCCTCTTTCAAAACATTTCATGGTAAATGTAAAGACTTCTTCTATAACAGTTTAAACTCTTCTACAGAACTCAATGTGTCTAGACTTTATTAATATAAACGCTTCTGTCTTCTCCCAGTTTTACTTTCTAGTATTTATTCAGTTAATGATATGTTAGTTTAGTTTGCTTAGTTTAGTTTGCTTAGTTTAGTTTGCTTAGTTTAGATTAGTTTAATGATTATTATGGAATCACTATATAGATTAAGAAATTTAGTTAGTTAAATGTAAATATGTATAGCTTAAATTTTGAACGAAGTTGTAAATATATTTATTAGTAGATGGGCCTAATTGGAAAAAAGTATAAACTTTATTAACGACCCAATAAAGATATTTATTATTATTATTATTATTATTATTATTATTATTATTATTATTATTATTATTATTATTATTATTATTATCATGGCGTCTGTCGTGATAAAGCCTATAGATCCCTTGCAAAAGCAGCTCAATTTGGAGGACAAAACCAAAGAATTTCAATCTCCTGAGATTTGGAACCTATTGTTTTGTCCTCCAAATTGAGCTGCATTCCAAAGAGCTGCAAGGGGTTTATAAGCCAGTTCAAACAAGTGAATGAAAATTGGAACTGCGCATTCGTTTCATTTCAGGTGTGTAACAGAGAGGTTTGCAGTCATCCTGGATTCAGTTGTTGATGTCTTGCACGAGATTCATCGCTGTGAAGACGGAGTACATACAGAGTGAGTACCTAAACTCACCACCAAAACCCTCTTCTTCATGCAATCTCATTTTTATAATTATTAAAAAAACTCTGCTATTTTCTCTGAGAAGCCCACACAGACTAGCCGTTAATTCAGGATGTAGAGCGAATTTCTTATTAGTGAGATTCGTTGGCGTACTTGTGTGCGTGCTATATTCGTGCCGAATCTTACCGTAGCAGTAACTACGCGTATATTGTTGAGTTTTACTGACCTTTTCTTTCAGTTGCCTCGTACTTTTTAATGGTGAGGAAGTTCCGAGTGACGAATCAGAAACAGAAAACCAACTGAGAAAAAAGAAGGTAAGGTTGGATAGTTGAGCTTCGAAATCCTAGAAAGCCATAACCCTTGGCCTTTCAAATAACTTATTGCTAAAGTAGGACTCTACATTTTCCAAATATCTTATGTGAGCAGATAAGGGTTTTAGAGTCAGCCATCTAATCATAGTCTACCAAGTGAACCAATCAGATCTGACACGAGGTCTCAGGGGCGGATTCAGGATTTTTGCAAGGGGCTCGAAATTTTGGTTAGGGGGTTTTGACTGCCGAACCGCCGGTGAACCAAAAAAACAGGGGAAGGTTAAACCGCCAAATCAGAAAAAAATTGTTTTTAAATTGGGTATTATTTAAGAAGGTTCGATTGCAGAATTCCAGGGAGTTAGGATAAACCCCCCATAGATCCACCCTTGGTTCTGAAAGCTAATGCAGTCTATCAACCATTCTATACTGACTCTGATATATGACTCATATACTCCAACAGTTGACGTTATCGGATCCAGTGCATCGTATTCCTCTGTGGCAGTTTGTTGGTGCTAAGCTTAAAGAGAGCCAAGCAGCTCATGGTGAAGTTGTGTTCCAAACGTGTATGGAATGTCTTGACTCTGCCGTAGCAGAACAGCTCTTCTCATTTATCAATCACTAAGATGAAGGTGGTTTTTTATTTTACCACGGATCAACTCACAACATACTTACCCCACCCAAGGTAAATAAGTCTTGAGTTGGGTAAGAAACAAGGAATAGAATCCAACAATGTTTTGATCATCAGTTTAATAGACCTCTTTTCCTTTTCCCATTCAAGACCCCGTGTCATTCCCTAGAGTATCATTTCTTTGTTAAACAGTTGTGCACGAGAAGACACATGAGTATAGATACAACTCAAACAAAGAATCTTATTCTCAAGACCACATGTCATTCCCCAGAGTATCATTTCTTTGTTAAACAGTTGCGCATGAGAAGACACATGAATATGAATACAACTCAAACAAAGAATCTTATTCTCAAGACCACATGTCATTCCCCAGAGTATCATTTCTTTGTTAAACAGTTGCGCATGAGACGACACATGAATATGGATACAACTCAAACAAAGAATCTTATTCGTAAGAGAATGACACGTGGTCTGAAATGGGGGGAAAATTACACCCAAGGTAAACAGGTCTGTTATGAATACTCAATTCGAATTGTTGGGAGTGTGACCAATCGACCAAAACATAGTATCGAAGTAATGACGGCATTACGATTTTTTAAAGGTGTAAGAGACAACAGGGACGAGTTTAAAGATATGATATGACGTGGAATTAAAAGTCAATACAGCGAACAGTCGAGAAATAAAAAGGCAATATAATGCAGATCAAATAGGTGGTACAACAAATCACTTTCTTTTATAGGAAAACAAAAAGTATAACAATAAAGTTCAACGTTTTCCAAAGCACTTTAAGGGTTTGGAATCAAAAGTATATTTGGGTGTGCCTCAAGGATCATTGCTAGGTCCTTTCAAAGTTCAAGTAATAGCAACAACGCTCAGATGCGGTTTCGTGGCTTTTTTTTTTCTATTTTTCTTATGGCTACTGCTGATAATAATTGAACCTCATCAAATCTTATGAAAACAAAAAATTACTGCGATTCTCAATATTCTGCGAACTCAGACATTTCAACGGCTTGTTGTGAAACTGGCTCTTCGCTGCCGTCAATCAAAACTAGTAAGACGGTACCTTTTATATTTTTGACTTGCGACAGTGAAAAAAACTATAGCTCGCAGAATATTGAGAATCGTAGTAAATAAAAAAGTGAACGAATTCTTCGATCTACAATTTATTTTTATTTATCTTATTTTGAGATTTGCCCGCAGGCTGGTGCTGTACAATAGGACACGAGGTCCCCTTCGAGGTACATTGCACCAATTCCCAACCCCTTAAAACTCCCATACCCATCCCACAATCAACCCATTAAGAAATCATTAGTAAAGGCCAGACACTGAGGGTGGTCACTGCCAGGGTTTCTTTACGTCCTCAGTGGGTTCTTTTACGTCCCTCACAATGGTGCAAAACAACGGTGCAAAACGACGCTGGCCGATGTTTTTTTTTTCGTAAATACATAACATCAATATATTCGTAAACATTGACGTTATCTACGACAGTCCTCGTCTAGATAATTTTTTTAGCTGATTCTACAATTCTTATCACTTCACTCAACAGATTAGTTGGTGTTGGTGTATCAGAGAGCTGGTCAGTAGATCCCTGGGTAGTTGGTGTTGGTGTATCAGAGAGCTGGTCAGTAGATCCCTGGGTAGTTGGTGTTGGTGTATCAGAGGGCTGGTCAGTAGATCCCTGGGTAGTTGGTGTTGGTGTATCAGAGGGCTGGTCAGTAGATCCCTGGATAGTTGGTGTTGGTGTATCAGAGGGCTGGTCAGTAGATCCCTGGATAGTTGGTGTTGGTGTATCAGAGAGCTGGTCAGTAGATCCCTGGATAGTTGGTGTTGGTGTATCAGAGGGCTGGTCAGTAGATCC
Source organism: Anthopleura xanthogrammica (assembly GCA_964019055.1). Taxonomy (NCBI): domain Eukaryota; kingdom Metazoa; phylum Cnidaria; class Anthozoa; order Actiniaria; family Actiniidae; genus Anthopleura; species Anthopleura xanthogrammica. The sequence goes on from OZ025217.1 coordinate 9,906,250, forward strand.
CTGGATAGTTGGTGTTGGTGTATCAGAGAGCTGGTCAGTAGATCTCTGGATAGTTGGTGTTGGTGTAACAGAGAGCTGGTCAGTAGATCTCTGGATAGTTGGTGTTGGTGTAACAGAGAGCTGGTCAGTAGATCCCTGGATAGTTGGTGTTGGTGTATCAGAGGGCTGGTCAGTAGATCCCTGGGTAGTTGGTGTTGGTGTATCAGAGAGCTGGTCAGTAGATCTCTGGATAGTTGGTGTTGGTGTAACAGAGAGCTGGTCAGTAGATCTCTGGATAGTTGGTGTTGGTGTAACAGAGAGCTGGTCAGTAGATCCCTGGGTAGTTGGTGTTGGTGTAACAGAGAGCTGGTCAGTAGATCTCTGGATAGTTGGTGTTGGTGTAACAGAGAGCTGGTCAGTAGATCCCTGGATAGTTGGTGTTGGTGTATCAGAGGGCTGGTCAGTAGATCCCTGGGTAGTTGGTGTTGGTGTATCAGAGAGCTGGTCAGTAGATCTCTGGATAGTTGGTATTGGTGTAACAGAGAGCTGGTCAGTAGATCCCTGGATAGTTGGTGTTGGTGTATCAGAGGGCTGGTCAGTAGATCCCTGGGTAGTTGGTGTTGGTGTATCAGAGAGCTGGTCAGTAGATCTCTGGATAGTTGGTGTTGGTGTAACAGAGAGCTGGTCAGTAGATCTCTGGATAGTTGGTGTTGGTGTAACAGAGAGCTGGTCAGTAGATCCCTGGATAGTTGGTGTTGGTGTATCAGAGGGCTGGTCAGTAGATCCCTGGGTAGTTGGTGTTGGTGTATCAGAGAGCTGGTCAGTAGATCTCTGGATAGTTGGTGTTGGTGTAACAGAGAGCTGGTCAGTAGATCTCTGGATAGTTGGTGTTGGTGTAACAGAGAGCTGGTCAGTAGATCCCTGGGTAGTTGGTGTTGGTGTAACAGAGAGCTGGTCAGTAGATCTCTGGATAGTTGGTGTTGGTGTAACAGAGAGCTGGTCAGTAGATCCCTGGATAGTTGGTGTTGGTGTATCAGAGGGCTGGTCAGTAGATCCCTGGGTAGTTGGTGTTGGTGTATCAGAGAGCTGGTCAGTAGATCTCTGGATAGTTGGTATTGGTGTAACAGAGAGCTGGTCAGTAGATCCCTGGATAGTTGGTGTTGGTGTATCAGAGGGCTGGTCAGTAGATCCCTGGGTAGTTGGTGTTGGTGTATCAGAGAGCTGGTCAGTAGATCTCTGGATAGTTGGTGTTGGTGTAACAGAGAGCTGGTCAGTAGATCCCTGGATAGTTGGTGTTGGTGTATCAGAGGGCTGGTCAGTAGATCCCTGGGTAGTTGGTGTTGGTGTAACAGAGAGCTGGTCAGTAGATCTCTGGATAGTTGGTATTGGTGTAACAGAGAGCTGGTCAGTAGATCCCTGGATAGTTGGTGTTGGTGTATCAGAGGGCTGGTCAGTAGATCCCTGGGTAGTTGGTGTTGGTGTATCAGAGAGCTGGTCAGTAGATCTCTGGATAGTTGGTGTTGGTGTAACAGAGAGCTGGTCAGTAGATCTCTGGATAGTTGGTGTTGGTGTAACAGAGAGCTGGTCAGTAGATCCCTGGATAGTTGGTGTTGGTGTATCAGAGGGCTGGTCAGTAGATCCCTGGGTAGTTGGTGTTGGTGTATCAGAGAGCTGGTCAGTAGATCTCTGGATAGTTGGTGTTGGTGTAACAGAGAGCTGGTCAGTAGATCTCTGGATAGTTGGTGTTGGTGTAACAGAGAGCTGGTCAGTAGATCCCTGGGTAGTTGGTGTTGGTGTAACAGAGAGCTGGTCAGTAGATCTCTGGATAGTTGGTGTTGGTGTAACAGAGAGCTGGTCAGTAGATCCCTGGATAGTTGGTGTTGGTGTATCAGAGGGCTGGTCAGTAGATCCCTGGGTAGTTGGTGTTGGTGTATCAGAGAGCTGGTCAGTAGATCTCTGGATAGTTGGTGTTGGTGTAACAGAGAGGTGGTCAGTAGATCCCTGGATAGTTGGTGTTGGTGTATCAGAGGGCTGGTCAGTAGATCCCTGGGTAGTTGGTGTTGGTGTAACAGAGAGCTGGTCAGTAGATCTCTGGATAGTTGGTATTGGTGTAACAGAGAGCTGGTCAGTAGATCCCTGGATAGTTGGTGTTGGTGTATCAGAGGGCTGGTCAGTAGATCCCTGGGTAGTTGGTGTTGGTGTATCAGAGAGCTGGTCAGTAGATCTCTGGATAGTTGGTGTTGGTGTAACAGAGAGCTGGTCAGTAGATCTCTGGATAGTTGGTGTTGGTGTAACAGAGAGCTGGTCAGTAGATCCCTGGATAGTTGGTGTTGGTGTATCAGAGGGCTGGTCAGTAGATCCCTGGGTAGTTGGTGTTGGTGTATCAGAGAGCTGGTCAGTAGATCTCTGGATAGTTGGTGTTGGTGTAACAGAGAGCTGGTCAGTAGATCCCTGGATAGTTGGTGTTGGTGTATCAGAGGGCTGGTCAGTAGATCCCTGGGTAGTTGGTGTTGGTGTATCAGAGAGCTGGTCAGTAGATCTCTGGATAGTTGGTGTTGGTGTAACAGAGAGCTGGTCAGTAGATCTCTGGATAGTTGGTGTTGGTGTAACAGAGAGCTGGTCAGTAGATCCCTGGGTAGTTGGTGTTGGTGTAACAGAGAGCTGGTCAGTAGATCTCTGGATAGTTGGTGTTGGTGTAACAGAGAGCTGGTCAGTAGATCCCTGGATAGTTGGTGTTGGTGTATCAGAGGGCTGGTCAGTAGATCCCTGGGTAGTTGGTGTTGGTGTATCAGAGAGCTGGTCAGTAGATCTCTGGATAGTTGGTATTGGTGTAACAGAGAGCTGGTCAGTAGATCCCTGGATAGTTGGTGTTGGTGTATCAGAGGGCTGGTCAGTAGATCCCTGGGTAGTTGGTGTTGGTGTATCAGAGAGCTGGTCAGTAGATCTCTGGATAGTTGGTGTTGGTGTAACAGAGAGCTGGTCAGTAGATCTCTGGATAGTTGGTGTTGGTGTAACAGAGAGCTGGTCAGTAGATCCCTGGATTGTTGGTGTTGGTGTATCAGAGGGCTGGTCAGTAGATCCCTGGGTAGTTGGTGTTGGTGTATCAGAGAGCTGGTCAGTAGATCTCTGGATAGTTGGTGTTGGTGTAACAGAGAGCTGGTCAGTAGATCTCTGGATAGTTGGTGTTGGTGTAACAGAGAGCTGGTCAGTAGATCCCTGGGTAGTTGGTGTTGGTGTATCAGAGAGCTGGTCAGTAGATCTCTGGATAGTTGGTGTTGGTGTAACAGAGAGCTGGTCAGTAGATTTCTGGATTGTTGGTGTAACAGAGAGCTGGTCAGTAGATCCCTGGATAGTTGGTGTTGGTGTATCAGAGGGCTGGTCAGTAGATCCCTGGGTAGTTGGTGTTGGTGTATAAGAGAGCTGGTCAGTAAATCTCTGGATAGTTGGTGTTGGTGTAACAGAGAGCTGGTCAGTAGATCTCTGGATAGTTGGTGTTGGTGTAACAGAGAGCTGGTCAGTAGATCCCTGGATAGTTGGTGTTGGTGTATCAGAGAGCTGGTCAGTAGATCCCTGGGTAGTTGGTGTTGGTGTATCAGAGAGCTGGTCAGTAGATCCCTGGGTAGTTGGTGTTGGTGTATAAGAGAGCTGGTCAGTAGATCCCTGGGTAGTTGGTGTTGGTGTATAAGAGAGCTGGTCAGTAGATCCCTGGATAGTTGGTGTTGGTGTATAAGAGAGCTGGTCAGTAGATCCCTGGGTAGTTGGTGTTGATGTATCAGAGAGCTGGTCAGTAGATCCCTGGATAGTTGGTGTTGGTGTATCAGAGGGCTGGTCAGTAGATCCCTGGATGGTTGGTGTTGGTGTATCAGAGAGCTGGTCAGTAGATCTCTGGATAGTTGGTGTTGGTGTATGAGAGGGCTGGTCAGTAGATCCCTGGATAGTTGGTGTTGGTGTATCAGAGAGCTGGTCAGTAGATCCCTGGATAGTTGGTGTATCAGAGGGCTGGTCAGTAGATCCCTGGATAGTTGGTGTTGGTGTATCAGAGACCCGGTCAGTAGATCCCTGAATAGTTTGTGTTGGTGTATCAGAGACCTGGTCAGTAGATCCCTTTATAGTCGGTGTTGGTGTATCAGAGACCTGATCAGTAGATCTCTGGATAGTTGGTGTTGGTGTATCAGAGACCTGGTCAGTAGATCCCTGTATAGTCGGTGTTGGTGTATCAGAGACCTGGTCAGTAGATCCCTGGATAGTTGGTGTTGGTGTATCAGAGAGCTGGTCAGTAGTTCCCTGGATAGTTGGTGTTGGTGTATCAGAGGGCCTGTCAGTAGATCCCTGGATAGTTGGTGTTGGTGTATCAGAGGGCTGGTCAATAGATCCCTGGGTAGTTGGTGTTGGTGTATCAGAAGGCTGGTTAGTAGATCCCTGGGTAGTTGGCTCTTCATTGTTGTTCTTGCAGGTGTATGTCTCAAATGAAAAGTCTGGTTTACATTTCATTCCAGCGTTACATGGATTTGATGAACATGGATTCTATAAGAAAAGTTCATCCTTACATGTAAATATCAACTATTAGTTAGTTTGGCTAATTTAGTTAAATATGGCTAAGATAGGCACGAAGCCGGCCACTAAAAGTTTCCAGTGAAAAATATTTATTTTATTCCCCAATATTGCCCTTTTTCAAATTGAATGCGTTAACGGAATCCAGGCACCTTATCGGAAGCTTCGCCGACGTTTTTCTGAGTTTAGCTGTCCGAAACAATAGCCAGCTGAGTTGACCTTCAGAACAAACTAAAGGTCAACCAATCAGAATACTCCCGTTTCGAGTTCTCTTTTACGCTGTGTTAGCCTCAATTGTGCGTAAATTATGCAGAAATTTAGATAAAACTCGTGAAATTTCAAAGTATTTTTATTGTCTTCTTTACACACAGATCTCTTGAATTTCCACGGGCTGTTACTGAATAAAAGAATATATTACACGGTTTTGAGGCTAACACAGCGTAAAAGAGAACTCGAAACGGGAGTATTGAGGATTCGACATCATATTTTGATTAGCATTTCCCATTTTTCTGCCAAGAGAATTTATGAAATACTAGTTCTTCATTCTTTAAATTAATCGTAAACACTAGTCGAACTCATGGCGGAATTTTATTTCAATCAACAAGAAAAGTCTACATTTTATATTCGGAAAATGCTCGAAAAATGCTAACCAAAAGTAGTGACCCATTATTCCTTTCGGGGAAGGCGATCAACCCAGCTGGAGACCTTTCCCAAGATACAGCCGGATGCACATGGAGCCAAAGCCTCGTTTTGGATACATTGTCGGGGATATAAGTATCGTGACTATCTCACAGATGCCATGACGTAGAACTTATTGGATGATTAAACAATAACACAATAAATCATTTCATTTACTGGCACCTTGAAGCACAGGAAGGTATATTTTAGTGCATTTTTTACTGATTTTTTATCTCGTTCGTATTTTAGAGGACATTATCTTGACCTGGAATAAATGAAATTAATTAAACGCGATTTTTTTTCGATTTTATTTTCACCTTTTACTTTTATCTAAATTGGGCTCCCTGTGCTTGGAGTCGTGAATAGCCCACTTCCGAGATGCTTGTCACGCACAAAGGTTTCAGTACGAGGCTCCGTGCTAAATTAAATTTATTCTTTATTCATGGTTCTCTCCTGTGCTCCAAGGGTTTTTTTTGCGTTTCCAGTTTTCCTCCCTCCGTAAAACCAACTTACGTTCCAACTGGAATAGCTATGAATAGCTGGCTTATAAACGAGGCTAAGCCTGTGAAAATGAGTCTGTGGTCTTCAAAAACAGCGGTTTGTATCGAATCCGAAACTGAGGTATTCCCATTATTTTTTATTATTTATTTCCAATCATTACGGTTTATGAATACATTTTCCAGCATTTGTTCAGTACGTGGATCAGATTTCCCGACATCTGCACTATGCCCCTCTGTTTCCAAGGAATAAAAAGCCAGTATCCCGATCCATTTACCTTAATTGGGCAATATTTTCCACCAGGACTCAGAACAAGATCGTTGGGTTCTCCAATGTGATCTGTGTTGCTCAGTTCACAGGTCATCACACCTCCGATTGGCCTAAGATTGATCGAAACACAAGTTTCATCAAGCCAGCATCTCACTCTGCACATGCCTGCAAGATCAGGTTCCAAGTCTCCAAAAGAGCTTGTCACGTGGCCTGTAAATGTCATGTCCTGTAAACAATGGAGAAACACCAAATTTCTGCATCCGATGGCTGGAACAAACAAACAAAAAAACTCAGATGGTAAGAAATTTAAATAATAACTATTCAATGTCCAAGCCTATTGTTTTCTAACTGCATTACATCAGCGAATGCTGAGAGCAAAATCATACTACACGCTACATTATTATTAATAATGCAGTCGACAGCGTGAAAAACGTCTGCGCATGCTCTAAGTCCGTATGCAAATTAGTTAAAAGCGTCTTCGTGCTATTGTAAAAATATGCAAATTTGACTTTCACACTTGCCAGAAAAATAGACTTTACAAAATGACCAAACTTAAAGACAGTTCTTGAAACTTAAGGCTAATTCTTTCATATTGTCTTTATTAATACAGTATCTTGGTCCCACAAAAGTATACCCACGAATTTATTTGTAAAAACAGATAAAACGAACATTTATTTTCTCACTAAAACTCTTGTAAATTCTTGGAAAGCGTGCTGAAAGTTGGGCATGCGCAAACGTCTCTCTCTAGTGACAAAGCAGTCAGGAAGATGGTAAGGAAATGGATCCACCAAGTTAGTAGTTCCACAGCTTTCCAGAGCCTATTCGAAATCCAGGCAGCCGTATCGAAACGTAATAGCTTTTTCATTTGCTTTCTTATACCAAACACGATCCACAATCCATGTGGGATCCAAACAAAGTACGCATGCTCGATTTCAACAAGAAACCGTAAATAAGCTAGTTCACCGTTTAAGAATCGTTTTCAATGGGCATGCGATTTTATCCCGAATTTCTCACCTTCTTTTGTTTGATTAAAAACAAAAGAAATGATTTTTAAACTGTGAACTGGCTTATTATTGTGCATGAAGGAAAACAATGGGCCAAGGCATAATAATTTCAAAATAATTTGTTTTTTGACTTTGAATGAGGAAGTTTTGGTTTACAACAATGAACCCGCTTTTGACTCAACACCACAGTTTGAGATCATGTTGGAGCTCTATTCATCGATCCCAAATTAATTTCTAAATACGACTGCAGAGAGGTTAGCAGGTGCTAGCCCTTGATCTATATCGGCTACTATTTCGCATTAATTTGAGACAACAAAGTTTATCCTGAACTGTCGGTTTCAAGTCGAAAAGATCTTGAAAACAAGAAATATCATAGTAAAAGCCGGCACTAGAACAAACAAATGTACTAAAGTGAGAATTTGAGTGCTTTGAGGAGAAAATTAATAAATATAAACGTGCAAAAAAAAGTTCAAAATCTTCGTTTCTAAAGACACGACTGCGTTTGAATATTTTTTTATAATTTAAAATATTCTTTTTCGCGTCCTAAAAGTATTGTTGTTTCTTTGTCAGTTATAAACGATTTTCAATAGACTCTTTCTTCGAGTCCAACCTTTAGTTTTAATCATATTTGAATTATATTTCAGTTACTGTTTTTCATTATTTTTCAAACTTTTTGGTCAACGACATACTGTAATTTCACTATCTTAATTTGTGTTACTTTGTATGTTACAAACAGCTTTTTAATATCTTCAAGTATATTTTAATTATTAATAATTTTAGTTTTTTAATGAACTTTATAGCTTTAGTATACTTTTCTCGCGACTATTTTTGGTGAATACCGACTACTGCAAAGTGGATTGCAGCTCGAGTCCTCGCGGTAAATTATAAGGAGAGTCTTCTAGAACCAGGCTAAACCACCATGCTTTACCTATTGTGACTATTGTAGCCAATACATCAAATATAGAAATACAGAATACTTCTCTTTACTTTGCATAGTGAATTGCAGCTCGAGTCATCGTGGTAAATTATAACGAGAGTCTTCTAGAACCAGGCTAAACCAGGCTAAACCAACATGCTTTACCTATTGTAACCAATACATCGTCTCTTCTTGTAGAAATACAGAATACTTTTTTTTACTTAGCATAGTGAATTGCAGCTCGAGTCATCGTGGTAAATTATAACGAGTCTTTCAGAAGCCAAAACCAGGCTAAACCAACATGTTTTACCTAAAATATTTGAACTGATTTGCATTTTGCAAATAAACTTATGAAGCCAAAAACAAAGATCCAGTGACTGAAAAAATGAAGTTTTAGACTAAATTATGTTACCTAAATTTTTGAAAGAATCTATCCATAAAATTGTAAGTAACATTTTTAAATAAGTTTGTTAGAAATTTTCAGTTTAAGGCTAAAACGAAATAACAGACTTCAGTACAAACCTTTCGTTGCTGTCATAAGTTTGAAAAGCACAAATAAAATCTTCAAAATAACCATCTTTTTACGATAAAATTTGTACTGACCTTGAATCAATGGTTAGTATTAAAAAGTTTTCGTTCACATTTATTAATGACGAAATTTTTTGTTGTAATTTTACATAACTATTATGAGATTTCTGCCAATGAAAAAACGAATCAAATTTTTCAAACCATCCCGGAAATTTTTCTTTCTTTTTTTGTTTTGTTTTAAGTACAAAAGATTCGCTTACTTAAATTTTTAATAATATAACTTTAAAAAAATAAATGCTATTCAGTTTTCTGAGTATTATTATGATATTTCTGTCAATTTTCAGATCATTCCAGGTCCAGGTGATCTTGAATCGACGCGCAATGCATTGTTTGTCACAGCTAAAAAAATTCCAAGTATTTTATATGATCTGTTTTCAAAATGAAATATTTTCCACCAACAACGACGAAATATGCTTTTTCTAAAAGGTATATTTAATTATTTGGCGAATTTTTGCACGGATGAGTCATTTAGACTTATTCCATAAGTCGTAGTTTTCGTTCATTTGTAGGTTGAGCGGGGGGAAACCGACAGAGAGTGAACTGGGACCGACTTATTGAATCAGTCTAATAAGAGTCTTATTTTCTTTATTTTCGAGCAAATTAAAAGTTGTAATAAATCAAGCTGAAAACCTGGAACTACGAACAAAAGGTTCGTTGATTGGCTAGTCCCTTCGGCCTGAGAGAAGCGAGATCACCTGGGGTTTTTTTCTTCTTCTAAAGAAGTGTTCAAAGAAAAGAAAAAAATCATTTTTACATTTTTTTTCCTACTGTTTACCGTTACTATTATAAGCCTTCATCAAATGACAACAAAATTCTCAGAACCTAAAAATTATTAAAACATTTTTCAAAAAAATTTTTGAGCTCCATGCAGTTGTTAAGTTTCGAAAAAAATATAGAATTCTTTCCTGGTGGCAGGCTAAGTTTCTTTTTTTTTTTTCTTTTGCTGGATTGGCAGTCGCAGTGAGAAGAGAAAGAGAGCCTACCAACAGGGAGATACGAGTCATAATACTTTGAACTAAACATTTAGCTTTCAAACATTTAATAACAAAGTTTATGACAACTAGATTACTTGTTCTCGACGTTTCGATAACTGACAAAAGAACAAAATATACTCGTATTTCATTGTTGTTAAACAATAGTTGTAGTCGAGTCATAATTTCAGCATACGTAAGTGTTGTGCATTGGTATTGTCCAACTTGTTGTTAATCACAACAATGAAATACGAGTATCTTTTGTTCAAATTCTAAAGATGTTTAAATTTCGTACAATCTTTGATGCACCTATTGTTCTTAAAGCGCACGAAGTCGAAATTCGAGCGTAGGACCCATTATGGCGACCATCACAAGCCAAAGTAAAGAGTCAGAAGCGAATATATTAGGGAAGAAAATATCTTCTAGCAATCACGTTTTAGAAAGAATGCTACTTTGAGCGTACTGGAGAGAAGCATTGGCATGTGTACTTTGATTCTGTCGTGAAATTATGGCCGTAGCTTAATTTTTCTTAGATCTATTGAGCTCCGAGTAGAGGTTGGTGTCTGCGTGAGTGTGCAGCCTTTGGATTTTCTTTAGTAGGGGAATCAAAATGACGATGACTCCGTAAAAACGCTCTCAAATGGCTTCAAAATCGACCAGACATCAAAACATTTACCAAGCTATCAAGGTAAGTCATTTTTATTCATAAAAGTACCAATTTTAAATATTACAAAATATTACCGTAAATATTCATCACAACACTACAGAATAAGAGCTTGGGCTGCCTGTGCTCAGACTCGTAATTAAAGTTTCATAAAATATAAATTACAGTGTCAAGAATTAGAAAAGAAACTGAATAAGATAAGAGAAGAAAAATAAACAGTTCATTAACAGGCTTGTGCGACCAAAACGCCTCTTCATGACGTGTAATATTGTAAAACGCAAATAAAACCAGCACCTTTTGGCATATTTTTTTTAATAATTCTGTCTGTTCCGAAATTTCATTATATAGTGACAACCTGCCCAACTGAAACAGCATGATGGCAGGTAAGGAACAACTAGATGACCTAATGTCAACGTGATGTCACATCAAAAGTGAGCCTTGCATGGTTTCCAATAAGAACATTCTTAATTGCATTTTTGTTACTAAAAATAGATATTGCAAAGCATTGTGGGATCGAAATGCGGACAAACATTGTAAACGAGACTTAGTTTACAGGGAAAAAAGATCAATATCAGTCGAAAACCATAGTTTTCCATGAATTAGAAACAACAAGACAAGAAAACATTGTTGCAGCATATTAGCATGTGTTTTGGGTTCGGCTTGTCCGCATTTCAACCCCATAATGCATCATCGTGACGTCATCCGTGGAAAGCGCTATTGGGGTGCAACCACGTGACTCAAAATCTCTTGAGATATAGAGGATATTACATGGGCGCGCGGAGATACGAATTTTATCTTCAAGTGTTGAAAAGATCTCTCACGAGTGAGCGCAGCGAACGAGATAAAATTCGTATCTCCAAGCACCCATGTAATCTTCTGTTTATTAAATAATTATCAATGGAAAAGAAAAGAAAGCTTTTTCGAGCTTTTTTCTGCCATAAGAAGTATGTAACCATAGTGATGTTAACAAAAATAACAAAAATAAGATGTTATTTTCACATTTGAAAATATCACATATCTAGATCTGAAATAGAGAAATATAGGTATTTCATTGATAATCATTTAATAAATATATATAATAACAATGAAACAGCCGCCATCTTGGTTGACATAACAAGAGAATTTTAATCGACATGGCGCGGCTGTAATAACATAACATGCACCCCAAGAATTAACATGAAAAAAGATCAGCTTTTTTCGCTGTTCAAGTTTAAGTGGAAAAGAAAATCCAGTAAACCTTATAGATTATTTTTTTTAAATTTTACGATATTTTGGCAAGCAGAACTTGCGCTTTTGTTGTTCATGGCGTTTGCAAAACACTAAATTTTTACTGCACAAATTTATTGTTTATTTGCCAAAAAATATGGTTCAAGTATTTTTGCAATTAAGAATATATTTTAACTAGTTTCATTTATATATCTATTTAGGATAATAACTTGTATAGGTAAATGTATATCGCATTTTTTTCATCACAAGAATATTTTGAATATATATTTTTTTAGTTTTGTTTTGTCTTAGAAAATCAATTTAATATTTTATACGATTCTGCAAGACTTAATTTGCAAATGGCAACTGCTTCTAGTGTTCGGAAGGTGTTTGATCTCAGCAGTTGAAGACCGGTTTTCGCATTTGATAATTCAAATTTGAACTTAGAAGGCAGGTGTGTTTATTCACAGCAAGGATAAGACAAAGAGTTTTCTATGTGATCAAATATAACGCTTTATCAGTCACTTCATTGATAGGCTGTTATCAATAAAACGTAAATAATAATGCTAAGTCTTGACTAAGCCTTTTCTCGTCCATTTGTTTTGTAAAAAAAAGTATTTTGAACTCAATAATCTCTCACCAGATGTAATGTGAATGTTTGACTATTGGATCATTGGATAGAGCCGTTAAAAAAAGCATATATTGAATTGGTGTTTTCAAAATGCAGAACTTCTCGGAACACTTTACAACGACCGCTTCTTCATTGAGTACTGAAACACCAATGTATTCTCACTACAGAAACCTAATCCTCGCGATAATATCGATCAATGGAGTGATGTCCTTCGTGTCAAGTGTTTTGAATTTCATGGTTATCCTTACTTTTGCAAAAACGCCTTTACTACGAGAAAAACCTTCGAATATTCTTATTCTTGGTCTAGCTGTCTCTGATTTTGGCGTGGGAATCCTAACTCAACCACTTTTTTGTGTTCTAAAGTTTGTCGAACTCAAAGACGATTTTCGCTTGACAGATACTATTGAAACTATTTTTCTTTGCTCATGTTATGTTTTAACCACAGTTTCGTTCCTGACTCTTACAGCTATTACAGTAGATCGATTCCTGGCCATCAAGCTTCATCTACGATACAACGAGCTCGTAACAACGAAACGTTATAGCATCACCCTCGTCGTAATTTGGATTGTCTGCTCATTTAACAGTGCCCTGAAAGACTTTTACGAAGTCCAAATATTTTTCAACATCTTAACGGCTATTCTTTGCAGCATATTAATCCTCAATCTATATCTCCTTTTCAAGATCTCTCGAATTGTTCGAAGCCACTCACTTCAAATCCAAGCTCAAGAACAGTCAGTTGAACAATTTATAGACATTCCCAGATACAAGAAGTCTGTGAATACAATATATTATGTAGTTGGAGCTTTTGTATTGTGCTATGCTCTTTACATTGTAAAAATGATTGGTCTAAATTTCGAGTCGTCTAAGACACAGGCTATGGAAGTATTAATCGCGCTGGCTATAACGATAGTAATGCTAAATAGTGTTATAAATCCTATCATTTACTGCTGGAGAATCGAAGAAATGCGCTTAGCTGCTAAGAAAATCATCCGTGGAATATGCAGAGGAAGCGAAAACTAGGGATAGTTCGTTTTCTTTGTATATTTTGTCGTTATAGTTGTGCATGTTGTACGATGAGAGTTTGTGTATATGATTCGGCAAAATTAATTATTTAGGAAAAATGCCGGTCTGTGGGGTAAAAAATAGTTAAATAGAATAGAATATATAGAACAGATGTCATTGACCACTTGGAAATTCATGCGAATTTAAAAAAAAAATGATGCACATTACGACATAAGAGATAATATTAGTAAGGATAAGTTGAATGTTAGAAACTCAGTATACTATACGAGCGCGAGTTATAAAATATAAGACATAAAAACGTTCAGTCTGGTAATCATACAACGGGGAATTTCATGGATTTCTAACTGATTGTGTTGTCACTTTTATTGGTTTCCCTTCCTTTTTCCTTCTTTCTTTCCTTCTTAATTTCCTTCCTTCCTTTCTTCGTTTTCGTTCGTTCAAACCTTCTTTCCTTCCGGTGGTCATTCTATCATTTCCCCCTTTCCTTTCCTTTCCTTTCCTTTCCTTTCCTTCCTTTCCTTTCCTTTCCTTTAATTCTCTCCCAAGAGAGTCTGTCCGCTTCTTTCCTTCTTTCTTTTCCTTTCTTTCTTTTCAATCTATATGAACTACTAGCTAAATTCATACATAGATGGGAACCATCAGGTGTTTTTATTTGTCGAGCTCTTTTATGTCTGTCTGTCTGTCTGTCTGTCTGTCTGTCTGTCTGTCTGTCTGTCTGTCTGTCTGTCTGTCTGTCTGTCTGTCTGTCTGTCTGTCTGTCTGTCTGTCTGTCTGTCTGTCTGTCTGTCTGTCTGTCTGTCTGTCTGTCTCAGTTTGTCTGTCTGTCTCAGTTTGTCTGTCTGTCTGTCTTCGACGTGGCCTGGTTGCTCAGTTCCAAAATGGCGGACGTCCCTTCGTTCGTCCCACGAGCAGTGCAAAGAAAAGACGGTAAAAACAACATTAAATCCTCTCTAAAAAGAAAGACAACATATCAAACGAACCAAGAAAAAAGTAAAGTACATATTGTAGACCTAAGAGAAAAATCTAACGATCTAGACAGCATTCCTATTCCTGATAAAGTTTCAAACGAAAATAAGCTTACGAATAATTCAGAACGAGATGATGATGATGAAGAAGAAGAAACTGTGTCCTACAGTAAAAATCAAAGATGGCCAGACCACGATGAACCTGTTTGTGTTGTCTGTGGACGATATGGAGCCTACATTTGTGACGAAACAGAAAAAGACGTTTGTAGCTTGGAATGCAAAGCAAAGCATTTAAAAACATTGTCAATACCACTGAAAACATTAACTTCTTTTCCAAAAAATGCTCAAAATGAAACTAGGAATGTGTCTCGTCTGTCTACTTCGTCGAACATGGAATTAAATTTTAATGAAAATTATGTTGGAACAGATGATTTGTCTTTCCAAAATTATGTTTACAAAGAACATCTTACAATATCTAGCTTGAGTGAACCTCAAGTTCAACACTTGTTAAAGCGTTTAGAAATTCAAAGAAAAGGAAATAACGTGCCCAATCCGATTCTGGAGTTTTTCCATTGTCAGTTTAGTGAACAGCTTTCTGAGAATATTACTAAGTGTGGTTATTTTTCACCTACTCCGATACAAATGCAGTTGATTCCAGTGGCATTGAGTGGTAGGGATGTCATTGCTTGTGCACAGACAGGATCTGGTAAAACTGCTGCATTCTTGTTACCTATGATAGCCAGGATTCATAGTATTACAGGTAAATCCAGTTTAAAAAAAGCATCATCATCATACTCATGGTTTACACAATTATTATTGTAAATTTGGTGTCTCATAATGGCCCGTGTTTAGTATAACAGGTTAAACAAAATTTAATAACCCCAAATTCCCAGTATGACGTCGGCAGTCATTAACATGTTGGAAGTACTGTTTAAAACTTTATAACTTTAAGAAGCACCACTCAAATAATTATTTCACCATTCCACTATTCACTTCATGTAGAATCAACAGGGCTTGAAATAATGATTGGTTAGTCACTGGTCATGGTGACTGGCCAAATTAGTTTTAGCTTCGTCGTATCCCATTCCAGGTTCAATGTTACTGGTCAAAATGACTGGCAAGGCAAAGATTTGACCAGACAAGTTCCAATTCTGGCCAGAGAATGTCCAATGACTAGCCATTTTTCACGCCCTGAATCAATACTGAAAGTATTGAAAATGTCTCAGGCATTATGGGCATTTTAAACATGGCTGCCATGTCCAACTATACTAGAAACTGTAGCTAATTTGGTTTTCATATGTAATTTGAACAGATAAGTTATTACCAAAGAATGCATTACTACGGACACCCCTTGGGCTAGTCCTAGCACCAACACGTGAATTATGTATGCAAATAGAAGACCAAGCTAAAGAATTCATGCAAGGCTTAACTAACATGAGAACAGCATTGCTTGTTGGTGGGATGCCCTTACCTCCACAAATTCATCGTATTCAGGTATGTATAATTTGTAAAACTGTTGCTCATTGTCCAGTGACACATTGCATTCACCTATTGTGTCATATTCATTACCTGCAATAAAAATCAACTTCTAAATTCCAATTTGATCATGGAACGAGGGCCACAGGTTTGTTAGCCACTGGCTATTTAGTGCTACCCTCATAAAAACAAGGACGTTTTTTTTTTTTTTTTTTTTTTAATAACCTTCAAATTTTATTGATACCCTCTGGGCTAGATCAAAATCAGGGCACAACTAACTCACAGATAAGGGTTGTGGAAATACTGTGATAGGTGTTGTGGAGGGAGGAAAATAATAAAAATTGAATCAAGGGAGAGACCACAATAGGCCATTTCAGAAACGAGCAAGGGACTGGGGACAAGTTTTGAATTTTAATCTAATTAGCAAAAAAGTTTTATCATTTGAAAGAGCATCACAAGATTAGTAGGTCTAGCAGATTTGAACAGGTTTAAATGGAAAGAAACAGAGTTACAAGCTTTCAAATGTATTAAAAATTTACAAAGAATGTATAGTTACAGGGGACCAGCGTCCCCCTAACCATACATTCTTTGTAAATTTTTGACACATTTCAGAGCTTCTTACTCTGGTTCATGTCATTCAAACCTGTTCAAATTTGCTACACTTACTAATATTGTGATGTTCTTTCAAATTACAATTACTAATTAGATTAAAATTCAAAACTCATCCCCAGTCCCTTGCTCGTTTCTGAAATGGCCTATTGTTTCTCCAATGTGATGAATAGTATTCATGATGATCATTGAAGGATAACATGCAAGCTATTGTATTTATGCCCCTCAAAGTCGAGAACAAGACTTTGTGTAGATCAGACTCAATCTACAGTGTAAATTGAATTACATTTGCTATGCTTATCACTTGAGTGAGAAACAGGAATGTTTAGAGACATGAGTTTGGTCGTGACAATGTTGTTGGGGGCAACGGCATAAGGTAACAATAAAAGAGCGGCAAGTGAAGTAAGCCTCAACCAATCAGAAACTTCTGTTCCCAGACTCATAAAGAGATGCTCATGTGCCTTTCTGATCACCTTGTGCTGTTGCCCCTAACAACATTGTACTTTTGACGGTAAGACTTATGTCAGTCTCTAAATTCTCTCCTTTCTCACTCAAGTGATAAGCGTAGTATTAATTATATTGCTTTTTGTTACTTGTTAACAATTAATGAATTGAAATTCTACAGATGGGAGTACAAATTGTTGTAGCTACAACAGGGAGGTTGCTGGAGATTCTGTCAAAGATCAATCTAGACTTGTCTAATGTGAAGTGTTTGGTGATTGATGAAGTGGACAGCATGTTTCAACTGGGTTTTGAACAACAGGTAAAGTCTGACCATCTTATATCAATTTATTATCCATCCCATTCTATACATGAATTCACCCATTGATCCATACATCTAATCATCCATCCATCTATTCAATCCCATCTTAATCTTCCAAACATCCATCCAATCCAATCCCATCCTATTCATTCCATCCTATTCTTCCTTCAGCATTTATCTTATCTCATCCTGTTCATGCATGTACCTATACATCCATCCCATCCATGTATCTATCAAATGAATGCAATTCTACTCATCTATCCATCCTTGTGTCTCAGTATCCACCCATCCATCCACCAACCCACCCATCCATCCATCCTCCTGGCCATCCATTTACCCATTCCCCCAGCCATTCATTCTGTTACTCATTTCAAATCAAAATCCAAACTCTCATCCAATTTACGTAAGGAAAACCAAAACCATTCCACTTTTTCAAATTTACCTCAGGTTCAACAAATCTTAGAGAAACTAAATGACACCAAACAGACAGTGATGACATCGGCTACAATCCCTCCCAATGTAGAAAGTATGGCAAGTAAACTGCTACAAGACCCTGTGTTTATATCTGTGGGCAACCCAAATGCACCCACACAGGCTGTCAAACAATTGGTCCTCTGGGTGGAAGAGAACTCCAAGAAAAGACACTTGTTTTCTATTCTGAAGGATCCAAAGCACTACAGGCCTCCAGTGGTTGTGTTTGTTGATTCTAAGATAGGAGCAGACATGTTGGCTGAGGCAATAGAAAAGGTTTGTTTGAGGAAAGTGAATATATGTATGAAAAAAGGTGTCACTGCAATTTTGCATGATGAGAGATTACATTTCCCAAAGGAGAAAATTTCTACTCTTATGCCCAAAATGATGACCATCAATGGATTTCCATATTTGACAGACACTTGCTTCAGCTACAGTTTGAACATGGCTTAGTGTACAATAGTCCCCTTCACTGTTCCCTGTGCCATATTGAAAGATAACCATGTCTTTGCATCGAAGGGAGGCCAACAGTGAGTTTGCAATGATAGAGACCTTTTTTAACACTTTAGACAATTATTCACATGTCTCTATCATTGCAAGCTCACCGTTTGTCTCGCTTTGTCTCGCTCTCGATTACCTTTCTAGATGGCATAGGTAAGGTAAAGGTAAAAAGGTAAAGCCAATATTTTACTTACAGGGAACTGTCTTCTTTCGGTCTTCCTTATATATACCCATATTCTTTTGTTTATTAACATGCAATATATTCCTCCTACTTCAATACCTGATAGTATAGACCTCTTTCACGTGACGTCAAAGCAGCTCAATTTGGAGGACAAAACAAAAGAATTTAAATCTCCTGAGAACTGGAACCTATTGTTTTGTCTTCCAAATTAAGCTGCAAGGGATCTATATACTGATCTTGAGTCCACCCTGAAAACTGTAATTATTTAATTCTGTTCTTTTTATCCCAGATGTGCAACATCCCTTGTGTAGCCATGCATGGGGACAAGAAACAAGAAGAAAGAACACAAATACTACAGTCTTTCATAGGTGGGGAGTATCCTGTTATTGTCTGTACTGGAGTTTTAGGAAGAGGTGTGGATCTTCTCAACGTCAAACAGGTGGAGTTCTATGATGTTTGTCGAGTGAGATGGCGAGGATTACCCTCGTCCCAGTTCTCCTTTCTAAGAAATATTACATGTGTCAGATCGTTAATTGAACTCTTTACCTAAGATGTATTATTATATTGCAAGGTAATTTCACGCGCTATGATTGGTCAATTTGCGGTCCATAACTTACGTTACGGACCGAAAATCAAAATTGTCTCTCCTAGCCTTGCCATATAATAAATATCTTATTAACCTCGTTTGGTCGGTCCGTACCGTAAGCTGGATCCTCGTTTATTCCACTTTTTTTATGGCCCGCGCGCTACTCGCTTAGGCCATAACGCAGTGGAAAAAACTCGGTCCATAACTTACGGTACGGACCTCAAACTCGGTTAATAAGAGCTACATATTTTCCCATTTTAGAACGTGTGTTATTCCCTTGAGAATAAGATTTTTTGCATGAGTTATGTTCATTTGTCTTCTCACTGATGCACATTTGGAATTTAGTGGATGAACAGTTACTCTGTAGAAATGCCACTGTTAAATTCCATTTATTTTTCCACGTATATAGACCAAATGCCAATATGGCCGCCATTGACTTTCAGAAATAGAAACCTAATCTTAAAAATAAGCACCACCATCAGAAAGAGCAAGCAGAAATATGTATTTTTGGAAAGTTTCATTGGTATGAATAGAATTCAAGTGAAACTATTTCGAATCAAAATTACAGAGATTTGTATGTGTTCAGTGATCTGTTTCCCCTGTTGTGATGTTTTTCACATTTTCAAAAATTATCATAACTTCTCAAGAATTTATTATTTTTGTCTCAAACTTTCTAATTTTGTTGATGTCATTCTAATCTATAATTTTAACGTAGTGGTCAACTAAAATATGAATTTAAGAAATTATGATAATGAAGTGGCGGCCATATTGGCATTCGGTCAATAGAGAATGGCATTCGGTCAATAGAGAATGGCAAATGGTCTGAAATGGGAAAACATTACGTCCAAGGTAAAAAGATCTATTGCAGTTTCGTATAACAACAATGATTTTTATCTTCTAAAAACGAACCAAAAACACCCAACCCATTATCAACTTCAACATTTAATACCTGTATTTTTAGCTTTTTTGATTAGTATTGTTCTTGTTACTCAACAGGTTATCAACTTCGACATGCCTGCTTCAATCGAAGAATACATCCATCAAGTAGGTAGAGCAGGAAGACTAGGGACCAGCGGCTGGGCAATAACCTTCATCAACAACCAAAACAAAAACTTATTTTTAGACTTGTTTGAAACCCTTAGTCCTTTAGCGGTCTCTTTACCTAGCGAGCTGACAAATTCGTTTTATGTGAAGCAACAAAAGGAACGAAAGAAGCAAAAGGTGAAACAGAAGGAGAAAGATGAAATAGTTCATCAGGGAAATTTGATGGACATGTTGAAGAAAAGTACGGAAAGAAGGAAAAGAAGATAACCAATGAAAACAAAATGGTTGAATAACATCGTACAGAATCGATGGACACATCCGAGACTTTTTCGTTGTGCCAGGAATGCGTAAGCTATTTGTCTGTAAGTTGTCCTACTTTTCCTCTTCCCGCGAATTTTCCCGCGTGCTGCCTTAAACTCGCCCCCACTCTCCGGGAAGCCGCGCGTCCAAGATGTAGAAAAAGCTGACTCCACTGAGTACTAGTTTGGGGATAAAAGAGGAACGACAGTTAGTCTATCCTAAAATTGAGACTGAGAATACACTCGCAGTAACTGATGACGAGAAAGAAGTTTGAATGGGTCAAATGAGTCAATGAGTCATGAGTCAATGAGTCAATGAGTCAAATATGATAAATTTCAAAACAAATGTATTCTAATAATCAAAATACAATACATCGGGTACTCGAATCGACTTAATTTCAGCTAAATAGTTTAACAGACCTATTCTTGTACATTCACTTGCTTGAATATATTTTTGCATTTTTATACTGAATTATTCATACAAATGTTTACAAACAACGGCAAACATGCGCCCGATAAAATGTTGGACATGTAGTCAGAGAAATATAGAGAAAAAAGCTTGATTTAAAGAAGGATGCAACAAGATTGGCTTACCTGGTCAGTACTCGTCCTTTTCGCCATCTTGTACGACTGTACGATCGGACAAGAACCGGCTTTTCTACAGGTAACCCAACTACCACAGGAAGCCCAATTAAAAATGGCGTCGGCATTAACTCCATGCTCCATCACACAGGTAATTTCAGTAATATTTATAAAGGTATGCAGTCTAAATACATCTGAATGTAGCCTGTATCAGTTGATTACGATGCCAAAATAGATGGAATCACAGAAAAGTCGATGTTTCCGATTAAAACCTCGAAGAATGTCTCGCTCGGTAGATCTGTCTCGCTCGGTAGGTCTGTTAAACTATTTAGCTGGAATTAAGTCGATTCGAGTACCCGATGTATTGTATTTTGATTATTAGAATACATTTG
Source organism: Anthopleura xanthogrammica (assembly GCA_964019055.1). Taxonomy (NCBI): domain Eukaryota; kingdom Metazoa; phylum Cnidaria; class Anthozoa; order Actiniaria; family Actiniidae; genus Anthopleura; species Anthopleura xanthogrammica. Next base: position 9,927,098 of record OZ025217.1, read on the forward strand.
TTTTGAAATTTATCATATTTGACTCATTGACTCATTGACTCATTGACTCATTGACTCATTGACTCATTGACTCATTGACTCATTGACTCATTGACTCATTGACTCATTGACTCATTGACTCATTGACTCATTGACTCATTGACTCATTGACTCATTGACTCATTGACTCATTGACTCATTGACTCATTTGACTCATTTGACTCATAAAACAGGCGTCCTCACTGATGACATTACCCTGGGATCGAAGAGGAGGGATTGTCGTAAGGAACCTTTACCCAAAAGCCCTCGATATCTAAACAGAAAAAAACAAGGAGAAAAACAAGAAACTAAATATTTATTTTGCTTTATCATTGTGTAAGAAAAAATAATAATCAGATAACGAACAGTATACAAATTAGTAGATTAACTTGCTTATCGAAATTTGCGAAACAAAACCAATCTTGTACTGTGGAAAGAAGTTGGAAAAAGGGTCTACGACTGAGAATGTTTCAGTACTAAGCAGAGATAAACAAAATATCGCCAAATTCGTCTTCAATCAGGTATTTCCCATCTCTGACACGACACAAGTCTCGAATCACTTGCAGGCTTTCCTCGACTTTATCCTTTGTTGCCGTTTCACGAAAATTCTTCACCCGGGTCAAGAAATCGAGCAACAGACTGCCTGCCATTGATTTGTCGTCGAAAACCTCTGTAACATCAAAGGAATACTCTTGCTTGTGATGATCAACTTTCCATCCTCGCTTGTCAGCAACTTTTACAATCTGCTCGGGCAAAGATTCTCCACGAGGTTTTCCACCCCACAACTTGGGCACGATATTCCTTGCGATAAATTCACTTGTAATACAAACTATTTGGCCATTCGTTTTTAACTGCTGTTCAAAGCAATGAACCAAAACTCCTTCAAGGTCACTGTCAGCAGCTCCCACAACATGGAACAAACTGTACACGAAGTGCACGATGTCGAATTTTGTAGGACATCCTTCAGGAAAACGGCCTCTGATTTACTTTGAACATACTCTTGGAAGGTCTTTTGACACACCTCAAAGCTAGTTTGGTCACCATCAAGTGTGGTTGATGCTTGTCTTTTGAGCTTGTCTTTATATTGAGTCACAAAATCAGGATTGGGCTCGAGTGCACGATTGAATATTTTTGTACTTCGAAACTTTTCGTGATCTGACAGATCTTCCTGCACGATCTTGATGATGTGCCTATCAATCTCACCATCTCCACTGCCAACGCTCAAGATATTAAAATGGCGATGATCTTGGCTTGAATTCAATATCTTCTTCAAAGCACTTGGAAGATAGAGATCCAGAGCACCTTTAGACCTGGCTACTTGGTCAGACCTCTCTTGGTAAACATTGTAGCTGTTAATATAAGATTCACGGTAGTCAAAACACGCCATTTCTGCGGAGTATATATCACTGTGCTCTGAAGGCAAATTTGTGCTTCGAATATACTATAAGAAGGAAAAATGTTCATTAGTAAATATCATAAAATGTCCAAAATTCCACTAAGATTAAAAGAATATTATCATTTAAATATCACGTTGCATAATAATTTCCTGAAGCAGATATAAAAGGAAGAACAATTTTGAACAAACACTACAGAAAGTAACAGATATACACCTTTTGCTGTTCCTTTAGGCGAAATATTCATTCATTTAAACCAAGGGTTGAAACAATAAGGCCAATATATACGTTCATTAATACGAACATGAACTTCACACGTGAAAGAACATTAAAGTATGCCATTTACATATGTATTGACTTTCAATGGCAGGATGGGAGGATTGCAGAAAGACCGCGAGGAGGGGCAAACAATGTTCGAGTTGACGATGAAATGAAGGGATGCCTGGAAGGCATTTTAAATGAAAACTGCCTCATTACACTAGCACAGACAAACCAAGAATTAAGGTGACTCGACCCAATAATTTTGCATGCGCACCTTCCAACTTTGAACCTCATATTCCTAAAAAGATTGATTCCAATTTCATATCCACTAGAACACATATGTTACATCAGAGTTAATAGAGGGGAATGGTTATGAAACCCGGCGAACATCAAAGGGCTAAACAATAGGCCCGCTCTCGATGTTGAATGTACCGGTCACGTGATCACGAGAGTGCACACAACCAGCTGAGATTTCAAAGCGTGTAGCAAAGACAACAAGCGATATTTTACATAGATTTTTATTATATAGAGTGTTTTTAATAGAGTTTTAACTAGCTAGATTTATCATATACGATGCCAGGCCGCAACTGTGCGGTTTTTGGCTGTGGATCGTGTAGACGGACCAAAGGAATCGGTATTTTCAAGTTGCCCTTGGCTGTCGACGAGAAACATCGTGAATGGCGCGAAGCTTGGCTTGGGGAACTGAAAAAAACAAGAGCGATCGACTCCGATTTTAGAGATCAAATAAAGAACGATCGAGTCTACACTTGCGAGAAGCATTTTACACCCGAAGAGGTTGAGATTTGTAAGTATTTAACATGTATCTTTGGTTTGTTTACTTTCGAAAGTTTAGCGCAAAGTTTACACGATATGCCATCTGTCTTGACTAAATCCCGGACTAAATATACTTACGATCTTGACTTGAAAATACGATCTTGACTTGAATATACGATCTTTACTCGTTTATTGCAGTTCGCAGCGAAAAAACTACTAGGAGAAAGCCGAAATTCGGTGCATTACCGAAGCTAAATATGCCAGCAAAAAGTATACAAACTTACACGCCAGCGCCAAGACCAGAGCGTCGCCCCGTCGTCAAAACAGTGGAGGATACTTCAAATGCCAATATCTGCTACAAAACATTTTCAGAGCTCTGCCACAGAGTCAAGAGCATAAAATCTCTGAATGAGTGGAATTTGAAAGTAATGTCGGATCGTGTTGTCCTCAAGAAAGACGTAAATCCTTATCTCATTCCCATGTTTGAGATAGTTGTAGACGAAAGCCTGGGATTTACTGTTAAAGTGTTTGGGGCCTACTTGGTGGATGATCACCCTATTTACAGCGAGAATCTTCGTTCAATGAGAAATATAACTATTTCTAATCTTGTCAATGGATTGAAGAAATATAAACTTTGTAGTGGAGCTATTGCCACCGAATTTACTGCAAAGTTATACCACCATGTTGTCCCTATTGAGATAAATGATCTAATGGACAATGAAAATGAGCAGCAGTTCCCTCATGAAGGATTTTGGAGAGCAAAAGACTGTTTGCTGATATGCGAACAAGAAAACGGTGTATGTGAGTCGTGCTCTGACTATTGTTTGTATTCTGAAAAGGCAAGAAAAGCCAAGGACAACAGACAGTCAAAGCCTGCACATATAAAGGCACCGGTGTCAAAGACTGACCCAAAGAGGTTGAAGCTCACTCTGCAAGGACAAAGACTGCACTTTGACAACTTGAGAGGGAACTTAATGAAATGCGAACAGAACTACAGAACACTAACATTGAAGTTGACCATGAACTGAGTAACGACCTGACAAAGATCCTTGGGACTGCTGCTGATACATCCAAAATGACTCCTTTCATGAAGTTGTTTTGGGAGCAGCAGCAGAAACTGTTTTCTAGCAGCCAAAAAGGAGTGCGCTACCATCCTATGATTGTAAGATTTTGTCTCTCCCTGGCTGCCAAGTCACCTTCTTGCTATGAGGAGCTAAGGAATAGCGGGGTTCTAGTTCTTCCAAGCCAACGCCGATTGAAAGATTATCGGAATGCTATCAAGCCAAAGAGGGGATTCCAGCCGGAAATTTTGGATTACTTGAAATCATGGAAAACCAGCATTCAAAACAGACCTGGTAACTTCACCCAGAATGCCCGAGCCAGAATGTTCTTATCTTGGCAGACATATGAGGGGTTTCAGATCTCAGTCCACTCTGCAATTGAGTGCACAAAATTCCTTCTTCAGGAAGGCATGGAGTTTGTCTTGACAGAACGTTTCTGCCAAGACCCGGTGGAGGAATACTTCGGGAATCAGCGCAAGCTTGGGAGGCGCAGCGACAATCCAGACATTCACCAATTTGGGTACAATGCCAATACCATCCGAATCCAGAGAACCGTGTCATGCCAGAGTGGAAACACAAGGGGGAGGAAGGATGAACAACGACAATGGGTACAAGTGACAGATGACAGATTACCATGCAGAAAAAGAAAAAAAACTGAATAATACATTGGTAGCTAGTCATAAAACATGTTTTACTCACTAGTCACAGTTTAAATGCAAGTCATTTTGCTTATGGAACATTTAATGGAATACCATTTTATAATATTTTGCTGTGACAGTTTTTTGTATACATTTAAATCTATAAGTCAATTTATATCAAAGATATTCTAGAGATATTTTCCATTGAAAGTGAAATAAAAATCACTATTTAGTTTCTAGTAGATTATAAAAGAAAACAATGGACTAGGAGTTGATAGCCCACAAGGACGAGAGGTCTAATTGTTTTAGAATAAACATACTAATCAGTCAAATAAACAATTTGAATTTTGCACACAGTTTCTTTGCATCTTTTGCACAGCCAATCAGCATGCAGGATTTGTGATAGACCATTGGTATGTTTATATCTATAACTATTAGATTTACTATCTTTTTATGGTGGGTGTAAAATGACTCCAGACTAGTACAAGTAACTCTGGTGTATTAAATAACATGGATTGTCAACAAGATATGTTAATAAACAATAATAATTTTTTTACAATAATTGTTGTGTTTAACATAAACTACAATATTATTTACATGTTTAAAGGGACTGACAACAATAAAGGTATTCCATGTTTGATGGCCAGAATAATTTTTATTTCTTTTAGAAGAAATCAATGTTAATATTTTCCCTGTTTTTGCATATTTGAATTGCTATTGATAAACATTACAATCAGTATGATTCATGAACATGATAACATTATGCTGTAACTAGTCATAACAAAACATCTGGCATTACCGACAGTATTCTTATTTTTTACAATATTTAGCAGTTATTCGCCGAAGGCGAAGTGATTATCGATGAATATTTACCGAGCGGCGAGTCTTCGAGCTGCGAGGTAAATATTCATCGATAACCACTGAGCTTGAGGTGAATAATTGTTTTAGTATAAATAAAAAGGTGATTATTTCAAAAAAGAAAGAAGGAAACAACATTGAAAGTGAAAATATTTTATTTTTTAAAAGCGCGACGGTCACGCTGACAGCCATTTTGTCCGAAAAGGTGATTATCGGCTGATAATCCGAGATAGAAAACCAATCAGAGCGCGCGATTTTGTATAATCACCTTTGTATTTATACTAATTGGTATTAATATGATTTTGAAAATACAATAATGATAGCCACTTCTCTACTCAAGCCTTGTTTCATTTTCCGCTTCACAACTTCGACTGATTTCTTTGCGAAGTGCTTTAGACTTAGTTTGATTACTTCTAAGCTTGTGTTGCTGAATGATATCTTTAGCCAAAGAGAATGATCTGACCCTGACATATAAATCTACAATTGCATGTAAAACATCCTTAATTACGTGAGCTTGTGGTACCAATTCTGAGTCGGATACTATCAAATTATAATATGCAAGCAGCTCACTATCAGTCACTGACTTGTCAGTTATTCCTTTCATATTTACACTTTGTAAATTGCCATCAGGAGATTATTGCCTAAAAAAATATTCTATTCTAAAAAAACTTTTTGTGAATACTTTGTGATATGCCAAAGACCTCCACGGCTAAGATTTGAAACCAGTTTCTGGGAGTCACATCCATCCTCCAGCTTTCCAGCTTTCAAAATAGACATTGCCTGCTGGCTTTCTGTTGATATTTTAGTACCATGCTTCTTATGTGGATTATGCAGTACATAGCCACCCAGATACTGCAAACCAACTGTTTCTCTATCTGATAGTACAGTTTGTTGTTGTGGGCTGTTATCCTTGGAGGTCTTAAATTGCTTGCAGTATACAATCATGCAATCTGCTACTTTTGTTGACAATAATGTGGCAGCATTTCTTGAAAGTCCTTTGAAGTATTTTGCAGAGTTTAATGGAATTTCACCATAGTATTTAGCATAAAACTTTTCAGTGTTGCCATTTTTTGAATATCCATCAAATATGGACTTCAGCTTCACAAATTCTACATTCTCGTCCTTGAGTTCTTCAAATGAGTAGACTTCCATTTCCTTTTGAATTGACTGGGCATACTGCTTAGAAGTTTTAACTTTTTGCACGGCAGTTTTCACAATGTCTGAGAGGATGCTTGGTGTAAGAGTTATAGGCTGTTTTTGAGTCGCTATGTTGCTGTGTTTTGTTGTCATGTGTCTTTGAAAACCTCCTCTGGTCTTATACTTACAATAATACTTATACATACAATAACTTCAGGCTGAATCTACAAGACAAAAGTAAAAACCGTGAGCGACATGTAATTGCCACTTTAGACATTCAAAGACAAGGAAAGAGATTTCAAGAAGTATTTCGATACGATCACTACTGCCGGCCGACGATGAACCCTGTTCGTATCGAGTCAAAATCTTTGCATTATGCTCTAAATTTCACTCAAACGAAAAACAAATCATACTCACATTCTCAACTGAAGCTTTAAACTGATCGTCCATCTCTTCATCTTTTTCTATCATGTCTAAAACAGCATCAAAATCATCCCCAAACAAGAAAAAATCTTCATCTTCGGCCGCCATGTTTGTTGTTGTGATAGCGAGTGTGCACTCTCGTGATCACGTGACCGGTACATTCAACATCGAGAGCGGGCCTATTGTTTAGCCCTTTGATGTTCGCCGGGTTTCATAACCATTCCCCTCTATTAACTCTGGTAAAACCGAGACGAAAATTTAATTCTTTCTTCTGAAATTTCGTGAAATGCTCAAGACATACTTCCTCAATCGATTGGAAGTTCGGGAAGGAAAAAGTGTTTGACTATTTTGAGCTGAGAGCCGAAGATGTGAGACCAGGTTCAGGTATTCTTATGATAATCCACTGTAATGTCTGACTATTATAGTCCTTGGCATTAAAATGTAATTACCGAGCTGAAAACGTAACTATCACCAACGGAATTAAATTGAGATCAAATGAAAGTTCGAATACACTTTATTTTATTGTATTTGAGGTTCGGGCTGGCTTATTTATCCAGTTAAAATTAAAATATTTTACCGTTTATCGAAATTTCTCAATACTTTTCCCACCATATTTGAGCCCTGAATTTTATAAGTATCATGACTATAACTGCGCATGTCCGTTCGGAATTTCTGGCGATGAAAACTCTGTCAGTTGTTCCTCCTTGGTTGTTCCTCTACCGAGCAAAGTCTCCCGTAATATATCTGATACAAAATCGTCGTGATTTGCATAAATTTTAACTCCAATTTTCTCAGCCAAATTCAATTTTATCTTTAAAATTTTAGTAGAACATGAATGTATACACCTAGACGTTTCATAAGTAATATACAATATTCGTGTCCGTGTCGTATCAGATATACAATCACTCGCCTTCGGCTCGTGGTTGTATATCTGATACAACACGGCCACTCATATTGTACATATTACTTGTATCACGGCTATTAATTTTTTTTACATTACTTGGCATGGACCGCGGAGCACCCTAAAAGGCTGTGGGGCTATATAAGAGACTAGTATGGGAAAAGGGAAAAAGTTGTAGGGCTATAGCGTCTATTTCACTATCGAAAGCTCTTTACTTTGGTGTAAGATAGATGGTTTTACGCCAATTACAGCGAAAGATTGTCAAGTTTGACTCTCCCTACCCCCCACCTATAAACATTTTTGTTTCATAATCCATACTCGGAAAGCATTCGTGTGTAGAACGATGGCGGCTTGACTTTCCTCCCTTGTTAAATTATATTGACACAAATCCACACATAGGATACCATAGGGAAATTATATAGTAAAAACAAAGGCGCGCGCGAAAAAAAATGTTCTAGTGCATTTTTTACTGATTTTTTTGCTTGTTCGTATTATAGAGGACATTATCTTGACCTGGAATAAAAAAGATAAATTAAACGCGATTTTATTTTCACCTTTTACTTTTATCTAAATTGGGCTCCCTGTGGTTTGTCTGGGTTTGGGGTAGCTGTGTTATTTCTTGATGGACTGGTGACTAGCACTTTAAACACGCGGGAAAGTTTGAAGAAAAAGAAGAAACCAAAACTTATTTGTTGACTAAAAACTACCCTTTCTATTCCTTTGAGGCTGAATTACAGGCAAAAAGCATCAGAGGAAGGGCTTAATATGTTTTTTTGATCCAAATATGGGATCAATTTCGTATGGTTTTTGTTTTTTACGAAGATTTAAGCCTGTAAAGCTCAACAGTCGAGTCTACATTGTTGTTCAAAATGGCGGCTCGCTCTGGTCTCGGTCTCCCGAGCAATAACCTCGCTCAGCAGCTGGAAATGTTCAACAAGAACAAAAAAATATCAGGGAATATATCTAAGGGAAAAAAAGGTTCTGAATCTAAAGAAAATGGGTAAGTTTTGTTAAAATTCGATGGCATTGTCTGACATAACTCACACAAATGAAACCACACAAATGATTCACTCATAAATTGTCTGTCTGTTTGGCTTTTATTCCCCGATCCAGTCCAAGTTTATTCCGGTTTTTCAAAAAGGATAAATCAAATGTAAAGGTTAGTGGTTAAATATAAGACCATGATATGTCTTTTGTGAATGGTATTTCAAATTTTGGTGGCGGAGAGGCAGGGTGTTTCTGCGACATCAGCAATCTCTAGCCAAAACTGAAGTTAATGGTGTAAGCTTGATTGATGGAAGTCAAAACAACACTACGCTTTGTCTAGAGTAATGTCTGGGTGACAGAAACATGAAATGTGGTTTGATAAATGTTTGTCGAGTGACCAACTTTTTGCAAGCTTTGTTAAGGCGCAGACACATGGTGTAACCACAGGTAGCCCAAGCTTTGGTTCTTCGTCTTTAGAGAGGAGATAAAATTTCCTAAAATCGCCTTAAAATACAAACAAAGCGTCAGGAAACCACAAAACATGCAATAAAACATTGATATACAGATAAGGAAACAATAAAATATGAAATTTGTTTTATTTTAAAGAAATATTTTGATCTGCCATACATTCTCTCTATATATTCAGAACAATAGCTTGGGCTACCTGTGGTGTAACAATATTGCAGGCAATGTTGCTAAAGTAGGATCATTTTTCTACTTCAGCAACATTGCATGCAACGAATTGCATCATTCGACATGGTTCACAACACCGATAGCCTGCAGCATTAGGGTGCATGTACCCTGCTTGGGAGAGGTTTCCGTATTTCTCTCCTCTTACAAGAAGGAAAGGAAACCTCTGCACAGATGTGCTCAATATTCTGTTGAGCATGCACAAAAATGCAACGTCGTCAGAACGTCACTTCCAGTGAAGTGGCATTGCAGACTCAGACCATGCCAGCAGATAAAATCACCAGGCTCATTAATAGTCAGTGGTTATTTTATATTGTGACATGCATGAAAATTCAAACTGGTTTTCATGGGTTTAAAACTGGTTGGGAGTTAATTTTTTTTTGCTCAGAAGGTTTCGAGCAGATCTGAGCAGAGGTTTCCTTTCCTTCTCGTTAGAGAAGAGAAATAAGGAAACCTCTGTAAAGCAGGGTAGGGTGCATGAAATACATCATATGAAATATGTGTGTGTGTGGAGGGGGGTTGGACACAACTGCTTGATGTAAAGGTGGTAGGGTCACATGACTTATAGTGCAAATGGTCTGTTACACTTGCGCTGATGTTTTGTACATGCTTGATACATTTTTTGATGTGAGATGTTGTATTTTCTTGTCCTGCTGAATATCTTTCCAGTTGTAATAGGAAAATTTATTTAATAAGGACAATCATCCATAGTGTAATACTGATATTACTTTAACATACTTTAGATTGCAGCATCAAAACCTTTCAGTCAGGAGCCTTTAAACATTTCTGCACCACTGCAAAGTCAAAGGTACAATATATATTATACATATATATAATCAAAAGATCATTTATTTCTGTCAGTGTTTTACATGTCGGGCCCTATTAGAAAGCCAAATTATTTTCCAGTAAGAAAAAACTTTTTAAGCTTGGGCGTAATGTTTTCCCATTTCAGACCACATGTCATTCCCTAGAGTATCTATTCATTTCTATGTTTCACATTTGTGCATGAGAAGACACTTGAATATGGATACAACTCAAATGAATAGGGTTTATGCTTTATGCTTTGTATTGAGGTCCTTGCTACTAGCTCAAACAGTGTTTCTTGCAAGATTTAGCAATGGAATAATGCATCTCATGTTGGGGAAATATTACTGAGGGAATTGCAGTAGAGTCCTTTTACCTTTTAATTTAAGTCCTTTTTTAATTTATGTCTGTTATTCAGTAAAATATCTATTTTCACAGGTCGAATACATGTCAGGAGAGTACACTTTCTGTTGGAAAACAGGTTGCACGTATCCAGCCATTTAGCAAGAGGTAATTTCCAATTAATAGATCAACAATACATAACATGTATAAATTTTGTACAAGTGTTAAAACACTTTACATTGTGCACAGATCTTATTACCTGGATCATAGAAGACTTAGAAATTTAGCACCAGCATTTGCAAACTTTAAATTTTTTTAAAACAACCTTTGTTGTTGCAGTGACAGCCAGGAAAAACCTCAATCACCAATCGCAAAGAAGTGTGCAAATACCAGTGGGAATCAACTGATTCCGTTGTCCATTGATGATGACGATGATGATTTTGAAATGAATGACAGTAGTAAGTACTTCATGTTCATTTACGACTGTTTAATTGCTATGCGCTGATCGAGACAGCAGCCACAGGGAAATCCTCTCCCGTCAATGCACTCTTGCAATCAAACAAATTGTTTGGTATCTTAACATACCCAGATGGCAGCATATTGCCTGATTTCCATATCGCAACTGTTGTCTCCATCAGCTCATAGCAGTGAAAATAGTGAAAAGTACTTATGATGGAAATGAATAAATGACGACAATAACAAACAAACCACCTGTCAATCAAATACCATATGTGATAGACAAAACATGAGCGGGAGACCTTTATGGGGATTTAAAATGGAGAGCCGCAGGTGAGCCTTTTTAGCCCCATAAAGTTCGGACGCGAATGTTTTATCTCACTTATCAAAGGTTTAGGATAGTTAGGTCATGTGTTACTTAAATTTTACTTAAATTATCAAGATAAAAGCACTTTTCGCCGAGAAAATCTTAGTTAAAGTTGTATGCAAATCAGGACGAATCTCTTGCCGATTTAAAAACTCGGTCATGGTTGTGATTTTCTATTGTGTTTGGCCTTATGAATATTAATGAATTTGATAATAACATATACAGAAAATAGCAGTTTTTGTATCACTCACTATGAAAAACTTACAGCATGGACTGCTTTTTGACCCTGTTAGTGATAAGCAATGTATAAAAACATTTGACTTTTTTTTTTTTTTAACAATTTTAACAATTTTTATGAAATTAACTAAATATAAAATTAATGTGAATATATATGTATACATATACTTGCCCAAAATGGAAGGTCACGAATGGGACGCGGTACCAGCACGGATCTCATACAACTATAACAGTGCCATGCCATGCATTAAATCAGTCAAAATTCTGTGCTATGTCTATGCTGTGCCGACGTGCTGTATAACCGTGCCATTTGCTGTGACTTTTCACACTCATACAAAATCTGCTCTATACACAATGTCATGTACATGCAATACAATAACCTTTATTAGGTTCCCTATAGATGGGTTCTTCATACCTAATTTACAAAATGAAAATAGAAATTTAAATATAAATATAGATATAGATATATTGATACTGATACTGATACTGATACATGACTTGTATTTGTAATATAACTTGGAATGTCTATTCTTATAGCCTCCCCTTATTCCAAGAAGATAAAGCTCCATCATGCTACTTCTCCTGCTGATAAAGAAAGGAAAGAAAGTCCATTCAAAATGAAAAATGTGGTAAGTATATGTCCAAGCAAACGGCCACTACCCAAGACAAACTTTAAAAAAAAAATAGTAAAAAAAGTAAAAAAGTAAAAAAAAAGTATAGTAGAGCAGCTGCCTGGAATTCTCTACCATTTAAGGTACGAGAATCCCAAAGTCTTTCTGTTTTTAAAAGAAATGTTTTAGGAAAATTTTAATGATTCTTTTTGTATTCAATTCTCCTTCTATTATATGTAACATGCACAGCTCTCAGGAAGTGCATTTATTTTTATAGATGATGTAGATACCGTGTTTAAATAAAGTTTGCTATTATTATTATTATTATTATTATTATTATTATTATTATTATTATTATTACCCTTAATAGGCCTCCTTTCAAGATTATCTTGGATACAAGACTAACAAGAAAATATTTCAAGCCTCCTTAAATAATTATTGTAATTGGCAAATAAAATTTATGAATCATGGAAATGGAACACCTATTCTTCAATTGCATGTTACATCATTGCAGCCACTCGAGGGAGCATTGATGCCATTTAACAAAATATTTATCATTAGCATCCATTCTTAACTGCACCAAAATGGCTGCTGTATTTTTGTCTTATGACTCTTGGGAATGCTTGCAACCCATAAATAATGTATGTCCCAAAACTGACTCAATGTCTTTGCACTGATCATGTTATAATATGTTGTGCACTTAGGAACCTGTTGTTGATCTTACATTCGATGCTGATGAGCTCAACTGGAGCTTTGGTATTGGATCTGAAGATGATGCCCTTCTAGATGATATATACCAGGTAATAAGATATCAAAGTTGTCAACAAGGGTTGCACAAGATTTGTAATTCCACATCCTAGAGAATAGAGGCATTGCACCATCATGTGATGGCAGCCATGACAGGAGGCAGGAACAATAGAATCTGGTCTAATATGATTTACATGAGAAAAAATTCAGTTTCCCAGGGGAAAGACTCTATTGTTCCTGCCTCCTTTGATGGTGCAAAGCCTCTATGTTCATTCTGCAAAAGTATTTTTTGAATTTGACAAAAGCTTGTACAGTGTACTTCAAACCCTTGTGCCCAGAATCCTGGGTGCACTGTCTATGTTCACAACTTGTTGACTTAGTGCATGTGTGTCCCAACCATACTCTGGTAAAAGATACATAATTTTATAGCCATTTTCAAAATTATGTGACTTGTGCTGACAACACTTGAAAGGCTTTTCTAGTGTTTTGACAGCTGTCAATCAAATTGCTGATAATGTTTTTTCAATCAAACAAGCCAAAATTGATCTCAAATTCTGAGCAGTTTGAATATTTAGATATAAAATGTATACTGTATTTACTCGCGCTTATTAAATTTTTTGCTCCTCAAATGCGGTGCTTATTCGAGTAAAGACAGTGAGTTTACTTCGTTTTGTGGTTTAGAAAGTTAGGGGTTTGCAAATAACAAACATTGCCAGCCATTACTCTTTTGATTGATGGCAGTCAAAACTCTAGATGAGCTATCAGCACGGGTCACACAATTTTGCAAATAGGTGTAAGGTTAGGGAAGACTTGGGGTCCAAATCTGAAAAACAGTGGATTCAGTCTATTCAATTATTTATTTTTTTGACAGCCCAATAAAGGTCATGATGACAAAGATGATCCTGAGAACCATAAGAATGATAATAATGATGATGATGACATTGAGGATGCTCCTGATAGTCCCACAATGCCTACCTACTACTCTCCACCACCATCACCACAGCCTGTTACAGAAGAAATACCACCCGAGGACTGTGATGCCTACCTGTACAATGAAGATGATCTAGAGGAATTAGAAAGGTATTATTTGAAGAAGAGAATATTAAGATTACACCCATTCTTTTCCAAGCTCCCTTCCAGCTGAGTTGATCGCCTTCCTCGAAAGGAATTATGGGTCACTATTTTTGGTTAGCATTTTTCGAGTGTACAATGTAGACTTTTCTTTTCGATTGAAATAAAATGCTGCCATGAGTTCGACTAGCGTTTACGATTAATTTAAAGAAGGAAGAACTCGTATTTCATAAATTCTCTTGGCATAATAATGGGAAATGCTAATCAAAATAGGATGTTGAATCCTCAATTCTGATTGGTTGACCTTGAGTTTGTTCTGAAGGTCAACTCAGCTGGTTTGTTTGCTTTTATTGTAAATGCCCAGTTTAGATGTCGAATTTTAATGTTCAAACATTAGTTTTTACTCATTTGTATTAGATTCGGCACATAAGAAATGCTCCTTTCTGTAGTCTTCCCACAATCCCTTATGATCCCAGCACGAGCTCGAGGTCAGTGTAAAATGTGCATAAAAATGTATAAAAAATATGCAAATTTTACCCTGACCTCGAGCTCACGCTGGGATCATAAGGGATTGTGAGAAGACTACGGAAAAGAGCATTCATAAAAAATACATGCAAATTGGATTGCAAATTTCTTCGATGATCAGTATTCAGTATTCTTATACCCAGAAAAAAAACCAAAAAAATCAAAGAGCGCTGCGCTCAAATAAGCACTGCCCCGAATTAGCGCCGCAACCGAAACACTGAAAATCTTAAGAGCGCAGCGGCGGCTTATCGAGTAAATACGGCAAAGATAGAATGAAATAATCAGCTGAAGTTATTTGCTGTTCTTGTGTAATTAGGGAAAATGTCCCCAAGGCCCAAGATAAAGTAGCTCTGCATCCCTTACTAAAAGAGACCCCAAGACAGGCAAGTAGATTATATAATATATTATACAATAAGATTATACAATAAACCCATTATTTTTATACTTACTGTACAATTATTAAAATTTGATATGATTTGGGGGGAGGGGAGGGGGAGTCACTATGTCGACGCTCATTCAGCCATTCAAAGTTTATCAAATCCAAAATCTTGGGCTAATCAAAATCAATCAATAACTCACCCATCAAATTGTAATTTTGTGATCTGATTCGGCTGTATTTTGTATGGTGTGGGGTAATCTTAGATCTGTCACTGGATTGGTTGGCACTAATGACAAAATATGCACATTAACAAATGACACCAACCAATCAGAAAGCAATGTTTAGGGCAGATTTCGTTCGACTATGAAAAGTTCAGTGCCGTGTGCGTGCCTTGCCGCGACCGGGATTTTTTTTCTAGAATTTTGATTGGCTGATTTTCTTCTCGCGCAATGTGATTGGTCAGGCGTACTTAGTCAGTTCCGTGACCGTGTCCGCGCCGTGTTTCGTGCATTTGATTGGATGAAGAGTGTGTGCCTTGCCGCGACCGTGATGTTTCTAGGTTTTTGATTGGCTAATGACTTTTCTCGCGACCGCGTTCATGCCGTGAGCCGCTTTTCACAGTCATACGAAAACTGCTCTATCATGGTGATTTATAATCATTATTTGTACTTGCTAGACTCCTACTACACAGATTCAAGATGAACTCATAGAAATACAATCACTACAGACCAAAACAATGGAAGACATTTGTAGTATGGTTGATAAGGTTGATACTGATGTATTACGAAGATCATTACCAGTAGACATCAGTATAGACAAGCTGACAGAAGCACAGAGTCTCAGGTACATACACTTTAAAAGCATCAAAAGTTTCGCGCTACTGCTCTAAGCGCACGCTCAAGCGGTAAAATGTGGGACCATGGATTGTAAAAATTACTAATTCTGAATCAAATTTACCCAAAATATAACAATTTTTACAACCTTTGATCTCATTTTTTCACCCCTAGAGCAGTAGCGTGGAATTCCTGGCACATGTATTCATTCATTCTCGATTTTCTGTTTACATTAAAGTGGTTTTCGTATGGGTGGGAAACGATACGGCAAATTCGTAGCCGTACTGTAGCAGCTGTATCGTATCTTATCGTAGCCGTGATTCACTGAAAAAAACATTCTTCTGGGAAGCCATTTCAATGTTACGGCATGTTGTATCGTGTACGTGTTGTGTTGTAAGTCAGTACCGCATGTTTCCCACTCATACGATAACCGATCTAATGGCGTGATTCTAAGTGAGACTTCTTGAGTGCTTTCGGCGCTTCCTACCGTAAGTGCTGTATTACTGAACGGAGCTTGGAAAAAGCTGTTTTATTTGTTTCATTATATATGTTTTTTTCTTACACTTCTTTGCAAAGCGGGCTTCGCGCGCGCGGTTTACGTCGCCACCGTGCTCTAAGTAATATATACAATATGAGTGGCCGTGTTGTATCAGATATACAACCACGAGCCGAAGGCGAGTGATTGTATATCTGATACAACACGGACACGAATATTGTATATTACTTATGAAACGCCTAGGTGTATACATTCATGTTCTACTAAAATTTTAAAGATAAAATTGAATTTGGCTGAGAAAATTTGAGTTAAAGTTTATTCATATCAGGGCGATTTTGTATCAGATATACAACCTCCTCCACGGACAATGATTTCTATTGTGTTTTCCTCATTAATTATTCATGAGTTTTATAATCACTTATATAGTACAGTTTTTGACCAATCAGAGCGCGTTTGGCGAGGTGACTATATATAGAACAATTTTTTTCATGCTCTGTTCAGTAAATAAATACAGCACGCAGGAAATGACGAAAGCACGAAATAACCGTCAATAGAACACAAGCTGTAGCTGAATGCTTTCAGTGTTTCTTAAAAAAGTTTTCAGTGATATAAATATGGCTCATAAAATTCTGAGCTTGGTATGTGAAGAAAGGTTAACATTTCTTTTTATTTTATATTCTTGTTTTATCAACAGAAAGAAGCTGAGATCCAAGGCATGCAAACTTGAAGCCATGTTAAAGCAGCGAGGAGAGAGCATAAATATAACTCCAGGTGAAAATACAAAGACATTCTATGTAATGCTTTTCCTGGTTTAATAGACCCCTTGCAGCACGTCGGAATGCAGCTCAATTTGGAGGGTAAAAAAATAGCTGCCAATTCTCAGTATTCTGAAATTCTTTTGTTTTGCCCTCCAAATTGAACTGCATTCTGACGTGCTGCAAGGGGTCTGTTGCAATAGAACTTTCTCCATTCGCTTGGATGATTCCGAAACAAAGGCTCCAAGTCGAGACTGAACTTGATTTTTTTTTTATTTATCAAGACCAACCTCGACTTGATCCCCCAAACAAATTCGGGGAAGGTCTATTGTTTCCAAGAGAATAATTATAGAGTTAGTAACATTGCCGAAGTCGAAGTCGAAATAACGCTAAAAATGGTTCTGTCTGGCATTTTTTTAGACACGGCATAAACGTTTCGCGCAATAGGGTGCGAGAAAAATCGTCGTTGCAAATTGTCTCGTGTAACATTCCCTTCCCTTTTCAGAATTCTAGCCAGGCTCTGCCTCTGCACTACAAGTCTGATTGTATCATCATCAACATTTTCGTCATCATCATTATTAATATTACTATTGCATTACTTCATAGCTACTAGAACTACACAGCACTCGAGTACCATTAGTGAGAGTTCAAAGTTGTGCAGCACACCAGCCATGGTCAACAACAGATCTTCTACAAGCACTGGTACTGGTTCCTTTATACAATCCCCTCCTTGTGGGGACAGTTTTTATGCTGACAATAGCTCGAATCCCAGTCTTGGAGTATCAACTTCAACTTCATCAAATTGGAAAAATGATAAAGACATTAGGAATTCCGTATCTGGTGTATCGACAAGTTTTCTTCCACAAGGTAGGCCGTTTATTCATTTCTTTGAAGTTACACAAACGTGAGTATTATTACCGGAAGTCCGCCTTTCCAGCTCTTTTCGGTGGGTAGACGTGGGTATCATTTACCGGAAGTCCGCGTTTCCCGCTCATTTCTGTGGGTACTGAGACGCGTGCACCATTTACAAGAAGTCCACGTTTCCCGCTCTTTTCGGTGGGTAGACGCGTATACCGTTTAAAGAAAGTTTACGTTTCCCACTCTTTTCTAGCTGTGGCTAGACGTGTGCCATTTACCGGAAATCAACGTTTCCCGCTCTTATCTTATCAACAGAAATCTCCGAGGATTGTGAAAGTGATGATGATTGGGAGATGGCATGTGTGTTGGAACAGTCGTATTTTAACAAAACGAACCAGGCCAAAGCAACAGACTCTAGTTCAAAGTCTACGCCGCAATTTAAAAAGGGTCTTAACATGTCCAAATCATCGGCAACAACTTCACAGAATTTGAACAGTAGTTTTGGGCCTTCTCCTGCGAAGAAGAACATGCTACCTAATGATGGTGATGATGGTATGTAATCTTGTAATGATGATGGTGATGATGGTATGTAATCTTGTAATGATGATGGTGATGATGGTATGTAATCTTGTAATGATGATGGTGATGATGGTATGTAATCTTGTAATGATGATGGTGATGATGGTATGTAATCTTGTAACGATGATGGTGATGATGGTATGTAATCTTGTAATGATGATGGTGATGATGGTATGTAATCTTGTAACGATGATGGTGATGATGGTATGTAATCTTGTAATGATGATGGTGATGATGGTATGTAATCTTGTAATGATGATGGTGATGATGGTATGTAATCTTGTAATGATAATGATGATGATGTCGATGACGACAATGACGATGATGGTGATGAGATGATCATGATCATGATGATGTTGATGACGACATTGATGATGATGGTGATGATGGTATGTAATCTTGTAATGATGATGATGATGATGATCGATGACGACAATGACGACGATGGTGATGAGATGATCATGATGATGTTGATGACGACATTGATGATGATGGTGATGAGATGATCATGATGATGTTAAAGACGACAATGACGATGATGGTGGTGAGATGATCATAATGATGTTGATGACGACATTGATGATGATGGTGATGAGATGATCATGATGATGTTAAAGACGACAATGACGATGATGGTGATGAGATGATCATGATGATGTTAAAGACGACAATGACGATGATGGTGATGAGATGATCATGATGATGTTAAAGACGACAATGACGATGATGGTGATGAGATGATCATGATGATGTTAAAGACGACAATGACGATGATGGTGATGAGATGATCATGATGATGTTGATGACGACAATGATTATGATGAGATGATCATGATGATGACGACAATGATGATGATCGGATGTGTCTATTGAAGAATAGTGGTGGGGAAGTTGGTGTTGGGGATGATGATGACGATTGGATGGTTTTGGTATTCGCCACTCACATCCCATAATGCTCTGCGTTTTTGGGGGGGGGGGCAATGAGACAAAATCGTTAATATTACCATGGAGATTAATAAGAATTGAAGAAAAAACATTAAAAACACTTATGCATCTGATAGATTCTATCAGAATTAGCAACAACAACAACAAAAAAAGAACAGAAAGAAAGGAAATTGAACAGGTTTATGAGTAAAATTCGTGACATTTCTTAGAAAGTCCATACATTGTCTGTAATACCAAACATTTCGTTCTCCCATGCGTGTGGAATTAACTCAACATCTGCACGAAAAGTTTTGAATTTCCAAATAATTTTTGTTATTGTTGCCCCCCAAAAAACGCAAAACATTATGGGGATGTCAAAGTGGTGAATTGATGTCATGATGATAATAACAATATTAATGATTCAAATCCCCTTTCAGGTGAGCTCTGTCGCACAGACTTCCCTTTCTCCAAAGACATGTGGAAGATTCTACGAGATATCTTCCACATCAAGAGCCTGCGTACCAACCAGCTACAAGTCATCAACGCCGCCATGCAGAAGAAGAACTGCTTCGTACTCATGCCTACAGGGGGAGGGAAGAGTCTGTGTTATCAAGTCACTGCTCTGATGAATAAGGGTGTGACGTTTGTCGTCTCTCCGTTGAAATCTCTCATTCAGGATCAAGTTCAAAGACTGACGTCAATGCGGGTGAGTAGAATGTTGCTTAGCTCAGGTGGTTGGTTAGAGCATTGCACTAGTATCGCAAAGGGCATGGGCTCGAGTCCCGTTCTAAGCCTGATTGTTTTCAGGCTTCAGTAGTCTGGAATACGTTATTATTAAGGAAATAGTTGGGTAGAAAAAATAAAGAGAGAGAAAGGAAGAAAGGAAGAAAGGAAGAAAGGAAGAAAGGAAGAAAGGAAGAAAGGAAGAAAGGAAGAAAGGAAGAAAGGAAGAAAGGAAGAAAGGAAGAAAGGAAGAAAGGAAGAAAGGAAGAAAGGAAGAAAGAAAGAAAGATACATGGGAAATACTTTTTGCCGGTTCCAACATGGCAGCTGCGTGAACTGTAAAATAACAAATAAACATAAAATCTTGTTTTGTAACCGTAGATTCCCGCGACACATCTCTCTGGGGACATGACCAGTGATGAGGCAATAAAACACGTTAGTTCGGTGTATCAAGACTTGTCGTTACGTCAACCTAACCTTAAGCTGGTTTACATTACGCCGGAGAAACTATCTGCCAGTGGGAAACTGAACTCTGCATTAGCGAACTTACACAGCCGTGGTCTACTGGACAGGTTAGATACGTATTTTTTAGTCGTAATGTGATTTTGGTACGCTGTGATTCACTTTGATGTGTCGGTGCACATGTTTGTGATGGAGTCTGAAGGAGAAGGGTTAGAAGAAGAAAAGGAATATGTAGGAGGAAAGATTTATAAAAAAAAACAGGAAAAGAAAAAGAAAGAAAGAAAAATCAAGAAGGAAGGGAGGAAGAAAAAAAAAAGAAACATAGAAAGTAAGAAAGGAAAGGAAGTATGAATGAAAGAAAGAAAGAACGACAGTACGAAAAATAGAAAGAAAGAAAGAAATTAGAAATAAAGAAAAAAGAAAAGAAGGATTAAAGAAAGAATGAAAGAAAGAAAGAAGTACAGAAAGAAATTAGAAATAATGAAAAAACAAAGTAAGGAAAAAGGAAGAATGAATGAAAGAAAGAACGAAAAATAGAAAGAAAGAAAGAAATTAGAAAGAAAGAAAAAAGAAAGGAAGGAAGAAAGGAATAATGAATGAATATATGAATCAAAGAAAGAAAGAAAGATAGAAAGAAAAAAGATAGAAAGACAGAAAGAAATAATAGTGAATGATTGGGGATGCAAAAGTAAAGCAAAACTAATAAAACTGAAATTATTGGTCTCTTAGGTTTGTGATCGATGAAGCACATTGTATCAGTCAGTGGGGTCACGACTTTCGTCCTGACTACAAGAAACTCTCCCAAGTGATGAACAAGTACCAGGGGGTCCCTGTCATGGCACTAACAGCTACTGCCACCCCCCGGGTCAGGACTGATATTGAAAACCAACTACGATTAAACAGATCTAATTGTAAAAGGTAAGTCAGTTGGCTACACAAACCGGGTTTTGGGAACAACTTTTTGAGAATCAAGGGTGGTGTAGTCGTAGTACACTCGCCTCTCACCTCTGGGATCTCGGATACGATTCCTGGTCTCTGCATCACAAGGGAGTAGAGTTTATTAGGCCAAACTCTACCTAAATCTGTAAAATTAGGCCCACATTTTGGACCATTGTTTTTACTTCTAATGACGTCCAGATCACTATTTGCGTAGATTAACCTGAATGCGTTTGATAAATTTAGGTTCTGTCAAAGTTTTAATCGTCCAAACTTAAAGTTCCAAATTGTTCCCAAGAAAAAAACATTGGAGGAAATGACAAACCTGATCAAGGCCAAGTACCCACACTCCTCTGGTATTGTATACTGCTTGTCAAGGTGAGTACAATGAATAGTTCTACAGGGGCGTAGCCAGGGGGCCCGGGTCCCCTTCCATCATGTTTGCCGTTTTTTTTTTGTTGGTTGGCCGTTTTTTTGGTTGATGTTCTGAAAACGCACTACCACTACATTCTGTATTTACAACATACAACACTCGACTCAGATGTTGATATTTTTTACAGAGGGAGGAAAACCGGAGAACCCGGAAAAAAACACCCTCTTGGCAAGGGAAAGAACAATACATCAAACAAACTCAACTCACATATGTGGTTCAGTCGAGACTCGAATGCGCGACGCCAGGCATGAACTACACAGCAGCGAGAGGCGCGCAGTAGCAAGCAGTGCGTGCAACCCGTTGGTTCATTTACAGACAAGGAAGCAGTTGTAAACCTGTACGAGAGCCACACACACGTATCCCCTCCTCCTCTTGTGCACTTTTGAACATTTCCCTGATACTTTGGTACTTTTGTCTGTCCATAGAAATGAATGTAGTCGTGTAGCAGACAGTCTAAAGGCAGCTGGTATCAAAGCTGTTGCTTATCATGCTGGATTGAGTGATCAACAGAGAGTACGAACACAAGAAACTTGGATCAAAGGACAGGTCAAGGTAAACCTATAATGAACTAACTACCTTGGGCGTAATGTTTGCTCATTTTAGACCACGTGTCTTTCTTTTGAGAATAAGATTCTTTGTTTGAGTTGTATCCATTCATGTGTCTTCTTATGTCAGCCTTTAAAGAAATGATACTCGTACACGTGGTCTGAAACGGAAAACATTGCGCACAAGGATTTGCGATTTATTTGTGCAATTATTCCTCCATCTGACCGTCCTTTACTCCATCCATAAATTCACCCACCAACCACCTTTCACTGATCTAACCAACATCCATCAAACATTCACCCATATAACCATCCATCCATCCATCCATCCATCCATCCATCCATCCCTCCCTCCCTCCCTCCCTCCCTCCATCCCTCCCTCCCTCCATCCATCCATCCATCCATCCATCCAGTCCACCATCCATCCATCCATCCATCCATCCATCCATCCATCCATCCATCCAGTCCACCATCCCTCCATCCATCCATCCATCCATCCATCCATCCAGTCCACCATCCATCCATCCATCCATAAATTCACCCACCCACCACCTTTCACTGATCTAACCAACATCCATCAAACATTTATCCATCTATCCATCCATCCATCTATCCATCCATCCATTCACTTAACCATCCATTCATTTAACCATCCATCCATCCATTCATCCATCCACCCATCCATCCAGCCAATCAATCCGTCATTACTGATGTTATTTTCCTGTGTCAGGTGGTGTGTGCTACCATAGCGTTTGGTATGGGTATCGATAAAGGTGACGTACGTTACGTCATTCACTACTCCATGCCCAAGTCACTAGAGGGTTATTACCAGGAATGTGGCCGAGCAGGACGAGATAGCAAGAAGGCCGAGTGTATTCTGTATTACTCGTATAACGACATGCACAGATTAAGAAGGTAACGGTTAAGGGATCTTTTTTTTGCGTCATAAAAGTAGCAAAATTGGTCAACTTGCCGCGCATCGGCGTTACAAGTTGCTGAGCATATGCAGAATGAATGATAAAATCAAGCAAAAATACTGTATTAAATATTGTTTCGTGCAATTTTATTTTATTTTCAAATGACAGTAAACAATAGACCTCTTTACCTTCGTTGTTTGTTGTGCCCATTTCAGACCACGTGATGCCACTCTTGGGAGTTGATTCTTTCATGTGTAAATATTTTAACAAAAGGGAATGTCATGTGGTCTGAAATGGGCAATTTGCATACGAAGGTAAAGAGGTCTATTGAAACAATTTATAATCAATTTTCAGTTTTAAATTCTGGAATATTCTAGCGAATTTGTTGAGCATGTGGGACATAGCAACGGTAACTAAGGGGAGTCGGTCATCTGTGTGTTCGCTGTGTAGAAATTGTTTCGTTTTTTTTTAATTGGCTCCCTGTGATCCCAACAGGATGATTGAAGGGGACCAGATGGTCAAAGACGTCCACATGGATAATCTGTACCGGGTTGTCCAGTTCTGTGAGAATCAAACAGAATGTAGAAGAGTACAACTACTGCATTACTTTGGGGAGACGAACTACGATAAGGCAGAGTGTCGTCAACGCCAAGACACTGTATGTGACAACTGCTCCAATACGTTGGATTACGTGGAGAAAGACGTGACTGAAGACGCCAAGGCATTTGTACGGACGGTCAATGAGGTGGTACATCAAGGGAACAGTACTTGGAGTAGACCCAGGAACCTTAGATACCCTTTGAGCCACTTTGTTGATATCTATAAGGTATGACCATGCACGGACGGAATCACTTTCTCTGGGGTCACTTCCTTCCTGAAAGTCGTTGGCTGGGGTGAAATGGGTGGCATGCAATACTACGGGCATTTAGTACTGCATTCTCTAGATTCTCAAGTTTCTTCGTCAAGGAACGACCTTTTTTTTGTAAAACGCTTTTAATGACAACTATTTTGACATACTTTTGCAGGGATCAAATAACGCGCGAGTTGTTCAAGAGGGTCACGAGCGCTGCACACTGTTTGCACGTGGGAAAGATTTCCATAGAAACGACGCGGAGAGACTAGCGAGGATGCTAGTGATGCAGGATGTCCTGGGAGAGAAACTGGTTATTGGTAACCATGAGAACGTGATTGGTTACGCGGTGCTTGGTTGTAAGGCTATGCATCTACTCAATGGAAGATACAAGGTAATTATTGGTTTAGTGGGAATCATCCAATCAAAACGAGTTACGATACTGTGCGACTTGGAATTTGTCCAGTGGTTTTCATATATATGAGTGGTAGAGCACGGTACAACATGCCGCCGTAACATTGAAATGGCTTCCTATAAGAATGGTTATCATATGAGTAAGAAACGTACGGTACTGACTTACAGCACGTACACGGTACGACATGCCGTAACATTGAAATGGCTTCCCATAAGAATGGTTATCATATGAGTGGGAAGCGTACGGTACTGACTTACAGCACGTACACGGTACGACATGCCGTAACATTGAAATGGCTTCCCATAAGAATGCTTATCGTATGAGTGGGAAACGCACGGTACGACATGCCGTAACACTGAAATGGCTTCCCATAAGAATGGTTATCATATGAGTAAGAAACGTACGATACTGACTTACAGCACGTACACGGTACGACATGCCGTAACATTGAAATGGCTTCCCATAAGAATGGTTATCATATGAGTAAGAAACGTACGGTACTGACTTACAGCACGTACACGGTACGACATGCCGTAACATTGAAATGGCTTCCCATAAGAATGGTTATCATATGAGTAAGAAACGTACGGTACTGACTTACGGCACGTACACGGCACGACATGCCATAATATTGAAATGGCTTCCATAAGAATGGTTGTCGAATGAGTGGAAAACGTACGGTACAGACTTACAGCACGTACACGGTACGACATGCCGTAACACTGAAATGGCTTCCCATAAGAATGCTTATCGTATGAGTGGGAAACATACGGTACTGACTTACAGCACGTACACGGTACGATATGCCGTACACTGAAATGGCTTCTCATAAGAATGGTTATCATATGAGTGGGAAGCGTGCGGTACTGAATTACAGCACGTACACGGTACGACATGCCGTAACATTGAGATTACTTCCCAATATTGTAGTAAGTCATCCAACGCAACGCGTAGTTACGGTTACAGTTTCCCACTCATACAAAATCCGCTCCATACATTTCAAACTTTCTATCCTGTGTTTTCAGTTGCCACCCTTTTCTGTGAGAAGCGAGAAGGCTAAAGCGCCACCAAAGTCAAAGAAGAAGCGAAAAGGTACGAGCTCAGATGTCGGAACAGACACTGTATCTTCTACAGACACGGATGGTTCCACATGGAATGATGGTAGTGATTATGGGCACTCGCCCTACTGGACTGATAACGCAGTACAAGAAAGCACTCGAGGTGGAAAAAGAAAGCGTAAAACCACTTCAAAAAGAAAACCTAGGTAGGTTCTTTGAGGCTCTGAGGTTTTTTAGGGAGTTGAGGGTGGCGTGGTAGTAGTGCAATTCGCCTCTTACCTGGTCTCTGGTTCTATTCCCAGACTTTGCATCAAATGTGAGTTCGAGTAGTTTCTTAGGTCTCTCCCTTGATTCGAGAGTTTTTCTCCAGGTTCGCCGGATATTTTCCTTCCGCAAAACCTAACGAGCTTAATTCCAATGGCAAAATGCACGGCAAGGACGCGCACTGCAGTAGCCATAATGCTAGAATATCCCACACTGTTCTGATTGTGCAATAAATAGCTGTTGCAGGGGCGAATCCAGTGGTGTCCATTGGTACAATACAATACATTACAATACAATAAACTTTATTTATAGAGGGTAACACATTACAGTACAATAGAAACTGATAAACCAGTGGCCCTTGATCTATCTAAGTAACTTAGTTACTAAAATTATCTAAAAATATGTACATATGTATAAGACAATTGTTGCATGCACTGGTGCACCGGACACCCCCAAAATAAAAAATCTAAGCACAATTAAGTCATATCATGATTATTGATGATGTCACTATATCTTGACTTTTTCCATTTTGGACACCCCCTTCTGGATCTGTCTGTGTCATTGACAATCATTAAATAAAGAAATAATATTCTAGGGAATAAAACTTGGTCTGAAATGGGAAAACATTATAATGCCACAAATTAGGTCTATTCTCTTACCTATGTTGGTTTATTCTTTGTACAGTACCAGGACCGGTGTTTCAGATGACCAGTCAGGTTACTCTAGTGGAGGATATTCCTCATCTAATAGTATAAACAACTTCAAGTATAACAGAAAAAGAGGAGGTACTGCCAGACAACCGACAACAAGGCAAAACACAGGGCTTGGTTTGATGGCTCCACCACGACCAATGAGTAGGTTCTAAAGCTGTCTCCATGGCAACCAGGTGTTGGTCAGTGAGCATGCATATCACAGCATTATATGTATACACATAAAAGTATGACAACATTTGTATTTGCAAACTTTTATGCACTGGCTTTTGTATGTTAAGCTGACATTCGGATGTGAATCTGGCTGGTTTTACCTAATAAGGTGTGTAAAAGCTCGTTTGGTAGCAAAAAGCCAGTGCATGGAAGTATGCAAATATATTAAATGTCGTCATACTTTTGTTCGTCGCACTGTAAAATGTGTTGGTAGTACTGCATGATTTTGACCAATCATTATCACCATGGCAACCAGCTAGCTCTTGGCCAATATGTCTGCATTGCAGTGTGGTGTACATGTAATATATTGCCTTGGTCATGCTACCAGGACCAATCGGCAGGTCTGAATATATTACCATGGTAACCAAATATCTCTTGGCCAATGACTGAGCATTACAGCACAAGTGTAACAAATTGTCAAATGGTTATATTATCTGGACCAATTAGCAGGTCTGAATATCACCATGGCAACAAGCTCATGTCCAGTGAGTATGAATATAAAATCTTAGTTTTTATGGCAGTATCATGCTCACTCTGTCATCCGCTTCTAAATACTACTCAGATATAGACCCCTTTCAGCACATCAGAATGCAGCTCAATTTGGAGGACAAAACAAAAGAATTTCAATCTCGTGAGAATTGCAACCTATTGTTTTGTCCTTCAAATTGAGCTGCATTCCAATTCACTGAAAGGGGTCTGTAAGACATTTTGTGCGAACAGTGGACCACCCCTACACCCATCCATAAGACCTATGTGTAGTGTAAGAAAAAGGAGAGAATTTCAGACACTAGTAATGTGCTGCCATTTTCATTCTTTAAACTTCGTTTTAAATTACTAAGGTAAATTTTTAGTTTATATTATTCGGATAACAATCAACTGAAGAAATTTCAAAAAAAGTCCAAAAACAAACATATCCTAATCTTAAAATAAATATTTTGGAAAAATTCAACTGTAAAATTTTAAATTATTGATGTAAATTGCTATTTATAATCAAATGAAAACCTTAAAATTGTTGGAAAATCAGATTTAGGCTTTGTTACAAAAAGCAGGATTTCAAAAACAAAAATGAAAGTTTCGAAAAGATAAAGTTCTTGTGTATTTTTTTGTGTTACTTTAACTTGGGTGTAATGTTATCCCATTTCAGACCATGTGTCATTCCCTAGAGTATAATTTCTTTCTTTGACTGTTGGGCACAAGAAGACACATGAATATGGATACAACTCAAACAAAGAATCTTGTAAACCTATTATATATAAGGCAGCAGACTTTGCATGTGATGTCAAAGCAGCTCAATTTCAGCTCAAAACAAAAGAATTTCAATCTCCTGAGAATTGGAAAACCCATTGTTTTGTCCTCCAAATTGAGTTGTTCAGAAGTGTTCCAAGGGGTCTATTGTGAGTTTTCACATGACATCATAGCCGCCATCTTGGTTGAACTTTAAAAAGAATTTGTAGTCAGTCTCTTTTTTTATGTCAACCAACATGGATGCTGTGTCTTTTGTTTTTCTATCCTCTTGGGAATGATTGAAAACCAGCAATAGCCCACTTTCGATATTCCAGTTGAGTGATCACGTACAAAGCAATTCAAGACAAGGCCCCGGTGAAACAATGAAGTAATCCTAATATATTCTATTTGCTGGAGCCTCATCTTGAAATGCTTTGTGCTTTGTCATCACACCTGACCACTCTTCAAGGTAGGTGCTGTTATTTGTACAGTCAACAAAAATTAAATCAGAATTTTTCTGCCATAATTAACTCGTAGTTATTACTGAGAACAAAATAGATTGCTATACAGCTAGTTTATTTTAGACATCTAAAAATAATTTATCATTATAATATTACTGTCTAGTATAATTTGTTTATCATGCCACATAGAGTCCCAGTGGAACAGTTCAACATTAGTTAGGCTGCAGAAAGTTCAAGTATGAAGTCTTTGAGCTTGACTTTGCAGTGTGTCTGCATAAGCCAAAGCAGTCTGACTTCACTTAACTGTACACCCAAAGTTGGTCATTTGTTTTTTGCACATGAATTTCATACCACCATTATTTGAATGGGTGCCTACCTAGTCCAGTGCTGGACCCACTTTTATCGATGCTCATGGAGAGAAGACGAGCTGAGTAAGAAAGAGACTGGTATTTTGTATATTTGTATTTCAAACATGTGCATATTGTTTTCTTTTTATTTCTGAAACCTGATAAGTACTAGTGTTTTGCGAGTTTGTGAGCATTAATTTTGAGCCCTGAATTAGAGAGAAAAGTGAGTTCAGTTCTGGACTAGTGCCAATGTTTCTGCATCCCAGACAAGTGCGCACGCAGCCTGTTTAGTACAGTTATATCTACATTCATTTGATGTTATTTACAAATTGTTTACATTAAAAACAAATTTTAATTAAATAGACTTGATGAAACCTAAGTCTGCATCACATGGTGGATTCCCTATTTCTGAGCCTTGTTTCAAAGCCAGTACAGACTTGTAGCCAGCAGACATGGCAGAAATGTGATGGAAGAAGGCTTCCTTCTCAACTTGTATCGACAAGTCATTAACGCCATACTCTTTCATCAGTGAAGTTACCTAAAAAAGAAGGATTGTTACATAAGGCCAGTAGAAGGGGGTTTGATAATGCTGTTACCATGGGGATGTCAATCAAATTGTAGGTCGTTCTTTTGGATTTGGCTCTGCTTCCACTGAATGGGATTTACAATTTTAGATTTTTGAGAAATGGAGGAGAACTGGTTAAAGGCAAGCACTATCATCCCTATGCCACATGTGATTCTGTGTTTTCGTATTTTCTCATAAAATGGCCATGACAATGACACACTGAGTTGAACACTTGCAGGACTTAGGGAGGTGGCATCATGGATCGAAGCATTAAGCCAGGATAATGTCAAAACAATTTTCATCTAACAGGACCCGGTCTCAAAATCTTAGATTTTGTTCTGAAATATCTCCAAAACTAAAGTCAAATTTCAAAAATGAATGTACTGACTGTTTTCATGTACATGTATTGTACATGTAAGCAACCTATTTATATATCATAGACTGAAATTGTCACTATAGACACCCGGTATTGAGCATTTCAACAGGTGTCTGACAGGGGAGAGGAGCATTTACCCATACCTACCACTGATAGTAAATATAACTGGGTCCATATCTGACCTTGTCCCTTATTATCTTGCACCGCATGAATGAAAGGAGAGTGGTGGGATAGGACTAGGTCTGAAAAAAATCTAAACCTAAAATACTCTGACCAACCTGTTGGATAATTTTCTGTTCATTAGCAGACGGTGCCACCTGCACATGTAATGTTCCCACCATTGTTTTCTCAGAATGCTGCCAGAAATGATGATCTCGATATGAAAGCACACCATCGAGTGATAAAACCTTAAAACCAAGAAAAAGAATTGTTGTAACAAACTAGTTGCAAATTTTTACGAATTCAGCTGCAGAGAACAGTCCAAAGTTATAGTGCTTTTTTGACTTAACTTGTCTTGCATAAGACCTCTTTACGTTGGGCAAAATGTTTTCCCATTTCAGACCACGACCAGAGCGGTTTTTGTATGAATGTGAAACATACGGTACTGACTTACAGCACATACAGGGTACGACATGCCGTAACATTGAAATAGCTTTCCATTAGAATGGTTATCGTATGAGTGGGAAACATACTGTACGGTACTGACTTACAGCACATACATGGTACAGCATGCCCTAACATTGAAATGGCTTCCAATTATCTTTTAGCAATTCATCCAAATTTGTTTTGTACCTTTTATTTTCTTAATCTACAACTTAAAGAGTTCTGCATACCTTATTTAGAACATTGCCGAGTGCTTTATCCATTTCTATAGGAGTTTTCTGTAGAAGGACTGCAGAAGATTCGTTAAGTAATGGTAACACACTAAGGAATATCATGGTTGCGATAAACAGTGAGCATATGGGGTCTGCTATAAACAGTCCAAAGCGCTCAATCAAAATGGATGACATGATGACGCCTACACTGCCAAGAGTGTCGGCCACTACGTGAAGAAACACGCCTGTGAAGATAAAATAGATCAGATTGAGCCTTCAAATATTATCCAACCCTGAAACATCCTCTAAGCTGACCAAAATCAGGGCACAGCTAATTCACAAATCAAAAAAATTGGAATTTAGCGTCTTGGGTTTTGCAGAGGAAGGAAAACCAGAGAACCTAGAGAAAAACAAGGGAGAAACCTAACACACTCTACCCACATGTGATGCAGAGTCCAAAAATCAAACCCGAGACCCCAGACGTGAGAGGCAAGTGCACTACTATTAATATTACAACATCGTGGCCGAGAAACCTCTATCGACACATTTATAACACAAGTTTGAGAACCTTCAAGTTTTGTATTACCTTGCATGTTAACACTCCTTTCAGGATGGGCAGCGGGGTGATCATGAATGTGGCTGTGATCGTGACTATGTCCATGACCGTGTGATGATCCACCATGTGAATGAGCATGCGCATGACGAAAGGCAGTGATTCCTATTAAATTGACAACCAGACCTATGACAGACACAGCCTGCATGATAAGAACAAATATAGGATTAGATAAATGTAGAAAATATACCATATACTATTTACATGGAACAAACAAATGGATGGAAAAAATAGGGTATAAGAAACAAAGAGAAGGGAAGGGAGGAAAGAGAAATGGAAGGAAAGAAGAAGGAGAAAGAAAAAAAGGAAGAAAAAATGAAGATTGAAGGATACTTTATCACATGAAATTTTTGCGACGTTAATTTTATGATTTCGAAGGTCACACATTTTGCGAAACTTTTTAAAATTTTTCCGATTTTGCTATCATATTCTAAGTCACTTTAATTTTGCGGTTTCATTGAATAAATCATTCATCATTTGTTTCCAAATATACACATATTCCTTGAACAAAAAGTTTTTATTGCCAAATATTAACAAAAATGAAAAATATCTCTTTAGTTTCTTGGTTCTTCATGCAATAATTCTTTATTTTCTCAATAATTAAAGGTCACTTATTATTGTGACATTTATTTTTCGCGTCACATTACTTTTGCGATATTTTGGAAATTGCGAAGATTTCATGTAATAAAGTAGGTCAATGTTGATTACCAATAATCGCTCTGTGCTGACTTTAGGAGGATCGAACAGCCTTTGTAGCGCAGCTATAAACACGAAGAAAGCAATGACGACCAGAAATAATCCATTCACAAAACCAGACAAGATTTCCACTCTACTGAACCTGAAAAAAATGACATTATATTTGAATATATATTTTTTACTTCGAATTTTGACAATGAAACTTGGTCAATTCAAGAAAAAGAACAACAACAGCAACAACAACAGCAGCAACAACAAGAGCAACAACAGCAACAGCAATAAAAACTACAACAGCAAAAACAGCAGCAGCAACAAAAACCACAATTATAGTAACACAATTTTCAACTTTCAACAACAGCAAAATATGTTTTCTTACCCGTATGTAAACTTTCGAGTTCCTTTCCACCGTGACATGAGAGCAGCACACAGACCCAGGACAAGAGCAGTACAGTCGAACAACATATGAAAACCATCTGAGATCAGGCCAAGACTGTTGGTCCACATCCCATATAGCAACTCCACTCCTGTAAAAAACTACATCAGAAAGCAGTACAGTCAGTCAGATATATAATTCATTGATTTTAGGGAGTTTGAACTCAGTAGGAACAGCAACAACATCAACAGTAGCAGCAACCATGACAGCAACAACAGCACCAACAAGAGCAGCAAACACAGAACAGCAACAATAACAACAGCAATAACACCAGCAACAACAAAAGCAACAACAACATCATCAACAACAGCAGCAACAACATCATCAACAACAACAGCAACAACATCATCAACAACAGCAGCAACAACAGCAGCAACAACAACAGCA
The DNA here is from genome assembly GCA_964019055.1 of Anthopleura xanthogrammica. Taxonomy (NCBI): domain Eukaryota; kingdom Metazoa; phylum Cnidaria; class Anthozoa; order Actiniaria; family Actiniidae; genus Anthopleura; species Anthopleura xanthogrammica. The sequence goes on from OZ025217.1 coordinate 9,959,667, forward strand.
GCATCAACAACAGCAACAGCAGCAGCAACAACAGCATCAACAACAGCAGCAGCAACAAAAAAAGAACCAACAGCAGAAACATTAGCAGCAGTAGTGGCAGTAGCAGCAACAAGCAACAGCAGCAAACCCCACGTTAACAAGCAAACTTACCAGGTTCAAACAAAGGAAGTAAAATATTTGTCTTGATTCAGATTCTTCTAGTGTTTGTCTCAGAAACGTCCTGCATATCGACAGAACAGACTGTGGAGTGTGGAAATTGTAGATTGGCAAGCCTCCTGTCGTATAGCCGATTAGGTTTCCTTTTGCTGGACGAGGAGATGGACGTGAAAGAAGACGAGTGGCTGGAAGTAGAAGGAAAACAAAAACATATAAATGCATTTGTTCCATCCAAAATATAACACAAAATCTTTTTATCAAACCCTAAGACAACCTTTTGGAGGATTTAAGTCAGGGCAGATCGAACCCTTAAACAACCTCTGGGATATATGACTCTAAGTCATATGTAATGCCAAGCCTACTCATATGTTTTGCCAAATTAAGGAATCGACCCTGAGACCCTAGAGGTGAGAGGCAAGTGCACTATCATTACACCATCCTTGATTCCCACCTTACTTTCAAACTACATGTATACCTTACCCAAGATAAAGAATGTAGCACTGAACACAGTCCCCCCTGACAACAAATGTTTCACTCCTGTCGTATTCCCATGATGCCATTCGTGGATGGTCCATGCCCATGGCTGGTCCCACAACACAGCGAAGACAACAGCCGAGAAGAATGAAGCCATTGATCCAACTTTAGCTGTCAGGTGAGCTTCGAGCTTCGAGAAACAGAATGACTCTACGTAGAAGTCGATGATGAAGACAAATAGAATGATTAAGCTCATTGGTAGAATGGAGCTGATCCAATCGATTGAGGTTTCCTAAAAAACAAAGCAACAAGCAGTTAAAGAGGTTTCGGGTGGAATGTTAACTGGCAGCCAATCAGAGATAAGATTTGCAGGTTTGCATGTGAAAATGTAAGAGATTATTGAGTAAATAAACCAGGAAACACACATGCTACAGTCCAAAAAAAGGGGAGCAACCTTTTTTTCAAGCAAAGACAAAAACAAAAACAAAAAAAACAAAAAAAAATGGCTCAATTATTTTAGGTTTAGCTACAATTCATAATACATTTGCTGTTTCATATCCTGTTTTTATTCAGCTATTAAAAACTGAGTTCCTAAAATTTGTCCTAAAATTTTAACAAATTGATTTAAGGTTTTTGACAAGAAAAGTCAAAATATTTGAGAAATTTTATATTGTTTTATGTTTGATGCGAGAAGCACAAACATATTCGAATGAAAACTTGCAGAAAAAAGTCTTTTTTTCATTATTAAACAGTTGCTAGTGGTTCTAAATACCTGGGTGAAGTGAGAGATGACTGCCACTGGTAGCAGTAGTACTGTGGCTATACTTGTAGACAGGGCAGTCAGTCGCTTTCCACCTTCAGAAAAAACATGGTTACTTGAGACCCTGTTACACGTTTGTTAAAACTTTTAGCTGAACTTGTGTGCAACGGTGTTGTGAGACAAATTTCAGAAGGAATTGCACCATGTAACACCCCAGCTTTGTGAATATTTTGTTGCAAGAGAGTTTCATGAAAAGTATAGGCTGAACTGTTGCAACCAAAACTTATGTCACAAACAAGTTTCAGGACGAAATTGCACCATGTAACATGAAACTTGTCTTGTAACATCGTTGCACACAAGTTCAGCTAAAAGCACATTCCAATGTGTAACAGGGCCTTTAATCTCAGTACTCCTGAGGCAAACCTCTAACTTAGTACTCAAAGGAGTTAAAAATTAACCATCAAGAAAGAAGTGGAGTGTTCTACACTGCTTATCACTTTAATTCAATTCAATTCATTTTGTGTAAAACGTACCTCCAATTTCAACAGCTAATTTTCTGGAAAAATTTCCATGTGCAACATTGCAAAGCAAACCTAGGACTAGTAGAATCAGTCCACCCTAAAACAGAGACAAAGTAATAAGATTAGTTATAGCACCACTCTCTTAGAATGGACTAATATTAAATCAAATGGCTACGTACAAGCACTACTTGATAATTATTACAAGCTTATTATAGACCCTTTTCACGTGACGTCAAAGCAGCTCAATTTGGAGGACAAAATAAAAAAATTCAACCTCCTGAAAATTGGAACCTATTGTTTGTCCCCCAAATTGAGCAGCATTCCGACATGCTGCAAGGGCTCTATTCTTACCTGATGGTCGGGCAATCCCAACATTGACAAGATATGTGAATACCAATGCATTAATCGACTGCTATGAATGGTTTCATCTGGTTTAACACTTGTTAAGAAATAGTCCATATCACATCTTTATATATTAAAAACCAAATTTCAATTCACTCATTGACAAGTAATCTCGCCTTTGTTCAAGGTGTACCTTGTTTCTGATAATTTGCACATGAGAAGATACATGAATATGGATACAACTCAAACAAAGAAACATTATTTATTCCCATGAGAATAAAAAAAAACTTCACAATTTGTAGGGTTACTAGAGAGACAGAAAGTAATTTTCATCTAGGCCCTTCTAGATCGAATTAGAATTTAGAAAATGATTTTTGCAGAGGGAGGAAAACCTGCGAACCCGGAGAAAAACCCTTGAAGCACAGGAGAGAAGCAACAAACTCTACTCACATACGACACCGAGCCCGGCAGGACTCAAACCTGGGTCGCCTTGCTGAGAGGCAAGTGCTCTCACCACTACATCACCTGTGCTTCTAATAAATGAATAACATGTGGCCTGGCTGTCCTCGTAAATGCCCAATCATATACTCAGCTATTGCACATGTGTATATATTACATGGAAAGGATACTGTGATTAGGACCATGGATATGAGGAGTATCATTGTCAAACAGCAAGAGAGACAGTATACCAAGAAGGAAAAGCATTGCTCCTCTGAACTAAATGAATAAAAAAAGAATGTCAGTAAAATCAGTAATGAAATAAAAGGACGCAATTCAATCAATCAATACTAATGTAGCTGTTATATTAGCACTAAACAAAAAAGAGTAAAACAATGGTAATTTATCATTTGTATCAAATAAGCAAGGTCTTATTGTTTAGTTTCCCAAACCAGGGACTCTGAAGTAAAGCGCTTGACACCAGATTGAGTTGGAATTTATACCAGAGAAAAATCTTCAAAGCGGAGGAGAACCAACAAGCAACTCTACTCACATTATGACACTGAATTCGGGAATGGAACCTGTGTTGTATTGGTGAGTGGTGGTGCATTAACAGTGCACACATGCCGTCATTTTTTTGGGGTGGGGGGATCATGGAATCATTTTTTGTTGCCTTACATACTGCACAGGTTTGGACAATAAGAAAACAAGATTACCCTATCCAATGGCCTTCCCTCACACTGCTGCTGCGTTACCAAGAACAGTAATTTTTTTCCCATGTAAATTTAATTTTCATACATACTTGTCTGCTACAATTTTAAAACTAAGCCTCCCTATTTCTGAGGATGGTTCTTCTATTACCCCTAGGAAATTATATGTTAATTTAATGCATATATTTTTACCTTTGAAGGGCCTCCTACACTAGTGTGAAAGAGTACTCCAAGAGCACCAAGAACTACCAGTTCACCATGTTCAAACAATAGAACAGTTCTAAACATGATGCACAAATAAAAGAAGAATGAGCCAAGTAAACATGAAGGATTAAACCAAACAAGGTCCCAGTTTTGTTTTCAAAATGTTGCTTCACTATGAGCCTGTAAAAATGAACTGCTGGAAATGGCGCTATATAAATGTATTATATTATTATATTATATTATATTATTATTATAAAAGTAAAGAAAGGAACTCCCAAATTGATCAGTATTGGTAGGGTTCAACCAGCCAATCTTTTTTATATACCAACAACCTCTAAATCAACACACTATTATTCAGGGATTCAGGGATGGTGCAGCCGTGGGGCTGTGTCGGCTTTAACCCCCTCCCCGTCCCCACACACATTTTTTTTGAATATGAGATCTTATTTGTCCTTATTTTTAGTTCCATAGGAAAAAAGAAATTCTAGTCCCCCCACTCTTTTTAAAAGAATAATTCAAACAACCTTAACTTTAAATATTCCAAAAACCTACCAACACCCTACTGATAACATTACAGTACCAATACTCTATCGACACCAATTTTAGAGTCACTGATTGACTTTTTTATTGCTCCTTGATGGTTACAAAATGAAGTATATGATGATGATGATTCTAAATGTAACATAAAGCTCTTACCTTAACGCACCACACTGTGATAAACCTTGCAGCCACATAATGGCAATAATTGTAGAAAATACTGCATGTCTTGCTACTCTGTACCACTATCAAGATTAATATAAAGTTTTAGTATTAGTTGTTGGCTGATAGTAACCCTGTTTAAAAATCAACATTTTTGATGAGCACATTCGTGTACTGTCACTATTTTTATTGAGAAAATAAATGAGGAACTGAAGAAAAATCTCCATGACAAAGGAAAGAATAATATAACACATATAATAAACTCTATAAAAAAGACTATTAACAAGTGGCATCCTCGGGAATCGATCATGCGACCCGACCTGTAGGACTCATAGTGGTGAAAGGTGACTGTTTTATTGCTACTCGACCCTTGTCTGGGTTTCATAACAATGAAAATAGGTTTAATGCATATATACAGTATAAGATTGAAGGTATTAAGATTAACATTGTGAATATTCTACCTGATTGAGTGTTATTTTCTTCCCTGATGATATTGGTTTTTGCAGTAGCACTAGAATGATGGATGAACTTAAAGAAAAAAGTAAATTTAAATTACAGCCCTTTTCATAATTCTGCATCCTAACCAACTACAGACATTTGGTGTTTTGGCTTCTGTGTCAATCAAACTACGATTGGCAGAGTTCATTCCAATCAAGCGATAAGGAAATTCTCGTGACTTGACAGCCATTTTCACACAGGAATTTCTTTATCGCTTGCTTGCGAACTACGCAGCTGTGAGAGAAAGTGTTGTAATAGCACGTTACCCATATTTGTGTTACCCATCTTTAATGAGTGTTACATAAATTGGGACTTACCATAATCTAACTATAAATAAAAACTGCGTAATGTGGAATATCTTGAGCTGTTCATACGCAACAAATACACCATAGGAATGAAGAAACTTGGCAACAATAAGAGCAACTATATATGGAGTAGTCCTGGAAAAAAAAAAAAAATTGTTCATATTAAATAAGAAAAATCATATCTTAGTAGAAGTACATTAAATTACTTACTCTATACTTCCCAATCATATAATAACCATTCTTGGTCTTATGGGAAGTCATTTCAATGTTACGGCATGTCACACCCTGTACATGCTGCAGTCAGTACTGTATCTACATTTCCCAGTCATACAATAACCGTTTTTATAGGAAGCAATTTCAATGTTACTGCATGTCATACTGCGTACATGCTGTAAGTCAGTACCGTATGTTCCCACTACTACGATAACCATTCTCATGGGAAGCCATTTCAATGTTACAGCATGTCGTACTGTGTACGTGCTGTAAGTCAGTACTGTATGTTTCCCACTCATACAATAACCATTCTTATGGGAAGAAAGACATTTAATACATGGTATGAAAGGCTGTAACACTGAAATGACTTCCCATAAGAATGGGTATCGTACTGAATTACAACCTGTAAGCCAGTACAATAAATATAAAATGTAAATATATCAATTCACACATTTTTTCCCCTTACATTGAAATCTCTTTATCTACTTTATAAAAACAACTAACGGTACATACTAACAATTTGTAAATTTGATATTCAAATTCTGCGCATGTTTTTCACTCATTCACGTAAAAAATTAGATTGCTTAGATACCATGCAATAATGCTTCTTACAAAAATATCTACATCTCAACGATCCGTAACAAACACATGTTCATATAATCACATAACAACAAAGCTATTACATATTGGCAGTAAATGAAACAGGACAAGCTTATCTGCACAGTAAATAAAGAGTACAAATAGAAAACTGAAAGAAAATGGCGTCAAATTTTTTTTTCAATTTACGATAGATTTATACCTAAATATTACAAGAATTTCGCTAAGGAGAGCGAGGTTTTAGAGAGGGACAGAATAAAAGGCATGGATACTCACACTGTGGAGCCGATCGGACCGAGTTGTCTCTTATTAAACAGATTATCGCTGTATGATTCCAGTTCGTCCATTTTCTTGTTTCTTTTCTAATGATGAGCTGGCGCACGGTTATGGAGACTGGAACTAGTGGGGAAATCCGCTGACCGTTATAAGATTAAAAAATTGTGAATGAAATTGAGAAATAAATGAAAAACTAACTTGGAAAAATGGAAAAATGAGATAGAATACAATATATTGGCATTTTGGTGGAAATTTAGAAGTTAGAAGCAGAAATACATTTATATGAACCGGTATTAGTGGGGTAAGGCCGCTGACAACTTGACATTGGAAATCGTATACTTTCGAAATCGAGACAAGCTCATGAAAGAATGAATGAAAAGTGGGAGAAAAAACAAAGGAAAGAAAAAAAATGCAGAAATTAGATATGAAGCGAGGCTTTTGTTTCTCAGTTCGAATGACGAGCTGCCTGCTGGCGGACAGTTATGGACTGGCACTAGTGAGATAATCCGGTCATGCTGGGCTCCCTGTGACTTTCTGTTATCAGATCATGTCTTGCCGTCCACCAAGACGACCCCGCGTTGCTGCAGTGAAACAGGTAGGTTTGGCAATGTTTTTACTTTTAGAATGTATCACTATATTATGGAAGGACGACAATAAGCCCCCACGGACTTCAGCCATACATACATTCAGAATCGTTCATGCCATCCAAGTCAAACTTGCCTCATTCGTCCAATGGTAAATTAAAACTTCTTCGTGTTTTAACTCGTACCAAGGTAGAAATTCATCCTTTTCGAAGCAAGAAAAAGGGGTAAAGTTGCTAATTTCATGAAAAGACGCCATGAGTAAAAGTAAGTCATCATGTTCTTCCTTAGGATACTTTTGAATTTCGCGCTTGAACAATGCGGTCTTGTCGGTCAGCAGTCATCGCTCTAGCTGCCTACCATTTGTTTGGCGTTTTATATATGGTATCTCTCCCCCCTTGCCTCGTAATCCTTGTAGTATTCTTTAAAACAGATAGTATACTGATACTAGCTTTCTTATAAATCGCGCGGACAGTATCAGTGATTCTTGCTTTATTTGTTACTTTATTTTCGTATACAGCTTTCGTATATGGCATGTTGCACGTTGCATATGCATGTTGCATGTTGCATGTTGCATGTTGCATGTTGCATGTTGCATGTTGCATGTTGCATGTTGCATGTTGCATGTTGCACATTGCACGTTGCTTACCAAGATTAAGCTCTAAAAAATGCATTATATTCATATGTAAATAATGTCAGCACAGAATGAGAAAATATGCTGGAAAAACATGCAGACAGACAAAGTTTGGTAAAATTACATATTGCTGTGACCTTTTGCTGATAGGATTCACATCACCCATACTGCATGTCTGGCTGCAGTAAGCAGCCGTCAGTGGGGAGTGATTTTGAGACCGACACTAAGAACGGCTGCAAAGGAGACTATATTACGTTCGGTTCCGCCTATCAGTCATCAGTCAAGTCAAGTCATCCGCGTACAAGGATTGGGCGGTATCTTGAAGCAATATTTACTTGAGTTATTTTAATGATGTCATTAATGTGTTGAACGCTGCTGTATTGAGTACAACCATCTGGTTGATGCCCTGATACCATCCAAGATGGAAGGATCCAGTTTTCGTTTTGGCGCTCTTTTTACGCTGTTGGTAGTGATTGTTCATATCGACCCGGGCGATGGAATCGGTAAGTCTATTTTACTACGGGTATAGTTATATTAAGGCTGTATACATGTAATCCAGTCCTCGTGTATTTACAATCACTTGGTCAATTTATATGTACACTTAAGAAAATTAAATATTTAACCTAAATTACATAATTTACATGCATCAGCTATGGCTATCAGAAAAGACGGGTCACTCGTTAACCGCCATCAAAACACACAGGTGGAATACATGCTTCATCTTTTTGTTCAAGACTTGCTTCGCTTATTTTGCTTACATATGATTTTGCGTTCTTCAGTGGCTTCATTTTTTCATCGTTGAAACTCTATACCTATGTCGTAAAAGGGGAATTTTATTAACTTTTTACGACGAATGGATTCAGTTGACATTGTACATAGCTTCAGTAGTTAGTACCTGGTTGTATACGGTTGAATAATATAGAATACAGAACCTAAACATTACTGAAACCAGTACTGACGTAAGACGAATTATTTCTTTGCTGGATATACAGGGCCGGTTACTGGCAAATTTGGGACTGTTATAAAATAACGACTACAATAACAAAAGAGAAGAATCCGAAGTGATAATCAATGCCTACTACGATTGTGAGAGCTAATTTTTATATGATGCTAAAAATAGAGTTTTAATCGTTCAAATAAAGTAGTGCAAAGAAATGGAAATATGGGAGTCCTCTGGCATGGTTTTTGATTTTACATCAAGAAAAGATAGAACATAGATGACAAGAGAGAGAAAAACAAGAGTTAACAAAACAATAAAAATAGAATGGAGTATATCATGTCGTTAGCCTTGTTGACAAAATAACGCGTATAATGTTTGAACAAGTATATATTTTTCTTTCACTCTTGTTGTTGTTATTTACGTAGCTGAGGCTTTTAAAAATACTGATAATTCCAACTAGATTGGGGTCAGCACCTAAAAAAACCTTGGAATAAATTTTATCAAAAGTAAAAACATTTTAGCTCGAGTTACGGTCAAGAGAGTTTTAATTTTATTTTCGTATTTTACATTTTGAGCCTGTGACGTCATGTCAATGTCAAAAAGACGTCAACAAAGGAATGAATTGTGAAGAAAATTTTTCTTTCTTTTAATTCCAAGAGAAACTAGAATAAATAAAGACTCATATCTCGATGCCTTGCTTGAGCTTTTCTTATATAGATATGATCATTAATATTAGAAAAGCTAACGGGCAGTGACAGGAAGTCTTAATAGGGATATTAGCCTGGTTATTTTTGGGATTGCGGAACTCGCGACCTAGAATCAATCAATCAATCAATCAATTTATTTTCAAATTAAATAAAATAATTACAGTTGTTGCACAACCTGCTGATAGCTTTGCTAATCTAGGCAGGTTGTAGAATAGTTATGAAATTAAATTAGAACTGTAATAAATACTAGCTGAAGTCAGGTAATGTATATACTAAATTCAGGATTAATATCAAAGACAAGATAACAAAAGACAAAAGACAAAAGAAATAAAGAAACGGATATTACAATAATAATAATTAGTTCGATGATAACAAATCTGAAGTCAGTTCTACCAATTAAATTATAATACGTATTCTGTTTACATTTATCTATTTATTTATTATATTTTATTCTATTTCTATTTATTTATTATTATTATTTATTTATTTTTTGAAATAATTGATATCAATTGAGAAAGGAGAAATAGGCATTTAAACTAAGTGGTAAATGTTCGGTTCTGGTCAGTGGTTGAACCCATGACCCGACACACATGTACAAGACTGATGTTCAAACAAAGGTAACTTGGCTCCGGAGACTTATTAACAATGACTACAATTGAAAGTAAAGAAAATTCTTTCAGAAACGGGTCTCCTGAATGTTACTTTGTACTCAGTGCTCACGCTCCGGAACCGGGTTCCCTGTGGTACAACCAACTGAGCAATGCATCAATATAGCGATCGAATAATGCTTTGCAATGATGCATACGACAAGTAAAGACGTGTCATACTGAATACCATAATTACAAATTATACTTACAAATTCGATTGGAGAGACGAGCAGACGGATCGACCAGACGGATGCATATGGCGGGTTCATTATCATGATTTATAAAATAGTTCAGATATAACGCGCGCTCTGATTGGCTGATAGCCGTGTTTACATGAGGCTATGTAAACACGGAAATTTCAATATTTTATAAAACAAATAGAAAACGTTATGCCGTGTTTACATAGCCTGATATAAACACTCGGGAAAGTTTGGGAGAAGTCTTGAGCTCTGTGTAAACCTCGCCTGTGGCTCGGTTTTACACAACAGCTCTCGACTTCTCCCAAACTTCCCTCGTGTTTATATCAGGCTATGTAAACACGGCAAACGTTTTCTATTTGTTTTATAAAATATGTTTGTATTTACAGGTTGTAGCGACACATCAATCGGTATCGAGAATGCAAACATCTTCCCCAACAACAGTTTTACAGCCACCTCTACGTACAATATTAGCTATTTACCATCCAACGCTAGACTTCAAGTAAACGTTATGGGATGGGGCCCAAGGACAAACAACCAGAACACTAGTGATTACCTCCAAATCGATCTTGGAAGTGTTTACATCATATGTGCTGTTGCAACACAAGGTAGTGCGAGTAACAGCGAATGGGTGAGAAATTACTTGATTGCGACGTCTGTGGATGGTTCCCAGTACGCGACCTACACAGAAAATGGAGCAAATAAGGTAGTTATCCCCACCCCCCCCCCCCCAAAAGACATAATGCTCAAAGGAAAGATACTTGATCTAAAATGAAAAAAACATTACTCCTCGGCTATATTAAAGTTTTCAACACGTTTGTTAGCTCTTTACAGGGAATACAAACCAAAATTCAGTCGTCAAAAACTCCATAACTGAGCTCAGAGTGAGGTACATTAGGTTTTATCCGAGAGAGTTCAATATGCACAGGACCATGAGAGTGGGAATATTCGGTTATAAAGAAGGTAATGATCAGTGAACGAACGAAATATTAAACAAATGAACGACAAAAATAAAAACAACTAAAACAACAACAAGGGCAACAATAACAACAATAACAAAATGAATGAACAAACACACACACAAACGAACGAACCGGCAACTAACCAACTAGCAGCAGTCCGCAGTCAGGCAGGCAACCAAATAACCAACGGCAATAAATAAACAAAAGAACGACAAAAAAGAACGAACATATGAACGAGCGAAAACAAGCAAACAAACGAACGAACGAAAAAATAAATAAAAAATCAACCCACCAAGACCGGTACCATTGCAATCATGAACATGAAAGAAAATTATCGGGGGGGGGGGGGGGGGGGGGGGTCTCCCATATATAGAAGGGCAGGGCCGGGATGCTCGTCGGAAATTTTGAAAATGTGATCCAAAAAAGATACCAAAACTGATTATTCTGTCTCATAGTATATAGTAACATTCGCAAGTTTCACCCCTAAATGGTACCAAATGACGCTATTTTTACAGAATTTTAATTAGTTTTTCATTTGAACACAGGTATCAAATAACGAAACTAATCTCTAAAAGGTACGACGAGCATCTCCACCCTTTCATATTGGATTAGCTCCCCCCTCCCCCTCCCCCTCCCCCCGGCAAATTATCAGAATAAAGTAATAAACGAAAACAAATCTGTACTTAATAATTTCCAGAGTGTGCTAAAAGGACGATCGGTTTGGAGAATAAATACATCATACCTGACAGCAGTTTCACAGCAACTTCGCAATTCAGCAACGATTACCATCCATACCACGCTAGACTTAACGGTAACTTAAATGGATGGGGAACAAGTAAAAAGAGCGATCCAAATGATTATCTACAGATTGACCTTGGACTTCCTTATGTCATCTGTGCTGTAGCCACACAGGGTAATGGTTTTGGTGGTTATCAGTGGGTGAGAGAGTATAAGATCAGTCTGTCGATGGATGGTACTCGATGGACCACCTATCAAGAAGGTGGAGTTGATAAGGTATGATTCACAAGGAAGACGTGGAAAGACATATTAATAGGAGAGAATGTTCAATTTTCACTTGGTTTACTATTGCCGGTTGGTTGGTTGGTTGGTTGATTGGTTGATTGGTTGATTGGTTGATTGGTTGATTGGTTGATTGGTTGATTGGTTGGTTTGTTGGTTGGTTTGTTGGTTGGTTGGGTTGGTTGGTTGGTTTGTTGGTTGGTTTGTTGGTTGGTTTGTTGGTTGGTTTGTTGGTTGGGTTGGTTGGTTGGTTTGTTGGTTGGGTTGGTTTGTTGGTTGGTTTGTTGGTTGGGTTGGTTGGTTGGTTTGTTGGTTGGTTTGTTGGTTGGGTTGGTTGGTTGGTTTGTTGGTTGGGTTGGTTTGTTGGTTGGTTTGTTGGTTGGGTTGGTTGGTTGGTTGGTTTGTTGGTTGGTTTGTAGGTTGGGTTGGTTGGTTGGTTTGTTGGTTGGGTTGGTTGATTGGTTGGTTTGTTGGTTGGTTTGTTGGTTGGGTTGGTTGGTTTGTTGGTTGGTTTGTTGGTTGGTTTGTTGGTTGGGTTGGTTGGTTTGTTGGTTGGGTTGGTTTGTTGGTTGGTTTGTTGGTTGGGTTGGTTGGTTGGTTGGTTTGTTGGTTGGGTTGGTTGGTTGGTTTGTTGGTTGGGTTGGTTGATTGGTTGGTTTGTTGGTTGGTTTGTTGGTTGGGTTGGTTGATTGGTTGGTTTGTTGGTTGGGTTGGTTGATTGGTTGGTTGGTTGGTTGGTTTGTTGGTTGGGTTGGTTGATTGGTTGGTTTGTTGGTTGGTTTGTTGGTTGGGTTGGTTGGTTGGTTGGTTTGTTGGTTGGTTTGTTGGTTGGGTTGGTTGGTTGGTTTGTTGGTTGGGTTGGTTTGTTGGTTGGTTTGTTGGTTGGGTTGGTTGGTTGGTTGGTTTGTTGGTTGGTTTGTTGGTTGGGTTGGTTGGTTGGTTTGTTGGTTGGGTTGGTTGATTGGTTGGTTTGTTGGTTGGTTTGTTGGTTGGGTTGGTTGGTTGGTTGGTTTGTTGGTTGGTTTGTTGGTTGGGTTGGTTGGTTGGTTTGTTGGTTGGGTTGGTTTGTTGGTTGGTTTGTTGGTTGGGTTGGTTGGTTGGTTGGTTTGTTGGTTGGTGTGTTGGTTGGTTTGTTGGTTGGGTTGGTTGGTTGGTTTGTTGGTTGGGTTGGTTGATTGGTTGGTTTGTTGGTTGGTTTGTTGGTTGGGTTGGTTGGTTGGTTTGTTGGTTGGGTTGGTTGATTGGTTGGTTTGTTGGTTGGTTTGTTGGTTGGGTTGGTTGGTTTGTTGGTTGGTTTGTTGGTTGGGTTGGTTGGTTGGTTTGTTGGTTGGGTTGGTTTGTTGGTTGGTTTGTTGGTTGGGTTGGTTGGTTGGTTGGTTTGTTGGTTGGGTTGGTTGGTTGGTTTGTTGGTTGGGTTGGTTGATTGGTTGGTTTGTTGGTTGGTTTGTTGGTTGGGTTGGTTGATTGGTTGGTTTGTTGGTTGGGTTGGTTGATTGGTTAGTTGGTTGGTTGGTTTGTTGGTTGGGTTGGTTGGTTGATTGGTTGATTGGTTGGTTGGTTTGTTGGTTGGGTTGGTTGGTTGGTTGGTTTGTTGGTTGGTTTGTTGGTTGGGTTGGTTGGTTGGTTTGTTGGTTGGGTTGGTTTGTTGGTTGGTTTGTTGGTTGGGTTGGTTGGTTGGTTGGTTTGTTGGTTGGTTTGTTGGTTGGGTTGGTTGGTTGGTTTGTTGGTTGGGTTGGTTGATTGGTTGGTTTGTTGGTTGGTTTGTTGGTTGGGTTGGTTGGTTTGTTGGTTGGTTTGTTGGTTGGGTTGGTTGGTTTGTTGGTTGGTTTGTTGGTTGGGTTGGTTGGTTGGTTTGTTGGTTGGGTTGGTTGATTGGTTGGTTTGTTGGTTGGTTTGTTGGTTGGGTTGGTTGATTGGTTGATTGGTTGGTTGGTTTGTTGGTTGGGTTGGTTGGTTGGTTGGTTTGTTGGTTGGTTTGTTGGTTGGGTTGGTTGGTTGGTTTGTTGGTTGGGTTGGTTTGTTGGTTGGTTTGTTGGTTGGGTTGGTTGGTTGGTTGGTTTGTTGGTTGGTTTGTTGGTTGGGTTGGTTGGTTGGTTTGTTGGTTGGGTTGGTTGATTGGTTGGTTTGTTGGTTGGTTTGTTGGTTGGGTTGGTTGGTTTGTTGGTTGGTTTGTTGGTTGGGTTGGTTGGTTGGTTTGTTGGTTGGGTTGGTTTGTTGGTTGGTTTGTTGGTTGGGTTGGTTGGTTGGTTGGTTTGTTGGTTGGTGTGTTGGTTGGTTTGTTGGTTGGGTTGGTTGGTTGGTTTGTTGGTTGGGTTGGTTGATTGGTTGGTTTGTTGGTTGGTTTGTTGGTTGGGTTGGTTGGTTGGTTGGTTTGTTGGTTGGTTTGTTGGTTGGGTTTGTTGGTTGGTTTGTTGGTTGGGTTGGTTGATTGGTTGGTTTGTTGGTTGGTTTGTTGGTTTGTTGGTTGGGTTGGTTGATTGGTTGGTTTGTTGGTTGGTTTGTTGGTTGGGTTGGTTGGTTGGTTTGTTGGTCGGTTGGTTTGTTGGTTGGTTTGTTATTTGGTTTCTTGGTTTCTTGGTTGGTCGGTTGGTTGGTTGGTTGGTTAGTTGGTTAGTTGGTTGGTTTGTTGGTTGGTTGATTGGTGGGTTGGTTGGTTGGTTGGTGGGTTGGTTGGTTTGTTGGTTGGTCGGTTGGTTGGTTGGTTGGTGATTGGTTGGTTGGTTGGTTGGTTTGTTGGTTGGTTAGTGGGTTGGTTGGTTGGTCGGTTAGTCGGTTGGTTGGTCGGTTAGTTGGTTAGTCGGTTCGTCGGTCGGTCGGTTAGTTGGTTGGTTAGTCGGTTCGTCGGTCGGTCGGTTGGTTGGTTGGTTGGTTGGTTAATGGTCGGTTGGTCGGTTGGTCGGTTGGTCGGTTGGTCGGTTGGTAGGTACGTTGGGTAGTTGTTTAAAAAAAGTTAGTTGATTGGTTTTGAGAGTCAAATTCAATGCACTTGACATTTATATAAACAGTTTTAACGTCAAAACGTTTTTCTCAACCACGGACTGATCATACACATTTAGGTATTTCAAGGCAATATCGACCGAAGCATCATTATGCTGAATGAACTTACCAAGAAAACAGCGAGATACATCAGATTCAATCCAACAGCTTATAAAAATCACAAGATAATGAGAGTAGAGGTTTTCGGTTACCTAGAAGGTACGTATACATATCACTCAACAAATCAACTACAAATACTCAGGACTATGTTTCTACAAGGGCGATAGCTTCTAGACGCCTTGGTCTTTGGTTAAAAAATTGGAGTGGCTTATCATCCTTTCTTGCAACTGAAAAGCTGAATTGCGAAGGACGCAGCTCAACGTTGCGAGTCGAAGGCATACAAAGGCACCAAAGGCGGCCGCAATACGACTCATGTCTGATCACAGAGCACAGCTCAGATCGAATTAGGGTTGGTTTTTGCGGAGGGAGGAAAACAGGAGAACCCGGAGAAAAACCCTCGAAGCAAGGGAGAGAACCAACAAACTCAACTCACTTATGGTGCCGAGTCCTGGGATTGAATTCTAGACCATAGCGGTGAAAGGCGAGAACCCATGCACTACTACCCCACTCTTGCTTTCCAAAACCGTCAACCCCTCCCCCTCCCCTCCCCCTCCCCTCCCCCTCCCCTTCCCCCTCCCCTTCCCCCTCCCCTTCCCCCTCCCCTTCCCCCTCCCCCTCCCCCTCCCCCTCCCCCCGCCACCGATGTAAGTCAGACTAATATATATATTCGTGTCGCTTACTTAGCTTGCATTAAACAACCCATTGGCATGGAATCAGGAGCTATTCAAGATGGCAGTATAACAGCTTCTTCTGCTCAACACCCAGCCAAGAATGCCAGACTACATTACACATCAGGCTCATCGTGGTGTGCCTCAACGAGAGACTCTAATCCATATCTACAGATTGACTTGGGGACAACACATCTTATTTGTGCTGTGGCTACACAAGGAAACAGCATGGCAGATCAATGGGTGAAGACGTACCAGATAACAACATCCAATAATACATTATCTTGGACTACATATACAGACAATAATGCAACGAGGGTAAGTCTGGATTGAATGTATAGAAATTAAATAAAAAACGATGACTGGAATATTTGAATCATTTTAAGACCTACTTTTCGCCCTGAAGATGCACTAGAAGTGCGAAAGCTCTGTAACTTAATAAAAAATTTGTGGAAGAAACAAACGTAAACAATATGTTGTCTGGAAGGTCATTGACCCAAGCATCTATGCGGCTAAGTGTTGTTTTTTCAGAGTACAGAATATACAATGTTCGCGCTCCCTTATAACCCTACTACTTCTCTTTCACCACTGGCAGTCTTGGCGCAAATGAATGCAAAAATAAGAGCTTGGTGCTTCGCGCTTCCGTTCGAAACCTACTCTCGTTTCATAAAAAGTTCCAGGTCTGATATAAAAAAATCGTTAAAAATAGACAATTCCCTTCATTCATCAGACATTCTACGGTAACTACGATCGTACAACCGTGGTACGTCAAGTTCTGTACGATGGTATTGTAACAAGATATCTACGTATTGTACTCAAGACATCCCAGACTGGTACCCCGTGCTTGAGGACAGAGATCTATGGTTACTCATTCCAGACAAGTGAGTTTCAATTTAATAACAACAACAACAGCAGAACAGGGGCGGATCCAGGGGAGGGAAGCAGGGGTCCCCCCCCCCCCCTCGGAGCAACTTTGTACCCCTATTTCGCAGAAATGTTTTCTTTTTTTGATTCTGAAGGTTGCACCCCTCCCTGGGCTGACTTTGTGCCCTGCACTCCTCCCATAAATACTAATTAGTTACTAATTTCTTTATCCCCTGAAATAAGTTGTATAATTAGCATCAGCAGCAGCAAAAAACAAAAACAAAAACAAAAACAAAAACAAAAACAAGGGCGGCCGACTCAAAGAAGTTTTCAGAGAGGGGTCCAAACGTTTAGAGGGGGTTCTAAACGGGTTTCATTCAAGATTAACTTCAAACCTGTGGCAAAACTAAATTCTAGGATAAAACAATCAGTTTAACCTCAGATATGACAGTGGAGTTTGGATCCTCACCCCCCCCCCCCCCCCTTCCCGATCCTCCCCCTGGATTCGCCCTTGAAAACAGCAGTAGTAATGGTATATTGTATTACATGCATGGTGGTAAATTACTATTTCTGACATACATATATAATGATCATAAATGGACTCTTTCCTATTATTTACTAGCGTGTTCCAGTCACAGTGTTGGTATACCAAGTTCTTTATTCGTACCTGATTACAGGTTTACAGCAACATCGACAAGCAGTAGTTCTTACTTGCCTCATCAAGGAAGACTGGGTGCTACCTCAGCCTGGGCTACACAAACAAACACAAATAGCGGTGATTATCTTCAGGTTGATCTTGGTGCTCTGTTCTACGTATGTACTGTAGCTACTCAAGGGACTGGGTACAGTGGGAATGAATGGGTTACAAAGTATAAAGTATTGTACTCAACAAACAACAATCAGTGGAATACATACAGAGAAAATGGAGCCGATAAGGTAAATGAAACAGACATATTTCGTGTCAATTTCAATCAAAATACTACTATTAATTTCAATTTTTAGAACCGGCCTGAAGCGAATTTTGGGTTGGGCAGGGCTAAATCACAGATCGAACCCTGAAACAACCTCTGGGCTGATCTAAGTCAGGGCACAGCTAACTCACAGATCGAACCCTGAAACAACCTCTGGGCTGATCTAAGTCAGGGCACGGCTAACTCACAGATCGAACCCTGAAACAACCTCTGGGCTGATCTAAGTCAGGGCACAGCTAACTCACAGATCGAACCCTGAAACAACCTCTGGGCTGATCTAAGTCAGAGCACGGCTAACTCACATATCGAACCCTCAAACAACCTCTGGCCTGAACAAAGTCAGGGCACAGCTAACTCACAGAGCAAATTGAATTTAGAGTGTTAGGTTTTGCGGAGGAGGGAGGAATCCTAGAACCCGGGATCTAAAAAAAGCCTCCAATGAGAATCTATTGACTTGCAATGCGACTCCAGGAATCAAACTCGAGACCCCAGAAGTGAAAGGCGAGTGAACTACGTACCGCGCTACACCACTCCTGATTTCCAGGGGTTTCATTGGTTAAGTGTAAGAGCTCTACAGTTGGGTCAGTTTGGAATGTATATTGAATCGAATGATAATATTAAATCATAATTTTTCTACTAATTGATCAAATGTAGGAGTTTACAGGGAACACAAACAAAACCACGGTTGTTTCCAATTCGATAACGAACCGATTCAAGGCCAAGTTTGTTCGTGTGCAGCCAACAACATATAACGGACATAAGAGTATAAGGATTGAATTCAAAGGGATTGCAGCAGGTACTAATACATCGGGTGGTGTACGTGATATTGTGTTAAAGTAGCTATCAAGATAGCAAGAGTCTATATATGTCTTGGAATACGATTTGCAAACCTAATTTGATAAAAAAAAACAAAATATTTCTCAGGAAAAGAAACACATGTATCGATATCACTGCAAGTTTTTGCGAGTCTTTCATAAACAGACATTGTAGAAAGTTTTTGGCTTGACAACCATGCTTGCAATGCCCCGTTCTGTCCTGGGGTGTTTTACTTGGCCTTGTCGTGCCGTTCCGTGCCGTGCCACAGAAAGCGAAATAACTGCTTAGCAAATTAAAGTGCGCAGACACGACACCGCACCGCCACGATCACGATCACGGCACATGTCCATATCGTCAGTTTTTGCGTCCATACGAAATTTACAATAAATATATCGTCTATTTCAAAAAAGGTTGGTAAAGGTTTTGTTGCATGTTGCATGTTGCATGTTGCATGTTGCATGTTGCATGTTGCATGTTGCATGTTGCATGTTGCATGTTGCATGTTGCATGTTGCGTGTTGCATGTTGCATGTTGCATGTTGCATGTTGCATGCCAAGCCCGAAATGCACTATGGGTGATGTGAATTCAAGCAGCGAAAGGTCACACCAATATGGAATTTCTCAATCTTTATCAGCAGGTTTTTACAGCATATTTTCTTCTGTGCTGACATTTTTACATACGAATATGATACATTTCAAGCTTTGTAAGCAACAAGCAACAAAACCGACCTTCATCAACCTTTCTTAAAAAAGATGTATAAATATATAGATTTTCATTAATTGGGAAATGGCTAATGTTCAGTTCAATTGTTAAAAATACAGGTTGTACTTCATCTCTTGGTCTGGAAAATTCTAAAATCAAAGACTCCCAGATGACGTCATCTTCTTCATCGGATAATTCCCATACTGCTCCAAGTGGTCGTCTGTATGGCAACTCGTCATGGTGCAGCTCAACAAATGGCAATACTGAATACATACAGGTTGACCTTGGACAGATCAAGACAGTCACAGGTATTGCAACACAAGGAGACAAAACTGTAGAGAAATGGACGATTACTTACAAAGTTAGCTACAGCTTTGGCGAAGGAGTTTGGTTTGAATACAGAGAGGGGGCATCTTCTAAGGTAGGAGAAACAAGTATATCTTACCCCCCAAAAAAATAACATTACACGTCACCTCGGAAACAGTTCTTGCACGTGTAGTAGACGCATATTTCTAGGTGGCTTCGTAGGCATGCAATGTTCCGCGTTTGTCATCGAGATTTTTTTTACAGAAATACCGGTCAGACAAGGAGTTGCTCAGTCACCCAGTGATGATACCCTAGATCTTTAGCAATTCTTCAAATATATGAAATAAAAAATGGGGTCATTATAATTAATTGTTTTTTTTTTTTAAACTTGTTTTCCCCATCAAAACATTTGAATATTTGAATGATGTCATCACGATGAGTGGGCTTGCATAAAATCATGCGCAGAATGGCTGCACTCGAATAATGCCCTCGAACGTCCAGTTAAATTTTACCCGTCGTTTTCATTAAGAACGGCAAAACGACTGTCGACCATATTTTTTGTTTACTGTCGAGTTTGCTGCTCTGATCTTCTCTCGGATTTCAATTTCAATTTCAGTTTATTTACACTACATATACAATATAATGTTACAAGAGATAATATAATTAATATTATTACATATGATTACAATCTTTGTAATCAGTTATTGAGTGAAAGTGTAGGACAATTAAAGTAGCTCAGGCTTTCAAGTTAATCACCCTAACGGACGTGCATGTGCACTCGTGTTTCGGATAGCAAGTAATAAATACTCCTATATGGAGTACAATTAAGGATTAATTGTATTCGTGTCAACCAATTAGAATCGAGTAATTCATAGAGTGTACTATAATTATCATAACTAGGGTCCTCAAATTTCGTTTATTTATAGTCAATGAACAAAGCAAGAATCTTTTGCGCCCTTTAAACTAAGACATCAAATGAATACTTTTGTTTTTAAAGACTTTTGATGGAAATACTAACAAAAATGACGTCAGAGTAAACTGGCTGACCCGTCCAATGGCAGCACGTTATGTCAAAGTACTTCCCCAAGTTAGTCGCACTGGACATTGTTTACGACTTGAGCTTTATGGATGTGAATTTTGTAAGTAAACACCGTACGATCGTTTCTTTTTTGGGGGACACATTATTTCAAGTTACCAAAGAATGGGACATTTGCATTATGGGTTCATTAACTACAACTACCAGAATCCTTTGCACACTTTCTTTTGCTTAGTTAAGTAGCACCTGCATGTGCTACTATTCTCATGAGGAAATACAAATTCTGAATAGGAAAGAAAATTTGCAAGCATTTTGGTAGTCATCAGTAGTAAAAGGATGCCATGCCCGCATTATGCAAACAGCCTATACGTAGAAAAACGTTGAGTGAAACACGGCCGTACGTTTTGCCCGAAATAAGAGATTTTGGTCTGCAAGTTATTCATATTTTCAAAAACAATTTCTGGTTTCATTTTCTTCCTAAGATGCGCTTGTATTACAAGCTCCAAATACCACAGCAGTTCCATTCCAGCGTTCTATACGCCTGAGCTGGATATTGCCAAACCCGCCACCGTCTGACGACGTTGGAGCAATCACCAGCTACTTAATAGAGTTCAACAACCAGAGTTCTATCAAGAACATATCTGTTGGCCATCAAGCTTCTCCTTTAAATCTGACGGACCTTCGACCTTACACAAACTACACTGTGAGAATACGAGCGATAAGCGTTCCAGGACGAGGATTGTGGAGTCCCCTGGTTAACGTCAGAACCATCATTGCAGGTAATCACTCCCATTTCGAGTTTGCCTTTGCTCAGCCTTAGCCTCATGGTGCGTAAATGTCCTCTTTTCTTTTATTAAAGGCCCATCGAATAGTAAGGGTTAAGGCCCATATTGTAGGAAATATCTGTAATACGGAACTACAAAACAAACAAACAACAAACAACAATAATTTATTTGCGCTCAGGTATGAAAGAATTACATGGAAAGGATAATTAAAAATTGCAAAAGAGGAGCACAGCTACCCAAAATAGCTAAGAAGCTAAACGAGTTAGGCAGCTAAGAGGTCAGAAATTGCAGAAAACAATGTTTACAAAAATGTATGGAGGATGCAAATTGATACACGAAGAACGAAGAAATATAATGAAAAGAAAAGAAAAAAACAAAAAGACAAAATTTTACGAATGAGCTTTAAACAAGGAGATACATCAATATACCAGATTAATATTCGTCGAGAAAAGAATTGATTATATGTTTTTTGAAGCCACCACGCCTACTAGATTTTGATTCATCAGGAATGGAATTCCAGACCTTAGCACCTACATAGCGAATATTGAATTTGCCATAATTTGTTCTAATTTTAGGAAAAGAGTAAGTGTTTTTGCTAGCTAGTCTGGTGTTGTATTGATGTACTCTTTTTATACTTATAAAGAAATCATTAAAAGGAGAAGGCAAACTATTAGTATAAAAATCGTACATAAATAAAGCATTATGAATGAAAATTAAGTCAATAAATTTGATTATATTCAGTTTAGAGAAAAGGGGAGATGAATGAGCATTATACTCAGAGAAAGTTATAATCCTAGTAGCCTTTTTTTTGGAGAGAAATAAGGGGTTTTAGATTAGTTAAGTAAGTATTTCCCCAAGAAGTAACAGCATATGTTAGGAATGGATAAATTAAAGTGTAGTAGAGTTGAATTAAAATAGAAGTATTTACATAGTGACGTATTTTTGAGATGACACCAATAGAACATCTAATTTTTTGTGATATGTGTTGAACATGAGATTTCCAATTAAGACTAGAATCAATGAAAATACCAAGGTATTTAATACAATCAAGTTGCTTGATTTCTAAGTTGTTGATGTATAGCTTAGGTGAAAACTGTGTCGCTTTTTGAGGAGGATGGAAAATAACAAAGTTAGTTTTTTTGATATTTAAAGAAAGCCTGTTGGCAGTGAGCCAGGCAAAGATAAAGCCAAGATTTTCATTAATTAATGATTCCAGTCTCAAAAGACTCTTATTCGAGCAAAATAAATTGGTATCATCTGCAAAAATATGAAAGTCAAAAAATTTACAGCAATTATGAAAGTCATTAATGTACAAGAGAAAAAGAAGAGGGCCTAAGACTGAACGCAAAAGTTGAAAAAGTGCAAAAGTTGATTAGAATTCCACTGGTTTTGGTTGAATGGCTGAATATTTTAACGCACAATCGCGAAACTGGAATATTTGCATTCTTCTTCGTTTTTACCTTACTTTAGCGCTTCCATGTTTACTGGGTTTCTCATTAGTTTTTGTTTACCTCGCCGAGCTCTATATGGTCACCATATCTGCCGTGTGTTCCTATTTTCTTGGAAATGGATACAACCACAAAACGATGCAACCATAAAAACCCCAAATTTAATATAAAACTTAGCTTGACTGACATGCAGACAGTCTTACTTTAGAAATCTTTATTCATTGATAAATTCAATAATAATATCACAGTGAAGTGAAAGATTTTTTCCTCGCATTTTTGCAGAGCCAGATGGTATTCCATCGATCACAAGCTTAACAGCGTTGACATCCCAAAGTATTCGCATTGACTGGCAGGTAAATTACAGGGGCGGATCCAGGATTTTGCTCAGGGAGGGGTGCAGGGCACAAAGTCAGCCCAGGGGGTGCAACCCTCGGAATGAAAGAAAGAAACAATAAAATTTCGTATTGGGTATCTTCCAAATAGGGGACAAAGTTGCTCCGAGGGGGGGGGGGGGGGGGGTGCGCACCTGCATCCCTCCCCTGGATCCGCCCCTGAATTATTAAAGCAAATATAGTACTGCAGTAGGAGTTTTATCATCGGGATAACGCGAAGTAAACTACCTATCATTTATTGCCGGCATATCCTTCAACTGCATCCTTCAGCTACGAAGTAAGTGGTGGTATCCCAAGAATTAAGTCGTAGATATAGCGACAACCAGTTGGTCTCCTTAGGAACTGACACAGATTTGTCCAGAAGGGATGAACTTACGTCAGTATAGCCCAAATCATGAATGCCATATGTTTGCTATATCCTTAGAGTCAATATAACTAATAGGACAATATTAATCTAGACGTAATTTTAATTTTCAGATTAATAGTCCCCTTCACAGTTCCCTGCGCCATCTTGAAAGGTAGCCGTGCCTTTGTATCGAAGGGAGACGAACGGTGAGCTTGCAATGATAGAACTTTTTTTCAACAACTTGGACAATTATTTACATGTCTCTATATCATTACAAGGTCACCGCGGTTCGTCTCGCTTGGATGCAAAGGCACGGCTACCTTTCAAGATGGCCCAGGGACTATTGAGCGTCAAGTCAGTTGTCTCGTTACACTTCAAGCATTTGTCAAAGCACAAAAAGAAAAAACCTGTTTCAAGAAGAATTTTAAAATAAATTTCTCAAAGTTTTCTTGAAACAAAATTTTGTGTGTTTTTTTAGTTTACTCAAAGTAATAAAGTCAACGGACCAATGGCTGGGTTCAGGATAGTACACAGAAAAGAGGGAGGAGCAATAAAAATGATTGACGTTGGCGACATTCGAAGCTACAACTTGACGTCTTTAGAAAAGAACACGAAGTACAAAATCAGTGTTTCCGTGAGGAATACACAGTATGTTGGCCTACCAAGTGCGGAAGCGGAAAGAAGAACACTTGAAGATGGTAAGATTACAGAATGCAGACAATATTCTTGAAATCCTATCATGTCTTTTGATATGTGCTCATCTCATTATTTACAACTGTCCATTTCTTTGTTTTATCCAC
Organism: Anthopleura xanthogrammica; assembly: GCA_964019055.1. Lineage (NCBI taxonomy): Eukaryota > Metazoa > Cnidaria > Anthozoa > Actiniaria > Actiniidae > Anthopleura > Anthopleura xanthogrammica. The sequence goes on from OZ025217.1 coordinate 9,983,778, forward strand.
AGCGTGAAAATTCATCTTTACGAATATTTATTTCATGCATAAATATTCGTAAAGATCGATAGAAAAAATTTAGGCATTATTTACAAAATCGCAAAGATGCGTAAAGGTTGGGTATTTTTACGCATCTTTACGCGAAGCAAAATTTCCGCGTAAAGGTTCTGTAAACAATGCGTAAAGATATGTAAAAGAATACAATGAAAATAGTGTTTTAAGTATCACTATTATTGTTGTTATTATTACACTGACTATAACAATTTTGAAATTATTGCTCTACTATAGATCCGTAAAGACTGTTCTAACAGCGAGTGACTTTACGAAGTAGAGTCATTTTGCGAGCGCTCAATACCCATCCTGCGCATGCGTCAAACAAGAAGCCCGCCATTTTCAAACAGTCAATGAACGGTCATTTTTTGTCTCGTGTTCTCGCTTTTTCTCTTATTTTTTTATGTTTTATGTAAAGACAATAATAACGCATCATTTACGGTAAGTTCTCCAATTGTATGTAAAGATACGCATCTTCATTGGCGGTAAGTTCTTTGTAAAGATACTCATTACGCATCATTAACGTGTTCTCACAGGAGTTATTGCAATAAACCCTCGAAAAATATATTACTCTAATAGATGCGTAAATATCCTGTGTATACTATACTATACTATATTTACAGGTTGACCTTGGACAGATCAAGACAGTCACAGGTATTGCAACACGAGGAGACAAAACTGTAGACAAATGGACGATTACTTACAAAGTTAGCTACAGCTTTGGCGAAGGAGTTTGGTTTGAATACGGAGAGGGGGCATCTTCTAACATGTTCTAAGGTAAGATAAACAAGATTGGCGGATAAGTCAATACTTGCACGCCAGTGCATGCAGAAGACGCATAATTTCTAGGTGACTTCGTTGGCATGCACAATGTCCCGCGTTTTTCATCGAGATTTTTTGACAAAATGATGATGATAATGATGGTGGTGGTGGTGGTGGTGGTAGTGATGACGATATGGTGATGGTACATGATGGTGATGATGATGATGATGATGTGAAGTGTGAAGTGAAGTCTTTATTTCACGAGGGTAACACTTACAAGTGAAACACTAATAAACTTGTGGCCCTCAAATGTGATGATGATGATAGACTTAAGTTGGCTGTATTTTCTATGGTGTGCATGGGATAGATTTTTATATACTGTTGTTACAGTTATTTTTCTTCTTTTTTGACTGAACCGTACCATTCCTCAACATCACTTATATTTTCATAAGCCCTTTGGTTTCTAGAGGGCGCCTCCTTTGCTATATCGCATTTCATCTTTAACATTTGTATTTATCTGTTTGTTTCTTGTTCTGTAATTTTTTTGCATTATGTATTATTTTCCTTTTTTTTGTTAATACTGAGGGAGATATATATTGTTTTAGAGTTCTATGTGGAGTGGAGACAATCTCGGCAGCAGAGTTAAAGTGACACCAGTTGGATACTTGCTTGTGTGACACCGCTGATCTTCGTACCATCGTTCAACCACTGTATATATCAGGAAGGGGTTCGCTAACTACACTGACATGTTTAGTAGAACCGTTCTTTCTGCTTGGAAGGAGGAAGCTAGTATTATTGAGTGAATTATTTTTGTCCTTCAAAGTTCCTTTCGTTCTTTCTTTCTTTTTTGCTCTTTTTTTTTCCTTCTTCCTTTTTTTCTTCCTTTCAAAATATCTTTCTTTCTTTCTTTCTTTCTTTCTTTCTTTCTTTCTTTCTTTCTTTCTTTCTTTCTTTTTCTTTCTTCCTTCCTCTCTCTCTCTCTCTCTCTCTCTCTCTCTCTCTCTCTCTCTCTCTCTTCCTTTCTTTTCTTCCTTCCTCCTTTCTTTCCTTCTATCATTTTTCCTTTTTCTTTTCTCCTTAACCTCTTTCCTCCTATTTTTCACCACCTTCACAAAAGCAGTACTTCATTCTGTTTCTTTTTTTTTCTTCCTTAGAATTCAAGAAATGTCCATGCATCGCTGCACCAGTACCTACAAGTTCTGCATCAGCCACCTGCAACCCCCCTCCCCCATGATCAAGACCTCCCTACCCCCCTGGTACACAGTATATATAATAGATATAATTCTTTAAAAAATAAGTTTATTTTCATCATTGACATTATGATCTATTTAGTTTAACAGTATTTTAGTATATATTTTTTGTCTTCTAGACAAATTAAATACACCCCTCCACGTGGTCTGAAATGGGAAAACATTACTAAGGAGGTCTATTTCATGCAACAAAGCAGCTAGAACCTATCAGAGCCTCTCATCACAGATTGTATATGTACGTATGAAACTCTCTTTCATACAAACACCAGATTGACAGCTGTCAAAGACATCAAATATAACCAACCAATCAATGACAGAGGACCATATTAGAAATTTAATTCCCCCCGACCCCTCCCTCTATGCTCCTCAACTGTGGTTGGGAAGTAAATTCTTTTGTGAATTTATTTGACAATCTTTCATGATAAAAACTCAAAAGCCTAATTTTTAACTGAATTTTTTTGGTGTATCTGAGTTTTGGTTGAAGATTTGAAATGTAAATATGATATCTTGAAAGTTACATTTGAATTACCTAGTTTACAGTACTGGTCACACGTGATGTAAATTTAACTGTAAATAATTGCCAGAGCTATACTCTAGAATACAAATTTAAGGGATGCTATGTACATTATGATACATGAATTATTTGGGAAATCCCCAAACTTTTGGGTGTGTGTTTTCTTATGAGCATTGTCGAGTTTCATATTGAGTCGAACTGGACAAATCATGAATATCTCCATTTCCCAGTAGTGATTTTTTTATTCTTGCAGTCAACATTGGGTTACATTTGTGGAGCTTAGTGGCGGCGTTATACAGTATAACTACATATCTCAAAAATGTTCATTTTAACTGTTAATCATATCCATTTTGAAATCATTAGCAAATCCTGCAATCTGATTGGCTACAAAGTGTGCGATTTAAGCATTAATTGCACTATTTTGAATCATTAATTGCATCATTTTGTCAAACAATCACTTTTGAAGCTACATATAACTGTTGAGTATTTGAATATATCAAGTTTCAAAATGGAAATGATTAATAGGTAATAGAACTGAGTGTCTTGCAATTTTGGGCAGAAATCACACTCGTGATTAACAAATTGCACTCCCGCTGCGCGGTCGTGCAATTTTGTAATCACTCTTGCGATTTCAGCCCAAATTGCACTCAACTCAGTTCTATTACCATTATTAACCGGTCTCCCCAGTTCCTTCACTCGATATGAAACACGGCAATGGATCCTCTCTGGTAGTCCAACGGCTTATGATTTAATTATGAGGTTTTGAATATATTTACATAACATATTATGTGGTGTTATGAAATAGAATGCTGTTGATAATCTTCTTTGTGCCAGGATACATGCATCAAGCATTCCGCGCTACTGCTCTAAGGGCATGCTCAGGGGATTAAAAAGTGAGAGATAATATTTTGTAAAACATGTTATATTTTAGAACTTTTATTTTTCTTGTCAAACACAATTTTCATTAAATATTCAAGATCACGTACCGTTAAGCGAATTTTGAGTCAAATATACCAAAAAATTGCATATTTTACAAAATATTATCCCACTTTTTAATCCCCTGAGCATGTGCTTAGAGCAGTAGCGTGGAATGCTTGATGCGTGTATACATACTGACACAAGTGCAATATGCAATTTACATGTTATACCCATTTTCACAAGGATTATGCCTCCCAGATACAATTGGAGATGCCAGATTTTTTGGCTCCTGTCAATCAAATTACCAACGGTCTGAAAACACCCCTTTCACATGATGTCAAAGCAGCTCAATTCTTGGGGTGCATGTTATGTTACTAGTCGCCATGTTGGTTGACTATACGAAGCATTCCTCATTAAGCTTCCCTTGTTATATCAACCAACATGTTGGCTGTTTCATTGTTATTTATATCTCAGGGGGATTTTGAGTCACATGGTTGCACCCCAAGAATTTGGAGGACAAAACAAAAAATTTCAATCTCCTGAGAATCGGGACCTATTGTTTTGTCCTTCAAATTGAGCTGCATTCCAACGTGTCTATTTGAATTTTTTGATTCACAGAAGCCAGAAACCCAAATGACTTGGGCTGTATTGGTCATGTAATCATGAAAACAGGTATTATATATATTTTTAAATATATCCCAGTGATTGTTTCAAGTGTAAAAAATAATCTCAGGTATCTGTCCATCTTCAACAGAAGTTCCATTATTATTCCCTGTAGCATAATAGAAATTAAACACAATTTTCTCTCGGCCATCAAGATCATGTACCACACGCTTCTGTCCACAAGTCCCATAGTGTGAGTCTGGTCCCCTCAGAGTAGCAGTGGCTGTGTAACTGACATTAGGAAGAACCTCAACTGGTTCTTTGAACATCACACGGAATGTATTCTCTGAGCCATCACTGTTAAATGCCGTGTCATTATGTCCACAGATTTTGGCAGTTTCAGTTTCTATTAGCTGCATTGTAACTTGGAAGTCGCTTGGACCATTTATTGATCCATACATACTGAGTCCGACAACAAATATTCTGTGGCTGCATGTGAAGCGTATTCTATCACTGGTTCCACTATAACCCCAGCGACACTCAACCTTCGTAAATCGACCTATAACCTTTTCTCTGCCAGTCAAACAGCAGCGAGGTTTGTCCATGAAGTCAACTGAGGGTTTTGGGTTAAGAGTGAAGTGAAGAAAGAGTGAAACCACTTCTTTGTCGGTGAGGATGTTGGAATGGACGGCAGGTGATGATGCAAATTCCTCCACTGTCATCAAAGGGAAACGGATTTGATAGAGTGCCTTTGATAAGACTGACCTGTAAAAGTGGAATATTCTTATATCATTATATCATGATTAACAATTATTCACCAAAGGTTAAGTGAATATCAGTGAATATTTACCGAGACGCGGTATTCACAAAACTGACACCTCCTTCCCCCGACAAGAAAATGAAGTCTCAAAAAAATAATAACCTTTCAATTCTCGTCTGGCAAGTCTCTAAAATGATTCATGCCCCTCAATCCAAGAAAACTGCTTTATTATTCTCGGAATTTTTTCGAAATTTTTCACTGCAGTATATGTACCTCCGACAGTGGGGTCAAAATAAACAATGTCACGTGATACAATTCTTCGAATAAAAACATTAAAAAATCACGAAAACTTTGAAGAAAAATCCTTTTATTAAATAACATTCCATGGTTTCAACGTCTTAAGATGGTCCATCAAATATTTTACTATGATTTTGTTACCTTTTGTTATCAGCTGTTGTTTGAAGTCGTCTTCTTTGACACTCATGCTCAGACCATCGCACTACACCCGTAAATAACTGGCTTTCACGAATATTTAACGTATCTCGCTGTAATACCACATTAAGAGTGTTATAATCAATGTCAGTAAAGCCTTCTGCATTAACAGCTTCCACAGTATTTTTATCAATACAATCTAAACAGAGCGCTGCGAGTTGAGGTTCGTCGAACAAGCGAGCTTGACTCAGCAACATGAAAGCATTATCAGGACTGAGATTCGTCTTTAAAAAATCCACACATGCCTTCTCCAGTGTAGGAACTGCGTATTTTTTAGCAGTATAAAGAGTCGTCATGACAGTTTCAGGTCCAATTTGGACGTCATCTGTGTACAAAAAGCGAAGAAGTGCCAAGAAAGACGAAGGTTCGACGTCTGGGAGTTCGACTTCGTCTGACTGTGTCGCGATCCCTCCATTAAACATGGCATCAAAAACAGCACTGCCAACCGAAAGGATAAACTTATGTGCTGGAATACGTCGTCTTTGAGGTCCTTTACCCACCAAGAAGTACACATCACTGAGAATTTCGTTATTAAATAAGAAAGCTATCCTGTCTTTGACAGTGGTTTTCTCAGCCTGCCAGTTGTAGGTGGGCGAGCCCATTTTCACCTCAAAAGTCACCGTCAAAATCTTCTTCTTTCGTTTTTGCCTTCTTAAGGCGCTAGTAAAATGAACAGGCCAGATTTTGACCTCGAAAAACAACTGCGGGAAGTGTCAGGAACTAATAAAATAATAATACTTCCTTGAAGATTTCACGCTTTATTTATCAAGACGACAAAAATATTAAAAATATCAATCCCAGGAGCCTTAGCTTTTGCCATATAACGAGCCACCCTATTGGTCAAAATAAGCCTCCATCCTAAAGTAACCAATCATATTTTGTAATACAATTAACATTATTTTGCAAGATGGCGACAAGAGGAAAAGAAAATAGTGATTTTTCTTCTCTAATAAACGTCAAAAGTTTTAAAGAATATCTCTTGAATGAGTTGTCGGAGGAAGATATTGATATGAAGAAGCATAAGCCGACACACAGTGAGCTTGCAGAAGCAATGGGAGTTTCTGCTGAGACTGTTGCAGAGTTGGATGAAGTTTGCAGGTAAGCTTGATTCTTAGTTTAGAATGGTTCAGAATATTTTTTCTTTCTGTAGACATAAACTTTATCATAAGTCTTAAAATTATATAAATAACATTAAAATCAATATTTGATAGGCAAGGCTTCATAAAAAAATGTATTAAAATCAATATATATCTTATAATTTTTTTATTTAAAAAATTTGTTTTGCTTTTTTTCTATTTCTTATTTCTCATTTCTTTTTTGTTTTTTTTGTTTGTGATATTACGTATGAAATATTTAATGTTTATTTGTTTGCCTTTCTTTTATTTATGATTTACCTTGGAAATCATCCTCTTACAGTCCAGCCAACTTGAAGGTAAAAGTTGTTCTTTTATGAATTTTAAAATATTAAAGCTCATTCAAGTACATCAATTCCTTCCCTGCGCAATCTTGAAAGGTAGCCTTGCCTTTGCATTGAAGCAAGACGAACCATGGTGAGCTTGCAATGATAAAGACATGTGAATAATATTATTGTCCAAGCTGGTGTTTAAAAAGGTCTCTATCATATTTGCAAGCTCACTGTTCAACTTGCTTGGATGCAAATGCACAGCTACCTTTCAAGATAGTGCAGGGAACTGTAAGGGGACTATTGTGTAGTGTAGCCAATAAAAAGCTTGTTGTTTAGCTAACCCAATTACATTGATCTCTTGATTGCATGATTTTATATGGTTAGCTATTAAAACTGTGTTGTTTTAATGACAGGGTCCAGCAGAGCCAAGTGATTTAGACTCATTTGATATTTACCACAAGGCTATCCCACCTGACGTGGACCTTTCTTCATTAAGGTAAAACATTGGAATAAGAATATGTGTTTGCTTGTAATGAATGTTCTTCCTACCAACTTTTTTAGAGTTGTTGAATTAGGTTGTGCTTACTACGGATTTCACCAAAGTGTGACACATGCTAAAAAAAACTGTCTGCATATTTGTTCGCCAAATCCTTTTGATAATTTTCTTCTCTACAACTCATCAAAAGGATGCTGATCTATGGGAGAAAGGAATGCAGACTAAGACGTTGATGCTTGTGGGTGGAGTCACACACATCTGGTACACCAATACAAAGACAATTTTTTAGCATGTGCCACACTTGGTGAAATCTGTAGTAACCAACTGTCAAACCTTTCACCCATCCACCCATCCATCTATCGACCCATCTATCCATCCACCCATCCACCCATCCACCCATCCATCCATCTGTCCATCCATCCGCCCACCCATCCATCCACCCATCCATCCACCCCCTCATCCATCCATCCATCCATCCATCCATCCTAACACCCATCCATTTATCCATCCATTGTTTGCCTACCTACCGTATCTTATCTATCCATCTTAATTTCCACACATCCATCTATCCCTCCCCTCTACCACCTGCCTGTCCATTCATCCCATGTCACCTGATTCATCCATTCCTACTTTCATATTTACTGTATAGCTTGCTTGCTTGTTTACTTATCATAGTTATATTTCTGCACTAGACTTTTAAAGGAAAGAAAAGGAAAACTTACTCATTTTAGAAAAGAAGTAAATTATTTTGCAAAGGTAAAACATGTGCATGTATTTAATAAGTATTTTATAGCATATAATTAATGCTTATACATGAGTAGTGCTCAGAGTATCAGGACAGAAGAGGGAAATGCAAAAAGGATGTTGTTGGGTATAAGAGAGTTGTGTTATAGGAGTTGAAATGTAAAGATGAATGACAATTCTTTTATACACACATATCTATTTCATAATGGTATGGGTATAACTTTCTTTCATTAGGAATCAGGACCTCAAAAGCAAGCACAAGAGCAAAAACCTATAGAAAATATCGAAGTTCTTCTTTCAGTTGCAATTTATCATCCTAAACTGGTAACAATATAAATTTTTCTTCATCTCTTTTGTTCTCTTACATTCATTTGTTCCTTCTTTTTTCCTTCCTTTCTTTTCTTGTTTTCGTCTTCCCTTCCTTCTTTCCTTCCTTCCTTCTTTCCTTCTTTCCTTTCTTCTTTTCTTGTTTTCTTCTTCCCTTCCTTCCTACTTACCTTCATCCATCCTTTGTTCTTTCTTATGCTTGTTTGTTTATTTGTTCCTTTGTTCCTTCTTTTGTTCCTTCCTTCCTTCCTTCCTTCCTTCCTTCTTTCCTTCCTTCCTTTGTTCTTTCTTATGTTTGCTTGTTTTTTCGTTCCTTCTGTTTCTTCATTCCTTTCTTCTTTCCTCCCTCCCTCCACCAACTTCTTATTTCTTTCTTTCATTTGTTTCATTGCATCCTTTTTTATTTATGATACTATTTTTTATCTTATTTCTATTTCTGCATTATTAGTTAAACAAAGTTCAAGAATTTCTTGTTCTATCTACTCAGGTGGGTGAAAATGCCCTATACTGGTTATACAATACATAACATCAATCACTCTTCCAAAGATTACTTTTATGTGATTCACTCTTTTAATACACCAATCCCAAATTCATTGTTCTGTCTCCCTTGTTATTGTTGCTATGGACAAGCTAAAATGTGTTTTTGATATACACCATGGAACTTCTGTCTTTCCCTTTGTCCAACCATCTCTGCCGGGCAAGAAATAATGGCTAATCAGTTGCCACATGGTGACCAGGCACATTAGTGTTAGCTCAGTCACACCTCATTTCTGGCTCAACGTTACTGTTGAAAATGACTGGCAAGGCAATGATTTGACTGGACAAATTCCAATCCTGGCAGCTAGACATCCTATGTCAATCCTATGTCAATCCATATGTCTGTCCTTATGTATGTCTGTCTGTCTGTGTCTACCTGCCTGCCTGCCTGCTTGCCTTGCATGCTGGCTGACTGACTGTTCCTACATCGTGCCTGTGTCACCAGTCTTATTTTGTAACATAGAAACTTAGCTCACTACGAGACAAGATCCTCTGTGCAGCAGATGATGTCATACCAGGTGACCATAGTGACAACCCAAATCTATCAGAAGCTACAAAATGCAGGGTATGCTACTTTGATAATAACGAATGATTATAAAAGTCACTCTGGAGAAATTTGTATTTAAAGTGCACCTAACCCCTGATACAATACTTTCAGTATTGATTCTACATGTAGGGACTATTTAAGATGGTGAAATATTTCTTGATTTGAGTGCTGCGTCTTTAAGTTATAAAGGTTTATACTTCCAATGTGTTAATGACTGTGACGTAATCATTTTCTTACTCTTTTTTAAATTGTCAGGATATTTGTAAATCTGGATTCTTTTATATTGAAAATGTGTTTTATAATGACATGAGAGATGGTCTTTGTAGAGATTACAGCAGGTGAGTTTATATCGAGCACTAGTTTTGTCCAGTGACCAAGTACAGTATCCCCATGAGTTAAAGATGTATAGATCTAAGGTTGGGTTTAAACAGTACCGGAACGAATTTTTAGCCATATCACCACTTTCACATCCCCATAATGCTTTGCGTTTTTGGGGGGCAACAACGAGACAAAATTGTTAATATTACCATGAAAATTAATAAGAATTGAAGAGAAAACATCTAAGCACACTTATACATCTGATAGGTTCTATCAGAATTTGAAAAAAAAAGAAAGTAAGAAATTTGAACAGGTTTAGGAGTAAAAGTCATGATATTTCTTGGTAAGTCCATACATTGTTTGTAACACCAGACCATAGTTAATAGTTAATAGTTAACTATGACCAGATGTTTCATTCTCCCATGCATGTGGAATTAACTCTGATTAAACTGACACTGGATTTTTCAATGATAATAGCAAATATGCTCAGCATCTGCATGAAAAGTTTTGAATTTTCAAATAATTTTTGCTATTGTTGCCCCCAAAAAACGCAAAGCATTATGAGAATGTGAAAGTGGTGAATTCAAAAAGTCGTACGTTTGGGCGTTCCGTTTTACACAGAGCTGTGAACAAAAATTAAAATGCAAGGCCAACTAGACCCAGTTTTTTCCTTCAACCTTGGAATGACTAATAACATATTGGTTCCAACTTTCCTTATATCTCCTGATTCCACCAGGACAATCATTGACTGGGCCAAGGACAATGTTGAGGACTGGAGTACCAAACTAAAGCAAGCACAAACAAAATCGATGGATGAGGCAGTGTTTGAAGAGCTCACTATCAGACTAGGCTATCCTTATGTTTACTGTCACCAAGGCAACTGCGAACATATTATAATCTTTACTGATCTCAGGTAAGAGGGATTTGCTCGACTGAGTAATGTTCAAAGTAAGTAGTCAACAATGATGACGATGATGATGATAATGGTGATGATGATGATGATGATGATGAAGAGGATGATGATGATGATTATGACGATGATGATGGTGATGATGATGATGATAATGGTGATGATGAAGAGGATGATGATGATTATGATGATGATGATGGTGATGATGAAGGGGATGATGGTGATGGTTATGGTGATGATAATGATGACGAAGAGGATGATGATGATTATGATGATGGTGATGATGAAGAGGATGATGATGATGGTGATGATGATGATGATGATGGTGATGATGAAGAGGATGATGATGATGATTATGACGATGATAATGGTGATGATGAAGAGGATGATGATGATGATGGTGATGATGATAATGGTGATGGTGATGATGAAGAGGATGATGATGATGATTATGACGATGATGATGATGATAATGGTGATGATGAAGAGGATGATGATGATGATTATGACGATGATGATGGTGATGATGAAGAGAATGATAAAGATGATGGTGATGATAATGATGACGAAGAGGATGATGATGATTATGATTATGATGATGGTGATGATGAAGAGGATGATTATGATGATAATGGTGATGATAATGATGACGAAGAGGATGATTATGATTATGATGATGGTGATGATGAAGAGGATGATGATGACGACGAAGACGACGATAATGATGCTGATGATAATGGTGGTGCTAGTGGTGATAATGATGAGGATGTTGAGAGCGACACGGGTGAAAAAAGCACTGCGCATGCTCGGATATTAGGCGGGAAACTCGAGGACGCGTCGTATGGCATGCTGGAATTGGCTAATTTAAAATGTAGGGATGTCATATCAGCATCTGAATAAATCCCGAATTTTTTTATATTAGATTACTAGATATAGATGACAGCAAGAATGCCATGGAATATCCTTTACAAGTCTTCAAACATCGATGCAAGCGGCGGCGATGTCGTGTATGTAACATCTATACAGCAGAGTAAGTCAATTTATTTGTTCCTGGAAAATGCTTCCTTCTTCGTTCTTAACCGGGTCGTCACGCAATTTTCGTAGAAAGCGTTGTGTGACCATCCTAAGTAGATGTACGTCTCTTTCTCCTTATTAAAATATCTTGTTACTTTGTTTTAGATGGACTACAAAAAACGATATATTGGCTAGTGAAGATCCTTCGTTCTTCTGCGATAAATGCTTTCAATCGTTACATTACGCCAAAGGAGAAAAACTCTGTGACTTCGAGGCTTATCGGTATAAGGGATACTCGGACTGGTGACATGCAAGAAACGAAGAACCAATATTAGGGTATTGTAAGGGCATCGTAAAGAATATTTAGATGCTAAGTACTTAGTAACGTTATCAATTTCTCCAGCCGAGCATGAATAACTACACCACATACCGTAGTACAATAACAACAGCAGCAACAACAAGCAACAACAGCAGCAACAACGACAAGCAACAGAAGCAACAACAGCAACAACAACGACAAGCAACAGAAGCAACAACAGCAGCAACAACAAGCAACAACAACAGCAACAACAACAGCAACAACAACACTGAAAACAACTAGCAACAACAACAATGACAAAAAGCAACCAGGAATTGCGGTACAATCCTGCATCTATTTAATTGCAACTGAATAATTAATAGATATATCGATTATGCGTTAATATAAACATCTCCGATATTCTCAGATATATCTCAGAAATTCGTTTCAGTTACCGGTCAGAAATGAGGCAAAAATAAGGGGAGACTGAAGGAAAAATTAGAAAGCGTTTTGCAAAAGTACTTCTTTTTATAAAATCATCCGCTACGCGTCGTGGTTTCCTACGCTTCTCTCGTGTTCTCTCCACATCCCGCGTGTCTTTATCAGAGTATAATACACGGAAAACTGTTTTTTATTCCTTAAATAAAACATGAATTTTCAAGTAAAATAATATCTTCTTAGTTTAGTGTTGAAAGTTGCGATTGTCAATGCCTTTCCTTGCGTGGTAAGGCCTCGTGGATCGGAAATCCGGGTTTCAATCAGTTGATCAAAGTCCTTGAATCTCATCTGCTCCAAACGATGGCCAAACATTGACCACCATGTGCTGTCAGCCAGAAAGATTCTTATTGAAAACTTGCTGATGATTCTTCTACAAGATACAGAAATGACGACCAGTGAAACCAAGCATTGAATGTTATGTTTCCTTACCCACCCCTTCCTTAGTACTTCATGTGAAAAGCCTCGAAACATTGGGGGACTGAGACTGATTCCATAAGTCGGTCCCAGTTCGCTCTCTGTCTTTTTTTTTTTTTTTTTTCGCTCACGGGTCCTAGTTGAGAGACCATCGCCTACAATTGAGCGAAAACTACGACTTATGGAATTAGTCTATGGGGGAGTGGAGGGTGAAGGTATTGCATAGAAATCTATTTGCATTAAATATTGGCACGCCTGACACGCGTGAAAAATGTCTGCGCATGCTCTAAGTCCGTATGCAAATTAGTCGAAAGCGTCTTCATGCTATTGTAAATATATTCAAATTTGACTTTCACACTTGCCTGAAGAATAGTCTTTACAAAATGCCAAAACTTAAAGTCAGTTCTTGAAACTTAAGGCTAATTCTTTCATATTGTCTTTATTAACACGTTATCTTGCTCTCACAAAAGTATACCCACGAAATTTTTTGTATACTCCGAGAAAACAAGCATTTATTTTCTCACTAAAACTCTATAAATTCTTGGAAACTGTGCTGAAAGGCACGCATGCGCGTTTTTCTCTAGTGTCGGCACGCCTGTCATTAAAGCTGTTAAGTTGTGACGCATTTCCGGGCCCAACTGCTCACAAAAACACTGAAATAAAGCGAAAAACGTTCTCAATGATTTAACCTACTCCTGAAACAGTCAGAACTTTGGACAACAAATCCTGTCATGAAAGAAAAGTAACCGTAAAATCTTTATAGAACTGCTTTTCGTTTTTGACCCGGAAGTCGTTTTTCCATACGAGTGACATCACACTAAAACTTCAAGGGTTTCCAGGAATTAATCTCGGAGTTAAACTTTGGAGTTTTTCGTTTTCCTTTTTCGTTTTGTTCAGAACATCCACAAAACATTTTGGACGCTCTATTTGCATCAAATCAAGCAGTGTAGGTACTCCAACCCACGAAAGCATCATTTGACGGGTGGTTTCATATAACGCTTGTTTCTTCAAGAAGTGGAAAATTTCCAATTATATCTGAAATGTCTGATTTAGAAGGAGGAAGACAGCCAACAAAGCCAACAAACCAAGGTATGTAGCGACAACATTGTCTTACAATTGAATTTTAGGTATTGAAATACTTTATTAACCTAGTTAAAAATGTAAAAATCAAAGATTCTTGAGTTTGCACTCGAATTTTTGTTCTTCTCGGACTTCTCGTTACTTTACCATGCATATCATTTTCGCTAGAGCGAGCATAGCCTGCGTGATCCCTTCTCTTCCCTCACGAGGGCCTGCGGCTACGCATGTACGCAGGCTAAAGTGAGCAAACAGCCCTTTAGTTCAAAGTTCGGCCGAATGCGCTACTCTAAATTTATACTATTTTCTAACCATTTGTCAGGATTTGTCAAATTAAAATAGAATACTCTTGATGTTTGTGCTAGCTCCTCGGAGCCTCGGAGAGTATAAACTAGAATATCTGTGAAAAAATTCATTGCAAAAGTTGAACGTACATGAAGTCAGACACAGTCCATATTTGAATATATTTTCCACGGATTATGTACCCAAGAGTTTATGAAGTAAAAATCCCTTTTATAATAGAAATCTTCAAAACTGAGATTCTCGGAATGTTGTTGTGCTGCTTGGGGCGATGAAGTCACGTAATAAAGTGTGATGTCACGCAAAGTCAAAATCATCACGCCCAGTGCTGGGAAACATAGTTTTATTTTTAAGAGCACAAGTAGAAACTCTAGAGTCTTGCTTGAACTGTAGTAGACAAATAAAATAGGTAGTTTTGACAACAGCTGAAATACTTGTCGATAATATTTAGGTTTCGCAACGAGTGAAATCTTCGCCCAGATGTACTTGGATGGATTGACCTTCGTATTTTTTTATGCTAATGAAGTCATGTAGCCGCTGTCCAACTTCGTCATCAAAATGAATTGTATCACGTTCAGTGAATTTAACTGCTATTTTCTTCGCTAAAAAGACTTCAAAAAGATCTTTCTTTTATCGATGTTTCACATATTCTACTTCCTTGTTTATTTTCTTAAGTAAAAATTCGGAAAATAAAAATCGAACGTGACATTATCACGGGATCAGTGAGTGATTCTCACGTGGAAGCACGATTTTACGTCACACAGTTGGTCAATAATGTAAACAAATATCCCCTTAAACTGGGAGTGTGAGACACGATCAGTTATTCTGCTTTGAGGATCCGAAGAAAAGCACCGTTGAGAATTCTAAAAGCTATTTTCGATTTCTTCGATTTGAAGTAGTCGTTTCATTTGAACAAACGAGGAATCCTTTTGTTAAAGGTTTGTTATTTTTTGTTTGACTTGAATAGCCGTCTTCATCTTTTACGGACTTTTAGCTATGTTCTAACTCTAAGCTTTGGATATAGTCTTTCTCTGTACTTTAGTATTATTTTTCAATCTTTATAAACCTTAGGTTTATGACCTTTAATGAATAATAGCCAGTAAAAAATATGGAGTAAAAATAACTGCATACTTTTCGAAATTATAGTTTGAGGTTCTGTTTTGATCTTCGAAGCCACGTTGCGTTACAATGTTATGGTTTTTCTAGTCAACAGAACAATGTACAAATTCGTACAGAAGTGCACTTATTTTAGGTCTTTTTAGCAAGAAAGCTGTTACTTAGGCGATAGCTCATAATAGTAAGCTTATGTGTTCTTATTATTTCTCTCTCAGAGAAGACAAAAAGCGAAAAGATGGTCAACACTGTAGCGAACACGAAGCCATTAGTCAAAGCAGCCCCCAAGGCCGTTGAATCAAACGGCAGTGTTCCAAAGTCATCGAAAGAACTCGACGAAGCTAAAGCAAAAGCTACTGGCGAAGAAAGTTTCGAAGTAATGGGAATCCCCCAGATCACAACACTCAAAGGGTTTTTAGAAATGCACATTTGCTGAAGGACTTCTAAAAGACTTATGAAAATCGGGAATGGAATGGAATGGATTCAGGAGTCGCGGACTTCGAAATTGGATTTTCAGAGATTATTTTAATAATCTGGATCTGTGCACTCGAGAAGGGAAGATTCCTTATCGTATTTATTTGTAAATAGAAAGAAAAAACTTTGTAAAATATCATTTTATTATCTTGCATGCTGTTCCAGTCCAGCAATTCTGCTCACATGGTATCATGCTTCATCACGAACTTCTCAGAAAGATTAATTTCTAATTTGCATCAATAATTTAGGATATACATTAAGTAAATATATTCATTCAGTTCATCAGTTGTAAATAATTCATAAATTTTAGAAATTGTATATTTTAGAATTTTCATTTGTTGTTATTAAATAAAGAGTTAAAATTTTAATTTTCTTGATTTTGTAGCTAACAGTAAATCAGCAAAATCACCGAAGTAAAACGAGGTCAAAATCGGTAAAAGATTTTAAAGTTTTAAATATTTACCAGGGCGTTAGGAAAAACGGTCTTTTTTTTTCATTGGTTTCGTCGATTTTGGCGATTTTTGTATTTTGGGCGATTTTAGCAATAATTGTTTCAAGTCGAGGCATATGGGTCAACAATACAGTAATATGAGAAACTGACCCTAATGCTGATACCCAATCCCCGGGACGACGTAAAATTAAGTATTCACGTGGTGTTCGTTAGCCGTGCCCAGCCTGACTCCTGCCCTGGGGCATTTTATTGTGGACTTTGAGCTTTGTCTGAGTCATGCGGGGAGTTCAATGGCGTGACATTTTTAGTATTTTTTAGTATCTATTAAGTTTACCAAAATAATACAATAACAAGAAGAAGAAAAAGAAACCCCACACACACATAAATATATATATCAGGGTTCGTGTTACTCCTTAAATTCCTTGAAATCTCCTTGAATTTATTTTTCGTTTTCAAGGTCTTCAAGGGCACTTGGAAAGCCCTTAAATTTTAGGAGTTCACCTCAAACTCCTTAAAAACTCCTTGCATTTTTTAATTTTTTTCGTAGATTTAATTTTTTAATTTTTGAATAAGAAAGCTAGAACATTTTTACTTTGTATTTATGAATATTTCGGCTACCCCGACGTAACAATCGACGTAATCAATTTTGATAACATTGATGATAGTTGATAAGAATTAACTAATCTACTTGATTTGTTTATTTTGTTCTCAAAATCTTAGCAAAACTTCTTTAAAAATAAAGTATTTAGATAGTTTCGCTAAAATTTTGAGAACAGAATAAACAAATCAAGTCAATAAATTGTACATGTATTACAAAGTTAGTACGATCGTATGGCAATTTTTAAACAACTAGACGCTCTTGGAGCGTTCACTGGGTTGCCGGTGCGAGAGCTCGCCCACTCTCCATTATTTCTTACCAAAGTGTTCCTTTTGGGTTCAAAGTCCCCCTTTATTTAAAAAACATTTTAAATTCTAGTAAGACATTAGTGTTGCGTTACTGACTTGTCAACGCATATTAGATTTCTACTTGACCTACTAGAGTACCTTTCAAGACTAGCTGATGAAATAAACATATCTATTTCAGTATCGAAACTGTTCGCTTCAAAACAAACGTTTTATCAATGTAAATACTCTTAGCCAAAATGTGTTTAACTGGTCATTTGTTTTTCCCTCAGTTTTTGTTTTCTGTATTTTCATAAATGAAAATATTCAACAAGGAGTCTTGGCAGTTCGCTTTCTTGTAGATCACTATCAGCTCGTCTGACTTCTACAAGTTCTTGGAGTCAGCTTTCATCAAAGCTTTGTTTGTCACTCGTTTTGTAGTTTGTCTCTCGTTCTGTAGTTTGTCTCAGTATTTTTTTTTGTATTTGAGATCTGGTAAGATCTAGTTTGATCATGGCTAGGTAGTTTATAGATTCTCTTAGTCTATTTTGACTAGTTTGTCTAGTTCTACGATTCTCATACCGTAGTTTGCTCATAGATTCTCAGACTTCTCTCTTTGAGTATGTGGACCAACCCGTTCCAAAATCGCTCATTAACATCTTTTAGTGTGTGTCTACCACGTACGGCGTGTGTGTTTGTAAGTAGTTTAAGCGTAGCGTTAAAAAACCTAAAGACAATAGTACGCAACATGCCTACAGACAAAATAGTACTTCACGAACCCTGAACGAATGAATTAATGGTGACACAACACTAAACACTATAAATACATCGATGTCGTGTGACAACTTCATTGGACATTGGACATTGTTTACAAATTCTCGACCAATCATGACGTGTGAAATTATGGTCTACCTGACGCCCGAAAAACGGATCTCATTTTAAGACTGGTTTGCTACCATAGCAACCCAGTAACAATGTCCGAACTTTTTGGTGACCGTAACACGATCCACCACGTGAAAGCCTATTTTTTCCCCGACTGAAATCATCTCACGGCCGAAAGCACAGCAAACAACAAAGGCCCGATTATATTTTCAATTTTATCAATTTTCTATCAACTTTATCAGTTAATTATCGATAATTTTCAACTGTTTATCAACTACTATCAACTATTTATCAATTGTTATCAGCTGAACGTTTGGCTATATTTTGTTATCAATTGATGCCAATAAGCCTACCAGAAGGAGGCAGTTTACTATTACAAACATAGCTTTTACCATGTTTGGGTACTTTGACCGCCCTCTCACTCTTCTTATAAACAAAAACAGCACTCTTCTCAGGGCAATACTTTGAAACACCAAACAAATCTCTTTCCTTGACGTAATAAATCCCTTTTACATCATCCTGATCCTTTAAGCATTGCTCGTTCCAGAAGCACAGTGGTAGAGTATGAATCCCAATATGCGGCTTGTCTTTGCAATCAGACTCAAGATTATGGCCGATGTACAAAGATCCTCCTGGTTTGACGATTCGAAGCATCTCTTTAACAGCTTTGCATTGCTTCTCTGGGCTCACGTAAGGAAAGGTTCCAAAAGTCATAGAATGATCATACGAAGCATCTTGCACAAAAGAAAGATCCTCGACTGTTCCAACTTTGAAGTTGTCCTTCATTTCGGGAAATATTTCTCGTGCAAACTTTATTGCACCGGTACTGAGATCAATACCACCGACCTTTACACTTTTATAAGTTAGGTTAAAAGCTGAAAGGAAAGCTCCACAGCCACAACCATTGTCAAAGATCGAATTCCCGTCTTTAAAACCTAACTGTTCGCCAATCTTTGCAGTCCATTGTAAATAATCGTACATTGAGTAGCTTTTGCCCATAGCTAAACTCTTTCCTTTTCTGCAGTAAGTGTCGACGTAGTTTTCCCACTTGAGAGACAACAGTTTATCTTGTATCCAGCTTCCAACGTATTGTCTTTCAAACCAGCTGTTTTTTACGAGTTTCACCTTGCGAAAAAAGGATGCTTCTCGTAAATCGAGGCGAATTTGAATTCCCACAAATAACAACACAATACCAATTGCAATATTCAGCAAGAGGCACCGTTTTGTACAAAAACGTATTCGCCTTTCTATTCTTCCATTCATGAAACAGATGGAAGCCATGTTGCTTACCCTTATTCAGCAATGTGATGAGTAATATGATATTTCAGTAGAAAAGATCTGGTCTAATCAGAGTGAAGTAGAGTGTAATACGCTAAAGTGTGTTTCACGGGTTAATGAAAACCACTCTAATGAGAACCGCTCTATTCTCGATATGTGATTTCGATCTCACTACACTTTTGTCCTGTTTGGCTTGCCATATTTCTGGGTCAGCTAGGTATTGCACAATTTTTTTTCTATCACTATTTTCGACTTCGTGCAATAAAAAGACAATAGGTGAAATCAAAGATTGTACGAAATTTGAACATCTTTGGAATTTGAACAAAAGATGCTCGTATTTCATTGTGATTAAAAATGAGTCGGGCCATACTAATGCACAACACTTTAGTATGTTGCAAGCATGACCTGACTACAACTATTGTCTAAGTCGAAGTCGAAAATAGAAGTTGAAAATAGTGTTAGAGCAAAAAGGGTCTATTCTATTCTCGGAGTACAAAGGTCTATTCTATTCTCGGAGTACAAAACGTTCTTTCCTACTTGGAGCATTCTTACCTACATATCCTCCGCGTATCATTTTCCGCAAGAAGCCATGCCATATTACCTCGATCCTCTAGATCTCATTTTCTGAGACAGTTCCCACGCTTGAATGCTGTAGAGAAGCCGCGAGCACCAGAGTGAAGCTGGTGTCAGATTTTTGAGTCAGATTTTTGAGTCAGATTTTTGAGTCAGATTTTTGGATCAATTGTCAGATTTTTTCCGGGGGGGCGTTACATCAGTTGATTTACAAAGTGCTCTGTATTCTTAGCAATGTTTCGAACCCGGGGGGGGACTCCCTATTGAAAGAGGGTGGGGATGCTCGCCGAAAATCTTAAAAATGGACCCTAAAAGGGACCTGTGTTGTCAGTTTATGGGCGTGGCAGGGATAAAATTCTACCCCTAAGAGGGACCAAGCAAAAACGTATCCAAGGCTGGGTTTCTCGATTTAATTTATTAACATCAAACGCCTTCTGCTCGTATGAGTTTATGACGACGTCGTCATATACAAATCGTTAACTGAACCCTTTTATAATAGATTTTGAATAAAATGTATAAAATAGATAAAATAGAAACCCCTAAAAGGGACCACAAAACTCAGCTGGTGGGCATTCTCGTTCATAACACCCTAAGCGGGACCGAAACCTCGATTTCAACCCCTAAAAGGGACTGCGAGCATCCCCGTCCCTTCGACCTCCGAGTCCCCCCCCCGGGGTTTCGAATCTAGATAAAACCTTTACAACGCTTTAGATATAAGACAGTCCTTGAAAATGGTGGTCTTTGGAGATCGAAGCAATCACTTAAAAGAAAACAAAGTGCGGTTTCAGATTTTTTTGGAGCTGTGTTATCTACTATCATGATCAACGGGACTTCGTGCCACGAAAACTTTAGTAGTACTGCTTCCAAATATCAGGTTACAGCTTTTTTAATTCAACATAAATATACTTTGAACTATCTATAGTGAGAAAGAAATAACTATGTACGAACGTTGAGATAGTATACTCATCAGTTACGTTATATAGAACAAATCCACGAGCCCGTATAGAGCAGTTTTTAAGCAAGCTGGATTGACTGGGTAACAAGACACCGTAACAATGGAAATACAATATTCGATAGTTCACACGCTATTCCTTTATTAAGGTAATCTGCCGGAGGTTACCTTATTTACGGTCCTTAGCGTTTTCCATATCAAAACTGAAATACCTACACAATGATACAAGTACAAAGAAATATCCCTGGGTGCAGTCAGATTTTTTGTGTCACGCCGCTTCTAGAATTTGCAAGGTGGAGGTCCGAAATAAGAAAGTGACGATATAGTTGACCTCATCAATAATCCTAATCCCACTTATTTTGTACTTACATTTATTTACATGGGGAGGGGGTTGTCTGGTGTACCAATGGACACCCCCTGGATCCGGCTCTGACAACGTTCGACTTTTGCTTTCTTTGGCTTCCTAGCTATGCATGTCAGGAATAACTCACCTGGTTTTCAAGCGATAAATATTACTCTCCCGCCGGTAGTACATTCTCGGATTTATGCACCCCCTTTGGAAAACCCTAGTTACGCCCCTGCATTTATACCTTCTTTCAGTAGCCATATCACACTACATTCGATTTAACCTGTGAACGAAGCTCTCAGGTGATTAATTGTGGAGAGCCAAAGGGGAGGGGAAGAGAGCCTCTTTCACATTGATTTGATTCAGAAATCCAAATCCCCTTGGTTTTTGGGGGGAGGGGGTAGGTGATTATGCCGTCAAACCCCTGTAACCAAAATTTCAAACCCCCTTGCAAAAATCTTGGATCCACCCCTGCCAACTAATCGCAGAGAAACAGATGAAGCAAGGAACTGATTTATTTTGGCTTCATTGCATAAATGATTTTGAACTCGTCAAAATCAAAGAAATGAAACACAGCGAAAGAAGCTAAAACTCATGCATAGATGCTGTACATTTGTATTTTTACTTTCAATATCCCATAAAACATATCTCATTTAAATTATTTTAAAATTGTCAAATGATAACAACAGAAAAGGATGTAATTATTGCATTTGAGTTAGTCAGGATCTCCTATACCAGTAAGGAAATGGGTAGTCTACTCACCCTGGAACAAATCTTCCCTCCCTCCCCTCCCCTATCTCATGCAGATTTTACATGTTTTTCTATAAGATCTATATAAATTATCTGATCTCCTTATTTTAAATAAGCCTAATTCTATATATCATTCCTAAAATTTAAATCAGTCTACAAATAAAACTTAATGTAGTTGAGTTGACCTTCAGTATGAGCTCAAGGTCAACCAATCAGAATTGAGGATTCAACATTGTATTTTGATTAGCTTTTCCCATGCCCCTGCTCGGAAAATGCTAACCAAAAATAGTTGACCCATAATTCCTCTTGGGGGAATGCGATGGTTTCAATGTGATCGACTCACCTAGTTAGCATTGTTGCTTGGCCAGAAGACCTCAGTGACCCCTGGAGAGGTTCAGTAATTACCTCCCTCATAGAAGTTTTTCACTAAAGTTTTTAATGAGGTACAGTAGGTCTGGAAAAGGATTATTTGAGTACTTGCTTTGAGCAGCTTCCCTGAGGTGGGCTGGAATTCTAACTGAAAGATTTCACAAGATATCATGAGAGAAACTGCACAAACCAACCTATTAAATCATAAGTATCATTCCCTTGAAAATAAGACTGCTGTTTGAGTTGAATCCATATCAATGTATCTTCTCAAATTTTACTTGCAAAAAGAAGAATTATACTCAAGGGAATAACATCTGGTCTGGATAACGTATTTGATAGTTAAACCTGTGTACAATCTTTTAATTTTTTTTAAAGTCAAGTGTGGCTCAGGTGGTCAATATAAAGTACAATTATAGAGAATTTTCAAATTCGTACATTAGCACTGTGTTCCTTGATTCCCCAGGGTTAGCCTCATTTCAGCTACAAAATATACACAAATTAAGTACCAATGATTAGGCCAAAAATGTACAGCAGCTTGATATTGCTAATCATCAGAAGAGTGCAAAGCACAGCATCCTCTGGCAGCCGCTATACAGTCCATGTATGACCCCGGAGCACAGCTTTAACCAGTTTAAAAGAAAGTTTGAACTGTTACAAGTTTATAGTGAAATTTTTGCTCTCTCTATTGTCTTGCAAAACTAAAAATGACATTCAATTATATGCCTTGTTTTAGCCACATCTTGGTGCACAGTAAGAGCTTGTCAATGACACAGAAATAGCCAAGACATAATGCCTATTCTATACCAATCTAAGCCTTAGTTATAATAATTTATAACATAGACATGCATGGAATGAACAGCTATGTTATAAAAGCAATGGTCAATGCTTAGCTGTGCGTATATCCAGTTCTGGATGCACGTGGGAGGTTGCTTAAGCACGAAAGAAGCGTAAGAGTCGCACGAGGTGCAGCCAATATATGTACACTAAGCATCGACCATTCCCTTAATGAACAACTGTTGTATTGAAATCTAAAACCCTTATTTTGATATCGTCTGAGAAAAACACCTCTTTAGCTCAGGTGTAATATTTTCCATTTCAGACCACATTTCACTCGACCCTAGAGTATCATTTCTTTGTTTAATGGTTGTGTATAACAGGATACATAAATATGGATGCAATTTCAACAAAGAATCTTTTTCTCAAGAGAATGAAACATGGTCTAAAAATGGGGGGAAATCACACTCAAGCTAAAAAAATGTTTATTAAGGCATTTAGATAAATCATTTGAATCTAATATTACTATTTGAAAAGTGAAATGTCATATGTTTCATGTATAAATGTGTTGAAATTAATGTATTTTTTAAAATTAAAACTTCAGTAACCATAAACTTTTGATTTCTGAGCCCATGGATTATTGGCAAAAACTTCAAAAGATTGAGTAGGGCTTGATATAACAGCCAGTCAGTCACCAGTCAATTATCTCATAAAAAATGCAGTTTCCCTCAATAGACCTTTTCTGAATTTGCTTGACTGACCACAGAAAAATAGATTCAAGGCGAGGCTGGAGTAGACAAATGCTGCAGTAAATGTATGGATTTGAAAAGTCCAGCCTGGACTCGAATCTTTTGTTCTGTGGTCAGTCAAGCAGATTCGGGAAAGGTCTATATAATCCCAATAATTTAGATCACCTTATAATTAAATTAATTAATGTCAAAAATTTCTTTCCCAAAATAAATTTCTACCCACTTCTCACCCTTCATCCCACCTCAAAGAAATAACTTAAAGCCCGTAAAATCAGAAGTTTATGGTTTGAACTCTGGTTAGCTTTTGATTTTAGGCCAAAGCCACATCAGTGCTAACACTCCTGGAATAATGATACAAACAACGACTACTACTACAATAAATCCCTTCCATCCGACACCATAAACATTCCCTAAGTCTCTTTTTTGCGCCTGCATTTTTAACGGATGTATACACGTCACTGTAAGTGTTCTTGCTACTTCGTCAAGATTTGCTTTCCGCAGCGGAGTTCCTTTACAAATCATTCTTAAATCTTCATCCATGCTTCGAAGAAAGCTGTTAGGTGAATCTAAAGCTGAACGAATGCTTAGTGTTCTAACACATGCTTCATCATCATCATACCCATTTATTAATGTTCCGTTCATTCCTGATGTCGAGGGATCAAGGTTCAATGGCTCAGGTTTGTTCTTCTGTTTTTCTTCTTCTTCTTGTGCTAGTATTCCATGTGGCTGAACCGGTATTTTGATTTTTTGAAGGGCATGAAAGTCTTGTTCTGAATATAAATTGTTCGCTCTTTTAATTTCCTCCATCTGAAGAAATAAGAAAAAATTTGTGACTTGTAGAATGTGTATACAGCAAACATGAATTATTTCCCTCTTTTCTATCCAGGGTTTGAAATCAATTTGCATTTTTTTTTTGCTTGATAGACTTATAGAATTGACCCTCCACTAATGGCCATCTCTACCCAATGGCCAGGAAATTTTGTGCAGTTACCACTAAGTTAATATATACTAAAACTGAAGTAAAACCTCTAGTGTGATCTTCCTCAATGAGCGGTTTATCGGCTCTTGAAGAGAGCACTGAGAAAAAATATGTTTAAATAAAACATTTTTTTTTTAAATAAAAAAGTAAAACCTCTCTACAATGGCCACAGAAATTTTTCCCGACTGTGGCCGTTGTGTAGAGGTTCAACTGTAGCTTATAAACTGACTGACAGCTTTCATTATCTAAAGCCAATCAGAATGCAGGAAAGATATTGAATAGCTGTCCAGTTGTATGCTGTTTCTTCTCATTAGGCTTTGCAGTGTTTTTAATTTTTTGACTAAATGCCTAGGTATTTTCAATGTTGAGGGGAAAAGTAGTTATACAAAAACTATGCCTGGTCATGAAAATAATGGGATATCCCACTTGTCACTTGTATTTTCTTAGTAAACCCTTATCTGAAGGCTCATGTGTATACTAGAAAATACAAGGAACTTGTAGGATATTCCATGGTATGCCACTCAAAGCCATTCTATATGTAAATAAAGTTTGTAAATTCATAAATCTACGCATGCACGCTAAAACGAAATGTGTAATGTGTGTTCACATTAGTACCCTGTTTTCTCTTGGGATATGCTGTGTTGTGAAAACCTCATTAAGGTATGAAATAAATCTGTTAATTACCTCGAACCTTGTACTTTATATATGGCTTATTACCTCAGTTCTCGGTTATTAACTCTTACTTGTATTCTCACAGGTAGCCCAAGCTATGTATGAGAATGCTTACAAGCCGAGCTGATAGATGCGTAGTATTTTAAAATATCAATTTATTATTTAAATATTTCGAACGGTGATATTCTATGAATGTGGCAAAAGTTAGACGTCTGACCTGGGCCTTATTTATATAGCTTTATGCAATGTTTATGGAGGAGCAGCTGTGCTTATAAATTTGAAGAGCTTCTTGTTTCATCAGGTTTTAGCAGTTTAATACAAAAGGTGCAGCTGATCATGAGCAAAAGTAGACCTTATATAAAATGGCAACAATAAATTATTTCAACTACCTGAAAGCACCAAGAAACATTAATTTTATGGCTTTAATACGATTGGTTAGCGTAATAAGGTGCACTCTGTTTTTGTATTTTGGCACCCAACTAAGATTTCATGGGTATTATGATACAAATTGATAAATTTAACCAAAAAAATCATCACTTTGTGGTATTTTGGAAAAGAGCACATTTAAAAAAAATTATTTTCCATGATACTGACCTTTTTTTTAAAAAGAAAGTTAAAATTAAGCAAGTCTAAAACTGTTAGATTTTGGAAATATATGGACTGATTTCATGATGTTATGAATTCTGTTGGTCCCTAGACAGATTTCATAACGTTATGGGTCTTTAGACTGGTTTTTATAATGTAATGAACACTATTGTTCTCCATGGATTTCCAAGTAGTATGGCTTAAAAAAAATACTAGCTCTTTTTTTAAGAGTGCAAAACTGCAAAAACAGTGTGCCTAATTAGAGTATGCTCTGGGGTCATACATGGGCTGTCTAGCGCTTGCCACCTTCTCATGCTTCAGTTTGACCCTGTTGAGCTGCGGTGCTACTGCTGTACTTTGCATTGATGATTAGCAATAACAAGGTTTTTTTCTACTTTTAACAGATAATATATGATGAAATTTTAGCATTGGCTCACATTATTATGAAGTAAAAAAAAACTAGTTGAATATAAATATGACAATGATGTATAAAAAACTGAATTTCTATGGGACAATTTTTTAATTGTATTTTGGACCTATCTCTTTAAGCTTGCCTGCCAATCGTTTATTATGGGGGCTGGTTTTCAAAATTTTTGGAATCAACTGAAAGTGGTGGTACATTTTTTGCAATTTCAAAATACTGTGGGGTTCAGTTTTAGGTTTTATAGAGAATAGTAACTCTTTAAAAAGGGGTACATTTTTTCTAAATAAGGATTAAGAGGGGGGTACATTATTAATTGACATATATTTAAGGGGGGTACAAATTGTACTTCAAAAAACCACTGCCCCCCTGCGACATAATAAATAATGGTAATAGAACTGAGTGGAGTGCAATTTGGGCTGAAATCACAAGAGTGATTACAAAATTGCATGACAGCATGTAGTCCTATTACCTTTACTAGTAGTATTATGTGGAGGGATTTTTGAAGTAGGAGGGGGTAGGGTTTAAATGGTCCCTCAAAATAATTAAATCTACATTATTATTGCTCAATTTCAACAAATTAATTGTAAGACGAAATATTCAAGATATATATGTACACATATATATATATACAAAATAAATATCTGTAGTTCAGTCTAGTTGTAATTGTGAAAGTTCTAAAGATATTTTCAAATCTTACGAGTAGCTAGTGTGCATTGACCAACCATTCTTATTTTGTACACGTAGATGTTTACATATATTATCAATTTTATTTTCTCTAGAAATTCAAAACTATAAATTTGATCATTGTGTAATTTGTTAGATATAAAAATATACAGATTTTAACTTACTATTTGATAAATAAGAATGTGAGAAAAATTAAATAAAGAAACTCACCGTACAGCCAAAGTTGAGGGCAAATCTTTGTAAAGTATCGTTTGGTTTGACATCTTTTTCGATAATATGGCTTTTTTTGAGATCTTGTGAAGTTAAACTACTAGCTGAGCCTAATTTACTCCTGGACCGTACTTCTGATAACTCCAAAGCGTCATCATCCACTGATATGTCCTCAGTTGAATCATTCCCAAAGATGTAAACTCTAGATGCCGATCTGTTCTGAATTTCTCCGAAGGTCTCATTCTTATCAACTTTCAACTTGGAATATTTTGAGTATCCCGTTCTTTTACTCATAATAGGCTTATTTGAAGGTTAGCCTGGTTATTACATTGTAGATTGAAGGTATAAGATACTGTTCAAAGTATTGTAATTGAGAATCGTAGAAGAAAATCCAGGAGTATTGATTTCACAGATTCACGTCTTTTTCGTCCGCCATCTTTATAACACGTCAGTGTCAACCTACTAGGTACTAGGCTCTTCCGCTGGCTCACGGAGATAATGCACCATGAAAGCCTGGAACGAATGGCGATTTCAATTTTTTTCTTTCTTTCTTTCTTTCTTTCTTTCTTTCTTTCTTTCTTTCTTTCTTTCTTTCTTTCTTTCTTTCTTTCTTTCTTTCTTTCTTTCTTTCTTTCTTTCTTTCTTTCTTTCTTTCTTTCTTTCTTTCTTTCTTTCTTTCTTTCTTTCTTTCTCTTTCTTAAAAAGAACTTCCAATGTGTACCAGTTTCCCCGCTTCCAATTCCACTTCCAATTCTTCCTCCCTTGTGTCCTCCCTTGTTACAACCTCGTCCCCAGGGCCTTCTCACGCGAAGACGCGAAGAAGAGAAGACCCTGGCGTTGGCTGGTCACGTGACACCCAGAAATCCTGGGTGTCACGCAAATACCGCTGAAATAACCGGAAGAAAAGTTAGCCAATCAAAATCTTTATTTGACCAGCCAATGCCAGGGTCTTCTCTTCATCGCGTCTTCGCGTGAGAAGGCCCTGGGGACGAGGTTGCCCTTGTTAAATTATATTGACATAAATCCACACGTAGGATACCATAGGGAAATTACATTGGAAAACAAAGGCGCGCGCGAAAAAAAATGTTCTGGTGCATTTTTTACGGATTTTTTTGCTTGTTCGTATCAAGGAGGACATTATCTTGACCTGGAATTTAAAAAATTAATTAAACGCGATTTTTTTCTGATTTTATTTTCACCTTTTACTTTTAATTAATTTGGGCTCCCTGTGCTTCCACTGACCAATCAGCATCAAGTTTGGATTTTCGCGCGCTTGCCGAAGAGCCGAAGACGCGTGCGCGTTTTGCCCGCAAAAAGTTTGCGAAAGCAGTACAGGTTGAAGAAGACATCCGAGGACATCGAATCCAAGGGCTTCAAAAACTGAAATTACGGTTGAAATACAGCTTTTTCCCCTGGTATTTACAGCTCCATTTTACCCTCAAGTAAGCAGGTAAGCTATTATTTATAACTTTCTTTTCAATTTGTTTTCTATTGGTCCTTGTATGTAGCAGAAAATTCGTGAAATCCCAAACATGTCTGCTGTTACTTGAAACGAAAACTTTCGTGTTGCTTTCCAATTTTTTTCTCCATATACTAAATTGTGAGTCAATTTTATGTTTTAGCTTTATTTATTTTTTAAACTGACCCTGATAAAAGCTGATAATGAAATCTAGTTTCTTTGGCTACTTGAATTTATGCAGTGAGTTTATTTTCTAGCATTTTTGTTTCTCACTTGTGAGCCGTGAAACACTCGAAGATATTTTCCATACTTTCTATAACTTACCTTCGAGTCAGTAGTTCCTTTGTTCCTTTCTCACGTGCATTTTAGCTATTCAAAACGTTGAATATTCATACGCTTATAACTCAGGAAGAAGTAAGTACCATGTTTATGCTTGCTAAAAATCCTTCCTCTGGAAACAATGTCCTTCAGGTTTGAGTTTTAGCTTAAAACGCAAACATATATGGCCTTGTCTTGTATAATGATTATGTTTTATAGGTGAATTTAATTATTTTTTTTATAGATATCGCGGCATTTCTCGTCTGGTATAAGGGAGAAGAGCTGTGGACTCTGTCAACGAAATACGAAGACAAAGTTATAAACTCTAGAAATAATGACAGCATCCAAGAAGCAATTCAAGGGAAGACATGAAATGACACACCACAGGAAAGAACAAGTGAAGGAATTTAAAAAAGGTGAGGACGCCGGTTGTGTTTATCTACTAGGAAGTGGGTTTATTTAGTATAGAATATTTAAATAACAGCATATTTATACGATGCAAAGTCCCTTCCCCCTCCTCTGACCAAAAAGCCTTTTAAAATTATGATACCTGAAATGAATGTTCAGTATGATATTTCTGAAATTATATTTTTTAAAGAAGGGAGTAGAATTCAATCTTCAGTATTTTAAAGTAATTTAGATTTCTCTTTATTGGGATTTGTTTTAAGTCATATATTTTGTTAATGGCCCTATAGCCGTGATTGATCATCGTCCTCTTGTTCTTCAATCGAATGTACACTATAACTGCTTTTATGTAAAAAAATATCGATTATCAGATCATTCTGAGTTATTTTCCCACTTTCAGAACACCAAAAAGTTTAGCTATGGGAGGTTTCACGCGTGACGTATTTCCGGTGGCAAATAGAAGCTGGCCGTCAAATTTTGTCAGTCCTGGTTGGAAAAGACGGCAAATTTGTTCTTGTAAAGTCTATAGAATTTTGCAAAAAACATAAGTTTAAAATACTTGTGTGGTTTTCATCTTATTATTTTCGAAAAGCGAAAAGCACGTTTGAGCTATCACTGAAAGCACAGAAGTCATGTCTGTCTTTAAGTTAACCAAATCAATTTTTCGTCTTCACCGAAAGAAGATTTGCGAAACCATTTTGTGGTTGTAGCTCTGAGAAGAAGTGGCCTAAAGACCAGAAAAACTTGATTGTATTGCAAAAATAGTCCTTCAGTTCCATAGAAAACACTTCATAGGAGGTACATTCATTGATGTTAACTAAGATTTCCTAAAAAAATCGACACAAAAATGCGTAAAACTCTCGATACGGTAATACAAAAGAGGGTCGCCATTTTGAAATATTGAGATATTTGGACAGAAATACTTGAACTGTGGTTGTTTTTTGGTGTTTTTACTGCATTTTACACTTTGATTATCTTTGTCTTCATTACTAGCAAGAGAAAAGTGATATTAGACGCTTTGAGTTTTTGTTTTTCAATCCCATTTCAAGAAAAAAGACTAAATTTGCATAGCTTTCCAATAAAATTTGACGGCCAGCGAACCGCTCGCGCGAGGTTGTGACGTCAAAAAAAGATTCCATGAAATCTCCCATAGGGTTACAGAAAATGTATCAATTGACTCATCTGCACTGTGATTGGATGGTCGGTTCGTGTCGTGCTTGGCTGTCTTGTTGTTGTGTCTCCGCCCAGAGTGCTATAGTGTTTTGTTATTGTCGGCATCTATATGCTTCAGGGATTTCTAATACCAATGTCCCTATTGATGTTATTAGGGTGAAGTTGGGACCTGAATGGTTTATTTGACTCTGCGTGGTTAGAGCTCAGTGGTTAGAGTATCTAACTAGTATGCGAAGGGTCGTGGGTCTGATTCTCACTGACCGTGGTTTAAATTTTTTTATGAGCTCTAGCTCATATGTGTCAACTTCCATTTCTTTCTTTTTATATCAAGTTTTTGATTGCTGATAATGTTTTTATTCATCTTTCTCATCTTTTAATACTAATTACATGCATATCACTTTTAAAAATGCTTATATAAAAATTAGAGCGCTAAAGATATGAATTTTTTTCTTAATGACCATCGCTTACTGAAAATGGATCATTTTAAAAATACTGGGAACGAATTTGTAAAATTAATTTGGAATACAAATCTAACTTTATCAAGAACGATAATCAAAGTTGTAATAATGTGCGGAATAAGTAAAATGGGTAATAGGATTTTTATAACTGTTCTAGTATTTCGGTGCCTCAGTGTTATTCCACTTGTATTTAACTTTAGCTGTTTACAAAATGGCTTATATAAACTATATAAAAACTATATAAACTAAACAATTATATTTATATTACACTACATAATTGCCTCGTCTTGTGCATGTTAAGCCTTTTCCCATCATTTAGCTGTTATGTTTTAATTTACTTATTGGGGTACTGCCCCAAAATTCCAAATTTTTTGCTATGAGAACCTTCACTAAATGAAGATGACACTTATTCTATATATAAGATAGAGTCGAGATAGATAGAAAAAATCGAATGCGCTGGTTTTTTTTCTTCACCATATGGAACTTATTAACTTCCAAATAACGGATCCCATTTTCTGGGTGTATAGATGAATTGTGCAGGGTTTAGACTTGGGAACCAATGGAGATCGAGTTACGTACGGTACTGCAAGTTCTTACTCATCAGATTGCAAAAACTAAATTTCTAATTGACATAGCTTCACCTCAGCACTGTGATGCATCGTCATCGTTTTCCTTTTGATAACTTGGATTGTCATATCCTCGATTTTCGGCGTTCGTTTTCTTTGTTTTCTTTTTGGAAGCACCCGAGACTCCACCATTTGCAGGTAAAGACACGATGTATTTTGGTACTGGGGGCGTGGCATCAATTGCACCTGTAGAAGCTGCCTCACTTGATTCACGAAGATTAGAACTATTTTGGGGTTGACGGTGGTCTTTAAGGACTTTATTGATGCCTTCCTCTGCAACTGTGTTTTGGTCCTCTAGCCTCATTTCATCAACATCGACATCATTTTCAAAGCTTGGATTGTTATATTCTCCTTGATGACCACGTGCTCCTCTCGTTTCCTTCGAATGCTGTTTATTTTCATTACTACTGGATCGTTTACCCACATCGGCGCGTATATCATGTAGCTCGATTTCATTACCAAGATCAGTTGAATTATTATATTCTCCCTGATTTACTGCTACTCCTCTAATTTCTGTTGCAGACTCTGTGTCATTAGTAATGTCCAATTGTCCACCATCTTGCAGCTGGTTCTGTGTAGGACTTGTAGCAGTGCTAGTGCTGAATTTAAAAAAGAAATAACTGAATATATCGATACAAAGGAAAAGAGACAAATTTCCGTGCAAATTGATAAGAAAAAGCTAATTTCTTTGTAGTACTTACGATTTATTATTCACAACTTTTCTTCTTTTTCTATTTCTTCTTGTAAGCCACAGAATTACTATCATTATGGAAATAAATCCCAAAACTACTCCAACGATCCAGGTTAAGGTGGACGGAGGGTCTTGCTGTACTTCAGAACTGCCTACAATAATCAGGCTTGATTCTGTCTTGTCACGAGTTGCTAGAATTGCCCCACCAGTCACGTTATTAAGTCGAACATATAAAACTTGTTTTCCTGTCTTTTTTTCAATGCTAGCTACCCTCAGAGAAAGGGTAGCGTTCCACTGGCTTTCTTTTAATGCTATTTTCCCTGACTTTGGCCATATCAAATCTGAATCAAGTGATTTATTGCTATGAAGAGACCAATAAACTTCGATGTTTCCGTTGCTTCCTTTGGAACGCTTAATAGGAAGATCTATCTGCCGTGCTCTTGTTTCAAGAAGAACAATTACATCACCGTTTGCGTCGTAAACTGCGAAAAAAGAGCAAATATTCAATGATTACAGAAATTTGTACATAATATACAGAAAACAAGCGCGTGTGCTGTGTTCCTAACATATAGTTCGCGCGTCGATCAATCAAAAAAGCGATATTTAAGACAATTATTTTACACGAAGACATTACAGTGTCAGTAAAATTTAATTAGGACACAAAGACATTACAGTGTCAGTAAAATTTAATTAGGACACAAAGACATTACAGTGTCAGTAAAATTTAATTAGGACACAAAGACATTACAGTGTCAGTAAAATTTGATTAGGACGTAACGGCAGGGAACATATTTCAAAAATGTATTATCTACGATAAGTCGGATATCTGATTTATACTGCTTTTGGTTTCCACTGATAAGATTCTCGTTGAGTTGATTCACTATGCAGTAATCATTATATATGGGATAACCTTTTAGGAAAAAGCATCATCATCATCATCATCAGTCATAATAATAATAATAATAATAATAATTTGATAATTTCTATAGCGCTTTACAATTGAGAATAATATATTGATAAAATAAAGGTATATATATACAGCGATATGCAGAAATTGTGATCCTTTTTGGTTTATACACACAAGTATATAAGTATATCAAAAGCATATCAGAAATTATGGGATATCATCTCTAATATACTTTTGATGTACTTGTATATATAATATAAATAACTATAATAAACAGCAGTAGCAGCAACCTCAACACTAATTAATAACATTCATCATCAATAACAATGTTCAACATTAACAATACCACCACCACCACCACCATGCACCACGACCAACAGTAGCAGTAGCAGCAAATACAACTGAACAAAATCCGATCGAGCCTATCACTACAACGACTACACTGAAACTCAGACAAATTTACCTGAATTGTTCTTGTCAAACATCATCAATCCATTATTTGCTTTGAATGACCAGAAGAAAGCAAACTGGGTCAAGTGACAGATATGGACAGTGAGAAGTGTGATGGTACGGTTGATGTACTGCCAGGGTTCTGGGCAAGACAGAGATGCATCGATCCTGTAATAATGAAAACATTGTTTTGAATTTGTGGCTTCCTAATTTCTAGAAAAGCAGAACTGAGCAACATTTAATACCATGTGTTATTTTCTATATCCCACAAATAAAGCACAGGATCAATGTCCTCCTTCTTGACTTCTTTGTTCACCACTCGTTTGTTGGCATTCACTAAGTTGTCCACATCGTAATACATGGAGATCTTGATCGGCTTGGCGAACTTATATCCCTCTTTAACAGTGTTGTTTATGGGATCCATAGCTTTGATCTGGAAGCTGTAATTTCCAAGCATGAATTGCTGGAAATAAATATAAATATATTGGAGTCAATAAGTGCGACATAAGTAAAGGTTTGGAAATTGGGAAATCCCTAGGGCTCTGTGCATCAGCGTAATCTTTTGATATTTAGACATGAAGTGACTAGACATTGCATCGCTACTCTAACTCGATAAGATGCTACCCATGCATGCTTTTATCTAACCCCACACAACAGACCCTTTTACTTTGGGTTTAGTATACATGTTTTCCCATTTCAAACCTATTGAGTATAAATTTATTATTTCTTTTTTCATTTTTTGAGTTGCATCCATATCAGTGTCTTTTCAAGGATTATTGGAATATTAAATATTTCTGGAGAATGATACGAATATATACTTGATAAGTACCTTTGGTTTCGTTATGCTAGGGTTGGACACTGGACCATCTTCAGATTTATTTGATGCAATTGTCTCATCACCCAGGCTGTAACACTGAAGCTTTACTTCGCCATCTACAGCTCCTTTGGGAACTTCCAAGGTCCCATATGTTTCCCCAACACCACCGTCTTCTCTGGTTCCATCAGTTTTGACATTCACAGTATCAAAAAAGAACGATGCTGAAGCATTCTTGTCAAATATGTACTCAGACTTTCCAACAGTTATGCCATCAGACGACATTGGCTCTGATAATAAACCAGCCTTGTTGGATGCTCTTACGGTTGCAAAATACTTCTTTTTCTTCTCCAGCGTATTGTTCTTAAACTTTGCATACCATATGGTTGTATTTACAATTTCTTCGTAGTCTTTCACGTCAGTAAGATTAGGCGCGGTTCCCCAGGCCACCTCGTATGAGCTTATGCCACTGTTCTCATCAGAGGCTTTGAAGTATGCAAAAATGATGTCCAGGAATACCTAAAACATATTTATCACTTAAGGTAAGGAATACGTGAGAGGAAATAAGAAGTCATAAGATATTTTAAAATTATATACTAAGAGCCGAGGGAGATGAACTGATCTTAATACAACATCAGGATAACATCATAAGAATAGTGACATAGATTTTAAGAGATCCACGAATATTGCATGCTTTTAAATAATCACCTGGTAATCCATATCAGGACCAAGTAAACCATCTCGTACATACTGCATGGTAGGTGGAGTAATATCAATTGTTACACCATTAGAATGACCTGCTGAACATCTTTGAGCGCCATTACATGCAACCACGGTAACATAGTACGTGTCATCTAGCTTAAAGTCGAGTCCATAGTGACTGCCATTTTGCCTTTGTCCTGTGCTCTCGCACTGCCGAATGTCATCCAGCATAGGTTTTGTTCCTACACACCAGAAATACTCTGCTATGTCGCTCTCGTTATCAGCAAAATCGATCCATCGAGCGTGAACCTCAGACGTATTATTGGTATAATCAATGTCCGATTCTTGGAAACTACGCGTAGAACACCGACTGTTTTCGCCAAACGTTTCGGTGCTTGAGCAGTTCGTTTCTTGATCATTTCCTAGGCCATCATATACAGTACCCACCACTGGAGATGTTGTATCGATAATAAACGGCTCTGATTCAGATGTTGTTGACATACCAGCACGTGTTGTCTCGACTAGCTTTACGGTGTACTCGTTGACTGCACCTTCTTCGAAAAACGTACTGTTCATCTGGATTATCATAATTCCGTTCGTCTTATTGCTTACTTGCTCGTTAGTAGGACACATTGAATTATTACAGACTTTCGTAACAAAGAGACATAAAGGATCATCAACAAGTGGCAACGCACACTTACGACCTTTACACGCTGTACAAATTGTTGTGACACCTCCAAAAGACCTTCTGCCATCCTCACATGCTTCGCATTCTAATGGTTGTTGTTCTACTAACGTTGAAATCTTAACTCTTTTATGGTTAAGAGGGCAGTACGTCATTATATGAACCCTTCCAGTTCCAGTGTCTTCAGTTCGATCTGGCCATGTTAATTCTCCGGGAGTTCCAAAAACGATAATCGAACTCTGTATTGAAACACTTGCACGTGGCACTCCATCGTCAACACGAAGTTCATTATCGCGTGAAATAATTCTTCCTAATCCAAGACACTGACCCAAATCGTAGTAGGGATGGTATGCAAAGGCGCCTTGAAATCCAATTAGTAGAACCCCATCAACACCGCCTAAGGTTTGCATTCCAAGCGCTACAACAGTTCCACCATCTCTGTCCATTGAATCAAATTTACCACTCAGCCTGATGTTTAAAGGTATTTTGTAGGAACATATTTCTTCGTATAACTTAGTATGGATGTCAAGATGCAAGATTACGATTTTTGATTGTTTCTTGGATACTAGAATCAAGGCGTTACTTTTTGTAAGCTGGAGTGAAGGTTCTGCAACGTTCATCTGTGGCACCTTAAGGTTAATTCTCATAGCAACTCCGAAATCATCTAATGAATATACTATCACATAAGATAAAGACAAAACTGCTAGGAAATGGCTGTTTATCGCTAGGGCTTTAGCAAATTTTGTGCTGTTTTCAGCTTTCCCCAGAACTTTATTGACCTGCCAGACCCCATTTCTTACGTGGAATATCCCAACCACACTTTTGTTTTGTGCTGTTCTTCCGGTAGCTGCTATGGTGGTATTATGTACGACAGCAATTCTACCATCCAAATTTGTCCACGAAATTATTGGCATCTTTCCAACGCGAAGAGAGATGTTATTTTTTCGAAATCTTAAATTATACACGTGGAGCTTTCGTGTTGAAGTTATGAGAATACGATCTTCGGAGTGCGAAATTCCAGATATCGTTTCAGGCATAGTAATAACCTCTCGATTAAGCGATTTGTTTTGAAGGGAAAAGATAAAGACCTTGTTGAGAGAGGCAACTGCTAGGTATCTCTGTTTTAGCAAGACGACGAAAGATCCAAACTTCTCGGTTGGCAAAGTAGGTTTGAAGTGGATGTCAGACAGCATAGTGACATCATTTGGTGTATAATTGGCACAGCATGGGCCTTGTGGACTAGCAATACCTGGCAATGTCTTCGTTTCTAAGATATTTTCAGAAGTGTTCGTAGCATTATTGTCAGAACGAACCCGGTAAACTAAAACTTTGAAATCTTTAGAATCACTGAATAACTCTGCTTCAGTCTGATTTGTGATGTTGATAATATAGCTTACTACCACAAAAATGTTACTGGGCGATGAAATGCACAGTATTTCGGGAATTAAAGCACTTTTGTTAAAAATCGGTAGCCGAAGACTGGGTAGCCATCGCAATCTCTCTTTTTCTGCAGAAATATCTTGAATAACGAGTTTATGGGGCAATGGAGGGTTTGGCTCAAGACGCACACCGTCACTACCGAGCTCACTGTAGATTTGCCCTTCATTCCAGACGCGAATAACACCTCGATATTCTTCCCATGGTTTCAAGTCCAAGCTCTCAATGCTTAGATTACTTTTCCAAAGCTGTAAATTTGTAAAATTTAGAGCAAACGGTTCTCCATTCCAAGATTTCTTGCTGTTGATTCTTGGATAGGATAGCTTAGATACTGGCAGTGTTACAGCTACTTCAATACGCACCTTTGATTTATGTTCTGTGACGTTATCCGATATGTCCCATTTTATTCTCAAGCTTGTTGTATTAGCCGTCCAATCAATTTCGGTATCATCACTTATATTTGATGCATTCAAATCTTTAACGTATTTGACTCTAGGGGCATTATTTATGAAAACACATTCTTCAGATTCCATGCTATATAGCCCAATATTGTTAAAGGCTTTGAATTTAGCAATAAGTCGAGAACCTGTAATTTTTTTATGAGTAAAGGCCCGGCTACTAAGGTTTGGAGCTAATGATGTAAGAGGAACGATATTGCACGATCTTTTTTCTGTCCCGACGCATAACTCATATCTGGACATTCCACTTTCAGGATCACCAAACATGTCCCATTCGAGGCTTACCAATTCTTCGGTACAATTAAACCTGAGAACCTGTTGTTTTGCTGTTTTGTTGACCAGACTTGAATCAATAATTGGTTTGGGTGGTGTAGTGTCTATAGTAATAGGATCTGTAGTCACTGTAGCCGTTAACCCAGCCTTGTTCGTTCCTTTTAATGTTACGTAATACGACTTGCCATGTTTAAGTTCTAAATTAGTTAGGTCGTAGCTGGTATTTAGTCCAACGTTTATGTAGTCGCTGACATTGCACTCACTTGATGTCAAATATATTTCATAGGAAAAAATCCCACTTTCAGCATCGTTAAACAACTGCCATCTATGAAATATAAAAAAATATTAATTGAAATTCAGTAAGAAACGCAATTGGAGGGAGTTTTTAAAATCTACACTAAGGTGGGGACAAATTATGCAAAAACCAGCAGTTTTAGCTTCGAGACAAAAGTTTACCTGACTTTGAGTTCAGTTGTACTTGATTGGAAGAATACGTGCTTGCCTTCTGACCCAAGCCAAGCGCGACTACCCGAAGGAGGACTGTAATCAACTGTGATCCCTTTTGACGTTGCTTCTGTCTTTAGGCCTGCAAAGTTTGTTACTCTAACTTTTGCAATGTACATGGCTCCACTTTCAAAATCTAGTCCTGTAGAAGAAAAGCGTAAAAAAGTTTTCTAGTAACAACTTCTGCTTTTTGTGAAAAACCCTTACAGAAAATAAGGCTTTCGAGTTCTGAAGCAGGTTGCAACTAGTACTATACATGATATTTTTGTAAATCCATGCAAAAATGAAATAAAGCGAAGTACCTGTAATTTGTACGTTTGTTGCATTATTGACCGAGATATACGGTTGCGGACAGTTGGCTGAATTTCTTGCATCACATATGGCAACCTCGTAACTCTGTATTCCACTTTCCTCGTCAGCGAATTCTATCCAGTGAACATCAATGTCATTTTCGCCAAAAAGGTAGTTAATTTCATTTGTTGTGTTACCAAAAAATACTTTTCCTTGCTTTGGAGGAGTGCCGCCAATAGTAACACCTTCTGACGTCACTGTTGTAGTTTTCCCGGCTCCGTTTGTTGCTTGGACTGTTACATATAACACTTGTCCATTTTGTACTGGTTTTTCTAAAACTGCATGTACATTGTATACCCAGGGAGATATGTCACGCATTTTCGAAATTTCACAAAGACCTTTCGTAGTGCCAGCACACCATGCCACTTTGATGATATCACTTTCTGGATCTACACAAGCTGTCCAGTGGGCTTTGACGTCGAGAGTTGGGTTTTGGAAGTGTATCTCTTTGCCTTCCACATCACCGTCGTGCAGCACATGTCCTAGTATTGGGGCTAGAAAAATCATATTCGTTATGTATCTAGAGTTCTTTGAATATCAGTTAAGTGACTTAAAAATTAGATACTTCTTCATATATTAATAAATAATAGTGACAATTGCTAACATACCTGTAGCATCCATTAAGACTCCAACGGAAGAAACTGCAGTGCTTTGAAGGCCAGCTCCGTTCTCAGCAACAAGAGATGTATAATACCTGGTATTGTGCTTCAGATCTTGATCTATGAAGGAGTATTCTGTTCGATTCCCAACATCTGTAAAATTAGTGATGTGATCACACGTCCCTGAGAAGGCTTCTTCAAGGCAAATAAAATACTTAGATACTGAACTTTCTTTATCCCAAAATCCATGCCATCGAACTTCAATATCAGAGCTTGTAAAATGGGATAAGGTCGTTTCCGTCATGCCAAGATTGCTAACATGATAAATTTCTCCCGTATCCGGAGGAGAAAAATCGAAAACGAAGCCATCAGACGTTTTCCATGTACTCAGTCCAGCATTATTAGTAACTTGTACTTTAGCAATGTATTTGACTCCTTCAAGAAAGTCAAGATTTGACATGCAAAT
Organism: Anthopleura xanthogrammica; assembly: GCA_964019055.1. Lineage (NCBI taxonomy): Eukaryota > Metazoa > Cnidaria > Anthozoa > Actiniaria > Actiniidae > Anthopleura > Anthopleura xanthogrammica. The sequence goes on from OZ025217.1 coordinate 10,023,927, forward strand.
TGCTAACCGTACACCAACATCCATGGACGAAATAAGACAGTCGCTATTTGGTGTTAGGGCAGGGCAGACTGATATTTCACTTTTCTTTACGTCACTTTCCTTATCAATGGCTTTCCACGCAACGCAATATTCAGCTTTAGAAGTGATAAAGTCTGCATCTTCTAAATGATGTCTAGTGCGCAGATCTTTAACCTAGATGTTAAAATGGAATCACTCGTTAGTACTGCACCACTATTCTGGAAAAGGTACTTGAACACTTGATAAAATGGCTTACCAATAATAGCATTAATTGCACATTCTGTTTGTAATTCATAAATGTTGCAAATACAGGGAGCGTACGCGTGCATGGAACATCCTTAAAAGGGCTGAAGGTGAGGGAGTTTGAAACTTTTTTTGACTAGTATCTAATATAATAAAGTATGGGGTGGACGGACGGGGACGAGACCACAAAAAATAGTAATTTCGTAGATATCCATCGTCCACGCTCTCCATGAATTGTAAACTGAATTATATTCTCTCGATTTACCTCTGATATTTTGGGAGGAGTGCTGTCTATTATTACCCCGTCTGAGTACAGCGTTGTCTTTCCACCGCCTCCGTTTACAGCAGTGACTTTGACGTAGAGTTTCAAGCCAGGGTTCACTGGTACATGGAGTTGCTGTCCAACGTATCTGGCTTCACGAACTACCTTTTCGTTTATGACATCACACGATCCTTTTGCAGTTCCAACACACCAAATGTATTTCTCTATTCCTGATTCTGTATCCGTAAACTGATCCCAATTTGCTGAAATGAAGGAGTCATCAGCTTGATAATCGATATCTTCCTCGCTATTTCCATCTCGTATCTTTCCTCCTATAGGCGGTGTGCTGTCAATCTTGACACCATCGGTCGATGCATTTGCTATATTTCCTGCCTCGTTCCAGGCTCTTACTGTTATATAATATGTGTTCATTTGTTTCACAATAACCTCAGAGATTTCCCCTTTAAGAGAAAGGCCAACGTTTCGATATGGCTCAATATCACACACCGATGGTTTGCTGCCTGCGCACAGTTCGTAATCTGTAATTCTTGAATTTAAGTTAATAAATGGTTCCCAATTAGCTAAAAGAGTATTCGTTGAACTTTGAATAACAATGTCTTTGGTGGTCTCAATGCCATCAAACACAGACTTTGGAATCGGATAATCGTTGTCTATAGTAAATGCATTAGACCAAGCTTCGCTTTGAAGCCTTACTTGGTTCTGAACTCTCGCCATAAGTCTATAACTAACACCAGGCGTCAAATCGAGATCCTTGGCGAATGTATAATTGAATCCTGTGCTAATAAAGGAGTCTGTGCATTGCCTCGTAGAAATAGCAAAGCAGATCGCCCATTGATAAACAGCTATACCACTTTCTTTGTCTTCAAATCCTATGGCATGTCCCTCGATAACCTGACCTCTCTTGAAATATTTCATTCCGTTTGTATTTCCCACTGAAACTCTTCCTATGGAAGGAGGGCTGGAATCAATAACCAAAGATTTGGAATGTGTTCTTGAACTTAGTCCTGCTCCATTGATGGCTTCTAAACTTACATATAAAATTGTACCTGCTGAAAAAGGCCTGTCAAAAATGTGAGTGATCGATGTCTCCTCAAGCGCGAGATGTGTCCATTGGATTACATTACATACATTGAAGCGTTTCCCAACACAGTACTTTAAACTGATGATTCTGCTTTGGATATCTGTAATTTTCCTCCATTGAGCTCTTAGAGACCTTCCACTGCTTTGGTATGTGCGATTTCCAATAACTGCTAAATGTATGTCATCAGAAGCAGCGGTAAAAGAAACATCACTTATAACAGGTGGGCTAGAATCGATGGTAACTCCATTCGAAGATGAAATTTGTGTCAATCCTGCACCATTCGTTGCTTCTACTGTAACAAAGTAATGAGCCCCTTCCTGTAGGTCTAACGACACTGAGACGTAATTTAGGAGTCCTGAAGACACCATTTTGGTCAATGAGCAAGTTCCTATAAGAAAGACAAAACACATCAATCTTTGACATCACAACTAAGAACGTTCATCTTTATTTGCTAGAGCAGGCTGATTATTTTGGCAGGCTTTAGCTGATGTGGGCCTGCTTTCACTCCCTACCATTATGATATTTACTATTTTATACGCGCGACACTCAACTCTCATATTAATTTTATTTTTGAGGGAGGTTGTTGTCATATTTTTATTTTCTCGTTATTTCCGTGCCTTTTAATTGGAAAATTATTTGTTGGTGACGCCATTTTCAACTAGGCTTGTTGCCATAAAACAATTTAAAAAAAGTTTTTTCCTCTCCAATCAGTTGTAAATTTGGTTTTCTATACATTTTTGTTTATATGTCATGCCATTATGACTAGGGGAATTGTACAATGACAACAAAAAACGCGAGGATATTATCATTATGACATGCCATCTTACGTTCAGCTTAAATTGCATTTAAAAGATGTTATAGGTATTTACCTTGCTTTAGTCCGAGACACCATTTATAGTGAACAATGCCACTTTCACTATCCTCAAAACCATACCAGTGAGCAGATATTGGTTGGCTGCTGGTCTGGTAATTACGATCCTTTGTTTCTGAATCTCCAGCACCAGATATTTCTCCATCCATTACAATTCCAGCCAAGGGAGGTGTCCAGTCTACTACTACTTGCTGTGAAGTTAAGGTTGTTTCTAAGCCAAGCATATTAAAGCCTGATATGATCACAAAGAAATTAAGCCCCTTTGATACTGTAAAATTTAGATCTCTCATGTTTACTGATCTTGTTTTTCCGTCTACTTTCTTGAAACTCAGTAAGTCGTCTTGATAGGGAAAAGAACCCGCTCCAATCCTAAAATGATTCATTCCGCTTTCTTTGTCGTTCATGTCCCAAATGACGCTTGGTGCTTGGAAAGATGTTGTATACAAGGTATCTTTGCCAAAAGCCGGAGAAACCTTTATGAATCCCCCTTCTGGATGACTTCGATCAACGACAACTCCATCAGAGGTTGCAGAAGCACTTTCTCCTTGACTGTTGATGGCCTTGACATTGGCATAGTATGTTTTGCCTTGGAAAAGGGTGATGTTAAAAAAGCGATGGGCTTCATTTCTTCCACTGTTAACTTTCGCGTAAGGCCATCTGCAAATATCTTTGGCCGATGAATTTGGTGGATAGTCACCAATACACCATTCATATGATGACACTCCATGTACAGGATCATGAAATCCATCCCAATGCGCCCATAATGCTCTATCATCAAGCTGGAAATCCAGGTCTTTCTTTGAGGTACTTGGACCATCGTTTACCACGCCAGCCGAGAATTTACCCAGTATTACTGTCATTCCTGGTGAGCAATCTGTTCTCTGCAGGCCTGCACCATTGGTTGCTCTGATACACACGTAGTATGTAGTATTGCCAACCAGAGTGACGTTCATAATCTGCACGCCGCCAACGGATTCGTCGAGCAGAATGTTTGTATATTTGTTATCATCCAGAGTTAGAAGCGATTGTAAGTTATTTCCTGTAGCCCAGCTGTATTGAGAGATCCCACTTTCTATATCAACAAATCCTGTCCAAGATACCGCGAATGATGAAATGGGGACAATGTTATTGTTTCTGTCATAATTTAGAGGCAGAATATATTGGGCGTAAACTATTCCAATATTTGGTGCGGTACGATCTATCACCACTCCATTTGATACAGCTCTATTTAAAAGACCTACAATATTTATTGCTTCCACAGAGAAGAAATATGTAGAACCAAGTTGTAACTCTTGTATTATGTTGAGACTAGTACTTGAAATATCGACAGTTGTTAAGTTTTTGATATCTGTTTTGTCTGAACTGCTACCAAGTCCCCACTTTACGACATGAAGTCCACTTTCCTCGTCCTTGACATCCCAAAACGCAGTTAAAGAATTGTTACGTGCGTTGAATTTGAGCTTGAGGAGCGTAAAAATTGGCGGGGTTGTATCCACTTTAACTCCTGCTGTCCAGAAAACTGAAGTCAGTTCTACAGCATTAGTAAGCTCTATTCCTATGATATAAGTTTTTCCTCCTTGAAGTTTAGGTCCTGTTCTTCTGGCAGTGACAGTGGCTGTTCCTGTATAGTTCTTATTTTCATTTAGCGAATGAAAAGGAACAATGAATTTTGGAGAGGTTTTTTCTTTCACGGCAAACTGAAGTTTCGTCAGTGGTGTTTCGTCCGAACAGTTCCAAGAAACGTAAAAGATGTTGGCCTCAGACACGAAACGCAATCTTGATAGAAAGTCTTTATCGCCATGCCAAACCCTGTTGCAAGTTGGCGGGGTGTTATCTATTATGAATCCATCAGTTATGACAGAGGAAGCAAGACCTGCTCCATTGTATCCTGTTACATTTGTGAAATATTTCGTTCCAGGGTCGAGAGTTGACTTTAAAAAAAGCGTTGCAGACGTAATATTTCCTTGGAATTCGAACGGTCCTTCTTCGAATAGCCCATCTGACTTGAGTATTGTTATTTGATACATATGAATTCCACTCTCAGCGTCGACAAACTTCCAGGCAACTTCTAGTTTGTTTGTAGAGTTTTGATAGTCACCATCATCAACAACTAATCCTTGAGGAGCAGTAGCATCATATATAGTACCATTAGAAGTAGACGTTTTCTTAAGACCAGCATTATTTGTGCATCTGACTGTTGCAAAGTATATAACACCTGATTTTAGGCTTGTCTGAAATTCATACCGCATGCTTGAAACATCAACAGCTGTAAATTGCTTCACATCCGCACTTCCAGGTTGAAGGCCGAACGAAACTTCCACAAGATTTAATTTTGTTTCCTCATCATTACATTGCCAGGAACATGACAGGCTTTGTACTCTAGAGTAGCTTACATCTTGTCCTAAATTCGTACCGTCAGTTGTGGGAAAGATAAATGATGGAGGGGTGATGTCAATTAATACTCCGTCTGAAGATACATTTTCACTTGGTAGGCCCAATTTGTTTATGGCTATAACAATGGCGTAATATCGCTGACCAGTTACGAGCTCAGTCACTTTCAGTCGTGTACTGGGGGATTTATGTACAAGTCCTACTTCAGTAAATGTTTGGATGTCTTCTTTTCCAGGTGACGTGCCAAAAGCTAGCTTGTACTGAACAATCTCTGTTTCCTCCTCAGTAAAATTTGACCACGTGGCCCATAAAACCAAGTTTTCTGTTTGGAAATCAATATCGTTATAGCTGTTGCCATCTATAACGTTACCTGGTGAGGGGGGTGTGTTATCGACAACTATGCCATCCGATGTAAAATAGCCTGCATTTTGAGCATTATCAACAACTTTAAGGCAGGCATAATAGATCGATCCGGATTGAAGATTTAGTCCAAACAAAACGTGATAATTTGCTTCTTCTTGGGCCTTTTCTAATGGACTGACATCACATGTTGTTGCATTAGAATTGCTCTTAAGCCCTACGTAAACAGAATGTACACCTGAAAAGTCATTAATTATTTGCCAATGAACACGATATATGGACAAATAACTCTGATAATCAACATCCATCATTTCCCAACCGTCTAATACGATAACATTCTTAGGAGCTTCACTGTCTGAAATCAGCGCCTCTGAGGAACCACTTCCAAGCAGCCCAGCGTTATTTAGAGCATGGATAGTAATGTAATATTTGCGGTTATTCTGTAATTTAATCGAATGTTCTGCTGTCCAGTTTATTGCCACTGTGTGCTGTGGTTCAGGAAGGTCAGTCTTTAGCGAGCGGAATATATCTTCTCCCCCGATGTAGGAACCAACCAAAACTTTGTAAGATGCAATCTTTGATAAATTATCTTTGAGCTCAAAGAAGCTTTGAAAAGTGAAATTCGTGCTTCTAGTATATTTGATTTTATTTCCACGATGCCCGTGTTGCACATCTACTATTATAGGTGGAGTACTATCAACAGTAAAAATATTTGAATGGGCAATGGATTTCATTCCGGCCTTGTCTGTTGCTTCTACAACAACAGAATATACGCCATCTTTTAAGTTAATGGCCCTGCCACTCATGCGCACTGGACCTACTTTCTTCACTTCTGCAAGTAGTTGTTCATTCGCCAAAGAACTGACAGATAACCCAAATCCACTTATACCAGAGTGGACATCATAGAAACTATCATTGGCACACTGACTGTAGTTAAGATTACCTAAGCTTCTTTTCTCGTCAACAGGACACCACTTCCATCGAGCCCAAACAGACTTTGTTATCCACTGATATAGAGCTGGGGGTCCCTTGTAGCCAGTTATTATTGTTCCTGGATGAGGGGGTATATAATCTACAACCATTCCGTTGCTGCTGGCATTAGCACACATTCCTACTCCATTACATCCAACAACTGTTGCGAAGTAGCGACGACCACTCTGAAGTATCAATCCAGTTAGAGTAAAATTGTTTCGTTTTCCAACAGATGTTAACTTTTTTGTATCTGTGAGTCCAGGCTCTGTGCCAAGTCCAACATGATACTCAGCCAAACCACTTTCTGTATCAGAAAAAGCTTGCTCCCAATGAACACTAAACGTAAAGGGTTCTTTCGTGAATCTCTTGTCACTTTCTTTCAACCCATCTTTTATGAAATAAGAATTAACAACAGGAGATGTTGTGTCTATTGAAATACCATCAGATGATAGAGTTCGCCGAAGCCCAGCTCCATTTAACACCTTAATGGTTATGTGGTACCTTACATTTGGATTTATATCGAACCCGTTTACATGTACAAACATGTAGCCATCTGCTAAGACTGAAGCGTTAAATTTGTCCACATTGCCAAATGGCTGAATGTCTGCACCTCCTGGATATGTGCCAACAGCAATTAATTGCTTGGAAATGCTGCTTTCTTCGTCAGAACAAGTCCATTTTCCTTGTAAGCCCTTCAATTCTCGTGCAAAATCTAGATCTTCTTTGTTATCTTGACTAACTACATCCAAAATGTTTTTACAAATAGGAGGACTTGTATCGACAACAAACCCATCTGATTCGACTACAGCTCTCAACCCAGCTGCATTAATACCTCGCAGGACTGTTTTGTATTTTTGACCTTGTCGTAGGTTTAAACCTTCCATTAGAGGAGTTCTTTGTGTAAGCGGAATGGTTCTAAACGAAGTGACATCGATATTGAAGTCATTATGCGATATTTTCCATTCGTACTTCACTATAGGACTTTCTTTGTCTATAAACGGAAGAAATCGTGCCCGTACACGTTTTGTTGACGAAATATAATCAGTGTCATTTTCTCCAGACCCATCATATAAGTAGCCTGGTACAGGAGGTGTGGTATCTATTACAATGCCATCACTGCACATGACAGTCTTTAATCCAACGGAGTTGGTAGCAACAACCCTTGTGTGATATTTTCGAGCATGTTTCAGACTTAGATCTGATGTCTGTATTGAATTTGAATTACCAAGCGCTGCTAAACCATATACATTGACCTCAGCTTCATTGAGAGTGCAACTGGAAATACTTGAAACGCCCCATTTTACATCAATTATATTCTGATCACTTTTCGCCCAAGCAAAATTCATTCCTAAGCTATATTCATCCGATTGATAATCCCCGTTTTGGCCTAGTATTAAGCCGTCGTTTACATAAAGTATTTGCGGTTCTCTTCGTTTTGCTTTGAACATAGGACATAAAGCCAGTTTGCTGTCCATCCCCATATCATTAGTGGCCTTCACACTAACATAGACGTCTCTTCCGTGCATGATTGGCAGATTTCTAACAACAGTGCTCAACGATGTTCCGACATTTGCACCATGATCGTCACCAGAGCCTTCAATGGATCCAATTTTGACCAAATAGTGATTTATTTTCTTATCTTCTCTAAACCCATGCCATTGTATAAAATAAGTTTGGTCTCCAACTTGTTTTGCTTCACATGTGCCTTTTACAGGTGGCGTCTTATCGATATCTCCATCACATTCCGTCGAAAATAGCTGTCTTTTAATCATTGGGGTTGACCAACTCCATTCAGCAAACTTATTCTTTTTGCACCATCTAAATTCTACAGAAATCCAAATTAACCCGGCTTTCACCGAAATGCAACGGAAGCGATACCACAAATAGACCTTCATCTTCAAAGGTGTCATTTCCATCCTAAGCCCAAGACAAGCCTGTAGTGGCCATTTATCGAGTTTGACTGTAAGTTCAGGTATGAGTTTCGTCTCTAGTAAAATTGCTTCGATTGTAACTCCTGCTTCAACGATAATTAGCGATATGCTTGCACCAGCATATACTCCGACAGATACGCCAGGGATAATCCCTAATTTTACGGCCTTTTCTTTTAGACATAGCTGTCCATCATATTCTAATGTGTAGTAGCCCCTTGCACCAGCAAATATTCGAATACTTATCCCGTACACGATAAAGGTATGTTCCAACTCAGGACCAAATTGCAGATGACCCTTTTTTAACAGCCCTCGTAATCTTTTTGAACAAGAGGAAATTTCGCTGTTGTCTCTCTTTTTCCTAATATGATGTTTTTCAAGCTCTTCAGAGTAGACATCCTCTTCAAAAAGATAATCTTCTACGCTACGTTTTCTTAATTTTCCACATTTTAAATCGCCAAAGGGAAACATTTTACGGGGTTTTATTATCCAATCGCCTAACACACTTAAAAACAAACAGTTTTCATGGACTGCAAAAGTCATTTTTAGAATGGGGAGCTTCATTCGAAAATATCTATCTTCAAAATCTCCACCCATCAATTGTATTTTGTTTCTCTCACTGTAGGTTGCACTGGAAAACACAATAGTTATCAGATCATTTCTGACTTTTTCAACAGATTCTAATCCTGATGGAGTACGGACAACTCTTGATAAAGTGTTTTCGCTCACTTCGTCGCTGCCACTTAAATCGTGAAACTCTAGCTTGCACTGGAATCCAGCACGCATGGCACATCTTGATACCACTACATATTCCGTGCCAAACTGGCGAACTATTGTCATACCCTGAGCTTCTTTTCCAATAACTAATACTCGATCAGGTGCTGTGTTACCAGACGGCAGATCCCCGTCAGGCGATAATCGATAACCGTATCCCTTGCCAGCCACACCATCGGTTACCCATAGCATTGTTGTAACTTCATCAAATGATACTGAAGTAGCTGTGCCTTCCACGGTGTAACTGTCAGAGACTTCTACCCATGAGGGTCCAGAAGATGACATACTTCCTGTAACCGATCCTTTATTGATGCGATAAATCTTGTTCGAAGTGCCACTGCTGATCCAAATACTGTTTCGAGCAACAGAGACGCCGCCAATTTTCTCAGTAAACGGAGACCGCTGACTTCCTAGTTGAATTATTTTCCTTACTGCGTTGCTAGCAGGAGTTGTTATGATTAGGATGGAAGCTTTTCCATGATTTACAGAAATTCCATGCAATCCGAGTAATATTTCTGATTGTGAAAGCTGTGAAATACCTTCGACCTTGTAATCATCAAACAAACCAGGAATCAGCCATCTTCCACAGTCTTTCATCGACGAAAGGTCATCGAGATGAGGAAATTTCCACGTAAAAATTACACTGTAATATAACGACGATGATCGTCTCAGAGATCGAAGACAAACGTCGGCAGAACAATAGGGATATACGCTCCATTCTTTATACTGTGAAAGATCAAGACCTCTCTGACGAAGCTGTATTTTTTTTAGGAAGTCTTGTATTTTGGCTATGAAATCATTTAAAATGTTAAAAGCTTCCTGGAACATGTCAACTGCTTTTTTGATATGTGGCTTTATCACTTTACTAAGTTCAGAATTCCCAGTCAGTAGTCTTTGAATGTCACCAGAAAACACAGAAGTTACGTCTTTAAGTGTATTAGCGAAGACGGAAGCGTCCTTAACGATCTTGTTAAAGCTTTGAAAAAAAGGGGAGATATTTTTTAACCTTTTCAAAAAATCAAAGAAAAATTTCAGCTTTTCCGATATATCTTTGGCCTTTTCATTGTATTTTATGATATCTACCAAATAAACGTTCTGCATGCCTTTGAAAGTATTTTCAATATTTGATGTAACAGCCATTTTTACTTCTTTGGCCATATTTATGTATGCACTGCCTTGTTTTATCACTGTATATTTGTTAGCATTTCTTTTTACTCTTTTTTTCAGCTCAATGTTTGCATGTTTCTTTGAAGTGGTGCCTCTTCCGGTGAAACTTTGCAAGATAACTTGAATTTTTTTAACGTCTTTTTCCATCCCAAAATCTTTCACTTTCACGATAAGATCATTCATTGTATTTATTTGAGCTGATATATTTTGTACTGCATTTCCGCACGTCTCCATGATGCCATTATAGTTATTTGCATCTGCAAATATTTTTTGCATTACATCCATTTGTTTTTGTAGCAGTATGACTTGATTGATGAATGATTTTGATAAACATTGCTCGCCCTTTAGGCAACTTTTCATATTCACATTTTTCCAAGTTTCAGGTATCATATTATATAGAATAGTCACTTGCTTACGCATGTTATTGTAGTGATTGATTACACCTTTTCCCAGAAGCATCGCTGTTTTCACACAAGGCTTGATACTTTCGGTGAATAAGAATTTCATTTGTCGGCAATTTGGTAACTTGTTTATTGTTGACAGAACTGGAAAAAGACTTGACTTAATAGGTTTTAATTCCACCAGAAGGCTAGTTATCTGATTGACCATTTTGGAAATATCTTCCAATTTATGTTTAGTCTTTTTTAACGGCTCTAAAATGATCTGCAACTTGTCGCCAACTTCAAGCTTAAAATCGTTAGTTTCGCGTTCAAATAGAGCACTCAGTCTTTCAATTATATCATAACCACTAATCTTATCAAGAGTTTGGCTTGTAATGGCTTTGAATGTATTGCAGAATTCACGTAGCTTCATGTCATAGTTAACTCCAAATTGCTTCCTAATGTCGAGCTTCATAATTTCACTTTGGAAGATCTTGGAACCATCAGCAAATTTTATGATGTCATCAACTGTATCTCGAACGACTTTGGCATAGAGAGGAATATGGTCGAAATTGCTCAAAACATCATTAATCTTAACAGCGACTTCACGAACTGTACCAAATAATCCTTTTCTTGTGTTTACAATTGACATCAGGTCTGCAATTAGTCGTGCAGCTTTAGCTACTATGCCCACTTTGTAATCCATGTTATCAATGTACCATTTCTCAACGTCACTAACAACACGTTTCAGATTTTGTCCAATATTTTTGATGTTATGTGCAACAGGACCAATAAATTTGACTAATTCAGAAATCGCATCACGAGAAATATTTTGCACTTTGTCTATTGTCTGAGCAGAGAAGTCTGCTGTATTTATGCATACTCCTGTGGCTTTGAAAGATGTTTCATTTGCAAACTGTACGAACTGATCAGACAGTAACTGAATGAAACCAAGACCTTCTTTAACTTTTGACAGGGAGTTTGTAACGAATTCATCAGTTACTTTTGATAACTTATTGTGAATTTCTTTAACAAATACATCAATCTTAGATGTGTAGTTTAAAACTTCGTTTAGTGTTCCTTGAGTGACTTCATCTACTTTATTTAGAACGGCTGTTCCTTGTTTATCTATATTTTCTATAAAATAGGACAGTTTGTTCGAAGCTCTACTAGTAAACTCACTAACGTGGCAGAATGTTTTGAGGCTTTTCCCCGAAAAATCGTTAAGTGCCCGGCCAAGCTCTTTGAAAAAGTCCGACATATCGCTTATGGCACTGACCTCTGGAAATGATGAATCCATCAACCTTAAAATGTGTTTCACAAAGTTTTTGAAGACTTCATCAGGACTTCCTCCAGTGCTTTTCATTGCGAGACTGTTTTGGTTATCAAGCAATTCTGTGAATGACTTACCAATGTCCATGCTTTTCCCAGGCATTATATTCTCAAAGAATGTTTCCAGGTCAAATGAGTGTAGATGAAACTGCTTGAAAAATTCACTTAGTTTTCCAAGAATTTTAACGAATTTTATAAACTTGTTTGCCCCCAAATCAAGATTAAAATTGAGTTTTTTCTTCCAATCAAATCTTAACCCAAAGTCGAAGCTCTTCATTTCCTCATTTGTTACAGCCCCCTCCAGTTGTGGAAGAATAAGATGAGGAAGTTGAACGTTGTGCAGTTCATCAAATATGAATAACATATCCAAAAAGCCATTTGCGAAATTTATAACCTTTATACATACTTTTTCAAATTTGTCCATGGATAATGGAAAATGCATGGCAAATCTGAATGGTAGTTGTAGTTTAAATCCAGCAGGCTCAGGTATTCTTAGGTTTGTGAAGAACGCTTTTATCTTCGCATCTTGGGATTCAAGGGGTACATGCCTCAACCAGGTAAGAAGTTCCTCAATTTTAAACTTCGGGTCGAAATCATATGGGAATCCTAATTTAATACGGTTTCCAATATCCAGGATTTGGTCTAGCGTTGCCGTCACTTTTCTGAAGACACCATCAGCAGCATTTAGCTTGTTGATCAAATTTTGTATTTCTTTCATACTCGTCATCATCCAATTCCATTTTTGAACCTGGTCAAAAACATTTTTCGAGATATGTATGATATTTCCAATTGCCTGAATCGGTTTTAACGGCTTTGTAAGGCTCTCTACAAATTGAAGGATCCCGTTAAAAAAGTCTACAAGTTTTTGGTACTTTAAGGGAATATGTTTCACAAGCTTGTATATGAAATTTTGTAGCTGCTCAACGAATACATTAGTTATGCCATCCACTATTTTTAATACTTGATCACCAAAATCTGCAACCAAATGGATAAGATCCTTCGGAATGTCGTTCTTAAAGGCAGCAGTGGCCTTGAAAGCAGCCTTGGCTTTAACGATGTCAAATTTCCATTTGAAAATATGAGCATTAAAATTGGCGCTGTTATCCAAGTCGATTTCAAATTTTCCTCCAAATATACCAAGTCTAAATTTTATCTTATTTGTGAATTGAATGATCGTTTCAGCTCCTAACCAATTTCCTCCATAGTTCCTTGACCAACGTTTAATTGGACCAAACGCATATTCTCTAGGTTTAAGAAAAGGAATAAGAGCACGCTTTCGCCGTCTCAGGATTCTTCTCTTTTTTCTAATATGATTTATTTTGGGGTGATCGTGATGATTTTCTAGAAATGTTTGTACGGCTGAGTCGAGAGTATCACCATCTTCAGCGTGCCATATTGCATGTTCCAGAGCCTGGACGGTTTTGTCTGTCAAATCCTCGTGTCGTTCAATGAAAACCTCGATGACCGCTGCTTTCACATCGCTCGTTTCATCTTTGTACAAAATATCCATCAAGATATTGTTGGTATCACGTCCATGTAATTTACGCATCGAAGAGACAACCGCTGATCGTATATCTGAGTTGTCGTGGTCTGCATGATCAAGCATGACTTCTAAACCCGATGAATGACCAAGGTTACCAAATGCCCATATATGGTCTCTAACATAGGACTCATGTTCAACGCTGTCAGGGTCATGAACATTGGATTTATTGCAATAGCTGTCATGAATGAGCGCTGCCACCACATCAGATAGAGTCGAATTATAACCAGTTGCTTGTGCACGTTTTGTAAGTCCTGCCAATACTAGCATTGCCATGGATGATTTGTGACCATGATTAGAGTCTCTTGCTGCCTGTGTGAATAGAGCATCAAATAGTTCTCTATGTATTGGTCCCTTGGGTATGTAAAAGATCCCTTCTAACAGAGTCTCGTATTCATCAAGAGTCAATCTATGTGGGTACTCTGACATAAGGGCCTGTGATAGAACACTTTGTGCTTGATGTCCACCATGCCCGGCTACCGCACTGA